>JAWWEW010000041.1:42784162-42821282 GCA_035583185.1 Anabacerthia variegaticeps | reverse complement strand
TTTCTTTCTTTCTTTCTTTTTCTTTCTTTCTTTCTTTCTTTCTTTCTTTCTTTCTTTCTTTCTTTCTTTCTTTCTTTTCTTACTTTCTTTTCTTTCTTTTCTTTCTTTTTTTTTCCTTTCTTCTCTCTCCCCCTTCCCTGTCCTGCCCTGTCCTGCCCTCTTTTTGTGGTTTTTATTTTTTTCATTTTCGTTGGTTGGTTGGTTTGGTTTTTGGTGTGGAAGTGGGATTTAAAAAGGTTTAAAAAGTATTAAAAGTTTAAAAAGTTTTTAAAAGGAATTTAGCATTTGTCCTTCTACTCAGTCATCATCAGACAAAAAAAGTCAATGTTGCAAAACTAGGAGACTATTACAAATGACACATAACAAAAATTTGGGAATGTATTTGAAAAGTATACTCTGATTTCAATTGCCCTAACTCTCAGGTTTCCTGAAACGTGGCTCAAGTTTGATACTTTAAAATAAAGGCATCTGAAACCAGTGGATGCTCTAAAATTTCAAACTGTACTATTGTACTTCATTTTCTCCCACTCTAGCGTAAAAGTAATTGATCTAAGATTTTCAGGAGGGAGTAGCAATATGTATTATTTTTCAAGGATGCTGACATCTTATTTACTACAACTATTCCTTTCTAGTACTGAGATAAAAGACAGATAAGCCAGAGTTTATTATATCCCATGGTATGGTTTCATTACAGTGCTCTATTATGATGGGAGATACAAGATATATAAATGACAATTAGAACACAGACTATTGTGGCAGTAAATCACAATATCAGTTATTTTTTTCTTTTTATTACCTGTTTCTAAGGAAAACTATAGAACCATTAGTTTAATTTTCATTAGGGTTGCTTAAAATAGTAATTCCAGTGTCAGCGATAGATGCCCAGAGCCTTGAGAGGAATCGCACATCAGCAAGAGAGCATCTGGGGAGCAGCACAAGGGAATTTTTGCCACTTCAGCCAGAAAGTTAGCTTCACTGGGGACCCTAATTAAATGCCTCTATGCAAATGCACATAGTGTGGGGAGTAAACAAGAGGGGTTAGAGGTGTGCAGGGCTCTGATCGTATTAACATCACAGAGATGTGTCTCCGATGACTGGGCTATTGGAAAAGAAGGGCACAGGCTCTTTAAGAAGGACAGGCAGGGGAGACAAGGAAAGGGTGCTGTCCTCTATGTCAATGACCATGTAGAGTGCATGGAGGTCTCTCTGCCCGGGGATGGAAAAGAAATGGTCTGAAACCTTATGACTCAGGACTAAAGGGGGAGCAGGGACAGGTTACATTATATGGGGGGTCTGCTACAGGCCTGACCAGGAAGGCCAAGCGGTCTTTGGACAGATAGGAGCAGCCTCACATTCACAAACCCTGGTCATCTTGGGGGACTTCAACTACCCCAATATCTGTTGGAGGAGCAACACAGAAGAGCATAAACAACGCAGGAGGTTCTTGGAATGCACTGATGACAACTTTCTTCTCAAGGTGACAGACAAGTCAACCAGAGGAGATGTTATGCTGGACTTTGTTCTCAACACCAAGGAGGAGCTGGTGGTGAATGTGAAGCATAAGGGCAGCCTGGACTGCAGTAACCATGAAATAGAGGAATTCAAGATTCTTAGGGCAGGAAGGAGGGTTCACAGCAAGCTCACTCCCCTGGACTTCAGGAGAGGAGACTCTGGCCTTGTCAGGGATCTGTTTGATTACCATGAGACAAAGCCCTGGGGGGAAGAGGAGCACAGAAAGTCTGGTTAATAATCAAGGATCATCTTCTCCAAGCTCAGAAATTATGCATTGCAACAAGTCAGGCAAAAACGCCAGGAGACCTGTGTGGATGAAAAGGAAGACCTGCACATGCACAAATACATAAAGGAAGCCTAGAGAGGGTGGAAGGTAGCCTCAGAGGAATACAAAAATTTTCTGAGCACCCAGGAATCGGGTTAGGAAAGAATTAAACCTGGTCAGAGCTGTAAAGGGTAACAAAAAATTGTTCTATAGGTGATGAAAGCAAGACTAGGGAAAATGTGTGCCTTCACCGGAAGAAAATAAAAGAACTGCCTAGGACACAGAGAAAGCTGAGGTACTTAGTGACTCTTTTGCCTCAGTTGTCACCAGCAAGTGCTCCAGCTACACTGCCTAAGTTACAGACTACCCAGAACAAAGGCAGGGACTGCTGGAATGAAGAACTACCCACTGTAGGAGAAGATTGTGTTTGAGAACATCTAAGGAGCCTGAAGTTGCACAAGTCCATGGGACCTGATGAGATACATCCACAGGCCCTGAGGCAACTGGCAGAGGAAGTGGTAAAGCCGCTATCCTTCATATTTGAGAAGTCATGGCTGTTCGTGAAGTTCCCGCTGAATGGAAAAAGATAAATATAACCGAAATTTTTAAAAAGGAAATTAATGAAAAAACAGGTAACTACAGGCTGGTCAGTCTCACCAGTGTGGTCAGCAAGATCATGGAGCAAATTCTACTGGAAATTATGCTAAAGCACAAGGAAAATAAGAAGGTGATTGATGACAGAGAATACAGCTTCACTAAATGCAAATTGTGCCTGACCAATTTGGTGGCCTTCTATGACAGGGATACAGTGATGGCAGGTGAGGGAAGAGCAACAGATGTCATCTATCTGGACATGTGAAAAGCTTTTGATGCTGTCCTGCATGACATCCTTCTCTCTGAACTGGAGAGATATTAATTTGATGGATGGATCACTCGGGGAAAAAGGAATTTACTAGATAGTCACAGTCACAGATTTTCAGTCAATGACTTCATGTCCAAGTGGAGACCAGTGGTGGCTGGTGCTCCTCAGGGGTCGATATTGGGAATGGCACTGTTAAACCTCTTTGTTAGTGACATGGACAGTGGAATTGAGGACACCCTTGACATGTTTGCTGATGACACCAAGCTGAGTGGTGTGGTTGACATGCTGGAGGGAAGGGATGCCATCCAGAAAGGTGTTGACAGGCTTAAGAGATGGACCATGCAAACATCGTGAAGTTTAACAAGGTCAAGTGCAAGGTCCTGCACATGGATTGGGACAACCTCAAGAACCAGAACAGGCTAGGTGCTGAACTGGCTGAGATAATTCCTGCAGAGGAGGACTTGGGGATACTGGTTGGTTGAAAAATTTGGCATGACCCATCAATGTGCACTTGCAGACCAGAAAGGCAACCATACCCTGGGCTGCATCAAAAGCAGTGTAGCTAGCAAGTGGAGGGAGGTGATTCTTCCTCTCTGCTCCACTCCTGTGACACTGCACCTGGAGTATTGCATCCAGCTCTGGTAGCCTCAAAATAAGAAAGACATGAACCTGAGGGCCACCAAGATAATCAGAGTGCTGGAACACTTCTCCTACAAAGATAGCCTGAGAGATCTGGGGTTGTTCTGCCTGGAAGAGAGAAGGCTCTGGAGAGGCCTTATAGCACCTTCCAGTACCTAAAAGGGACCTACAAGACAGCTGGAGAGGGACTTTGGATATGGGTGTGTAGTGATAGGATAAGGGGGAATGGCTTTAAAGTGAAAGATGATAGGTTAACATTAGGTATTAGGAAGAAATTCTTCACCATGAGGGTCTCGGAACACTGTTTTCTAGAGAAGTTGTAGATGTCCCATCCCTGAAAGTGTTCAAGGCCAGGCTGCATGGGGTTTGAGCTACCTGGTCTAGTGTGAGGTGTCCCTTCTCATTGCAGGCAGGTTAGAATGAGGTGATTTTTGAGGTCCATTCCAACCCAAAGAACTCTATGATTCTATGATAATTGGAAGATTTATGTGTTTGCAGAACATTCAGTCACTTAATTCTTTCCTCTCATTCAGGTATTTAAGGTGTAAAAATTGACTTTTTTTAATGATCAGACACTTGAGAATGTAGGCTGTGAAATGTAAGTTTTAAATACCTATTGAAGTTGAGCCAGATAACTATGTGAAAATAATTTACATGAGTTTGATTTTGCCACTGCAACATAAAGTTGCTGATAAAAGAACTGCCCAATTCCTTCTCATGTGCATGAAAGCAACTGACACCAATGATTCAATCAAGCAAAAGTGTAAATTAAAATGGTTTTCTCCCACATAGAAATCTACATAAATGAAACCTTCCATATTCATTCATCACCTACTTTACAGTGTAAGTACTCCTTAGATATCACACATCTAAAGGACAACAATGGAGCTCAGACAGCAAAAGAAAGACTGAAAAGTAAATATTTTTCTTTCAGAATATTTCAAATAACAAGCATGGCCTTTATTTGTTCTTTCCTGAAACTACTGAGATGAAGCATGATGAATGCATTAGATTTACCATGGTTTTATTCAAACAAATGTGTACCCAACACTTTCACAGCTGAAGGCCACTTTTCAAACTATTCATGCAAGAGCTGGATACTTACAGTGTGGACACCAGAGCTTGAGCAGGTTTTTGAGCAGATCTGAGCCCTGGGATTCCAGGATCAGTCCAAACCAGGGTCATTGTGGGGCAGGTATTTCCAGTACTCCTGAATTTCAAAGTCTCTGGAAATTTACTCTCCTACTTCACACAACCTTCTGGTTTCATCTCTGTGAGCACCATTTCCTTCCAACTCCTGCTGGATTTCAGTTGTCACACTGAAGCACTAATATGAGAATGAAAACTATGATCTGGCTTATCACTCTTGAAAGATTACCAACCCCTTCTCTTCAGTAATTACAAGCTCCATATCCCAGGGGAAGCATCCCAGAGAACAAAATTCCCCTCACATCAGCACCAGACATCTCCGTTCACTAGGGACGCATTTTGATGGCAGGAGATGTTCTTAGTGCAGACTATGCAACAGATACCTGTACTACCTGTATGGTATGGGAATAAGTGATCTCACTGGGCTGTTCTCAACTTAGTTGTAGGTTGTATTTGTGAACCTAAGTATCCCCTGTAATTTCTCATCACCTCAGTTTCCCTAGGGTAGAATGGGTAGAGTTCATTAACATTTGAAAAGCCATCTGAGATCTTGAGATGGAAGATGATGCATAAGATCAAAGAAAACTGCATGTATACTGATAAAAAGGAGAACACCACAGCTCAAGCTGTAGCTTTAAGTACACCATTAGCCTAACCTCAGTAAAATTTATCCGAATGAGTGGAGGTTGCAAAGGATGCCCAAGGACATGGGTAAGCTCTTGGGGATCTAAGGGGTGTCTTCAAAGCCTCCTCAGGTGTCCTCTCGCTTTAGTGGGAATTATCAGTGTTTATGACCTGACAGGACTGGTTTGTAGACATACAATATTCTTGTAATTTTATTTAACATCTGTTTAAACAAAGCATTAGCACAAAAAGATCCCTGATACAGAAGGAATGAACCAGAGGACCTTTTATCTGTAAGAAAATAGTTGAAAGGAAGAGTGGATGATGAAACCTTTTTTTTGAGGTAGTTGGTAATTTATGGAATGAGATATATACCAACATGAAGAGCATCACAAACATGCCTAGACTAAATACAGGTATAATAATATAATTTTCTCTTTTACACTCTTATGCAAACAGACACATAAGGAAAGATTTTTCCAGAAAATCACCAGAAAATTCTGCTTTTCCATTACCCTTTTCAGGCACACAGCCCATGATTTCATCCCTTGCAAGGGAGAGGACAGAAAGAAAAGGTCAGAGTGATTAACAGAAAAAAGTCCTTTTCTGACCTGAGTTGTAGAAAACTGCTAGATTTCCCACAACAAATGACATATCCTTTGTCTTGTGATATAAGCCTTTGTTTAAAAGGAAACCTAAACTGATTCTGACTGTTCTTCTCAAGGAATAGCATTGGCCTGAAAACCTCAGGTATGTAAAGTTGTGCCTTATGTCATTCTTCTTTAAGGTTGTAAGAAAATTGCAATGATGTACCCTCACACCTTTTTTATCCACAGACTGACTTTATGAAAAACAGCTGTGATCAAGGTAACTGATTAATGTGGCTTCTAAGGCAAATTCATGACTTAGTCTGGATGTATCCAACCACAATGATTTTAATCTCAACTTTGTCATCAAACACCTTTATTTCTGCATAGAGGAGAATTACCTTAATTATCTGGGGTTCCTTTTTTTTTTTTTTTTTTCTGACTAATCATTAAAAAACTGCTACAAGAGCCCAAAGTGCTTCATCAGCTATAAATCAGCAAACAGAAATGCTATGGACTAGCACTCAGAATTCACAGATGTTCTTGCACACAAACCTACCCACAATGACCTTGTCTCCCCACCTGCCTCAATTCTGCATTTTGCCTTCTGCAGCTGCCTAGGCATTATACACACCATACCACACACCTTCAGAACTGATGAAACAGAGGCCGCTCAGATGGATCTTGTTTGGGAGCAGACAGTCTATAAATGAGACTACTGCAGCTCAGATACTTCAGGATTGTCCATTAATATTTGTCACCGAGAGATGAACAGGTTGTTTTTGCAAAGTAAATCAGGAATTTCCCTCTTTACATCATGATGTTGAGCTTGAGATGTTTCCAGCAGCACTAAGGAAAGTGAAAAATGCTCAGATGACTTGTAAATGCCCTCTAAGCAGTTGGAGAGCCTCTTCCTGTAGGGCAGTTTCTTTCAAAAGGCCCCCAACTTTCAAGGTCCCTATTCCACACAGTGTCATGTCTCTTTTCATTTCACTAGAAATGTTGGTATCCTGGTACAGGTCCATTGAGTCACCTGTATCTGTATATGCTTGTTAATCTCTGCTTCTTATTCTCCTGGATACCTTTTCATCAGTGCTTGCTTTTCTTTTGTATTCTGCCTATGTTAATGTTCCTATTCTATCCTGCTTGATATAACACAATCATTTCCTGTCTCTAGCTAGAAACTGTACCCTCTTTCCCATTGCCACAACATTTCTTTTGCTGCCAGGAAGAAGATTATGTTCATGTATCTGCTGGTGGGTACTACCTCAGTCCAACCCCAGAGGTCCCATTGCCCTCCTGCCTGGATGCTGGCAGCTGGGGAGATAGCAAATGGCTCTTTGGTAGCATTTTAGGTGAATATAAAGTTGCAGATATGTGTGTGACATATCCCTGGCACCAGGACTGAATTAGTAGACAGAATTTTATATACCAGACAACACAGAATGGAATGAAATTTAAATTCCTATGTCTAAAATTGTATTGTTGAAAACTTCTCAGTTTGCCTAAACCTAAAAAACCATAAACTGATTACACTTTCAGGTTTTCCAGACTTGAAGGTCTGCAGATATGTGCCTTACTAGTATTTAAATCCAGTTCTGAGTTCTGAGCAATTCAATACACTTAACAACACAATCTTGGTAGTCCAGATCTCAGAAATTATAGAGGCATGTGTCTCTTTCTTTCAAATTGCTCAAGGTGTTCCCAGAATTCATCCACAAAATGAGACTAACCATGATGTGAAAAGTGTGGGTTTAATTCTTCCTTCCAGGGAATTCAAGCCAAGGTTTCCTGTGTCTCAGGAATGAGTCTTAAAATTAGATGATAGACCATACTGGCCTGAGTCAGTGGAAGTGGTCTGTACATCAGACCTAGTGATAGAAATCTGGGAGCTTCAGCAAGAGTTAAAGACATGGACGGTTTCTTACATCTGCATACTGAATAACTTTATGGTTACAAAATTTAAGTAGCAGTGAAGTTTTCCAGATATGGGGATTCCAAGTAGTTTTCCCAGTTGCTTGTGTCACTCTGCAGTAATAATTTGAATCTACATAGTTAAAACCATGTAATTTCAAGAAGAGGTTGGTTCCACCAAAAGTGGCTTACTGAGGATGGTTTCACTTGTCATTCTCCTCAAGTCCAGAAGTTGAGTAAAGATTACAGATATGCTGAAAAATTTATGAAGACTGATTATTTGCATACAAGGTTCCCAGTGCAGCCCTTTGTCCACACTTGTATTTGTACATTATTTACAAAGCATTTACTTTATTTCAGTGCATGTATAAAACAAAAGATCCCTCTGTTTTGGTAGGATTTTGTAGTGAGCTCAACTTATGTGTAGATTTTCCCTCTGCTTTCTCCCTCTTTTTTCCAACCTTTGCCTTATAACATGATTTCCCAGACTGCTATTGGTAGGTGCTACGATATCTCAATTACAAATTGGTGAAGGACAAAGATTCCATGCCCAGGTAAAGAGGTTTTATAACCAGTAGTGGGCATTTTTCATGTGCTTTAAAAAACAGTTGAATCTGACTTTTAGCCATACCAAAGAACAGTTTCAAATAGTCATGCAATGAGAGAATAAAAAGATAGTAAAAGAGAAGGATTGGGGTCTTTTTTTAGGTATATGGCTTTTGTGCTACATATTTTGTGCCCAGTATGGTGGTGAAACTCGCAAACACACCAAGGTCAAGTCTGAAATTCAGAATAGAGATGAACTTGTTTTTGTCAGGATCAATTTGTGGCAACAGCAGTTTTATCAGCAGGGTGTAGTAACTATGGCAGAGGACTGTCAAACTGCCAGAGGAGTCTCTGGGAAGCTTATTATCAGATAGAGCGATGATTATTACTACAGTCCCATCATCTTGGCTTTGCTGAAATATTCTTGTAGAAACATGAGAA
Organism: Anabacerthia variegaticeps; assembly: GCA_035583185.1. Taxonomy (NCBI): domain Eukaryota; kingdom Metazoa; phylum Chordata; class Aves; order Passeriformes; family Furnariidae; genus Anabacerthia; species Anabacerthia variegaticeps. The sequence continues at coordinate 42,812,743 of JAWWEW010000041.1, read as the reverse complement.
GATAATTGATAGACACAATACAGGGAATAAAAGGACTAGTCTTTGAGACTGTACATTTACAATGGATCTTTTATCTCCTTCCTCTACCTCCTTCCCTTACTGTGTAAAAACGACTGAAAAGAGATAGTAAAAAATGTGAAGGCAACGAAGAAAAACCTAGAGGCTTTCTTCAATATTAAAAAGCTGAATGCTGAGGGGTAAAATCCTGTACATACTGCACAGAACTCAACCTGAACAGCAGAAAAATATAATGCTACTATAATGTTGATAAAGTAGTATCAGTTATAATTGCCAAAGACACTGCATAATGCATATAAAATTACATATAAATATATAGATATATAGATATATATATAAATCTTTGAGAGGAAGGTAAATGGAGAAGTGTATAAACCAGAGAAATTGAGGAACACTGGTGTCCAAAAACAAGAGCCAAAAAACCAAACAGTACTAGACAAGTGAGAAAAAAGATATAGAAACGAAATACCAGAAGGGTTGGCCCAGCAGAAAAGACATAAGTTCTGTGTTCACAATGGCTTGTCGTGACCACACACATGTGTTGCCCACAGAAAGTTCATTCCAAGGTCCTGCCCGAGGTCACTTCCTTATGATTGCACAAGAGGCAGAAATATTTCACTTTCTGGTATTCTTTTGGCAAACAGCTTTCTTCATAGCAGCTTTGAAAATATGACACAGCAAGGAATGTATGTATCAGATGCCTTTGGAAGAGTACTGAATGTCATGTACTTCCTGCACCATTCTCTTCCTCTAGACTCCTGTACTTCAAACAATCTCAAGGAAAGAGGATGAAGGGAAGTAGAAAAGATTTTACTCTTTTTTTTTCTATCTGTTTAAGTTTTCTAAAAATCTCCAAATGTCACTGTCTTCAATATATGTGCCAATCTGTAAATACCATGTCAATAATTGCATCTGTATGTACAAATCTGTAATGTACGTGTCAATAGTTGCATGTTGAAGTCAGAGCAACTATGTCACAGATGCAGATTAGTGATTAGTATGAATTAGTATGAATTTTCAATCCTCCAATTGTGAAGATTTCCTAGTTCAAATTAAAGGCAATATGTAGCAGAAGCTTCTGAAATAATCTTTTTTTTTTTTTTTTTAACCACATTCCTTGTCACTAACACAGATTTTCCATTTAGTAAAAGCAAGAAAATTTAATCTCTTTGAGTCTTCACTTGGCTCAAGATAACATAATTTTCTAATATTAGACCACAATTTCAGGTCAGTATAAAAAAAAAGAGTGAGGCTCAAAGGAGCCTCTATTCTTCCTTCACTTCTTCTTCACAATGGATTTCTCTAATTATTTCTTATGGTTTTAGTGTGACCACTTTGTTTTGATTATCTGCCCTTCAATGTAACTTGCCTCTATCTCCCTCAGACACTTCCTGTGCTGCAAAGATATATAGCTCTTTCTGGATAGTCAATTTACTGCCATTGCAGTAAACACATCAATCTTCTGGTATTAAATCCTGCAGCTAAAATGCAGGTCTTCTCAGAGATTTTGAAATTTTGTAACTGATATATTCAAAGGGAGAATCGGGCTTTGCTTGATGATTTCTCTCTCTGCAATTCTTTAGCTCAAAGTTCCTGTTTGCCAGGTAGGTTAAAGTTCATTAAAAACAACAGAAAAGACGTGTGGTTCCAGCCTTCCCATGCAGCATTGCTAGCATGTGGGCATGGAAGGGCATGTATACCAATGTTCCCCTTCTTCCTTCTATTGCAAAAGTTGACAAGCATAAACAATCATCTTCTTCTCCATCTGACCATTAAATTTGTCTCATTCACCTCCTAAAAAGAAGTATTTCCATTGAAATTTGTCTTACTATTTATAAATAACACGGAGCTATCATACATACACACACACACACACACACACACACACACGAAAGGCAATTTTTTTAGTGTGTTTCTCAAACAGCTTTTGTTCATTATTTAAATTACAAAACTGAGTTGGGAAAGTTCATTTCTAGTCAAGCCTGTTTTTTAGTTAGGGTTGTTTTTTAATTTATTTGACTTGGTAATGCATTTGAAGGTATAGGGCTTGAAGGGATGTAACTGAGAAAAAGTGCTTCAGGTGGTATTAACCATTTGAGCCACTCCCTCTGCCCCAAACCAGGATAAAAGGTTAGGTAAGGAGAGGATCAGAAACCAATAATCACAGAAAAGTACAGCTGGATTGTGCAATCTCAACTAAAAGAGTTTTTAAAATTAATTTTAGTTAGACAGGATTTCTGAAATTATGGGCAGAAGCAGGAAGAAAAGGCCAGCTTGACTCATGTAGGCAGAAAGGCATGCATACAATCCCTTAGAGTAAGCACAGCTTTTAAGCATCAGTTGAGGTTAGAATACCTTTATGCTCTTCAACTCAGTTACCCCTCAGGACAGAGATAATGAAAAAGCAGGGTAAAAGACAATATGGGGTGCAGAGGTATCTCATGCATTGAACAGCTGGAAAAAGACCACACCAACGATCCTGCAGGGTCAGCACTGAACACCAGGGGCAAGACCTGACAAGTGAAAGATCACAGCTCTTTGTCCCACAATTCTCATGCTCTGTATTATACTAGCCTCTATAAACAAGACTCATGGCAGAGAGCCAAGACCATCTCTTCTTTTTTCCTCCTTACTGCTTTAAAAAGAGCTTTTCCATTTGTAAGAGGTAAGAGAAACAGCAGCGAAGCTTCACCAAAGACAGGCTGGCTCCTGAATCGAGTGAGTAAGAGGGATAGGTGACCTCGCTTGAGAGGAGCAACGCATCTGACTGAGCAAAGGAGTCACAGGGAAGTCTATTCAGACTTTGCCAAAACCCTGGATATTTATGGCTAAAATGTGCCTCTTGATCTCTTCATTTTAACCCACCCCCACATATGAAGACCGATCCCTAGATTTAGTGACAAACGATATTGCATGATACCATTAAAACAACGTGCTGTCAAGTGTCCCGTTCAATTAAGCCCAATGTTTGTCGTTCCCTTAGCAACCTAATCCTAGGGTGTGTGGATATTTCAGCTCTTTCCATGCTGCTACATAAAACAAGGGCAAGGAACAAGCTTGAGCACTGGCCTGGTGATCATCCACAGTGTTTAATTGTTAGCACGCTTCCAGGCTGCTTTGGTTTATGCCAGTTCTTTGGAAAGAGGTGCCTAAGCCTGGCTGGAGGGATAGCCCATGCAGGGATCAATTCCAGTAGGCAGTATTAGACTCCATGGCACCAGGTTTTGTTCCCTCCAGCCTCAACAGTCAACCAACATTATTCTAGCTTTAAATATCCAAAGATTCCTCATGCTGTACCCTAGGGCAAGCAGTGTATGAAAGCATGTATGAAAACATCATAGATTTTGTGCATGAAAATACCATTCTGATGAGACCCCAGCAAAATGCCCTGCTTTTTTCCAAATGCTTTGTACTGAAAAATGAATAACAAAAAAAAAAAAACAAAACACACACACAGAAAATTATTATGTTTTAGTCCAAGAAGGGTACCTTTCAAGGTTCATAGGCCACCAAACATTATGTAGCCATAACTGTGGCTAGGCTGGGCCACCCACTCTCAGGGTCAGAAAATTCCTCCTGTATCATTTAGCAACAGCGACGTAGGGATTTCATCTCTGAAAAAACGTTCAGTGGTTCTACAGAGCATTACGGCAATAGAAAGGCTAAACCACAGCTAAATTTTCACATAAAGAAAAATGAGAAAGGGATGCTCTTCTTTTCCATTATGCCACAGGAGCAGCACCATGATCTTATCTACAAAACACTGAGGAGCTCAAGGGAAGGAAAAATCCAGTGCTATTTGTCATTGCTCCACAGGCACCTGCAGGCAGTGCATGCAGGCCAGTGCTCTGGCAGATCACTTACTACTTCTGTTTGAACAGATGGAGTAAGCAATAGAAGATGAGCACATTCCTCTAGTAATCCTCCAAGCACTATGATCTGCCATAGTAGCTTGAAATGGAGATGGCCTTGACTTAAACTGAGGTGTGACTTTCTGGAGAAGAAAAATGAACACTCACAACACGTATATTGAAAACTTAAATCCCCTGAAATGCCCCTATATGCACATATCTCCAAAGTCAGTACATCCTCAGACTTCTACCTCTACTGCCCTGTATTTTGTTTATCCCAAAATCTCAGGCTTCTGTCACAGACACACATATTTCAACTACTTTTTAAAAAATTTGCCTTATATGTGGACTGGTACCAAAAATAATTCAAATTCCAGCAAGAGTTAATTTTCCCTAGAACTCTGACTTGGCTACAACTCAGGGTATGTGAGCAGAAATCATAGCTCTCGGCACCCAGGCTGCTTCATTATCATAACACATATCTAAACCCAAGCAGACCTCTCGTGTGTTCTATACCATACAGTGCTGTGTCCTGGCATGGCTATTATTATTAATGGTCTTGTTATTCTGACTTTTAACTGCATCTCAGTACAAATTAATTCAAAGGTCATGATTAGAATTGGGGATCAGTACACTGAGGCATACGTAGAAATCCTCACACACAGATAAATCCCTTGGCTCCTGTCCCGAAAGCTTATTATTATAATTAAGATTTATATTATAAAGGCAGTTAGAGGTGCCAAAAGAAATTGAGGCCCATTATGTCATAAGTACATCTACTGTGTAAATACATAGTAAAAAGCAGTTCTTGCCTTGAAGAACATGCAGTCGCGAGCTTCAAGCAACTGCTAAACCTGCAACTGCTAGTTTAGCAACAGATTTTGAGACACACCCAGTTTAGGTAGGAGATTAGCACTTTTGCTATCAGCTGCGTTACTTACTCTTGCTTCCACACTGGGTTGAATCATTACTAATTAAAAAAAAAAAAAAAAGAAAAGCATTCTGTTTGACAGATAGCAAAATCACAGGAAGAGGGACTGAGGATACCTGTTCCCATCAGGTATTTTATAAAGCATGGCCAAGGGCACAATACAATGGTTTCATCACTGACTCTGTCAATCTCTTCTCATTGGAGAATTTTCACCCTCTGTGACCTGCAAAAATGTTTTTATTTCCTATTTCTTTCATAGTAACCATTTTCCTCTTGTTCCTATGCACTCACGCCTTACCTGAGAAAATTCCACCCTTTTTGTTGCTATGTAGGGATGATGCTGAAGTGGCAGTAAGGTTAGAATTTCATTTGCTGAATATGAATCATGGGATCTATTCCAATGACATTAAGGCTTCTGAGATACCACCAAGATCTGCACATTGCTTGAGCTCTCAGTTTGTTTTGTCTCTTTCCTCTCCCCCATCAAGACAATAGTTTCTTACAAATAGCAAGCTATCAGAGTTTAAAAACCTATGCATTCAAAGAATATATCAGCCTGTAAATAGATGAATAGTGGTTTGCTGAATTCCTGTCTCCCGATTAGGATAGAAATCAATGATTACTGTGCCATCACACACAGACGGTAGCCGAGAATTGCTCTTAGACCTCATTTCCTCAGAGAATCTGTGAACGTATTCAGTCACAAAGGGAGCAAAAGGAAAGGTAAATGAACTGTGCCAGAGGGTTGCAAATTTCGTCTTTCTGGAGGATAACTAGATTTTGTCTACTTAAAGTGATTTTTTGGAGGATTTTTGCTCAATCTTACATGCCTAAGGTGTATAAGAATCCAAGGCAGCACTGGGTAGAGTGCTTTCCTTCAGTATGCTTACCTGATCTTACATTTGCAGTAGTTGCATGAATTGGTTGGTCACAATGCATCTTTGATTATCATTCCCATGCTTAAAAAACTTGATGTTGAACACAGCCAACAATGAACACTATAAAGCCCAAGTATACAGCAGGAATATAAAACACAAGGCACAGCAACAAGAAAACCTGCTCTCTGCACCCATGTTCTCTAAGTATTAAGTCAAGCTGAAGTTCAATATTTAGACTCTCGACAAAAAAGGGCCTCACTCCTTGTTGCAATACCTACCTTACTGACCTTCTCTCTGGGGTAGAACCAACAACAATGGGTCATGCACTCTCACTCCCTTTCCAGTGTGATAAGAGTCAGAGAAAGCAGTGTACTTAGCAAGTTGTCATAAATGAACTGGTGGCTAAAGCATAAGAAAGACTTCTGTACTCATGCTGACCAAGGCACAAGAAGGACAGAAATTATTTTCATAATTTAAAATTCATAGCCATGACTGCAAGGTTTTGCCTGTCCACAGCACTCTGCTGAAAGTATTTATGTCCACATGCATGCACACAGATTCCAGCCTTGTCCTTCTGACCCAGTAATGAGGGTTCTGTCTCGTAAAGTTACAGGGTATCTTTGACCAGTGCTTTTTGTTCAACTTAGTATATTTTCATTCAGTTTATTGAATTTTGTATACAATCCTTTATTTTTCTTTGAGTGATTGGAAGACAGATCCTTTTACATGGTAATAACACTTTCACAGGAAGTGTAGATTCCTGAGCTTGAACAATGATAGAGTAAAGATGCAAACTGGAAGACCAGTGATTTAAGGAAAGGCTCACCCAAAAGATAGTTAATGGCTAAGGCTGTCTACATTGTTCATTTTTACCTAGACAAATCAGGAATGGAAATTTTAACTCAGATGATATTTGACAATAATTCACAGAAATACAACAGGAAATACTTGAATGTAGAGAAGGAAATTTAAGTGCCCTGCTCTTTCAATACAGTTGCCATTTCTCACCATGACAGTATATTTCCATCTCCTATATCAGCTGACAGCAGAATAGAAAGTTCAAATTTCATCTTTAGATCATCATTTCATTCACTTGCATCATTTCATTCACCTAACCTTAAGTCCCTCCATGCAAGACATCCAGACATTTGGTACTAGTACAGTTAAAAGGTTTAGTCGTACAGTTAAAAGGTTTAGTCATGGTCTGGATTGAGGACTGTCATCTGCAATTCCAGCTGACCTGCTCAAGGTAATTCCTGACAGTGGGTCATATACCCACTGAGGAGCTTCAGAACATCACAGATTTTTAAAAACAGATCAAGTAAACTCAGCACTGCACTGGAAAAAGAATTTCTTCCTTAGTAATGAGAGATAAAGCAAATTGAATTTGACAGTTTGTCACTGTATTTACTATGCTACTGAAAATACTGTGTTTGTTGGTACTATAGAAAGTATTTGCAATGGAACAAAATACAATGAAATAAAACATTTATTCTCCCTTCTAGAAACCTGATGTTCACTAACACATTTTTAAAGGTATAGTCAAAAGTGTATTAATTACAAAGAAACATTTAATATACTACAATTTTTCTGTTTGCTGCCAGCACTTTTACTATATTCAGCCTCTTATGTGCCTGCAGCCACAGGCATGTCAATACTGCACACTGAAGGAAAAAACAAATTCATGTCTTATTAAATTTGCAAGTGTAGCCGCACCCATTTCACACCTGAATTTCTCATCCTCCAGGCAGATTTCACTGACACGCTTTCAAGTAAAACACACAGTGTAAGAGTCTGTTTTATCATTTAGGCTCTTAAGGATGGCCTTTGCTTCTCCTTAAAAAAATTGTATCTGGGTGGGCAATGGGGGATCATCAGAGAATAAAATATTCTCTTTCTTTCAGAGTTAAAATTATAAGGTTATGGTGTATGATATAAAGCTCAGTTGCTTAGTCTATTTTTTCCTATAATGAGAATCCAGAAGAATTCATCTGCTTGACATATTTTATTATCATGTACATTTAAAAGTGAAATTAACCAGTTTGTCTTTTTAATTATGTAACTTTCTGCCATATTCTGTAGTTAGAGAAATTCACACAACTGACATTTTTTTCCTACTGTTTCAGTGCATGCAGATGATACTTGAGTCACCTGATAATAAACTTTATTTACATGACTAGATGCTCAAATTCATTAAAAAAAAAGAGCAAAAACAAACAAAAAAAAACAATAGTAGGAAAAAAGAAAGTACTTGGGTAAGCATAGATGCAGTTGGCAATGATACAGAACTCTTTACCTCTTTTTCAGTTATTCACTGTGAGATAAGAGAGCTTTAAGGCACACTGCAGAAGTTTCTTGCTTTCTAGGAGGACATCCTGGCCAGTGACTGGAACACTGATCTTACTGATTGAACCTGTACATTTACATCCCCTCAGGGAGAAGGTGGTTGTGAATTTACATCTCCCACAACCCATATGAGTTTTCTAATCACCTGGCTACTTGATGGGGATGCAAAGATTACTGCCATTTCCACTGCTTGTGTAGAGCCTGAACACAGAAGCCTTTTCAGAAAAAAACTGATACAACTTGGCCATGCAGGTGGATAAGGTTGAAGAACACACCGTTTGTGAGTCTTAGCAAAGCTCACGTGCCTACTGTCTCAATATTGCCAACAAGGCCATTCTCATAGAAAGACTTTTACGTGCAGGGGTGTTACTTAGGACATTTTAAATGCTTTATACTTTGGGCATCTTTAGAGCCAGATGACATTTTAGTAGAGGTTTTGGAAATGAAAGTTCTAAGCTTAAGAACTCGCACATGCAGCAAAGTCACTTCCATGTGAGTACAATCCACTTTCTCATTGATAGGAGATGTGGACCTGATGGAAAAAAGGCTGTTTTTTCCCCATTCTGAGAAACACTGGTCATCCTCAGGAAAGGAGAATAGTCAGCATGTGCAAAGTAATCAGTAGTCTTGGACAAACAAATTGAATAGGGCGATGACACTTGGGACTCCATATATCACAGGAAGGCCACTGTGCCAGTCACTACCTCTTTACCGTTGAACTAATTTCTGTAACTCTTTTGAAGGGCAATATACTGAGGCAATCTACCTCTCTTAGGTATTTTTTAGATATGCTGATGGTTAGTAGAGTCATCACTTTTCCAGAATGATGTAATATTTTTTATGATCTATATCCCTGTGAGGACCAGTTTCTTATAAAAAATAAAATGCATTTCTGTAAACCTGTGAAATCCTCAAGGAGGACACAACAAGAGATCAGAATGTAAGTTGAGATCTGCAGAATTTCTTCTGTAGACACTTTGTATGGCTTTAATCAAATACCTTTAGTTTTTGAATCAAATTTATTACTGACATGATGACTGGAGTCATGATTGATTACTGACATGGTCATTGGAGATTTTGGTCTTATGTTACCTTGACTGTGTAGTGAAAATGATACTCAGTTGTCACTGTGAGAGCTGGTGTGAAGGTTTTGAGAGATAATTCTTGTTTGGAAAGTGCTGCCTAAATGCCAAATAATAATGGAAGTTACCACAGTCTGACTAGTCTCTTTATTCTTGACATCACTATCTTATTTTTAGTCCCTTGTTACTGTTCTCATGCTTCCTTTTCCTTTTCCTGAGACGTCATTATAAAACAACTGTTCAAAGCCAACAGATTGCTCACAGGTCCTGAGCAAGCCTAGGAAGAGCAAGAATAGCTCAGGTCTATGTTTTTCCCATTTTATTTTAAGGCTGTCTGCATTCAATATATGCTGGTCTCCTCTTTTTTTTTTTTTTTTTTTCCCCCTATGTGTCATGTCCAAGCATTTTAAAGCATAAAACAGAAGGACATTGCCTGAGCTAGTAGGAGGGGATGGAGGAAATCCTATACTGAAGGAACAATTACAGGAAACTGACACAGTCATTAAGATGTTTAGAAGAATCAACTGAGATGAAAGTGGTTTTGGTATAGTGCCAAGTTAAAGAGGGAAATGGCTTGTACACAAGGATGAATTTCAAAATAAAATAAATATTTAAAAAATGATTGTGTTAGAATTTAGCTGAAAACAATCTTGCAACTTTGAGATGGTTTGTTGTCAATTCACCTGCTGTAAAGGAGGTTTACAGAGGCCAGAGGTCACATCTTTCCAGGGCAGATATTCCCTCAAATCTGGGGAAACTCCCAGCAGGAAAAGAGCTGTCAAAACCTTGTACTCATCTTTATACATCCTTACTATGAAAGTGGATGTGACTGAACTGCATTGTATTCAGACTCTATCCAAGTGGCCCATTAGGAGCTTTTAGTGTCTGGAATAAATTCATGTTGCCTGAAAGTCTTACTGGTAATCTGCATTGGTCTGAGAAATGGAGGGGCACATATGACTTCATTCCTGACCTTCAAAAGTTTTCTAAGTTGTGGTTCTTCTCCCTGGTCTCCCAGATCTCGTTCAGTAAGAAGACCTTGAATTTGAATGATCAGAGTAGAGACCTTTATTTTAAAAGAAAATATTTTCATGCTTATGAGGCATATTCGTATCCCCCTGCTGATGAAAATGCGGGACAGAAAGTTCATGTTCCATCATCAAGGAAGAATTTATCATGTTCTGCTTGCACATGAGACAAGCCTCCATTTGCTCCATTTCTATGGAGTGACTGAGTGTACACAGTACAGGGTGGACAAGTATACAAATGGACATCAGGAAGCACTTGATCCTGGTACTTTGGTAAGTAGACTGGAACTGCCCTTGTGAGGATTCAAAAATCATTTTCATAGGAAGAAGAAATGTTACAAAAAGTGTTGAGACTGAGAACTGCATTGCAAGGCAATAGGGGAAATGAAAGGGAGTGACTGGCTGAACAGAGGAGGACATAGCAATAGAAGTAACTGGCTGTTTATTAACATGAAATTAGAAAATACTTTATGGAAAATGGATGTGTTAATAGCTGGAGAGACTGGGATCCGTTCAAGAGTTGGGATGTGGAAGACCATTGGGATGAGCCAGTCTAGAAAGCTGAGATGAGGAGGAAGAAAGTAAAAAAGTAGAACAGATTTTGGGCAGCGAGGTGAAGCCAGCTCAACAAGATTGCTGTGACGAAAGTGAAATAGCTGAAGAATAAATGGAGCCAAAACATGGTGTAAGGAAAGGTGTGGAGAAAGGGATGGATTGAGGAGGAAATGAGAAGTGAGAAAACAAGAAAAAGTCGGTTCTAGCCTGTTCCATAATCTTCAGCGGAGCCTCACTGCTGTCAGCTCTCCTGTCAGAAAGTATCTGTGAGACCCACAAGCAAAATGTCAGCCTAGTGCTGTTATTAGCGATGTCTGCATTGGGACACTCATGTATAAATTTATACGAATTAAATCTTAAGATACCATTGATTCTCAAATGCTCATAAAGGAATCCACTCTTGGCTTGATAGCAGGAAAAGACAGAAAATGTCTAATCACTGTTAAAACAAAAATCAGTTCATGGTTTCCATTACAAATTTACCTTTTATAATTTTCAATCACAAGTGCTTGTTATCTCTCTTTTAGGATGAAAATATTTTTCATTCTATCTAAATTCTAAAAACAAATCACTGTTTGATAGTATTAAAAAGTTAAACAAATTTAGCCATTTAGGTTTCTTACAGTTTTCAGAGAGCAAGTAATTTTTCTTGCTATCATTTACATAAAGCCTTTGTCTTTCTGGTGATAGCAGTTGAAATTGTCTGTCATATCAGTGCTGCTTTATTGAACTAGCCCAGTTATTTAGTTAAGACTCTGACTTCATAGATAAATTCAAACCATTATTAAGTAATTATTTAAAAGAGTTAGGAGATCGTTCAGATAACAAAAGTGGGTTTTACTGGTAGGTTCCTAGTAATTTGCCACTTAAAATTGAAACCAAGTGGTCACAAAGAAATACCAGACCTGTATATGAGTTTCTAACTGAGCTCATGGTTCTATACTTCAGCAGATGTCAATGAGCACGATGTTGATCATTTTATTTGATCCTAAAATAAGCATTAGGCTTTTAGTGCGTGACCATTCCAAGGAGTCACACCATTTCAATAATACCTCTTACCATGTAATATTTACATACCAAAATGTTTAGTAGCATTTTGGTTCATTTTGCCTGAAAGTATCAAGAAAAATTCTTAAGAGCTCTTTATCAAGAATTACTTCTGGTTTAACTCTCATAATATACGTGTGTGCCATTATGTTACAGGACTCTTAATGGTCACATAATTATGCAGTTAATCCAGATTTATAGCATGCATTTTGTAGATAAATTGTCAGTAATGACTAAAATCATGATAGGGACCCAGTTCATCAGTTCATTATATGAAACAATTCACCTCAGGATGTTCTTATCTTCTCCTTTCAGAAGAAAATCACATTGTCTGGCATTTCTCAAAGGCAGGTAAGACAACTAACCACATATATATAATTCATACTGAAAACTGTACACTTCTTATTTTTGATGTATGAAAAAGGTCATGTCAGTCATTGGCACTTATTTTTCTGTTTCTTCTCTATGAATTTATTTCTTCAGTCACAGATCTGTCCAAAAGAACTACCCATCTCATCATTAAACTTAATGCTATATGTTTATGTGCATTTTCCCCTTTTTAGGGTTCATGGTGTAACAATGAGTAAATTGTATGTTACCTGCTTACCGCACATGGCCAAATTTTTATGTAGAAGTTAAGGTTTTCAAGTCTCCTCATTATCCATGTTAATGTCAATTCAGCAATGTTTGTGTCTTTTTCAGTTTTCCCATTTTTTAAAAGTAGGAAATTACACAACTTCCTTGGCTTTCACACTAAGATTATACTTTCATTGAGTATTGAGCAAGAAATTCCAGATGTATCTGTATCATGCCAGTTAAGCAACTAGAGTATACTCTCTATGATGCTAAGTATTACTTTTCAAAGGAAGGTTGGATTTTTGTATGTAGTCATATACTATTCACAGGAATTTAATTTCAAACATTAAGATAAGCAAGTGAAGTTTATTACTGCTTCTTTTTAACTAGACCTTTCCAAGGATACCCATTCTGAGCTCATTATCTTTTGCTTTCTTTATCTATCCACTTTTGGCTCATGTAACTGCAAAAACAGAGGTTTGTGTATCTCCCTGTAGAGCCCTGCTGTTTCAAATGAAGAAGGCATACTGCTTGCAATAAATGTGGGCTGTCATGTATCATAGTAGGGTATAATTTAGTAAATATAGAGGGGTTATCAGTGACTATCATGTGAATAATAAGGCTAGGTCATTTTGATATCCTTCTCTGGGAAACCAATATGCATAATGTCAAGGAATACGTCATTCACCCAAAAGATTCATTCAAGCACAGGCCAACAGGGCAACAAAGACTGGTACTATTCAGGAGGCAAAAGAAAAAGCCTCAGGCATACCCCAGTCATGACACAGTTCAGAAGGCTATAGCATGGTCAGAGAGCTCTGTAAAGAGAACTCTGCACCCTTTGCCCATCAGGAAGTAGCAGAAGTATAAGAAATTTCTGAATTCAGGAAAGGCATGTTGCAAGAAATGTTTCTTTTGGAGTTGGTTAAAGGAAGAAGCAGCTCATAGGGAATGGGTGGCAAGCTGGAGGGCTTGCTGCTGTGTGTTGTTATTTTCAAGAGACCTTTGTATCTCCTCACACAGACATAGAATTCTTTATGAGCAGAGTAAAATCTGGACTAAAAGCTGGAGAAAGCTGCAAAAGATTGAGAGTGCCTGCAGAGAAAGCCCTGCCACACCCCTCAATCACCCACACTTCTGCACCCTACTAGATCCCACAGTATATGGTGTGCTGCTCCTACAACAAACAGAAGATGTTAACTATATGAGAGTGATACCTGAGATGGCAACAAAGCAAATAGCCAATACAAATAACAGTAAGAAAACCTTGGTTTTGTCTGTCTGTAAAGCTGTCTGAAGGAATACATCCCACCCTAATCAGGATTGGTAGTCCTAAATCTTCTGTCCTTTCTCTCAAGAAGTGGCTTAACTGTAGGAAAAGCTCCTTTTTTCAGTCAACTGCTTGCTAGTCATCATACCTTACCTGGGAGCAGAATCAGTTAAAATATTTCTTGCAGTGATTTGAACATTTTTTACCTTTGGAGACAGTTCAAACAACAGGCTATGCAGCGTCATGGAGTGCATAACTTCTTTTGATGGTATTCTATTTTGGATGAGAAAATGAAGTTTGCATTAAATGCAAGAATAAAAGCAAACTGCTATGGGTTTGAACACTAACTGAGCAAAAAAAAAAAAACAAAAAACAAACAAACAAAAAAAACCAAACCAAAACAAACAAAACCAAAAAAAAACAACAACAAAAAACCCAAAACAAACGAAACCAAAAACAAACCCCAAAAGCTGATTTCTAGCCTCTGTTGTGGGCACCATTTTGTGTAAAACTCCAAAATTATATCTGAATTCTATGTGTCTGTAAACATTACTGATATATGCTGTTTAACCACTAAGTCTTAATTACATGAGGCAGTTAAATCCCATAGGTGAACAAAGTATCTTATGTCTGTGGGTATTTTAGATATCTTCTGCTTTGCTATGTGAGTGACTTGTCATGCGAAAGAAAATGGTTCCTGACGTTGATGCTGTAAGTCTATCAGATAATAAATTAGTAAAGCATGGAACCAAACTCCTTTTTTGAACCTAAGCACTGTAGACAAGCAGTGGTAGAAACACAAGTGCCTACAGAATGCAACAGTGCAACTGCTCCTGTGGTCCAGTCAGCAGACAAGCTGGGGTTTGTGGATGAATATCCTGTACTTAGAAGTGCAGAGAGATATTGCAACACCCAGGTCCTTCTGCAGAGATAGGTGTCTCTCTAATTTTGTACTGTAGGGTTACCACACAATGATATTTTGCAATAATTGTCTACTTAACCCCTTATTCTCCTTGGGAATTAGGACTTCCTCATATTCAAAGTCCTGCAATAGCTGGAAAGGTATCTAGACTTTTGGACTCCATGGTTACATTAAAAAGGAAATTGATTCTACAGATGTTGAAATTGTGTTTAAGAAACAACACATAAAACAGCTTTAAATATTTCAGATACTCTAGTTCAGAAATTTTCTGTACAACTAATGAGAAAAATTAACCCAAACTATCTCAAATACACAGGCATTTTTCCACTTAATGAATTATATGAAGCTTTAGCTTTAGTTTTTAGTAGTTGGTGGAGAAAATTGTATTACATTATTTATTTTACCTAGAGGAGAAGCAGAATTTGGTCATCCACATAACAAAAAAATGAATGATTGCTCAAAAAAATAACCATAAAAATGAAAGGAGACTGAAAGTTTTTACCGGAACTACATTTTAAGCCTGTCTTTCTTCCTTTCAGAAATCTTAAGTAGGAACTTGCTTGTTATATAGCCCATTAACTGAGGATTCCGCAAAATAAACATATTTTTATTTTGGAAAGCTATGATATGGTTTGTTCCAGCCAGTGTCAGGCACAACAGATCTGTTAGTGGGATTGCAGCTGAAGCTCCCACATCATAAATGAGGAAACAAGATTTCCAGTTTACATAGGTCCAGCACAGTGAGCTTTGAAGTGCCAGCTAACAGAGTTCAATTCCTAGGATATACAAAGTAGCCCTAGCAACACAGCGCATAGTAGATAGTTGGAACTTTAACTCTTTTTACGTTTATATTACTGTAAATCAGAATTATAAGTAAAGTAACTTTCAGTAAAGGATGATCAGTAACATACTTCAACGATGCTCATATAAATATTGAAGACAGAATTATTTTTCTGTTACCGCTGATGTAGTAATTGCTTCTCATAGGAACTAATTTGCATTTCCATCAGCAACAACTGTATCTCTTATTTAGCAGTAGAACATATTGAGGCTAATTGTGGTCATAGCCCTTGTACTAGGATTAAAATACTCCATTGAAAACAGAAAATATAAAGTCAGGTTGCCAGAACTGTAAAAAAGTTGATATTGCAGAATTTTTGCTCTGACCTCCATAGATTTAAGGCTGATGTTGTCCTTAAAGAACAAGGTGGAGGAGTCAAAAGTCCATTTTTAAGACTTCTCTCTCTGATTTACAGTTTTGCTTGATACTGGGCAAAGAAATTAAATGCTCAGAAGAGAGGAGAGATTCTCCTGAGTCCTTCAGGCTTTTTGACTGATTTTCCCACCTCTAATATATGGGGCACAGTCACTCTTTTTGCCTAAGTTTTTAACCACTAAACTGGTGTATATCCTACATAACTTAGACAAGCTTCTTCAGTGCAAAATACTCATATAAAGCAATTTAGGCTACTTGAAACATTTAACGACTCCAACTCAGGTACCAAAATCAGAGGCCAAAGGCAAGATTTGCCCCACCTTACCCAGATGCCTAAATTAGTTCAGTCTCCTTAGAGTCCTTAGAGGGGGAGAGACATATACTGAGGCATTTATGGTGCCATGGGTGGGAGATGCACCTTGCTGGACCTCTCATTCTGCACTGACATAGAGCACCTTTACTTCCACCACAGGTAATTCAACTGTCTGAGATTAGGTGAGCTGGATTTGGATCTTAGTTCTGCACTGAGTAAATGGAGGGTATCACATAACTGCCCACACAATCTAAAATGGGTACGGATAAAAAAAAAAAAAAGCGTAGAAGGAAACATATCATCACTGAAATGCGCTAGAATATGCCCACCAAATCTCAGACTTTGAAATGAGTTTATTTACAGCTATTTCCCTTGCCAAATCTGGTGTATTCATTTAAGGAGTTAAACATGAGACTTTGTTCTACTTCACTAGTAAGGAAGGAAAGAATGTCTCTTTGAAAAAGTTTTTCATGCCCTTCTCTCATTCTTTGTTGCACATTTCAATTGCTTTGTCATATTTTCCAGTCTTAACATCCCCTTGAGTAATCATGGCCCTACAATTAAGAAAACATTTAGAATGGAAAAGTCATTTGTTAGAGAGTTTCACTCTAAACCAATGGTGTACTTCTGTGCTTTGACTGATAACCTTTCCCCTGACAACTGGCTGGGATCTGATGACTATTTAGTTTCACTCACTACTGATTCTTGAGTTGAGTTTTCTGTGACCTGACCTTTCAAGTCATATATTTTCTTGCTTGAAACAAACACATTTTGAGAGGTCATTAGGGGACAGATTGATGCTCCTTAAAACACAGAGGATATTTACTTAGTATAGAGCACAGAGACTTTTTTCATTACTTTTCTTCACAGTTTGATGGGTTAACCAATAGGATTTTCTATACTAGGACTGCATTCTGTACTGTGCCTGTTATGGCGTCTGTATATTTATCATATGTGTTAAGCAAACTAATGCAACTGTAGAAGAAATTAATCAAAGAATAGCAATAGAAAAATGCTGGATTAAATTAGAAAAAGAGAAAAATATACCATGTTTCTTTCAGAAATCAGATAATTTAAGTAAAAATCTCCATATGCAGAGTATTGGTGTGTAGAAGACTATATTGGATATATGGCATTTATTCCCAAATAAGCATTTTTAGAATAATGCTAATGGATATTTTAAAACTTACATATTAGAGTGGATGATCCTCATGGTGCTAGCAAAAGTTACAAGTCCAGCTCTTCCTTCCATGCTTCTCTGCTGCTGTAAATTTGGCACTGATAATGGGACTGTGTAACAGCAAAACTAAAGACAGAGAAAGGTTGCACTTTAATGGGAGACTATTAAATTAAAAACTGTCAAATAATGAAAGGTAAATCTGCATTCAGTTTGATTATTCTTTCCATCTTTAATAAATATGCAATGCTACACAAAGGTGGCTAGTACCGACAAGTGCTTAAGGTATTGAATTCCTCTTCCTTGTCTGTTATTCACTTCAGTAATACCCTCAACTTTTAACACTTTATCATCATTTAAAAGCTCTGCAGGACTCCATTGTACTTTGCATGCCTACCACTGTCAAGTGGAATTTTACCTTCATTCTCTTCCCATTTTCCACCTAATTGTTTATTTTACCTCCTTGGCACATATTTCTGCCTTTTTATTTATTTTTTCATATGATGTCATTTGTAAAGAATAATCTCCCTGGACCCTTTGTCAATGTTTCATGAATGCCTAGCATATATCAGGAGTTGGTATTATTATTTTTTTAATACAAAACAAATATTCTGAAATTGTGTGCTGTGACGCAAACCTTACACATTTAGTAACAGTGCAAAATAGAATTGGGCAAACAGACCATTTTGCAAAGGATCCATAATCTGTTGCACTGCATAGAATGGAGAAGCTTACTAGAACTTCTGCAAGGATTTAAAAAAAGAGATTTGAAATTCTTGAATTTTAATTTAATCTGAAGTTAAAAGGTTCAAAAGGAAGTGCAACAAAGACAATGATCTGTAGTCCTGATGGCCATTAAAAATCATAACTGCTTATAAAAATGCTTTGAAACATCAGGAAAAATCGGTGCTTACAGCTGTGTATATTATGTGTTCTAAAGGTGAACAATCTGTCTGAATTAAAATAAGTAGAAAATAATAAAGTAACAATTATCAATACATAATATATAACAAAAGTATGACATCATCCACAGTACCAGCTTCAATTTCAGCCATGCCATTATCTTGTAACAGAATCTGACACAGCAGAGTTTGGACCAGGTAATGATAATTACTGAGAAAAGAAGGAAAAAATAATATATTTGCTTAGGAAGGAACGGGGATGTTACAATTCTACAAATTAATGACTACTTGCCAGTTGTGAAAGCAGGCTTTTGTCTTTTATTTTTCCTCCAAAAATAAAAAATCAAAGACAATCACTGATATTGTCAGGCATCGCATTTAAATGTGACAGATGGAATGAAGTTTTTGTGTGTGTGTGTGTGTGTGTTTGGGTTTTTTGTTTGTTTGGTTGGTTTTGGGTCTTTTTTAAACATAACATGTTATTAATGACATTCTTTGGACCACTGTTTCAAATTCATAGCAAAGCCAAACATTGATTAGGAATTTTTAAAGCATTTGACAGTTACAGAGATAAAAACTCCATTTGATTATACATGTATATGAGATTACACACACAAAAGAACTTTATTAAAATTGTAATATCATTCTTTCAAAAAAGTTGGAGAATGCCAATATTAAAGTTGCCTGTACAACATTAATTCAGGCTCTTATGCATGTGATTATAATACAAGCTTAAGTTAAATGATCATATCCTTTTTTCCCACAGGACTTATGCCTCATTTCAGCCATGCATGCCCAGGCAGAGTCAAGTTTATCTGCCTACACACCCAGAAAATCAACTGTAAAAACACAAAACCTAACAACAATAAAAAACCTCTGGTCCAGAAGTTGTACAGTCATGTTATCAAAGTACTCTTTTTGATTTAATATGCTTCCTGCAAGAAGGCTGCATGGTTTCCCTACTGCAGCTGGCTTGTTTCTGGCCAGGGGAATGCAAGTGTGGTATACAGGGCTCTCTGCAGCTGGCCACATAGGTTTGCCAGTGGTTATATCTTGCCACAGTGCTTGTATGTCTTCATTAGCAGATGCAGATTTTTAATTTTAAAAATATTAAAATAAGAAGTAGTCTTAAGCAACTTATATTTTCCACCTTTAAATTCATTCAAAACAAAATGCAGCTCTGCATTGCAAACTGTTTCACTGAGTGACTGACTTCTCTAGGGAGCATTGCACAAAGTGTTTTGTGTCCCTGAACACCTGCCCTCCCCCCTGCACCACTTCTGAGTTTTAAAACAGTCCCAAGATAATTATACCTGTGAATAACTAGCTTTCAATACCCTGGTTGTTACCATAGGGAGGACAGAAACCTGACTTTCAAAACTGTGATGAATAACATTCAGAAAAAGGGGGTCTCCACTCTTCTCCCTTCCTACCCTCAGGTTTCTGCTGCAGTACTCATTTGAATGGGATGTGACAGGGATATCAAAACTCTCCGTGCTGTCACCAATGTCTGTGAGTATTCCCATATCCAGTAATATAACATATCCCACTGTCATCAATAAACAAATAATAACTAGAAAACAATGTGTGTCAGTTTTTCATACTAAAAAATTGCTCTGTTTAAGATTTGTGTTATTGAAACTGCACGTTGAAAATACTTGAAAAAAATTAATCATTTAACCATTTTACCTATTAGCATAATTTGCAATCCATCTCACCAATGAACAACAATAAAGGAACATTTTCAAATGCTTCCACAAAGTTTAGAGACCAAAGAAAGGTCTGTTTCAAACATGCTCTCCAAAAAGGTATTTTTAAGATTTGATTATTTAGATTTTGAATAAATCCACAGAAGGGCAACATTTCAGGGAAAGTAATTGCCTCTACACTTCTAATTCTGTCCAAAAAATACCTACAAAACAAACATAAAAGCTCACAGCTGAATGGATTAAATTATATCCTGATACCATGAAAAATATGTGGTCTGTCCAATCCACTTGTAAACAGTTTTCTAAGTTCAAGTGGTGTAAATCTAAAGTAAATCTTCTGACTCAAATGAACTTCTTCAGAGAGATATTAATGCAAATAAAGTCAGAATTTGGCATGAGAGATCATAAAAACCTTTTTAAGGAAAGGGAATTTAATAGCTTGACATAATGGATTATTCTGATCTTTATTTTTCTCCTAAAGGCTACAGAAGGATAAGCTGATTAATGGTTGGAGAATGCACCATGCCCTTTCGAAGTTGTTCAGTATGCTTACAGCACACTTAAAGTAAGCTTGTATTTTTAAGGTCCTCTTAAGCACATCATAACGCTTTGACCCAATAAGACACCTAAAGAAAGTTTATTCAAATCACTTTCTAGGAAAAAAATTTGTAGTAATAGTTATACAACTTTGCATCATTAAGGACATAGGGGCTGACCAGAGCTGGCAATTCTTTTGTTAGAGCGCAAAAGCTCTCTATCCCTGTGTGTAGGAAGCTGAAAAAGGCCAGAAAGAGGCATGACTAAGCATGGATCTACTCATCCAACTGAGGCATTAAAAGCAAATTCACAGACAGTGGAAGCAGGGACAAGTGACCTGGGTAAAGTCCAGAGATATGGTTCAAATGCTTCGGGAGGGGGTAAACAAAGACATTGTTCCCATTTTTAAAAAGGGGAGAAAGGAAGATCCTTGAAACTACACACTTGTGAGCCTCGCCTCTGTGCCTGGGAAGATCACGTAGCAGATCCTCCTAGCAGATGTGTTAAGACAAGGAGGTAGTCAGCATGGCTTTACTAAGGGCAAATCATGCCTCACCAATCTGGCAGCCTTTTATGATGGAGTGAAAGCAACCATTGATAAGGGAAGACATCTATCTGAGACTTCTGTTAGGCCTCCAATATGGTTGCACATCACATGCTTATCTCCAAACTGAAGAAATGGATTTGATGGATGGACTATTCAGTGGACAAGAAATTGGCTAGGTCTACACAGCCAGAGAGTTGTGGTCAATGGTTCTAAGTGGAGGTCACTGCACTGGTGTCCTTCAGGATCTGTCTTGGGACCATTGCATTTCAGTATCTTCATCAATAACACAAGCAGTGAGATCAAGTGCACTTTGAGCAAGTATGCAGATGATAGGAACCTGTGTGGTGCAGCTGAGACAACAGAAGGAAGGGATGTCATCCAGGGGCACCTGGGCAAGCTTGAGAAATGGGCCCATGAGAACCTCATGAAGTTCAAGTGCAAGGTGATGTACTGGGTTAGTCAAATCCCACATATGAGCACAGACTGGGAGAAGAAGTCATTGAGAGCAATCCTGCAGAGGAGGACTTGAGAGTTCTAGTGTATAAAAGGCTGGACATGAACCAAGTGTGCACTTACAAACCAGAGGCAAATTTTGTCCTGGGCCACATCAAAAGAGAAGTGGCCAGCAGGTCAAGGAAGGTGATTTCATCCCTCTACTCTGCCCTTGTGAAATCCTATCTGAAGTACTGCATCCATTTCCCCAGCACAGATAGCACATTGACCTTTTAGAACTGGTCCAGAGGAAGGTCACAAAGATGATCAGAGGGATGAAGAACTACTATAAGGACAGGTTGAAAAAGCTGGGGTTCAGTTTGGAGAAGAAAAGGATTCAGGGAGACATCATTGTGCCTTCTTAGTACCTTAAAAAGGTATATAAGAATGAAAGAGTGAAGTATGTAAATCATAGTGAGGCATTTATCAACACAGATGATTTTTCCACATAGACATTCCAGCAGCACTTTCGGTTAATTATGCTGGAAAATTCAATTTGTTTCCAGGAAAACTCTGACTGTGGGGAAAAGCTGTGGAAAAAATAATAGGAGGTGAGTTCAGATGAATAGACAGAGAGAAGATGTGTAGGGCCCCATCTGAAAGGGAAGATACATGTACTACATGTGCTGGGCACTTGTAGGTCCTGAAGAGTTTAGAAGGTGTTGTATCATGGACTGAATAAAAAATTGGCAAAAAACAGGGATGTCAATAATTTGGGCACAGAAAAGTAGATTTGTGTCATTCATATATTTTCATGAGGAAATCACCCTTCAACCTACATAATTTATGTGCTAAGTAAGCAATAAATAGGGTGTGCATTAGCATAGTATCTAGCCAACAAAAGTGACCAATTGAAATGTTACCCAAAACTTTCCCAGGAAGTGGTGAAGTTTAATAATCTCGCCACTAATATACAAATGGTGCAGTCAGAGTTTTCCTGTGCAGACAACACCTCTGTTTTTCCTTTCAAATGCAAACAGTTTTTACCCCAGAAAAGTCAGGGAGATGAAGAAAGAAAACAAAGTGTCTATTGAGATAGCCACAAAACAAAATGCAGTTAGATCAAGCAATGTTACTATGATCCACTACCTTCTTATTGAGGATACTTGAAAAGATCCTCCTGCAAGGTAGCTATCCACTTCACATTCTTTGTAGATGTCAAAATCTACAGGAAATCAGTGGGAACTGTGATACACAGTGCTCAATTGATCTCACTGATATAAGAACACCTTTTAGCTTTTCTTTCATGCTACACTTTTTAATGGACATCAGAGTCTGACAATACTTCTGCATAATGGATGGCACTTAAAAGCAAACGTGACTACTTGCAGACAATGTTTGTCTCCAGTTAAACAACAGCTTTATGGCAATGGTAGCATGTATTTGTATGGAAAAATAATATTGGGAAAGTATTGTCTCTATCCTTTAGTGTCATCTAATGTGATTTAATGGTTAGAAGGAAAGGAAGTCACACCATGCCTGGTGTGCCCTTTGCAGACCACTGACTACAATATGGGTAACTGTTCTAAATCATGTATGATTTACAGGAAATAAAAATCCATATTTTGCTGAGTTCTGAGTACTTACTGGGGTTTTTTTGCATGCGTTCAGTTCATCAGAGGAAGCCAAGGTCACTGGTCACTAGCATACCATACACTAGGACAAGGAAATTAATCTTACTTTATACTAGACTATTTCTGGAGTAAGAAGACCAGACTTGCTTAATTTTAAATGTACCTTACATGACTGAGGTTAAATATACTAAAATGGTACAGCTGTGTACAAACTTGGCTTTGCTGAATACTGGTACCTCAGAGATCACAGTTTGAGATCTGTTGGTACAACATACTTATCTTAGGAGGTGATAATATATAGCTTGAATTTGAAGTACTAAGGAAATTAACTAATAAGATTCCTTGAAGCACAATTTTTTCATATTTCCAGTTTTTAAATTTTTCTTTTAGTTTGAGTTTATAACTATATTACTTCTCATTTGCAACTCATGACTGAAACAATTGTGTTCTTTTCTTTATAAATGTAAGCTTGAACTTTCATTTCAGATGCTGAAAGGAAACTAACTTAATTTCAACTCACAAAATTCTGTAACAGCTTTCAGATATGCAGATGGCTTTTTTTTCTTTGTAATAAACATTTTTTTAAAATCCTTTTCAATATTTGCAGCAGAAGTCAATCAAATACCTGAATCAAAGAGGAAATGCAGAAAAAAAACCCCCACAACAGTCCCATTAGAGTAGGACTTAGAATTACTAGGGTGGTTAAACCCAAAGAATATGTCAGATACCAGTATGAAAAGGGGATTTGAAAACTCTTGGTGTTCATCCCTTCATTTAGCACAGTTGATTTAAAGCTTACTTATCCCTGGCTGCTTGTATAATGCACCAACCCACTCACACCAAAACATTCACATCTGCCTATGCATGAGAACTTTGCAACTTCTGCTAGTCATCCAACATATATAATTTATATATGTCCCTTTTCCAAGTTAGCTGCTGGTGGTCCATTCCCCTTGATAAAAATCAGTAGAATTTTGGTATGTAGATGGTATGTAATACATCATGATACACTTCCTTTAGTTATAAAACTCTAACCTCATCATTTTCGTCTTCCACCAGTTTGTCATGGATTGTGGTTGATTGTGCATTCAGGGCGTCACTCCAGTCCAAAGGGCTGGTCTGTGAGGCCATCGATACAAACATTAACCACATCGATTGTCCCATTTTTATTGTTTAAACAACTCTGCTCAAAGTAATAACTAGGTTAAATCACAAAGGCATGGTTTCCTCTGAGACTGGTCATGCCTTCTTGAAAACAAGGAAGAGGGAGAGGAGAATTACAAGCAAGGCCAGAGTCACCTTTCACTGGTTTTCTGGAGGAGCTAAACTTCTTGATAAAGTGTTCTTTGGGGGAGATGAGGAGAATGAAGTCCAGGGATTATTCTCATCTGCTACAGGCATTATTTGTGGCCAGAAGGGCAGAACCTTCATATCTGGTGAAGCTGGGAAACGAAGGTCAATTGAGTGCGTAAATAAAACTGTAGAATCTGTAATTATAGAATTTATCCTGTAACAGTGAAAATTGCAGAGCATTAGGCTTTCCCTCTCCTTTACAGACTAAAACAACTCTATTCACAGCAGGTCACATAAGTCAAGACTGACCATGTTTTGAAAATACTTCCACCAAAGAGAAGCACATGCTCAGTTGAGAGAAACCATGGAAATGATTCACCTCTCATGCTTTGTTGCTTTTTTCCTACTAGAGAAAGTGAAAATAAGATTACAACTAGGTGAATTGTACTAAACTGCTTGAGCAATAATTAAAGTGCTTAATAAAATTTTGGCATAGAAGTGTGTGGAGAAAAAATAACCTGGTAGGGTTTTTTTTCAGTTTCCTCAGACTTCCTTTGACTGCTTCCTGTCTTTTCAAATTTCTCCTGTCTCCTTTAACAATAGGCTTTTATTTTCAACATTGCTGACAAAATAGGCATTAAAAATCCGGAGGTTTTTATCTGCTACAATGTATAGATACTGTAATTATAGTTGCTACTTCGCACAGGTGCTCTCCAAAGGCCTAGACAGTTAGCCCAGACAGTGTGTTGGCACACTTTTTCTCATCCTTTCGAAAAGACCATGACCTACTCTGCAGTCCGGTCACAAGTCTCCAGTGGCCTTTTTGGGATGCTTCAGTTACCATGAACAGTAGGTGGCAACCATGCTCCCTGCTCTTGGTAACAACTCTCTTAAAGTCCTACCTTCCATAGGTTTGCACTCTCTACCTAAGGCTGGAGGTGTCAAATTTTGTCAGCCGTGTAGGCAAAATTGAATGGTGGGGAACTTTGACAAGTCTATGCTGGACAAGTAGGCATCAGAAGTGGTTGTGTTGGTGTTGTTCTGCTCTACTTCTGCCTTCTTAGACTCACTAATATAGTTGTAGTCAAACCTGATAGATGTGCTCTGCAGATTACTGGGTAGATCACGCCCTTCTATCTGCTCTCTCCCACTGAGCAGCGACCTGTTACGTCAGATGTAAGACAAGGAATGAGCTGGGTCCCAGGAAGTCTGCTACCCTAGTCAGTTCCCTAACTCCTCTGTGCCCAAAACAGGTCCACAAATATCGTGGATGTCATGAGATTATGACTACAAACAATACGGAAGCTGCCATAATTTTCCACAGAAAACTTAACACATAATTATATCTCCAGAACTGCATTCACCAAGACAATATAAATCTTTATTAATAAAGACTATTGGTCTTTATTAATGACATAGATAGTGGGATTGCACTAGCCAGTATTCAGCCAGTATTCAGTTTATATCAAGCTGGGTAGTACAGATGATATGCTTGAGGGAAGAGACTTTGACAGACTTGAGAGATGGGCCCATGCAAATCCCATGAAGATCCACAAGACCAAGTGCAAGGTCCTGCTTGTAGGTTGCAGCAAGTCCCAATATCAGTACAGATTAGGTGTTGAACTGTCTGAGAGCAGCCCTGCAGAAAATAATCAAATGGCTGGAGCACCTCTCCTATGAAGACAGGCTGAGAGAGTTAAGTTGTTTCACCTTGAGAAGAGAAGGCACCAGGGAGACCCTGTTGCGTTTTTGCAGTATGTAGAGGTGGTTTATTAAAAAGATGGAGAAATACTTTTACCAAGACCTGTAGTGACAATGTTTTAAAACTGAAAGAGGATAGATTTAGATTGGATACAAGGAAGAACGTTTTTACTGTGAGAATGTTGAGACACTGGAACAAGTTGTCCCGAGGAGTTGTGGGTGCCCCGTGATCGGAGGTGTTTGAAGCTAGGTTGGATGGCGATTTGAGCAACCTGGTCTGGTGGAAGGTGTCCCTGCCTATGGCAGGGAGGTTGAAAATAGGTGATCTTGAATCATCTCTTCTAACCCAAAGCATTCTGTGATTCTATGTGTCCATGATCTTTTAGTGGCATCGCAGTATCTCGTGGTTAAAGTAGGTTTTGTACTTTATTCCCTTTTTCTAACATTTTTTTGGAGAACTCTTCCTTTAAGAGAGAACCCCCCCACCACAGCCAGGCGAGGGGTGTAAGGGGAGGCTGGAAAGGGAGCATGTGCCAGTATCCTGGCAGCCAGGGCAGAAGCAGAACTCTTTCCATCTGGGAGCCACCTCTCTTCCTTGATGCTGGAGAAATAAAAGGGAGCAGCCACAC
Organism: Anabacerthia variegaticeps; assembly: GCA_035583185.1. Taxonomy (NCBI): domain Eukaryota; kingdom Metazoa; phylum Chordata; class Aves; order Passeriformes; family Furnariidae; genus Anabacerthia; species Anabacerthia variegaticeps. The sequence continues at coordinate 42,786,149 of JAWWEW010000041.1, read as the reverse complement.
GAGCCCTGCCAGCCATGCGGCTTCACACATCTCAGCTGCTATCAGGGATGGGAGTCACCTCCACTGAGCTGGACCAGAGCTGAATCCAGCCAAGCCGCACAGAGAAGCGGCCACTGGCACCTCACAAATCCCACTCCACAATATCTCACTGCGGAGTCCCAGCCAGGCAGAGCCAAGTCCAAGCATGTCTGCCAGAAACTTAGCTTCTCCTGTACCAGGGAGTCAGCTTCTCTGGAATGCAGGAGGAGAAAACACGTAAGCTTATTCCTGTGAAAGATGTCTCTTTCCTAGGCTGCAAAGCTTCCTTGAAATAAATCTTCCAGAAAAATTCTTCTATACTTACATTTAGGCTTTGCTTTGCCCCTGTTTCCCCAAGTTTTTTGTCTAGCTGGGCAGATCATTAAATTGTGGGAACTTGTCTGCCACAGCACTTTCTTTTATATCCTGGGGGGAAAACGTGGGGGAGAGCATATGTCAGTGTGGTGGCTGACTAGGAATAGAAACAATTTCTGTTTATCTTTGGCTTAAACCATTCTGTTTGTATTGTTACAGTCATATTTCTTTTCAGTAGAGTGTTATTTTTTTACTTATATCTCCTCATACTATATCTCTCTGTATTGGTGAAAGGGGGAGAGGTTTTAATAAAAGTCAAGGGTGTTCATTTCATTGTCTTAAACCAAGACAGTACCCATGCATAGGGATTAACTGGAAATTCATTGCCACAGTTGTAGCTTTTCTTTAACTTCTTCAACACTTGTAGAAACTACAATTTCTTTAGAAATGGAAAGCAAAGTAATTAAACAACAGAATCCAGTGGGGTTTATCAAGTAGTTTCACAGAAATCACAGAATCACAAAGTCACAGAATAATAAAGTCACAGAATCACAGAATAGTTAAGGTTGGAAAAGACCTCTTGAGATCATGTCCAACTCTGCTGCCAAGGCAGGGTCACGTAGAGCAGGTTATTCAGGAATACATCCAGCTGGGTTTGGAATGACTCCAGAGAGGGAGACTCCGTAAGTTCCCTGGGCAGTCTGTTCTACCACAGGGTGCTCTGCCACCCTCAATGTAAAGAAGTTCTTCCTCATGTTTAGGTGATACTTGTGTTTAAATTTGTGGCCATTGCTCCTTGTCCTATCCCTGACCACCACTGAAAAGAGTCCCACACCATTCTCTTGGCACCTGCCTTTGAAATATTTATATGCATCAATGAGTTTGTCTCTCAGTCTTCTCTACTGTAGACTAAACAGGCCCAACTTCTGCAGTGTCTCATCATAAGAGAAATGCTCCAGACTCCTCATCATCTTTGAAGTCCTCTGCAGAGCCCTCTCCAGTAGCTCCTTGCCTTTCTTGTACTGAGGAGCCCATAATTGGACACAGTACTACAGATGTGGCCTCACCAGGGCCAAGTAGAGGACAGAATCATCTGCCTCAACCTGCTGGACACACTTTTCCAATGCACACCAGGATGGCTCTCTGGGTATCAGAGAGAAAACCATACAATGGTCCTTGAAGTATAGCAGCCTATTATTCTACTTAGTGTATTATTACATTTTCCTGTATATCATTTATTAAACCCATCTTTGCCCTACAACTTGTTAATTCTTCGAAAGAACTTGATGAAGCTTGCAATGTTTCTGTTCAATAGTAGTAGTAACTGTGGAAATGCTAATGGAGTATGTAGAAGGACAACCAGGTTTCTTGGTAAAGTCTACAAATCAAGTGTTGTGCTGCACATTATGTTAGGTCTTAGGTAAACAAGATTTTTTTTTATTAAGTTCAGAGACAATTGTCACTGGATTTATATTCTTAAGGTCAGAGATTAGAAATGAACAAAGAAGCTAGGAAATTCCTATTTGATAGATATGCAGGACATCATACAATGTAATTTCTCTTAGAAAACCCAGAAGTTTTTATTTCAACCATCATGCATTCTCAACCTTGTCTGTTTTTAGCTATGTCAAATGGTGTGATAAAATATGTTCTC
>JAWWEW010000041.1:42759052-42784062 GCA_035583185.1 Anabacerthia variegaticeps | reverse complement strand
GAATTTGCCCTAAAGGCAACCAGCAACCATCAATTTAGACCAGCAAGACTGCTATTCACACATGCTGAGCTATAGACATTAGAGGGAACACCACTGTTCAACTACTGTATTTTCATGAAGGCTAGAAATTATCCTTATTTCCTTTAACAAATTTGGCATTGGTTATAGAATCAGAATTCTTAACTGTCTTAAAGTGAATGAAGTCAATTATTTGAAACGCTAAATGACCCTTGAAAAAAGGCAGTAGGTGCAGACAGTGTTGTCATAACAGATTTATGTCTTCTCTTTGCCAATACAGGGATCCAAAACCAGTTTTTCAGCTCATTTATCTAGTCAATAAGCATTTTTACAATACAGTGCATTGTTTCCACAGCTCTGTTCTGCACTTCCTTTGTCACAGTACACATTTTTATCTGTAGAACAGGCACTAGAGCCTCTTACAAGGACAAGGTAGGGTTTAACTGAAAAAATGTTTGGCTACATTAGGTAATGTCTTATCATTTCAATATTTAATAGTAAAATGCACCATAAAAGACATTTCTGTTAATAATGGTAGGTATTGTCTATATATTTAAAAAATTACACAGTTTAGGATCATATTTTTTACTTAAGGGGACGGGAATTAAACATCATTTAACTATTGGAACCAGAGTTATTATTTTATTAGTTCCTCAGCATTAACATGTGGTCTGAAGTGAAATACTACCCAGCAGCAGACAAAATACAGACATTTCATACTCCGCTCTAGTTAAGATATTGCTAAATATATTGCTTTTATTTAAGTTGCAATAACTACTGGAGACACCAAGCAGCTCAGGATGGTATTATATGCAGGATTACTCAAGCCATGCAGCAGAATTAGGATTCACTTTTCCTCATTTCCACTGTCTGAGAGACGGACAAGACACCTGCAGTAGTTATCAATGCTCTCTCTGCAGTGACTAGAGAAAAAAGAAAAGTTTAATTAGTTCCGCTGCCTAATACATACATTATATATGTTATGAAGGCATTAAGTCACTACTTGAAGGTGTCTATTTCTCTGCCAGCTACAAGGAAAGCCTGAAGAGGTATGCAAGACTAATTTTATAGTTAACTTTTAGATATCTAAATTATCAAAGATAAATCACTTGCTAAATTGAAATCTTTATTCAGTTTTTATTAAAACAAATAGATGGAAAAAACAGATGATGAGAAAAGTGGAAACCAACAGTATTAGCAGTCAAGAGAAATATTTATAGGCCTGAAGCTAAAGAGTGAAGTGTGTTATTAATACACGAAGAGTATTATCTACTGAAACCTTTTTTTTTCTTTATTAAAATGCACTGCTTGATTTCCTACTTCTGATGGAAAGTATCCAGTTGCTTTAGGTAGTCAAATATTTAAGTTTATCTAACTTTTTTTTTTTTTCTTTACTTTAACTTACCTTCTTCATAACTTCTTTCCTTCTCACATAAGTTCCTGTTACATCTGGATCTCCTCTCTTCCCCTATTTGGATTCTTGGTGATACTTGCTCAGCCTTTTGGAGCTCAGGTTTCTTGGGGCCCTGACTCTTCATAAAGAAGTGCTGAAATGAGACCCCATGGTTCACACACTCCTAAGTTACTGCAATAGTCAGAAGAGTGCGGCTGATCCTGCCACAACTCCAGATTGCTTCTCAACAGCCACTTGCATTGAGGACTTTCTTGGTCTTCAATAAAGCAAAATTAATTCCATAGCTTCAATGGAAAAATTGATTTTTTTTTTCTCACTCCAGGCATCTCATGTGCACTGTCTTGTTAATAGAACAATTCTGAAGAGCTTTAAAGTTTAGAAGTTGACTTTTCTATGGATCCCATTAAAGAGTCTAACCTCACACTTAATTTCTCATCTACATCCATTTGTCGAGGGAAAAAAAAAAAACAAAAACACCACACCCCAACCCCAAAGTGCCATCCTCCAACATTTATTTTTAAAAACAGAAACAAAAACAAATACAAGTCAAAGAAAACAAAGAAGTTCAGTATCAAATGCTTTGTTGGCATGAAGCACTGCCTGTGAATTTATTTTTCTTTAAAGCTGCCAAGAATTTCAGTTACAGTTAATTCAGCTCAAAGCACATGTTTACTTGTTTTGTTTGTTTTGTTTTTTGGGGGGGTTTGGGGGATTTTTGTTTGTTTGTTTGTTTTTGTGTTTTTTCCCTCAGGAAGAATGGCACAAGTTAAGGAAAAGAAACAAGTTCATCCTTAGAACAACCCCAGATCTCAATAGTCTAGATTTGATCATATTTGATCATAAATACTAAGTTTAATGGACAGGTCCTATCCCTCACTCCAGGTCCTTCTTCCATTTGCTGTGAAGTCTTCACAGTGGACTACTTTCTAATGCTATTCACATGGAAGGGCTAATCACTGGCTGCTGCTAAGTCTCAGTAGCAGGACAGTGTGGTGACAGTAGCAGTGGCAGTGTAGTGACAACAGAGAAAAGAAAAAAATAAAAGAGGTAGGAGAAACAAAGCAAATATAACAAGGTCTGCATAAACAAGAAGGTGCTGTAGAGCTGAAATGGTGATTTACATATCCTGATTATATTTCTAGTTATATTTTCTTTATATGTTTTCAGATATCTAGGAAATTAATGCAACTGGAACATGCAGCTGTCAACATATCAATATACAAGTGCACAGGAGGTAGGAGAAGAACAGTATTTTAGAAGAATTTTGTATCCTAAACTCTTTTGGTCTCTTTTTGGCAGAAACCAATTGCCAAGAAAAAGATTCTGTCCCAAAAGGGCTGTTTCAAAATTGGTATTTATAACATTATCCAGTGGTTTTGTGACAGGATTAAATATGCACTGAGTACAAGGTCAAGTCTACAAAATGAATTGACTTATGACCCACTTTGGCTTTCAAATTGCTCTACCAAGGGCAGTCAAAAGACTAGGTAGCTCATTGTACGTTGCCTTTTAACTGATTAATCCTGCCTCTGTCTGAGCTTTCTGGACTTTACCAATAACCCTTAAAATACTTTAGAAAAGAGGAAAGTGAACTGTAGCAGTCTGTTCCTTTCTACATATCACAGTATCCTTCTCTGACCAACTAGTCTCCACTGATGCGGTGCTAACAAGGGACTGAAGTCCTGAGAGTTTGCAGAGCCAAGCTAATTTCACACATTTTAACTGTATTTTCTTGAAATAATCAGTCTTCAGGTTGCCTCAGTCCTTTAAAATCTTTCTATAGAACCTAAATAAAGTGACTCATACATGGTCTCTGTCTTGACCATAGCTTGGAAGAAACTGGTGACAGATTTAAGCAGGGCTTTTGGAGGAACATACTGTACCAGATCTCCCAGATATTGTGAAACTAACAAGAGGCTTAAGTTTCAATCTTTTTAGATGACTGCCCCTTAGCCAAAAACAATGTTACATTTAAACCTTTTCCTCTAGGCATTCAGGGAATACAGGAATTGTCATTATGCTGACAAATTACATGCTTTGGGTGTATTACCACATGCAAAGTTGGATAAAATACGAGTTATCTGCTGCCAAAACCTTTGTGCCATTGGAGTATTGAGTATAATAGTAGAATATGCCACTGTTTGGTCTACATTTAAGATAATTGTCTCAGATATACAAATCTGTTCAGAAGAACATAAATCTATTTGAAAGTTATATTGGTTAACTGTTTTTTTGTTTTCATGATTATTCTTTTGCAATATTTCACATCTTCCCATCTCTCCCTAGAGAGGTATGTAGTGACAGTATACATTCCAAAACTGTTGGAAGGCTTTGCGCGAACAATTAAGTTTTGTTTACAAAAATAACTGTGGAAGCAACGTGTCCCTTTCCTCTGTTCTGGGATACCTTTCGGCATGTCTACATGGAAGTCCATCATCAGATGCACTTCTTGGAAGGGAGGAATAGTGAACGCTACCAGCACCATCGAACAAGATGAAACACTGGGTTTAAGTAGAGAAAAACCCTGTTCTCTTTGCATAGCTGTTGGGAGAACAGTTTGATAGCACTGACTGAGTTCATGTGAATATAGAAGATAGAAATACTTTTGCCTCTGCCACTTTTCGAGGATAATGCCTTCCTGAGCTACTGTTCCAATATTATGTTCTCATTTGCGTCTGTGATATGGGCAACAGAAGCTTTTACTCAATTCTGAAAATTATTTTTCCAGTTAGATAACATAAGATAGATTTCTGTACAGCAAAACATGGAAGGTTGCATCCCTTATAGATGAATCTACTCTTTTTCCATCCTCATACCTCCCCTGAGGTTCCTTATGTATTGATTTTTGCATTTCCTTTTAACACCAGTCAGTCTTTGCAGCTGCAGAAATGCACAGAATTAAGTCTACCAGAGACAACGGCCTATGGGCTGAACAACAGAAAAAGCTGGATATGTACATAAATATGCATAGTAAATGACTGCTCTTGATAAGAAGAAATATTTCATTTTTAGAAAAATATTTTACCATACTAGTTTGTATATACTGAGATAATTGGGAGAAAACACTAGACAAGAAAAAGGCAGAGGAAAGAATGTGAAGCAAGAATCGCTGACTGTATGAATAAGTTAAACTTAACAGTGGTGAATGTGAGAAGAGTTTTGTGGTGTTATTTCTGTAAAATCCAAAGAAGCAAACTTATGCATTTTATAATGGTGTGAAAGTACAGATTGGCTTCCCAATCCTGCCTCACTCACATGTAATTTTACTTTATTTTTAATGAACATGAATTACAGTCCTTTCACAAAGGTATCATTCACTCCATGTAACTGTTGTGTTGTTACTCAGTTACGCTTAGGACACCAGTTCCCATTTTTATGGACTGCTTTGCTCTTTGCATAAGATACCTCACTTTGGTTGAGACTTAAAGCCAGACCTTGTTCAAATACCAGCAAAACAAAACACTCCTAGGAGAAAACAGGAGACAAGTTTATTTAACTGGGGATGGTGTTTGGTTGCTTTGTTCCCTGGTGGGAATGTCTGTCTCAGACTTAAACTGCACAGCTGGGAAAGCCAACCTCAGCCTCCAGATCAGGCTTTATAATTTCTCAGCTAATGTAATACATGCTAAAGAATCCAGAGATTTCATGACATTCTGCTTGAATAAACCTGGGGCAGCCTCACCTTAGACTGCACAGCATGTACAGAAGAGATCAGACAGTGTAGCCAAAGGCAAACATAAGTATACTGGTTATACAAATGCACAGTACAGACTTAGCAGCTTTGTATTATCCCTTCAGAGCAACATCATTTTATATTGGTGAATATTAGCTAATTAGGCATATTAGCTCAGAGCTGGGACAGTATGGCACCAAACTAAAGTACTCTACTCAACAGTAGTAGCTTGCAGCCAACTTGCTCTCACAGACAAGCAACTGAACATAGTGTAAAAGAAGGAAACTGAGAACACATATTATCAGTTCAGATTATCTGGGACTAGTCTAACACACAGAGTATAAGGCTTTCTGTGCACACATTTAAGCCATGAGCATCTGGTCTTGGCCATATTTGGTCTACTACCAATGAATGGAGAAATCTGTCATCTGTGGATACCCTAACAGAACTAATATCTTCCAAATAAATGTCTGAGCAAAATAAACGACTAAGGCAAAGCTCTGTTCATTGCACTGCTCCAAAAATAGGTGTATATTAAAATAGAGTCAAGTGTTATACAAAGTGCCCTGGCAACAAGAACTAATATTGCAGTGAGTTGTAAGTCCCAGGAATGCAAAGAGAGTTGGGCAAACAAACTGAACGGCTCAATTATAAACATAGGCTGCTGCTGCAGAGAAAGGCAACAACCATATTGAAACATGTGAGGGAAACCTCAGCATACCACAAATCTAATGCACTATCTTCAGGCAAAATGTTGCAGAGGAAATAAAAGCTCTGAAACGTTTAGAAAAAGGAGATGAGTAACTTCAGCTGCACCAGAGAGGCATAGCTAGTAGAGGAGGATAATTTCCAGAATATGACAACACATAAAGACTTTCTGGCGAAAGGGAGAATGAAAAAGAATCTTTTAGCATTTTAGTCTCTACTTTTGTTCTTATCAGACCCTTACTAGCCAGCGCAGTAGAAAACATCACCTCTATTGCACAGAGCCCCCAGCCCATTTCTCTGTCTGCATTTCTTCAGTACATGTTCCAGTCATAAAAATAACTTAAAGCACTGATCTGATGAAAATATTTATATAACTAATAATTCTGTCCAACAAATATTTCAGATGCTTTTTGAGAAGTTTATTCTTATTACATGGAAAACAGTTTCAATGGCGTTCAATCACAGTGTATTCTCTGTGTGGATGCTGACACTGAATACAGCGAAGTCAGTAATAAATTTTGCTATGGAGCACAGGTACACTGATTCATTCCATGAGACATAGTTTGTGGTGATGCGTGGCCTTCTTTCTGGAGATATTAACTTGCCTATTCTGAGTCCAGGAACACCTATTTACCCTGACATATTTTAATTCTCTCTAGAGCTATCTTTGTGTAGAACTTTTGTGGGACTTTCTTTGTGACTGCTAGTTCTGCATACCTGAATTTCTGGGAACTGGTTCGCTATAGTCCTCCATAATAAACTTAGGTTATCTGAGCTATTAGTTAGGAAAGACCAACCTACGACTCAGCTTTCAGATGTAATAATCCTCATGAAGGTCCCTGTGAACTGTGTTGCTATTCACCTACCTGTAGGTTTGAATATAGGTTTATCTTTACAACAGTGCCAGTCTTTTCACTTTACTGATTTTCTGTAGTTTTGTTATTGAAAATTATCAATAAAGAAAATAAATTGAAATTTGTTACAATAGGTGAATAATAAGGTGCCATGATTTAGAAAAATTAGGAAGAGACAACTTACAAGAATTGCCAGATTTTCACACATCTTTCATTTATGCAAAAATACCCAGGTATGTTCTCTCAAATAAGAAAAGGATGTGGGATAAAAATCAGCAATGGAAATATACGACAATCCAAATATTAGGTTACATGCATTTATTTGTGTTGTTATAAAGCACGAAGAAACAGTTTAGTCAGTTATCAAAATGATGATTCCACTAGTTTCTAGAAACTATATACCTGGTCAGCATGAGAACTGTGGATTTAAACAAGTAATCTGGTTACTACTATGTTTACATCAAGTACAATTTTCCCTCAAAAATTTTATCACCCTTTCAGCTTTTTCTCAATGGTTCATTTTTTTCTCATTATTAGTAACCAAGACCTATCCATCATTCTTTGGCATTTGAAGTGCATTAGATTTATTTTCAAGCAAAGCATGATTGTTTTCTTCTCAATTTTCAAATAAACTTCTCATCATAACAGAACCAATATGACTGCAAAAAATAAAGCTTAACTCAATTATCTCTATTACTTCTATTTACACACAAGGCTCTCTTACCTGCTTCTGGACAGAAGTGGTTTGAATTCCTTTGCAATAAAGTCATACAGTCATATATCATTGCCTTCACAAAGATAAAAGCAGGAAGCAGATAACAATTGACACTTTTATTGTGATATAGTGTTGACCGTGTTATCTCCATGTCTCAGAGGACTTTAATATTTACCACCTTTTTCTTACTTGTGTAAATGACAGAATTCTCAGACATAGCAGGGTAGGGTTTTTACCACCATTGTAAATAAACTATCATTATCTTCTAACAGCACATATGTTTCATTGCATATTTTCTAATTTATAATTATTTCCATCTGACAATAAAAATACTGTATATTTCTCTGAATAAATCTGAGGCCCATTGTTCTCAGTGTTCCTTATTTAGGAGAAAAAATTATCTACAACTATTGAACTAGCTGCAGGGTCCTGTGTCCAGAAAGTACAGTATCACTTGATTTTATGAAGAATCTTGTTTGAAATTACATAATTTCAAGGATAATCTCTGTAGGTCTATTGACCATGAAATCAGAGAAAGGGCTCCATGGCCTAACTCACATGACATGGCCATATAACATTTCAGAGTAATTTAGTCCTGAACTAGATCCCACGAATTTAGATTTTTTTTTTTATTTTTTTACATTAAATTACATTATAATTAAAAAGTATTTAGTCACGAAGAAGCTTTATCACTTGAACCCTTCTTCAGCTGATCACAGTGATGGCCAAAAGTACATATGATATTTCTAGAATTTCTCTTCCTGGTGCTAACTAGTCAGTGTTTGTTTAATAAACTAAAAAGCCCTACAATTGAATTAATGATCAAACTTTTACATTCTTAGTAACAAATCAACTACATTGAGGTTTGATTTCCACATATTGAATATTTCCTCGTTCTTTGAATATTTTGTGTGGACCTTCTTGGAAACTTCTAATTAATTTACACCCTCCAGCATTGAAAGTATGAGATCTGGTGCATTTTTCTAGTCAAAGGCTCCCTGGAATAAAATGTCAGCATCAAATAATTTGGCTTCTTTATTCCTTCAAACATCATTCAGGGAGCCCACATATATGTGTCTAAACTTTGTTTGGGATACGACAGTATGTGTCTTCTCAGAAATGTTTGCACTCATACACACAAAGAGAAAGTAACTCTAATTTCAGGGAAGTATTTCCAATTTCTGCTAAGAAGTCATAGCATTTGCAGTGATATTTTGTACTTTTTTATCCCTGTATGTGTCAAATAAATAGTCAATATGGCTATACAGCAAAAACTGTCACTTCTGAGTTTCTTCAGGTAAGAAGGGAAAAAGCAAGCAGTGCCTATTTTGGTCCCTTCAGGACATTAAGAACTCGAATTAGTTCAAAAGCTAACTACTAAAAATGAAAGAAAAATATATTAAAAACCTTTAATGAATAACCAATAACTGTTCTGGAAAATATTTCTAATTAAAAAAAAAAAAAAAGGCACAGAAAATTATTTTTTAATGCATTTTGTATTTATAAGAATAGTCAGGCAGCTACTTTTGTTTCCAGAAACTCTCCTAATAATACCACAAAAAACTCCCCAGCTCCTGTGAACTGCATATTTCACTAAGAGTCAGTGAGGATAAACCACACCTTTTCATGCATCCTTTACTCTGATCAGATAGGAAAAAATAAAATGTTTCAATGAGACATATAGATACAAGCAAAAATGGAAAGGATTACTCTGCATAAGAATATCTAAATTGCAAGGCTAAATGGCTAATGCTTTTTTCCCTTCTGTCCTTCATTTCATTTTCTTTACAGAGAAAAAATAGAATTGTTGTTATTGAGGTCATGGGGTCTGGGAAGATTAACAGAAATTTCCTACGGTCATTTCTGTAATTTGCAAAAGTATTAGTAACATTTAATTAATAATAGTCTCAGTAAAAGAGATTAAGTCAACACCATCAAGTTTCTAGCCATCACTTCTTACATTTCTCCTGGCTCCTTTGGAATGCTGTGTGAAGTTATCACAGACAGAGGCAATTTAATATTTCCCAAATCCATTAGCATTATTATCAAATGAAACCTTACTTCAATAATATTTTACATTAGTAAAATCTATTAAAATATAGCACAGATTATATTCTGAGAGCAAAAAAGGCTTAAGTATTAGAGTGACAGTTCTGTTTGAACACGTAACATTTTTGCAAGTTGCTGAGTGGCCATCTTTATGATTTGTAATGGTTAGATATTTCTAGTGTACTAGTTGCATCAGGTATAGGTGTGAAGCTGTTGGAAATGAGGGAGATGCAGCAGGTGATCTTTCTGTGAAAAACTGGGGACTGCCCCATGCTAGACACAGCTGGGTCCAGCCAACCCCAAAACAGACCCTCCCCAAGGGACAGCTGATCCTGTCAGCTAAGCTGGTGTCACCTCTGAGAAAACACATTTAAGAAAGAATAAAATATCCCAGAGGCAGTGGGACTGAGGAAATAAATGTGTGAGAAGCAATCCTGCAAATCCCAAGGTCTGAGAAGATGGAGTGGGAGGAGATGCCTCAGGTGCTGGAGCAGATTTGCCTGTTGCTAGTGGAGAGGGCTATGGTGGAACAAGTATTTCCTTGCAGTCTGTGGAGGGCTTCACATCAGAGCAGGTGAATATGCCCTGAAGGAACAGTGGCCTACAGAGAAGAGCCCACACTGAAGAAGGTTTATCCTGAAAAACTGAAGCTTGTGCAGGACTCACAATGGAGAAGGGAAAAAGCGTGTAGAGGAAGGAGCTCCAGAGTGGAACTTTTGTAGGCTGACAGCAAGCCTCATTCCCCATCCCCCTGCCCTGCTCAGAGGGTGGGCTGGGTAGAGGAGTCAAAAACTAAGGGAAAAAAAAAAGAGTAGGGAAAGATGGTTCAGTTGTTGTCTTCTTGTATCTTGTATCTCACCTTCCCACTCCATTTTTAATTGGCAAAAAATTAAATTAATTTTCCCCAACTAAAGATTTTTATGCCCTTGATGATAATTGGCAAGTGATCTTGTCTTCATCCTGACCCACAAGATTTTCCACCTTATTTTCTCCCTTGTCCTGTTGAGTGACATAGTGGTTGAGTGGGTATCTGGAAGCCAGCCAAGATCAATCCAGCCTTTTGTTGTATGTTATCTTCCGGGTGCAAGGGTTTTGATTAGTAGGGCTCAAGCTACATTTGCAAAGGACATTTCAGTGTGAAAATCCCATTGAAATAAATACTCATGTCATGCACTGAAATCAAAATGCAGAAGGTGAAGAAGTAAGAAAATGGGGAAGAAGACACATTAACCTATTTTAGGGTCTGGGTTTCAGATGATTAAATCAAGTTTTGTGGGTTTAGTTTTCCCATTGCTTTTGGAAGTTACTTAAGATTTCTTTTTCAGAAGTTAATTAGTGAAACCAAAGTCTTGCAGAAGGATTGCATTTGTTATAATAGGTGTAGCAGTAATATGCACAAATAGGCAGTTTCTAGTCACTACTACATATGCATTGCACTGGCTCACATACATATCAATACAAAATTGAATTTAAAAGTTCATGAAAATGCATACCTATAAGAGGATGGGTGCTTATATTCCTGTTTTGTATGCAAACACATAAATGAATGGCTTTTCACTGCTTAATGAATCTTCAGAATTTATATGATGTAACAAAATTTCTCTTCATGCAAACACAGCTTGCAAAAGACCACAACTGATAAGTTAGAAACAACAGACTGAAGATACTAATTTAGATAGATGAAGCTTATTGAGTCAAAAATATATTATATGGTGCCTGACCTAATTTGCTTAGTTTTTCAGATGCTGTTTATAATAATTTCAGCAACTGTGACATGTTACTTAATTTGGAGAAAAAAAAGTATGGTGTAACAAGAATATATGTCAGATACAGCCGTGATGCTCTCCTAAAAGGAACAGTGTATTTCCAATAAGCTTTATTGAGCTAAATTACTTTTGTTATATTCCATTTTAATGGACTAGATGATTTTCAGCTGTGTTAATTACTATTATTTTTCAAGTGCATAGGAATTTAGAAACAAAATCATGAAAACTGATCTCAACAGACACCTAAATGATTCTTTTGTGTAACGGTGTAGTGAATTTGCTGAATGAGACAGCACACATCAGAGGTTTCCTGAGTTGCAAGTATGCTAAAAACTGAAAAATGAAGTGACTTCTTTGATAACACAAGGCCAATTCTTTCCTTCATACAGATTTTTTGGTAAAGAATTAGAAAATACTTTGGCAAAAAGCAACATCTCTAATATATCCTTTGCTGCACTAAGCATCATTCTGATGACAGCAATTATAACAAAAAAAGTCTGTTGTAAAGTCATATACTATATAGGTAGCAGCTTGCAGGGTAATAATTTTTAATTGGACACAGACACTTTCACCTACTCAGCTGAAATAAATTATACTGTCTTAAAAAAAGTCTTATATTTGACAGTCATTTTGATTTAGAATGGATTTGGTAGGGAGGAAGTTAGGCTACAAAAGTAAACGTAAAATTTCAGAGAAACGTTTATCTTCAAAAGGAGTGTTTGTGTAGCTAAAAAAGTACTCTAGCTATAAAAGAGCCATTGACATTTTACAAAATAAACACAAAAATTCTCCTCACCCAGTTTCAAGGTACAAAGAACATGACACATAGAATGAATAACTGGAGTGAGTTTAAACACGGCATCAGCTTGAAGTGCATTGTTTCATTGGTGTTGAAATGGGGTAGCAAGTTTTAGACCATTTCAAAGTCATCATATGCACATCCATAATCATCCATACAACTTAAGCCAATGTGTTTCAGACAACTAGGTCAACGGTAACTTTTAAAACAATCTTTTAATAAAGCAGTGCCCTGAAAATGGAAGGCTTACCTGCGAGAAGTCCCAGTAAAGGGGAGCTACTTTTATTCATATACAGTAGGTGTACTTTGCACGCTCACCAATCTGGACATTCAAGGAGCACCACTGTCCTTCAGGCATCACAAAGGACAATTAGTAATTTACCTCCAAAGAGTCTACTTGTAATTGTGTTTCTCTGGTTAATGCTTGTTAAGGCTTGCCTTGACACAGGACTTGATCATACTGAGGTCTTATCTAGAGCATACCAGAGGTAGCAAGCATAACATTGCTATTGGGTATCAAAGACTAAAATAAAGTGTCTGACTCATGCAGTGACTGGAATACAAAGACTGAAACATCCTGTTTCCCCAGGCAAGTCCTTTGTTATTCCCATTATACAGTCTTCCAGTGGTTACTGCCTTCTTTCACGTTTTTAGCATGCCCTTATTAACTGGCTATTATCCATACATGAAGCATACCATCAAATGCCATCACCATACATTCAGTTTATATGCTAACCATGAAGCAGCAAATAACAAATTATTAAATTTCTTTGTATACATATACCCATTGTGCAAAATCCTTTTGAAGGGTCATGTTTCAGGTCACAAATATTGATTTCTATTCCCTGAATTACTTTGACATTCACCTGGGTGCACTTAATCATGTATAAAAATCAGAAAAAAAATTCAAGATAACATATATTTAACTAATGTTGCTTTTATTTAGTGGTATTACTCCTGTAGTCCAAATCCTTATGCCATACAGTGCTTTCTGCTTTCTGCTTTTAACATACCTTGATGACCTCGATTTTATTTCAGTTTCCCATAATCAAATTCTGCCATTCTTCAGTTCATTGGCAATAATACAAAATAATATATGATTCCTTAGCAGACTGTTCTGGGTTGACCCCACTTGGACACCAGATGCCCACCAAAGCCTCTCTATCCATTCCCTAGTCAGCTAGGCAGGGTAGAGAAAACAGAGCCAAAAATAAGGTCAGAGAGAGATCACTCATCCATGGCTGCCACAGGCAAAACAGATTCTACTTGAGGAAATCAGCATAATTTATTGCCAAGCAAACCAGAGTAAGGCAGTGAGAAATAAACTCAAATCTTAAACCACTATTGTCCCACTCCTCCCTTCTTCCTGAGTTTACCCTTACTCTCAGTTTGCAACACATCCTCCTCTCCTGAGCTGTGAAGGAGGACCTATGCCTCCTTTGTCCCTGACCTTGTAGTCTGCAGACATTGGTGTCTGTCTTTCTCTGACATTCACACTGCTGTCTCCAGATGTTGTTGCACCAAGAGGTGCTACCACTGTTCCTGATTGGCTTGGCCTTGGCCAGCAGCAGGTCCGTCCTGGACTCAGCTGGCATTGGCTCTGTTGAACATAGGGGAAGCTTCCACTAGATTCTCACAGAAGCCACTTCTGTATCCTCCCACTACCAAAACTTTGCCATTCAAACCCAACAAGAGCTTATTTTTTCCAAAGTAGGGTACTACAGACACATAGAAATGTTAAGAAAAAGCAAAATCGTTTGCGGCTATGAAGTATATTTGTTATCTGCTGCCCAATAAGGTTGGTACATCATATTTAATTAAATACAAGTCTGCCATGGAAAAAATAATCCAATTCTTACCTGATTCAATAAAAAAAATAATAAAGAATGAATAATATATATCGTGGATAAAGAAAATTCAAATGAAGAAAAAGTCCACAAAATATTTTTTGTAACTTTTTCCATTGACAAATTAACTACTGAAATGTATTTTATTTTTTTTTATTTCATTCTTTCTTTTAGATATTGATTTGGCTGTTACAATGAAGAGCAAGAACAGATTTATTATTTCTTTTTAAGAAATTATCATCAAGATAAACTGTTCCATCACATCATCTTTCTGTCTTCTCTAACAGGAGATAAAACCTGCATTAGTTTAGACTTGTCATGCCTTTTTCTCAATTTCTGAGTTTTCAACTTCCTCTTTGAACTATTAATTCCCTAATTTGCTGCAATAAACCAGTAAAATAATGCCAAAGGAAATTATATAAAATGATTCACTTCTCTTTCCGAAATATTCTGCTACTTTTTAAATCCAACGGCTGCCTTAGCTCCTCTCAGTATTGTGAGCATGCACTTTCACTGCAATGTTGAACCAGTTTAACCTTCTCTATTGGATGAATATATTCTCACTTTATACCTCCAGTGCATGGTCTTTTTCATCCAGAAGCACAACCTTACTTTTGGATGTATTTCACAATTATCTTTTGATAGCATCCAGCTTGTTAAGTGATTTAAATTCTTATATAGCATTGATTTGTCTTCCCAAGTGTTTACTATTGTCACAGTTGCAACTTTGTCAGTGGTAATTTCACACCATATAATTGATAAAATATGTTGAAAATGTTGAACTAAAAATAAGCTCATGTAAGACCTTGTTAGAAATGCCTGCAGCTGCAGGTCTGTAATTTGTAAGCTATTGATCTCTTGGTGTTACTCTAACATTAATTCATCTGATGAAAACATAGTGCTACAGTTAATCATAATTCAAGAAAAAAACATAACACCCTTACAAACCATGCTCTTAACTTCATAAAAAAAAGTATCAGGGTATATATATTATTTATAAATCTGAAATCATTTAGAAGTCAATTTATTAGGTTACCCCTTTTAAATGTTTTATTAATAATGTGCAGTACTAAGTACTTTGTATTTTTCCTTTAATCAGGATAGGCAGGCCTGTAAATACCCAAAACATTTTATTTATCTATTCAAAAGTTATTGAACAGACAGATCTCTTGAAAGTCTTATTAGCAACTTTTTGCCAGTGTCTATTTACTAAGAAAACAAATAATAATTTATCATGAATCCTTTCTTTCATATTATAGATAAAATAATTATTTAACTTTATAATTTGTACCAAAACTTTCTCTTTGTACCTTTTATCTGTGTCAATAAGTTTCCATACTTAGTTCCTGGTTGATGTTCAGTAGCATTAGCTTCTCCCATCTTCCACTTCTTATAAGTATTTTTGTTAATTTTGTCATTTCCTCTCTAAATGCTGAGGGCTCTTTCTTTAGTTTTGTTTATTTGTTTTGGTAAGAATAATCTTCCTAATGGTCTGACAGCAAGCTTAACAGCATCTGGCAAAGTGCTTTTAAGTAGTATCCAAATGTCATTCATATCTTGCTAAATTATTACTACAATCTGATTTAGCTATAAGTAGTTTTTTGGCTTTATGATAGGATCTCTTTAAATCATTACATGTATATTTTACTTTTACTTCTTCTATACTATATACACATTATAAATGGGATTCTCTGGAGCATAATGACAGATGATGGAAGAGGCTGAGGCAAGAGTTTGCCTGGCATGAAGACAAGAAGGCTTTGCAGGTAATTAGTACCAGCTTTCCAGTACCTAAGGGGTGATTATCAGTAAGATGAAGCCAGACTCTCTACTGGCATGTGTGATAGAAGAACAAGGGATAATGAGATGCTAACTTTACATAAGGAAAAATCACTATGGCAATAACCAAAGATTAGAACAGACTATCTGGAAAGGTTGAGAATCTATGTCCTTAGAGGTGAAGGACTGAAGATCTGAGCAGCCCAATCTGATCACAGAGTTGATTCTACTTTAAGCAGAAGGCTGGACTAAAGACTCCCAGAAGTCCAATCTGGCCTGAATTACTCTAAGTCTGTGATAAGCTCACTTGTAACTCTGCCAATATTCATTTTTAATTTTGTTTATAATTCCCTCTGCCCATCAGAACAAGGATTTTGTTAGCATTTCACTGAGTTAGTGATGACCATGATTTAGGTTTCAATTTTTAGAAAAGAAAGATACTTAGAAATTTTAGGATGTTTTAGAATTAGCCATGTAAGACCACCAGTTCTTTTCATTCTGAGTGCATTACCTGCAATAAGGCCAGTTCATTAAATATGTGAATGCCTTTCCCAGCCTT
This sequence comes from Anabacerthia variegaticeps, assembly GCA_035583185.1. Taxonomy (NCBI): domain Eukaryota; kingdom Metazoa; phylum Chordata; class Aves; order Passeriformes; family Furnariidae; genus Anabacerthia; species Anabacerthia variegaticeps. The sequence continues at coordinate 42,767,881 of JAWWEW010000041.1, read as the reverse complement.
TTCCTTGTTTGTGTTGTATAGTAGATAGGCTATTCCAGATAACATAAAATCACCACTGCATGTGCAGTAGGTTTTGTCAACCAACCATTTAAAAACTTGAATCTGTGTACATTGCCAATAGCAAACTGTGATAGAGTTACAAATTAGCATTCAATAGTTGTAGCAATACCTTGTCAGAGGAGTGCAGGTAACATAAATTGAGCAATACTCGACACAAACTACTTGGTTTCCAAGTCCTGGCAGAGTTCTTTACCCTTTATGTAACTTGGCCAAAGTCTACTTTTTGTGTCCTGTAAGTCACAGGCTGGCTGATATTCAAAATACAATATCCTCCTGCACTGAATGTTATACACATAAACCTTTTCTGCTGACATGATGAGGGCCCAGATGGTCTAGATTCCGTTCTCTAAGCTACTAAAGAATTTGTTTTCAGGTTTTAATTACTTAAAAGACTCTTCTTTTCTAAACATTCTCTTTCACTTGGCTTTGTAATCACTTTTTTTCATTGATCAGAAAAATGTCTAAGCATGCACACCTTTCGGTAACATCCCAAGCTAACACCTTAATTACTCCCGTAATACTGACGTTTTCAATGTGATGTTAATGTTTATATCTTAGAGTGACTTTAAATATTCATGCCAATGAGTATTCCTTTGCTTTCATGTCTGAATTTGTGACTCTTTGCCATAAACAACCTCAGTAATATGCCTGCAGGCTTCTGACTCTTGCCATAAAACCAATCACCCTAGCGAACTCATTTTGAAGCTGGTATTAAAAGTGGGATAGGCAAGTGTTCCTGTATTACCGTAATCCAGACAGAACTTGCTGTATACAATTGAAGCATAAAACTTTTCCTGTTACATGGTCTGGCAGATGAGATGGAGACATTTGAAAGGACTTGGCCTGAAATTTTGCAGAATTTTGTCTGCAATACATTACTGTAGTGGTCATTAGTTCTTCAAGCTTTGGCTTTACTATTCAAAGTCTACACTCAGTATATATTTTCTTTATGTACTCTGTGAGTAAACTGAAGGGGATGTTGATATAACTTACAGTTGAAATTTTACACCGTAACACAAGAAAAATGCAAGAAAGTATGCCTTTGTCTCAGCATGCTCAAAAAGACATGAGTATATTGATAAATGCTCTCTTCCCCTGTTTCACGACATGGATCTTCTTTTTAACCTCTCTTTTATATCTTTGCTTCTATTTCATGGAAAAACATAAACCACTACTCTCACTTGTGGGAAATAAGGAGTGTGTCTTTAGTATAGAGTAGGTACAGATCTAAATCCCTGCACTTTTTTCTCAAAGCATTCAAAACGAAGAAATTGGTTTCATTCTGAATCTCTTCAAACAGTACTAGGTAAAATGATTTGTAATGCAAGACAACATATTTTTTACATCATCAGAACCCTCTGATTCAGCCAAATGGAAATGTCTAACACACTTATTAGTAGATAGCTTGGGAGGTGAGGAGAGGAAGACAGAGAGAAAGAATTTGCATCCAATTACTCCAAATATAGTTTTTCTCTAAATGTCTTCTGGCCATTGTCAGAGACACAAAATTGTGAAACTTTTACATTCTCATAGTGTCTTGGGGACTTAATAAGGGAATAATATCTGAAGTTTAAAGACTGGAAAGAACAAACCAAAAACCATGTATCAGAAGAAATTTTATTACCTCTCTAATGAAGATTTCATGCTAATATAGGAAAAGAGAAATCTCTTTAACCCATGGTGTTGCTGGTTGGTCAAGTAATTGTTCAAATCATATTAAAGCAATATCAGTCTTAAGTAATTTCAGCCTCCTAAAAGCTTGGCATCTAAACAATTTGTCTTACACATAGTCCTTCTCTTTTAATATTCCATGTTAGGTACACACCTTCATAAGGTTACATTTAGAGACAAACTAGAAATTAAAGAACATTGGAAGATGGTTATTAGAGGATCAAATAACTTAAAGATGAAAAATATACCTACTATTAGTTGAGGAATCAGAATTTCAGGTCTTCAAATTTTAGGTAAACAAATTTTGGCTCCGAAAGTCCTTCTCTACTTAAATCCTATGCTGAGGATTCCTGTCTATCAGGCTTTTGTAGTGGTTAGCCATATGACGTTCTCTTCTGTGTTTTTATTTGTGCTTTCAATTACAGTACATTTCTTAATAGAGAGGCAACACCTTTTATACTAGAGAGCTGCTCAAAGTAGCAAGCCCACACTTAGAGATCAATTGTTAATTATTTTAGTTTTTCTGATGTGGAATAAATGTGCATGCTATTTTCACCACAAATTTTAATTAATCCAAATCAAATTTCATATGTAAGTTGTCAGAGGAAATGCCCAACCCATTCGTGAGAGCATAGTTACCTAATGTAATGTGAAGAAGCCTCTACTTGCTATTATTTTGTTTAGCCGTCATAGTTGTTTAATTACATTCTTTTGATGTCAGTAAAATAATTTAACTTCCCCTGAAGACATTGAAAGGTATCTGCTATATTGAAAAAAGTATTTTCCCATGCCACAATTTGAGTTTTAAGCATAACTACTTACACAACACGCATCTGTATCTTTTCTCAGTTCAAAATAAGTTTTATGCTCAAATAAGAAATCAGCCATCACATTTTGCTTAGAAAGTATAGTCAGCAATGCACATAACAATATGTATATTTTCATAACAAAGGACCCAACAGCTGGAGATATGTTTGGAAGCTGTTCTGGTGGTGCCATTTCAAATGATTATATTTCATTCCATAAGAATTTTGCTATATATTTAAACAGTAGAAAACAGAGCATAGCTCATAATTTATATTTGAAATTTAGCAGCTGGGCCAACATATTTGGTGGTGTATAAAACAAAGAATTTAGTCTGGGTCCGTGATTTTCTAAAGTCCATTTTGGAATTAAATTCTTTCTGTGCCATATTTTTTTAAAAGCAGTCTACAAAAGAGAATCTACATGGTAGATTCAGGAGTTAAACCCACTCTCCTATAGTTAATTATCATTAACTACTTTTTAGACATTTCCTGTGCAGTGTCTACTACAGAATTTCATACTTGGATGTTTTGTATGCAAGAAAAGGATGTTGTAGAAAGGTGTGATACTAACTGAAAACAAGTATTCAATTCTTCATGTACCTTTTTCAGGGCCCTAATATAATGTAAAATGGTTTTGGATCTTTATAGCATGTTTCTGTCACTGCTACAACAGAATGTGCACATACACTCCTTTGGAGGGCAGTTGTCAGCTGCAAAAAATTAACGTGATACTTTCAATATTTTGTTACCTTTTTATCTCAAATTATATGAGACAAAGAAAATGACACATGCCTATTACTCACTATCATAATTATAAATTCATTCTTCTATTTCTAAAATACAAAGTTTAATAACTCGAGTAACCTGCAATATTTTCTTATGACCACACATCTGTAACTCTTAGAAAAATATTTGTGCCTTACTATTACTATTAAAATACTGCACAAAATACAAAAACAAGATGTCATTAAAGGTACTCATAGGTTTTTGACAGATTTACATTCAACCTAAATGCAACTTAATAAAAAACTTTCCTCAGTTAGGTAGCTGTATAGTTATAAAAAGGCGGTTGTGATGCAACAGCAGCAATATATATTAACATGTAAAGTTTTTATAGACATAAATATTAATACAGAAATATAAATTAATCCTACTTAATTTCTGTGTATGCTTATCTCATTCCATTTATTGTAGAGAAAGCCTAGACATTTTACTTAGAGTAGGTTTAAGACTAATATTTGGTGAGATGTATTCCACTGTAAAAATTGCCATCTCCCTTCTATGAAAACCTTGACACCGGATGTAATTTAAGGTGCAAGAAATAGCTTTTTTTTTTTTTTTTTATTGCTCATTTAATGTACTATTGTTATAAAATATAAAATTATGATATATGCTATAAAACAACAGTAAAGGAATGTTAATGTCTAGTCTCATGGTCTTCCTTTTGGGTAAATGTCTTACATTGTTATTATCATAATAGCTCTCTGGTTTTTGAACCTAATGTATTCTACTATTAAATATTTTCATGGTCTGTAAAAATATCTTTTATTAAGTAACCCAGTGAATTACTCTCATTTCTTATGCCGTTTGTTTCATATGCAATGAAATACACCTATTTCTTGTGCCTAATAGGTTCAACTAGGGAAATACAAAACACTCTATTTTTTCCAAGAAGTGGTGCATGACTGGTTACTATAATTTAGTCCAAGTTAGGAAACTTCCATTTAACATTGTTTATTCTTCAACTATTAGAATTCAATCCACTGGGTCTAGAGCTTCATGCAAAGAATTAAGAGTGAATGGCCTTATAAATTTCCATTATAACTGGAATTTAAGATATGCTTCCTTAAAACAAACAAACAAATAAATAAAAATAATAAATACTTCTGCAAAGCTCCAAGTAGCCTTACTTATTAATAACACAATACAGAAAATAGCATCAACATTAATTTAATTGGAAACTCAGTAAACAGGACACGTACAGACACTTCTTTCCAACATCTCATCTTTGTGAAATGTACAGTTTCCAACACCTTTATTTGTGCTCTCTCAAAATGATGTCCTTTGCAACCTGTAAAAGAAGATTACTGTCCTCAGGCTGTTACAGACTCAGGTAGTGTTAGAGGCAATGTTTGCAGTCCTAGAGCAGTTATGGAGAACACATCTGATTGCACATGTTTGTACAGGGAGAACAGAAAAGAAAGGGAAGAAGAGGGGGGAGAATGCAAAGAAATCATCATTGAAGTCTCTCCTAGCAGCAGCTGTGGTAATATGAAATTGGATAATACAATATTTTGTAAGCTTATATGATTTACAACATCCTAAACAGCTTCTGGAAGCAATTAAGTAACCAGTGCAGATGTTAGAAGATGTGAGGCTGCCTGGCCCATACAATTTGATAGTTGACTCACTTGACTGCTCTATTCCTTATCAGTTTCAGTGAGTAATATCAGCTTGATGCAATAGTCTAACTTCAAAGTAGTAAAAGAATAAAAAACAGTAGCAAAAAGCTGCTTTCAAAAGATGGCAGATTACTAAGCAAATATGGATTGTAATATTCTTACTGGGTAACAGGATCACCAAACAGCAGTTAGTAAGCCTGTCTTAAATTCTCATTTTTATGAATTTTAGCAACCAATGGCAGGCTTATTCTCAGTTAGCTTCTGTTTCCTTTTTCCATGTCTGTTTCCATAACTCATTATTTTACATCTGAGTTCTGACAATCTCAGTCATGGTCTAAGTTTCAGACAAGTCAGTCCCTTTCATGTCTATAGTTCCTATAGATAATGTCTACAGTCCTTTGTTGTCTAAGCTTCGGACACAGGACTACATACTAGCAGCTCACTGGTAATATCATTTCCTCTGCCTAACAGCTCCCTTAACTATGAAAATACGCACTGAAGAAAAAAAGTGGAATCTATACTTGAGACCTCCCTTTGGATAAACTATTAGCTGACATTTCATCTAAGGACAAGAATGAAGAATTATTCTCTTTGGTTTTGTCCAGGTTTCAGGTGCATCTTAAAGTTAACCAGCAGAAGAGATGAGCAGACTACATGAAACATCAGTGTGGATATCTGATCATTATCTGTTTCCCAGACAAAAACCTTCATTGTTCTTATATGTCTATCTGACATAAATGTTGTGTATGTAAATCAATTTTATAATTTCTGAGCAAGTAAATTACTCTTCCAAATAACAACCAAACCATAGGTATGTTTGGTTGATGTTGAGTCAATGTGAGCTTAAGAGCTATGGCTGTACATTGAGAGTGACAATTTATAGCTGACAAGCTAATATTGAGGGCTAAAGCAGTCTTAACAAAGATCAAGAGGATTTTAAAAATAATTTGTTATTTTACAATACTGCCACAGGTAAAATGATATAATGTTCATGAGTGAAACTACGATGAGTGATTGCTTGGCAGTCTGGCTTGATGTCAACATGTTTTTTTTACAGGGTATGATTAACTGAATAAAGGGTGAAGTGTCAACACATTTAATTTCTAAAGTATCATGAAAAAAATGTAAAGAGTATTAATACAACACAGCATCAGTGGACTCGTTACTATTCTTGCCATACTCCTTGAGGACATGCAATAATTGCCTTTTGAGTTTTAATATTAATTTGCTCATTCATTTTCACAATGTATAAATATGCTTTTCTTGCCAGGTTTAAATATCTAGGGTTGAACTAAATTTAACTGAACCAGTGGCTAAAGCCTTACCCAGAAATCTGGGAAAACACACACCTCTTTTTGGAATCACTGAGACAGCCGTAAATCCTCTCTTAAAAACATTGCATCTGCAGATACCCAAAAACAATTTTACATCAGGAGAATACAAGAGCATTAATGCTAGAAGACACAAGACCTTATCTACTACATGTCTGTCTTACAAATAAAATAACCATTTTGGTGATGTCTTGACCCACTGTGTCTGGTATCCAGCCTTCCAGACTCCATGTCCAGTAGACCATTGTTTCTTTGAACATTCCTCACTTTTCCAATGCATCACATTCAGAGGATATTAATAATACTTAATGTCTCAGAGATGGCAGTGTATGACTAGCTATGTTCATTCTCTTGAAAAAATGCTGACTATCAGACATACCATCCTAGCAGCACCATCTCATGCAACTGCTGCATCTAGTTATGATGACAAGAAATGACAGAGGAACCAGAGCTTTGCACTAAATTGTTGCCTTCACCTGAACAACCCAGAGGTGTACCACCCAACAGAACCATGAGTGTTGGAAAAAAAAGAGCCTTGTTCACATATAATTGTGATTTAACATTGTGCCAGGTAGGAAAATGGAAGGATCAGTTGGGTTTGGGGCAGGAAGAGCCTTGGGAAAACAGAGGGATGAAGTGGTAAGTGGGCTGGCAGAACATAGAGTACGTGGTCAGTGGGCTTGCCTGATCATGCACTGAGCAGAGGGTTCACGGGCCTGGGTGATAGCATCTGGAGAAACCTAATCAAAAGCAAGTGCCAGGCTCTGGGGAGGGACCAGGGCTCAGAGGCCATGTGCCTGTGGTGCAGCACCTGGAGTCAGCATGGGTACGCAAGTAAGTGGGTGTTGGACTTGCTGGCAAGTAGGTGAAGCAGTCTGGGAGTAAGGCAGGTGTGTGTTTCCAAGGGTGAGACCAAAGGAGGACCTAGCTCTAGAGAAGACTAGGGTAGTCCCTGCTGTCAGAGGGACCGTAGGGTCTGGGAGCCTCTGAGGGTTAGATCAGCTGGAGAGCGTATGTGTATCTGCAGCAGCAGCTGGAGTGGGGCTGCAGACTCAGGGGTTTGTGTCACAGTGCCAGCAGCTGAGGGGATTGGCATCCAGAGGCCAGTACTCAGTTGATCGAATACCTGAGTTCAGCTGCTAGATGGATCCACCCAGTGCCTATATGCCCAGTAGCAATTATATATATAATTCTCCAAATAATAACAATACATATTATGGAATAAATAAAAAACAATACCAAGTATGACTTTTAAGATAACATTTTGCCAAGTATTTAGAAACTTTGTGAGGTTTTTTTTCAAACGTTCTCTCTTTCTAGAAGTAAAAAAATAAGAATAATTTCATATGCCAAATGTTATTACTCTGACTTAACCAACATCAAAAGGAATGTGCCCACACGGTCTTGGAAAAGTGTGCCAAAAGTTAAATGAAACAGAGCTTAATTTCTCCAAATCTACCAAAAAGCCAGTGGAGGCTGGTGAGATGTAGATATCACCTAAGCTGTTAGTTGCCAGTGGTGGTGAAAATAGAATAGCTAAATAGCTAATATAAGGGTATCAGTATTGTCTAAACCCATATTCAGAATATATATGCAATAGATAAGGAACATACTACCAACTGTAGAAAAATCTACTAGATTTATCCCATTGACAAGTTTTTTAAGACCTAACTGCCCTAAAAATATCACAATAGTGATGCTGATAATGTCATTTACCCTTCATTAAGAAAATGATGAGAAGAATCCTTTAATTGTAAAAGTTTTTTTAGATAAAATGATAATCATTAACAAACTCTCATTTTTTTTTCATCTCCCATAGTCTCAATGCTAGCTTATAGTGGTTTAATGTGGATCAGAGAAAGTGTTGCATGAATGTTTTACAAATAAAAGTGTGACAAATTTCTACTTTTTTATTAAAAAAAAAAAACCCCACAGAATATGCTGAGTTGAAAGGGACCCACAAGGATTAGTGAGTCCAACCCTTAGTCCTGCACAGGACCATCCCCAAGAGTCACACCATGTGCCGGAGAGTATCATCCAAATGCTTCTTGAACTCTGGTGCTGTGACCACTTCCATGGGGAACCTTTTCCAGCATCCAACCACCCTCTTCGTGAAGAACCTTTTTCTAATATCCAACCTAAACCTCCCCTGACACAATTTCAAGCCATTCCCTTGGTTCCTGTCCCTGGTCGCCACAGGGAAGAGATCAGTGCCTGCCCTTCCTCTTCCCCTCACAAGGAAGTTGTAACTGCAATGAGGTCTCCCCTTATTCTCCTCTTCTCCAGACTGAATTGACCAAGTGACCCCAGCCACTCCTCATATGGCTTCTTCTCAAGGCCCTGCACCATCTTTGTTGCCCTCCTTTGAATACTCTCTATTAGTTTAATGTCTTTCTTATATTGTGTTGCCCAAAACTGCACACAATATTCAAGGTGAGGTTGCACCAAAGCGGAGCAGAGCAGGACAATCCCTACCCTCAACCAGCTGGCGATGCTTTGCCTGATGCCCTGCAAGACATGGTTGGCCCTCCTGGCTGCCAGGGCACTGCTGACTCACGT
>JAWWEW010000041.1:42736892-42758952 GCA_035583185.1 Anabacerthia variegaticeps | reverse complement strand
ACCCTTCAGTTGAGACCTGACCAGCATGGGAGACCCTATCGGAGGCATGAACCACCGCCAGCACAGCTCACAACCTCCTGAGGGCATGCAACCTTCTCCCCCGCAACAAGGGACTGTCTATGGAGAAGAAAGTAATTTAAAGCTCTGCCAACAAGTCCCATCAGCTCCTGTGCTAGAACTCTTTTTCCTCTCTGAGAAAGGTGCATCCCATCAGGTGTCAGTAGATCAGGTGTTGAGTAAGTCATCCCATGGCCAAAAAACCCCAAATTTTTTTTGGTCACATCAACCCCAGAGCCACTCATTGACCTGATAGATCTGCTTATTCCTATGAATGTTATTCCTCATTACTGAAAGAATCAAGTAAATTACTATCTGTTCTCCTGATCCCTCTACTAACTGTCAGGGCTCTGAAGTCTCTTTTGATTGCCCTCAGATTTCTCTTTGTTATTTTGGCACTGCCAGTTTGAACAACCAATAACAGGTACTAATCAGAGGGACTTACTGGACTGGACAGTTTTTCAATAATGTCCCTTACTCAGGCACCTGGCAGACAGTAGACTTTCCTATGAATTAAGTCCAGTCTGCATATCAGGCCCTCTGTTTCCTTCTGAAGGGAATCTCCTATTGCAACTTCCTTTCTTTTCCTTTTAACAGAGGAGGTCTTGAGGTGGGATACATGTTGGTGTTGTTTTAGGAGCCCTCACTACCCTAGAAGGACCTTTGTCCACCTCATTGATTTTCTGGTCTTCTAGTTCCAGTGCCTCATACCTGTCGTAGAAGGTGCCAGTCCTACCTGTCAAATTTTGAGAAGGAGTAGGAACCTTCCTCCCAAACATGCAGTGACCAGCTTCCAGCCTTCATCTTTAACAGACCCTTGATCAAGAGACATTTGACTGATTACCCTGTAGGATTCTGAGTCAACCTACTTCTCTACTGCAATGGGGGTTTGAGACTCCCAAGAGTCTTGAGGATGCAGCATCTCTGAAAATAATTGGTTTCTCTCTTGCTTGTTCACCTGAATACTACACAGCCTGCTCAATTCCTCCCACAGCTCCTTCACCTGGCAACACAGCTTGTTGAACATGGCACATTTGCAAAATACCTGCTTGTGTGCCCCAGTCTTGCAAAGAGACATCAGGCATTCCCTGGCAGTCTGTGACCTGGAGAGCTGAGTCTGTCATCAGCAGGTCTATCTGGCTGGAGGCCCCTGACAAGGTTGGTACAGTGATTCCTGCAGCTACAAGGGACTGAGCTCTGTGGCATGTCAACACCATAACTGAGGAAGCTTAAACTAATATGTTAATAAGAGTGGCACTGGAAGGATCTCTTTGCTCATCCTTGCCCACTACTGAGTCTGTTTGCTGCCTCTGTTGGCTGCCCTTGGATGGTCAGAGAGGAGCCTTTCCTGTTCACCCTGTCTGCTCGAACTGCCATGTGAACTTCTGTGGCACATCTGCTGTGCCAAGTCCCTGTTTGCCTCGTCCAGGTCGCTTGAGGTCCCTGAAGCCCTTCAGAAGTTCCCTGATTGCTCCTGGCACTGCCCCCTCCTTGTGTGGTTGACTGCCAAGGGCTGCCAACCTAATTACATCTCCAGGTTGAATTTTCACAGGAAAAATGAAGGTATTATGGATTCAAGAGCATTCAGAAGACGAGCAAAAGTCTGTGTTTTTCAGAAATTAAAACATCTGATAACTGATATTTGTTAGCAGAAGGCGGAAGAGACTTCAGTTCAGTGAAAATGTTTGATTCAGAAAATCAGCTATGCCAAGTTTGCCCTCAGTTTAACTGAGAGAATATAGACAAACATCAGTTAACAAGACAACATTTTTGTTCCACTGAATCACTGCTACCCAAAGGTGCAACAGCTCAGTTCCTACCATAAAGCAACATAGAGATTACATTTAATTAAATTGATTAATTCCATTTACATTGCTTTGACCATTGCAAGCAGCTGATGTAGACAAAGTTCCAAGGATGTAATGGTAGCTTTTACACTGATCTTCAGGAATGGAAGTCATTTCTTCATCTTCTGACATGACTCTCATCAAACTTTTCTCAAGCACAAAAGTTCAAGTTACTATCACTATGCAACTACTAATACTATACTATTACTATACTATGGCAACTTCTAGGACCCGCATGGACATAGTAATACGTTTCAGTTCAGCAGGGACTAGGTAGACTATAGAGATGGACAATCACTAACCATATGAAATTTAGCAAGAGCAAATGCCAGATTCTGCACCTGGAAAAGGGTAATCCTGGTTATACATGCAAATCGGGGGATGAGAGTCTGGAGAGCAGCACCCTGGAATGAGATCTGGAGATTTGGTTTGATGGCAAATTGAATATGAGCCAACAGTGTAAGCTGGAAGTAAAAACAGCCAGTTGTGACCAGGGATCTACCAAGCACAACAACACTGGCCAGTCAAAGGAGATGCACTGGAGCAGCCCCACCATGACCACTGTGTGCACTTTGGGGTGCCTTGGTATAAGGAGGAAATCATACTACTAGAGTGTGCATAGAGAAGGGGAGCTAAGATAGAGAAAGGCCTTAGGGGCAATGTTCCCGAGGAGTGGCTGAGATTCAGCTTGGAGAAGAGGGCTTGGGTGCCCTTATCACAGTCTAAACCTTTCTCAAGGGGGCCAGCAGAAAAGGACATATAAATATCCTCTTTCTGATGACCAGCTATGAGACACAAGCTGCATTAAGGAAAGTTCAGAATGGACAAGATTCTTCACTGAGAGAGAAGTCAGTCACAAGATGAGGTTTTTCAGGGAACTGATCATGACACAAAGCCTTCCAGAATTCAACAAGCATCTGAATGATGGTCTTAGTCATACGATTTAGTTGTGGGTAGTCCTGCAAGGATCAGAGAGTTGGACTCAATGATCCTTATAGATCCCTTCCAACTCAAGGTGTTTTATTATTCTGTGATTCTAAAAGTAGAAAAAAGCTGCAGTGCTGGGTGATTTAAAGTGGAAAATGATGTTTTCTATTAACGAAAACTGAAGAATGGGATGGAAAAAAAAAAAAGATAGTTTTGAAAATAAACCCAAGTCTCATATTTTGTTAAAGGAGAGTAGAGTGGGTTTCAGGCTACAAAACAATGCGTGACATCGGCAGGGGCATAGCTTTTATTGCAGCGCCCAATAAATGCAAGCAATATTTATACAATCACACAGTTTTATATTAGTCAATGTCATAAAAAAAGATGTAATAAGTCTCATGTGAAATGATATGATTTTTGACTGCATGGCTATGTAGGAAAGGTCTTAAGGAAAAACTTCAAATATTTCATAGTATGGGGAAAAATATTTGTTTGTTCATTTGAAGACTTATCAATAAAAAATAAGAACACAGAGACAACCTGAGAAAAATATTGAACTCAGATGGGAATTCTTTCAGTTGATACAAGTAACTTAAGGGTGAGTGTCAAGAGAATGGGGCCAGACTTTTTTCACAGAATCAGAGAATGGGTAAGGTTGGAAAGGACCACAGTGGGTCTTCTGGTCCAAAATCTCTGCTCAAGCAGGGTCATCCTAGAGCACATTGCACAGGATTGTGTCCAGATGATTCTTTAATATTTCCAGAGAAGGATGCTCCACAACCTCTCTGGGCAATTTATTTCAATGTGCCGTCACCTGCACAGTAAAGAAGTTCTTCCCCATATCCAGCTGGAACTTCCTGGCATCAGTTCATACCCATTGCCTCTCGTCCTATTGCTTGGCACCACCAAGCAGAGCCTGGCTTCATCCTCTTGACTCCCTCCTTTCAGATACTTATAGACAGTGATTATGTTCCCCCTCAGTCATCTCTTTTTGAGGCTGAACAGGTCCAGCTCTGTCAGCCTTTCTCCATGGAGAGATGTTCCAGTCTCCTAATCACCTTTGTGGCCCTTCGCTGGACTCAGTCCAGGAGCTCCTTATCTCTCTTGTTCTGAGGAGACCAGAACTGGACACAGCATCCCATATACAGTGTGCCCAGCGACAGGTACAGGGTCAAAGGACACAAACTGAAACACAAGGATTTCCATCAGAATATGAGGGAAAACCTTCTTACTTTGAGGGTGATAAAGTACTGGAACAGTCTGCCCAGAGATGCTGTGGAAGTCTCCTTCTCTGGAGATATTCAAAACCAGTCTGGACATGATCCTGTGCAAACTGCTCCAGATGAACCTGTTTCGAGGTGGGGAGTTGGACTAAATGATCTCCAGAGACTCCTTCCAGTCCCAACCATTCTGTTATTCAGCATCTCACAGTGTAATTCCTAATACCTAGCTGCAATATACTGGCCACATTTTTTTGATTTGGCAGAGTAACTTTAATTTCATTCAAATCATTAGGAAATGTACTGAACAAACCCTTTTTTTTTTTTTTTCTTTTTATGTTGTCGGGTTTCCTTCTTCCTATGCTACAGCATCCAGCACTCCAGAAGCTTCTATACAAAGATGTGGAAAAAGAAAATGAAGAGTTAAAAGATCATTCTGTCTCTTCCATTTACTCTCCATTTATTTGTGACTCACACACGAGTAATAACTTTTGCTAAACAGAAGAGTGAGTGGTAATATTTTCCCATGTAGCATTTACCTAAGTATTAGCAGAATCCATTCTTAACACCACCAGATGCATATCTTCCAAACTGGAAGGATATGCTTGTCCGGCTTTTTGATTCAAAGTAATTAGCACCAGACTTCCTGAATGAGAACATGTCCTGTTTAAACAGAAGGTGAGTTCACAACATTACTTAAGATGTTTGAGCTTTCTGCATCCGGAAAGGTCATCTTGCAGACAGAAGCTTTCTGAGAGGATTTTTATGCTTTTTCTTCTAAAATTATTTAAAAAATACCTTTAGAGGGGTTCTTGAAATGAGAATCCAGTATTCACCAGTAAAAACTGAGTATAACATGTTCCAGTAAAATGACATTATCTTACTTTCCTTATTTCCTCTCAATCAACAAAAATATTTTTTTTCTCCTGATACCATGTGAGAATTTGGATTTCATAGTGCATCTGCCCAGTGTTTTCAACAGAGCATAAAGGCATGATAGAATAAAACATTTTCATTAATTAAATGTGAAGAACATGTTAGACATATTCTCATTAAAAATCTTGGATTTCTTGTGCAGGGTCACAAATTATTATTTTATTTACTTTACAGTACATGGATCAGTTCCAGAAAGTTCCTGGATAGAAATATCAGAAAAATATCAGAAAAAATATCAGAAATAGTTGGACAGACCAAGCAACATAGTTTATTTGTGTATTGTTAGGAGCGAGTTTTAGAAGGATACATGGTACTCTGCAGATTTCTGCTTGCTGGGTATGATGCTTTGTTTTCAGCTTCTGTGATGCAATTCAATTCGTGTTTAGTATTCCCAAATAACACATACAATTAGCTGTTCTAGACTGCTGTGTGTGAAAACAGTGCATTCAGCAAGGAGAAGCCTTCAGAAAACTTGAAACTTTAGACGTACTATGAATCTTTCCTCTTCAGAATAAGTACTAATAGAAGGCAAAGGTTCATTGGATAATTCCTGATGGAAGGGATCACATTTGCCTCTTCAATCAGAGGGGAGAAAAAGAGTTACATTTTCAAATAAGAAGAAACCGAGCACTTGGACACCAAACTAAGCTAGTTTGAATTGCTGGGCCCCCACGGAAGAGTCAGCTGTCCTAGTTTATGACTGCACAATATAGTGCTAGCATTTAAAAGCTATTGTGTTACTCAGCAAATGCAAACATAACCAATCCTTCATGGGAAAGGGATCCCGAATGAGATTATCTAGCACCATATCCAATCTCGACAACCTCCAGTGAAGGGAGAATCTTCAGTCTTTCCTTGTAAGACTGGCTCTCTACTTTGCAGCAGAGCTGATTGGGCTTGGTGGCACAGTTAGTTATGCAGTCTCCTGGCTTTGCTTCCTGTGGAGTAGAAGCAGGGTGAGCTTGTGTCTGTTCAAGTGGCTGTAGTAAATATGCCCTAGAGAATAAAAGCAAAGGATTAGTTCCTCCAGGAGCCCTGAAAACCACAGTGCACTGCAGAGTTCCCCGAGGTAGGTTTTTGGTGCTCCAGGATTTTTTTAGCACCTGAGGGAGATTTCTAGAATATCACGCTTAGACACATTCATAAATCAAGTTCTGGAACCTTGGGTTCCTTTCTACAAAAGACCCTAGACGTAGTCCCTTTTACTGTAATGAATCATATACTGAATAAAATACTGAGTGGCCATTTTTAAGGATATCAGCCATCTACACAATGAAGGAAGATGGAAAATATGGAAAAAATGCAGTTTAAACAGCTAATTAAAAACTGCATAATCTGATATATGTTCATAGAGGAGGAAGGAAGTATAAATTAAATTTGTACTAGTTATCTTGATCTGATGTTCTTTAGTTTCTCAGTATAAGAACAAGTGAGATTCTAACAGACATTGGAGGAATAGAGAGAGAACTTGCAGCTGAGAAGCTGCACGGTGCAAGGAAAAACACTTGAAAAAATAGAAGGAAAGTCCAACACAGAAGGAATAAGGAAAATAAGTTTAAAGCAGAAACTCTTAAAAGATAGGAAAATCCCAACAGCTGAACAAAGAAGAAAGGTATATTTTTTTACTGTTTGCCATTTGAGTTGATAGTTAATTACTGAAACTACATCTTACATACGTAAAATTATCCTATATTTTGTGTTTACATATTTTATTATTTCAATATCTATCTGATGAATATAATAATAGCATCAACACCCTGGAAAATGTTTGCACAATGAGAAATTTTAGGATATCAAAGTGTCAGCCTATTGTTTTGAGCACATATATATCATACAAACCTAATATTATAATCTAAAAATAATAATAATAATAAAAATTAACATTAAAAAGACATTTAATATCAACTTTACATGTAATTTCTCAGCATTTTTTTACTGACTCAAATTTAGATGTCCAAACAATTATGCAGGTTCCCTCTATTAACACATGACATACTTCTACAGACATCCAGCTGAGAATGTGTGAGTCATTACTGTTCCTCAGTAAATTTTATGCTATCTGTAAAAGGGAGAGATACAGATTAATGCACTAATAATCTCTCTTTCATAAAATATCAATGGCATCTCATTCTGAGAAGTCACCTATTCACACATTATAAAGATTTTGCAAGAACAGCCTGTGAAATCAAAGGACTTATTCATTAAAGAGTTGATTTTTACTGCTTGCTCTTTTTGTAGAATGCTGTAAAGGTATTTAAGGAAGGCCCATACCTGCAGGATGCTTCTGCACTAACACTTTCTCTTGAACAAGGAGCAGTAATGATGGCTAAACTTTTGAGCAATTTAGGCAACCACTAATTCAGATATTGTCATGTTCAACAACCATTTGACTTGCCTGCAATATATCAAAACTGTCAAATACACGTCTAAGTACGTTCAGCAGTAGTTAAACATGAGAATAATATACTTGCAGAGAATTCTTCACAGAAAGCTCTGAGAGATCTGAATCTATTGCTAGAAGATAATTATCTTAGCAGAATTAAAATATGGAAACCTCTGATCTTCTTTATTTGACTTCTGATCTTAGTCCAAAAACTTGTTATAAATGTGTGAAGCAGTTCATTTCTCCTAGAATAGCTTTGAAATATCATGCCATCATCTATTCAATATAATTTTGAAAAGTGATTTACTCAGAGCACTCAATATATTTAATGATGATCATTTAATAATTCAGTAATTATAAGAAACATTTTCACACATGCTTCCAAATATTTTTGCATTCTTTAAGACGTGTAGCTGTAATTTTTGAATATTGGGTATACTTCTGGCTGCAGTTAAAGAATTGTTTTGGAAAGAGTACTGAGGGTTTTTTTTAGTGTTGATATAATAAACTTCAATATAAGAATGCACATTTCTGTTGGTTTGGATTTGTTTATCTAATTTTTTTTGGATAAAAAGCTTTGCTCCACACAGTTGCAGTGTAACATGGGCTATAAAGAAACAGAAAGAAGTCATAACAGAAATATGGAAAATACAAGTTTTCATATTATTGCAAGCTCATAAATGATCCAAAAACAAAGACAAAAGTTTTATAAAAATGTGCAAGCCTATATGCATGGTGACAAACTTATTAGTTAACAAAATATTTTCAAAGCATCATGATGTGTCTTTCTTAAATATTTGAAGACATTCTAGACTCTTCTAGGACATTACTAAAAGAGTTGCCTTAACATGCAGTGGTGTTATATCACACCAAAATTCTGTCCTGCGGAGTGGTAGTGGTTCCATATAAAACATTAAACTGTAACATGAAAGTTTTTTCAATGTAATGTTATTTGAATTGTTAGTAAACAATATATCATGAAGCTAGGTATTTTAGATGGCTTTTCCAGGGCAGAAATGACTTGTCAATTAGATCAATAGTGAAGAAATTTATCTTCTTCCCCAAAAAGCCATGCTGCTATTTTATGAAAGAAAAAAACCCAACCAACTAAAAAAAAAAAAAAAAATATTTGTGAAAATTTTCTTTAAGGTGGTCCTGCTAGATGACCTGTACCAGGAGGCACAGAGTTTACATACATGCCCCTCTGCAGTTTTGAGATAATTTGCAAACACACACTATATGTGTCATAATATTCCAGAGATATATGACTTGATTTCTGGAAAAATATATAAAGCTTCTTAAATAGGATTTAACAGCAACCCAAACCCCAGTTTTACAGCCTGGGTAGAACTAAGGAGAACATGGCTGCTGGATAGAGGTTCAAACTACTACACACTATAATTTCTGTCTAAATCACAGAGAAATTACCATCAAGCAAAAGGTGACTCCACAGGCTGAAACAGATTTAGGGAATTTCATCCTCATGTCACCTGTCCTGACAAGTTTTTTACCTTGTGTATCTACCAGCTGCTAAAATGAGTGTTGAAATTCTTTGGGGATAATTCCTGGGGTTCTTCCAGCAAATAGAAAGAATCATTACAAACCATGTGTGTTGGTATGGGGGTTTTGGTTTTATTTTGGTTTGGTTTGGTTTGGGTTTTTTTTTAAATATGTGTTTTCAAATACGATGGAGGACATGTTGAATGAATAATCTCATTAAATTCTGTTTGAAAAGAAGAAATTAAAACATCGCATCACCCCTGGAACTTTTTGGTTATTCCTTCAGTAATGCTTTAGTGAAATAAAGTTGTCCAACAAAAATGCCCAAGTTTGGTGGCTTGGGATTTTTTTGTATTTTCTTCCCCCACACGAAGTACAGCAGTAATACTCAGGGACTCATGGTAGCATCCACCTAGACTGGAACCTGTCTGTAAAGAACAACCACAATCAACACAGTCAAATGAGCCTTGATCCTGCTTTCCCAATAGGAAAATCATCGGACTGTTCTGTTTAGATCCTGCCCCACTAAAGACTCTTGAACAGTGTTAGATCTGATGAATCCTTGTTTCCATTAGCCACCATAGAATATTATGAAACAGACTCTTCATCATTACTCTTCACAGAGCAAAGACCACACAATCTCACAGCACTGCAACTGTTAGTCTCGGATTGACTACCCAGAGGAAAAAGAAAAAAAAACCAAAAACCAAAAAAACCCCAAGAGTGATAATTCATTTCTTCAGGGCAAATGATAGCTACAGCAAACAGCCTTACAGGCTCTATAAGGATACCAAACCTCTACACCTCCAACATTAGGGTAAGTATACAAATCTAGATAAAACACCTACATGCTTTCCCTTGTCTCAGTTTCCTCAGCAGTTTGAAGCACTTCTTTGATCTCAGATTAGAATCCCCTAGGCTGTTTTTGATCTCTGCCCCTGTAGCTCATGATTCCTGATCTGATCCCGTCTCACTTGTGTATCCAGTTTTCTGCTTCTGGTACTTTCCCCTTCTTTTCTCTTAAGCATACTTTGGTCAGTGAAAGACTACTTCACACTGTCTTAATCAACTTCCATAACCATAGGTGTTTCTTAGCTATCTTCCTCTGTAGCTTGATCTTAAAAACTGGCAACCAACTCTAAATGTCAAGAGGATTATACTAGCAGTGGCCTTCTTCTGAAGACAGTGGCCCACTGTACAACAATGAAGAGGAAAAAAGAACACGAAGAGACGCCAGACAAAACAGCTTCATTTTTTTTGTCCAACTAGAAAGCCTTCTGTATCTTGCTCAGTTCATAGACGTGATTACTTAGACATTCATGGGTAGATATTTGAGTTATAAAATACCTTAAATTTGAATGAATTTGAAGAGTTAAGTTTCCTGATGAAAAGCTGTACATTTCTAGGAATAGCAAAGTAGGGTTTATGTGTTGGGATTTTTTAGAAAAAAATGTATTTTTGCCAAAACTCACTTTCAATGAAATGCCTTAATAATGTGAGGATTAGTAACATACACTTTGTCTGAAAGAGTTGTATAGTTATTTTTTAAGATATAGGCAAGAATATAATGTTAAGGAACAGGAAAATCTTTGGTGAGAAGCACAGCAAAATAACTTTTTGAGGAACCTTGTGAAGCAATTATAAGGAAACTGAGGTAAAATAGCTAAAGAATAGTCAGTTATAATGCTTGCATAGTAGGGTAGCTGGGACATCTGATGAGACGTAATATTTATTATTTAATAATTAAGAAAAACAATTTGAAGAATATTAAAAATAAGAGTCGTAAGCTTATTCTTGATGATGTACAATATGATGAGTTGATAGCGTTACTCACTCATAGAAGAATTAAAAAGGCAAAAGCCTTTGAGAATAATCTAAGTAGTATTTTTAATAGATTTATATAGGCCAAGAGCCAACTACAGTGATAACAGCGAAATAAGAGTCAGGCAGTTAGACAGGTAAATTTAGATACTTGAAATAAAGTATTGAAAAAATCACTAAATTTTCTACAAAGTTTGTGTACCTAGATGTACAGTAAAGAAACAAATACCTTAACTAAAAATACTTGCAAACCCAAGAACAGTAGTATTGCCAACAGGTACAGAGAAAAAAATAGTGAAAAGGGGCTTAGAAACATAAACATCTACCTTTGGTAATCTTACTTTAAATTTGAGCAAGTTGACACTAAAAAAGAGAAGAAATCAGCATTGTAACTTAATAGAAGAGAGACCACAGAACAATAAAGAGGAATTCAAGAGTGTGCTCACACTGAAGTAGAAAGGAAAAATGCAGAGAGGAAATCTGGTAAAATAAAAATACTCAGAAGTTTAGTCTCTGGTTGATTTGATTTTTTCCTGTTCTCTCCTCAAATCCTTAAAACACTTCAGTAACGTTTTAAGTCTTCCTTAGATTAGATCAGCTTTGAAATGAAAAACACTATTTAACACAGATATATAGTTTTTCTATCTAGAGATTTCATAACAGACTTGTGTTTAGTCTTGCTATGTGTTAGATTTAGGTGCCATTCAGTTTTTGTTATGAGGTCAAAATAGGTATGATATACTGTTTCTTTGGTGAGTTAGATCTAACATTAAAGATGGTATATTTGCCACAATAATCCAAAAATGTTTTATAAAGTTCTTAATATTGAAGAAATAGAATTCTCTTCCTAGTTACCTCTGGCATGTCACACTATACTTATAAAAGACTTTTTTAAAAAAGTTATGTATGAATTTTATCCATTCTATTTGTCTACATAAGTACATTTCAAAAATCCAATTAAAGATATTGCCTAGATAGATAAACTCCTTTTTTATTAAATTTCAAAAGGTATTCACTGTCTCTCAAGGTTTTTGTGTGTATTCGCTTCACAGATGTGTAAACTGACATTTGTACTAGCTGATGGCTGCAGTTAGCAGCAGATGCTCCCATAACAGGGCTAGGGATGGGATACCTATTGGAGCAGATGGAATAAGAATTATTACTGGCACAGCATAAAAATATTTGAAGGCAGAAGTTTGAAAAATGCTTTCTAAGGCAGTTTGCAAAATGCATTGGCAGACATGGATGTAATGGTATCTAAGGCAAATAAGAACATTACTTGATGGGAATGTAACGATGATAGTGCTTCTAGTATGTGTGGGAATATAGACACAGGACTATCGGCTAAGAGAAATATTTTAATGTCCTTTGATCAAAATGAAAAAGAAAAACAGTTAAATAAATTTTGAATTTAAAATACTAATAAAGCCAAAGTGTAACAAAGATGTGGGGTGAGAATTCCTTGTGCTACAAAATGGATTACCCTGTTATCCATAATCATAAGCAACTGTTCATTACTTTGCCAGTCTGAACTCTTAATTTGGTTGAAAGAGTCTGAGATTTTGCATTTATAGCCTGGAGAGCTAATTTTCTCTCCAGGATGCCCCAAAAGTTTTGGCAGTTGCTGGTGCTTTTCCTGCCCCTCCAGAAAATGAATAAGTTGATGAGGACTGATAAGAGGAACTATTTGCTGTTCCCTTGAAGACTGACTGGGCTGAAAGCTAGTTGTTTTCCTGGATGGGACAGGAAGATGAACGATTTTATGGTATCATTGTCTTTCCTACAACTATCTCATTAGACCTCAGCAGCAAAATATTCTTGGAAAGTCTTTAAACTCCCTTTCTGACTTCACATCCAAGCCAGAACAAGCACGCCCTCCTTTAAAGTGACAAATTGTTCCCAAATACAGCAGTCATTTCTCTTCAAGTCTTTCCTCAAGTCTCTGCAATTCAGACATTTTTTTCTCTACTGACAAGAAAACAAATTGTATTTGGTTTTATTTATGAATTGCAAAGTTGCTTTATTGACTCATCTTAATCATAGGAGACACATTAGGCAGTAGAGATTAACAAGTGAGACTCTTAAAGTGGACACGTTATCTGTTCAGAAATAATTATCTTTGCTACAGTTATCTGAAGGTCAGTCAATTTCCCATTGCTATATTAGAAAAACTACTGCTTACACAGTGGTCCCAACAGGATTAGACTATTTGCATCTGAAGCACTTGAAAACTGACATCATCAAAGAAGCTTAGATCCTTCTAGACATTTAAACAATTAACACCAAAGAGCTAACATCTGAAAACAGAATTGTTACCGAAATGCAAAAAAAGTAAATTAAAAAGTAAAGAAAAATTAGACAATATACATATTGGCAAGCGAGGTTTCAGACTACATTGTTTGAAACTATTTTAAACAGTAATATTTCTGAAATAGCCCATAGGAGCATACCAAATGCCTTTTTTAAAAAATTTCATAATGAAAGAAGCTAGGCTTGGATTGCCTTTACTAATCAAGTATTCCCTTTTACATCACAGACAAATATTCTCAGTGGATTTTAAAAGCTCTTCTGCTGCTTTTAAACAATTGCTGAAATCACAGTTTACTTTCATTCCTTGCCTTTAAATAGCAATTCAAATGTCAACAAAACACTTTCTCACACATCAAATAGTAAAAAAAAAATTGGATAGACATTTCTTACACAGTATAAAGTTAAACAGATTATTAAAAGAAAGCATCTTTATAAAATGCATTTCCAAATCTGTTCAGTGGCGCTTACACAAAACCTGTGGACTGATAGTTATGCCTCTCTTAAACCATCAAAACAATAAACTTTTCCCCCCATACCTCTTTACAAACTAGAAAAAAAGTTTATAAAGAAACATATGAGTTCTCTTGCAATATCTGTAGAATTTTTCCAGGAACTTTTTTACATATGAAAGGCCATTCTTACACCAAAAATGAATCTGAAGCAAGGTCACAGAAACATGCCTTTCAAATTTAGACCTTTGCTTTACTCCTTCTCAACACTGTTGAAGTTCCCTTGGCACTAGGGATAACAACAGTACTATTGGATTATGCTGAAAACTGTGAAATCAATGTGGAGTTTTAAAATCAGATTAGAAAGTTATATTTTCTAAATTATTAATGCCTAAAGCCCCTATTCTATAAGACTTTGTTCAAGTGAATATATCAGTGGTCATATTTTTAGAGATAAAATTCTACACAAGACAAGACTGGAAAAAATATCTCCTGGACACTAATTAATGAAAATATTGAAATGAATTATATAAACAACCTCAGTGAAGATCTTAATCCTACCTAAAATCAGTATCATGAGCAAATACCAACCACCCTTTTAAAATAAAGATTCATTTAACATCCTTAATCTGTTAGTACATAAGTCCGTTAAAAGGGAAAACAGCCTGAAGGAAAAGTGCTTAGCCATAAAAATAGGATGTAAGGTACTCTAGCACAAAAAAATCAGAAATCGAAAGGAGTTAATTAGACAAGCAGATGAAATGTGAATCGAGTAGTCCAGATGCTCAAACAGGATGCATTTCTCAAAAGCAAAAATCATCAAGGAAATTTACACTATTCTGATTTCAAGGTGAATAGCTCATTATTAGTTTTACCTCAGTGAAACACTCCAAGATATCAGGATAAATTTTAAATTAATAAATAGAAATTAAGATGGTTCTGTTTACCAGAAACACCATAGGGGCAGCAGGAGGCTGAAGAGCAAATCATGCTTTTGCATTGATTTTATGAGGATTAAATAGGGCTTAAGGAGAAACCTGCTTTTTCGTTTCTGTTTTACAAAAAAAAAAATAAAAAAAAAGTCATCAGGTTAGTTGATACAGACTCATGAAAACTTACTGTTCTCTCATTCTATCAAAAATATTTTTCGTACTCTACATTCTCTTCAAATTCACATACTGCTTGTGAACAAATGTATTTGAAAACATTCCTGAAATTAGAAAATTAAAGACATGAGCAAACAAACAAGTTATTCCAAGGCACACCAATGTTTGAATCTTTGCCACATCAGTTTCTCTTCAGGAACTACCCATATGCAATGTTCTTACCCTGAGGCACATGTAGGTAAATGATAGGGAGGTTATTCCTCTCTCCAAAGGATAAGCTCTCTCATGTTTCCACAGAGTGGGAATATGCAGACTCCTCCTGTGAAAAGGCCCTGTTGTAAATTAGTACATAGCTGCACTTGGGAAAAAAAAAAAAAAAGCCCACCCATAGCCTCACAATTAAAGGAACTAAAGCATCAAATAACTTCTCAAAGTAGAAAAGAAAGCTAGTGTAGAAAAACACAATGGCAGATGAATTAATGTCTGATACCTTGACTGTTGTGTCATATTGGAAATAACTGGGATGCAAAGAATGCGGTGGTCAGTGATAAATACTTGAGATCATTATACATTTCCTACAGAAGTGTTTACTTTAGTTACAAAAATTAACTAAATGATACAATTTTATTAGATCTATGAGTCCTAGAAGCTGCAAAACTAGTCACTCCATTACAGGTATAATAACTGCCTTTTATACAGAGTATAATTGCAAAAGGCATTCAATTTTGCAATAATAGCATTTTAAGTATTCATCACAGTGTCTTCTGAAAACTTGAGCCTTATTCTTTCTTGAAAACACATCACTTTTCATTTCAGTCAGGCATAGCATGAACCAGTCTCTTCCAGTGAGGAAGGTCTTATCAAGTCATTACTTAATCTCATTCTTAATAATGCGAACAGGCTGAGCTTGTCAGTATAGAGCAGTTTTCTGACATTAGAGCATTCTTTTTGTTTTGCTGCTATACCCTTCTCCAATTTTTACAGTACTTTAAAATTGCCAAATCTAATATTCCATTATGGGGCACAACTATGTGGTAAATATAATTTCTTCTTCAGTTCATTAGTGCTTGTTCATACAGTCTCTACGTCTAGATATAGCATGTTCTCCTCTAATGTCCATGCTGGCAACATATTCCAGAATGTCTGTCCAGCCTTTTTTTGTAAGAGAATTTAGAAGATAATTGAGAAGAGGAAAAATTAGTTGGCCATTCAGAAATTTTAGAGAAACAATCCACGTGTATGTGACTGACCAAGAAAAATAGAAGTACCTCTTAAAAGGTTGAAAAACCATACGATGGAGGCTGGCAGCAATAGCTTAGAAAAGTGAAGAACCAGCTTTTCAGGACTAAGTAAAAAATTACTTAGAAAGTGAGAGTAGACCATTCAGAGCTTTAGCCAGTGTTTGGATCTTCTTCTATGTCATGTTGATAGCCATCTATCAATATGATGTAGAAGAAGAAAACTATAAAATATACAGACAGAAAATAGAATCAAAGTGGCTATAAAAATATTCCTTATGTGTACTTAGAACAAAAAAATGATTCCACAAAGATCAGCCTGGGAGAGGATGGGAGGATAGAAAGACTTTTGGAGTAGTAGCATCAATGGGCTCTCTGAAAGCGAGTTGTTGGCCTTTTTTCAGTTTCCTGTTCCACAGCTGAAAAATATCAGAACCTCAAACTTCTTTCAGCAACACTTCTACAGTTTCACAGAAAAAGGTCAGCTGGATGAATGAAAAGCAAGGACTGTGACTTTCTGACAAGGATAAAGGATTAGACAAAGTTGTGGAATGTTAATAACAAGTTTGAGCTACTTGCAATGGGCTATCTCCTCCCCAAAGTTATTAAGCCTTTGATCTACAAGGTCATTATACTTTCCAACACACTTAATATCCAGTCAAAGGTGAAAAGAGGTTTTATTCTGAATAATAAATATAAAACTAGACATCCTGTGAAGTAATTAATATCTTCCCATTTGGCCTCTCACCTCACAAAGTATTGCCCAGAAGGTGGATTTGTGTGTTTAACTCATTATTTTCATGAGGAAGACTGATGGCAGACCCTTCATTGTTTAGACTTACATGTAGTCAAAGACTTAGAGTTCTGATTAAGTTCAAATAGACAAGACAACTATGTCAATTATACTCTTCAAATACCAGAGATATTTTCACTTTAGTTTTTCTGTGAAAATACTTTTGATCTGCTGCATTAAAATCACAATAAACACAACAAGTTGAGACAAACTGTATACTTTATGTAGCTAAGGCTACAATGAAGTCTCTAGGTTTAGTTTATGAATTTCCACCATAGAAGGATTTTCAGCATTATACTTTCTTGCTATAAAACAAATTAATTACATTTTCATGTGTTAGTTATTAACACAGATAGATTTAAAAAAAAAAAAAACAAACAACAAACTTATGTTAACAGTGTTCTAAAAGTCATTGTACATTGCTTAAAACTGTTCTACATTTACTTGTGTAATGATTTCTCTAACCTGTTTACTTTTTAAGCCTACATTTAATTGTGCTCCCTTCATGAATTCAGGACAGTCTAGACCCTCCATAGGTAGGAGATCTAAGATATGAACTTAACAAGGTACTTAGATATCCATTGCAGCTATACAGAAATATAATTTCTGTTATGAGAGTCTGGCAGTCACTAATGTGTTTCAAAATTGACTGGGTCATTTGTCCTCTCCATCTAAAAGCATTGGATACAGAGCTAAGCATTTAGTGAGAGGAAACTATTAAAGTGAATGGGAAATCTTATTTTATAAAAACAATAAGGAGATGTTTTCCAGATTCCTACTGCAATTAATTTCATTTTGTTCTAAAACAAAACTTTCAATAAATTATTAATCTCAGTATTTTCATTTCTGGGCAGCATTGATTTGTTTGGTTTGGGTTTTTTTTGGGTTTTTTTTTTTTTTTTTTTTTTTTGCTTAGATCTTTAAATACTTTCATGCAACTGTCCTAATAGAAAAGAAAATACAAAAAAAAACCAAGAAAACGTGCAACAGATGTTTTTACATTTTTTTTTTTCTGAAGGAGAAGATTTCTAATCTGTAGCATTTGAATAAAAAGATGAAGAGGTGGGCTGAACCAGCGGTTTTATTTTAAACAAAAGAATATATTTCCTGTTTCCTTTTTAAAATCAAATTATCAAAAGAAAATGCAATTCACTCAACATCTGTTGTTCTTCTCTCACATAAAATTGTTTAAGTAGAGAAAGTTATTCTGTATGCAGCAAAGCAGGGGGAGCAGATGCTGATCAGCGGGAGTGACTTTTCAAGAAAAATATATTTCAAGATGAACAGCACTTATGGCCTCATTCTCATCTGTCTGACATCTTTGATAGGAGAGCAGATTACTTGCTGTACTCAACTTTGCACCAAACATTTTTTGGATTTAGCTTTAAGGCATTGGCCAGGACTTTGCATCTCAGAAATTCCTGAGACTATGTCAATGCTCTATACTCAGTAGTTATTGTAATTAGAAATATATTCCATACATTTTACACCAAATACATTGAAATTATGCATACTCATTCACAAGTAGGAAAAAACCTAGGCCTGTTTGTTCTTTCTTCTCACAGGAGCTTAAACTGGAGATATTTACATTGCTGACCTGTAAATATGTAACCTTAATATCTTATTTCAGAGACTGATTTCTCGGAGCTATTTGTCTAGCAAACCAAAAGATCGTGCATGGAAGCTTTAGCTTAAACATCACAGAATCACAAAATATGCTGAGTTCGATGGGGCCCACAAGGATCACCAAGTCTAACCCTTAGCCCTGCACATGACCATCCCTAAGAGTCATACCATGTGCCCAAGAATATCATTCAAATGCTTCTTGAACTCTTCCAGGATTGGTGCTGTGATCACTTCCATGGGGAGCCTGTTCCACTGCCCATCCACCCTCTGGGTGAAGAACCTTTTCCTAAGATCCAACCTAAACCTTCCCTGACACAACTTCAGGATATTCCCTCAAGTCCTGTCACTGGTCACCACAGAGAAGAGACCAGTGCCTGCCCCTCCTCTTCCCCTAATGGGAAAGTTGTAGACTGTGATGTGATCTCCTCCAGACTGAACTGATCAAACCTGCACACAATGTCCAAGTTGAGGCCACCCCATTGCAGAGCAGAGCGGGACAATCCCCTCCCTCGACCGGCTGGCGATGTTTTGCCTGATGCCTGTCAGGACACGGTTGGCCCTCCTGGCTGGCAGGGCACTGCTGACTCACATTCAACTTGCCATCCCTAAATTAATCCAGTCACAGTGCCCACTTTGGGGAGATTGCTGTAGTCCAGACACATTGTGGAAGATGAAGAGAATGGAACCCCAGGATAGCATCATTGCTCTACATTGTTCAGTGTGACATGAGAAAGTATATGCGTGTACCAGACTTCCACGGTCATTCTGTCTCCAAGTCTTTCTTATTGTTCATATCTGGACAAAATCATATCTGATTTACTTTGTTCCTAACAGAAGGAGAACTATCTACTTTCCATCTTGGTAATATTCCTTGGCAGAGTAGTAGGCAATGCATTATTTTAGTGGATTAATATTTATGTTTGAGGGTCTTATTTAAAGTGCATCTTTGTGAATGCTGTTCAGATTTGCCTCCAGAAAATACTTTTAATTTAAATCCAGTTCTTTCTTAGAATATAAACACTCCTCTTTCTACAATGTACATAAGCTGCATAAATAAAAGACCTTTTTTACCTCTGATATTTCTTGCTTTAATACATCTTTCATCATTACAAAGAAAATGAAATATGGCTTACCATATGCTAGTTGCTAGCTATAGGCTGAGAATGCCCTCATGTTCACAGATATATATTTTTGAAAAATTATGTAAGGTCGAACCTTGCAGGTTGTAGACCTGAGGCTCACGGTGTTCATGACTGAACTTTCCAGTGGAAAGCTAGGTATCTTTGCTTAATACCGCAAATGAGGCCCTGATCTTGCTTTACATCATCTTCATCCAGTTCACAAAACTTATTTCTGATTTTAATCATGGGCTTTTTCTCATCAAATAAGCAAGAATTAGTTAAAAATGAAAGCATTGTTGCTGCAGGTCAGGATAGAGACTGTGTTGTATTAAACAAGGGAGATGAAGCTTTTGCTGTGCCCATTATTTCATACTTCTATGAAACTTATGTTACAAGTCTTCTTCATTTATTAAAGCCAAAGAAGCTGACAAATGATTTTTCAAATAAAAATGCCTTTTAGTTTATGTGTCTACTCCAGAGTGTATTTACAGAAGCTAATAAATGCTTTTATGTTTAAATATTTTCTTCTTGGGTAAGTGTTAGATATATGATAACAGTAATAGTCTAGCATCAAAAGTATACACTAAATAAACACAGAGTCGATTTTCAACACATAAAAATGCTTTCAATGTTTTGTCCCTCATTAGGTATTTCATCTCTGGTTTAGCTAATTGTACGTGTCAAGAGGTTTATACAGGCTTATTGACTTGTTTCTTTATCAAAGGTTCTGTAAGAACTTGTTTAAAAAGGGCGTATTTCAAGTATTATATACTTGAAACCTTTTTATCATTTAATAATCCTAAACATGACAGTCAGCTCTGGTTATGCAAACGAAACTCAGAGCTTTGTTTCATAATATTTTCATCTGGACATTATTGATAGCAAATAGCAATGTCTTTTCAAATAATTTTTCTACCCTTGATTTTAATATGTGTTTCAGTACTAAATCATTCTACTACTTTTTGCCTGTTTTCATATTGCTGTCACATGAGGATTTGGTCTGGAAGTTGATCTAGAAGGATTTGGTGGTGTTAGCTGCTCCCTGGTAGTACTTTTTCGTACTATAAATAAATAAAATAATGTTAAAACAAAGACCAAAACTATGTTTCTCTTGCAGTTTTTTTAGAATAGGACAGCAGATATCAAAGAAAGAAGAGGAAGGAACCCTGAAGTACCTTCTCATTCAGTGCACTGTCCCAAGGCCAAACCAACCATCCTTGAAAATATTTGTGATATATATTCTTCTGTTTTGGGGAATAGTCAATGACATAAATTTTCCCTTTGCTACTAAACAGTCCCATTTTTTTAGTAGTTATAAAAATTAACAAAATCTTCTTGCTTCCTGATGTTCTGCTCTTTCATTCTTGTGTACTGGTCTCTGGGATCGAGTAAGGACTGTGATCTATTTATAGTGGAAGTGCAGATGAAGTAAGACACCTAACTTCTTTTTTAGAAAACTAAAGACATAAACCCCAAACAGATTTTATGCTCCTACTTGTAATTGGGCAGGCCACAACAACATACCTGCCCCTTTTACTGGCAACTTGCTAAAACCTTAATTTGTCCTACCCCTCTCCATCTACTCCACAGTAAGAACAGTGGATATGACTTGAGAAAATCTGACAACACTGGAGATGGGTCTTCTTCATCACCTGTAGGCCGAGATGACTGGAAGCCCAGCATGTGGCCCTTTCCTTACTACATTCTCCCCAGGATGGGTTCAGGGTAAGTAGGAGAGTGCAGAACTATGGAATTCTTGCAAAATGAGTTGTGGTGAGTGCGTGGCAGAATATGCTCTTGTACTGGGGCAAAAAGGTATTGGAAGCTCAAAAAGTTGATGGTATGCAAGCTTAGCTTCAGGGTCACCCACTAAACAAGTCTTTGAACAAGACTGGCAGCCAGAACATGAAAAACAGGAACATCCTGTCAGAGGGAGAAGGTTTCATGTTCTTGTCCTCTCCTCTGTCTCTCCCCACCAGCCCCTTCTCTCTGTTGGCTCCAAAGTGAAATCCAGGTCTGACTTGAGACAGTCTGGGGCACAGGGACCTACTGGTAATGAAACTTGCCACATCCCGTCACTGTGAGCCATTCTGTCCACACATGAAGGATGCAACCATAGTGTGCCCAGGCAGCTGTCAGGGATTCATCCTGTCAATGGCCACTCTCATCCAATAGCGCTTCCTGATGGTACTGGATGTAACCACACTGAGTGTTCTTCAAAACAACAGTCTTGACACAGAATTGTTATTTACTACAGTGATGCTACACTCCAGTGATTGCGGCCCCAGTCCTGCCTCAGCACAGTCCTTGTGCGTGTCTGTCTCTCCCTTTTCTCACAAAAGCAAGTGGCTGACAGAAGAGAGGGATCTCCTCTGTTTCATCCCTTTTCTCACCAGAAAACATTTGCCTGTTATCCTGGCCATGCTCTGGGGGTTTTCCCACTCTGCAGCACTCTTATAGGATTCAGAACTGGGATGACTTGTGTCATGAAATGGCTTCCACTTCAATGGGAATCAAGAGTACTTCACAGAATCAGAGAAACACAGAATATGCCAAGTTGGAAGGCACCCATAAGGATCATCAAGTCCAACCCTTGACCCTTGACCCTGCACCAAAGAGGAGCAGAGCAGGACAATCCCTTCCCTCAATCAGCTGGCGATGCTTTGCCTGATGCCCTGCAAGACATGGTTGGCCCTCCTGGCTGCCAGGGCACTGCTGACTCACGT
>JAWWEW010000041.1:42702061-42736792 GCA_035583185.1 Anabacerthia variegaticeps | reverse complement strand
CTCCTCTTATTTGTTCCTCATGGTGTGTGCATTAGTGTTGAAACATTTCAGGTGTGGTACATTGCAGCCAACACCTCATGAAGCAGAATGAGGGATCCCATTTGTAGGAGTATGAAATTACTCCAAATGGAAGAAAGACCACAAAACTGCTTGACGAGACCTCGTGTCAAGGAGAGCTATAAGCAAGAGCTGTTTCATATAAGAGAAAGTTTATTGCCATATATCGGGCTGTTACAGGTCTCCTGGTTTATGAATTCACAGTTGTAAAGTTAAATAGCATTGTTGCATGCTATACAAGATGGAGTTTGGTTTTCTCCCTCATGTTGTCCCCGCTCTCTCATTGGTCAGATTTTGCCACAGTGGAACCTTTCCTTATATGGTTATCTCCACCCTTGTTTACCCTTGATGTTTGTGATCCTCCCCTATCTTTTCTTTCATGTAGGAGGATTTGCATGCTCCTCCCAAATTCCACCCCCTTTCCTGAAAGTTCCACGCTGCCCTTATATAAGCTGGTGCCATTTTAATAAATGTGCCATTCCATCATACCCCTCCCTGGAGTGTGCCTCTTCTTCTTACGCTAGAAGGGTCTCATCATCCATAAATGCTCATTTTCTCAAATTTTGTCACATCATCCCATTGCTCATCACTGGCTAGCCTGGTTTTGTCCTCTTCCCCGTTCCAAACTAGTTTAAAGTTCTGTCAATAAGCCCTGCTACCTCCTGTGCTGGAACTCTTTTTCCTCTCTGAGATAGGTGCATCCTTTCAGGTGTCAGTAGACCAGGTAGATCATCTTGTCGTCAAAAAAGCCAATTTTTTTTTTTCCCGACTACAGCAGTCCTGGGGCCATTCATTGAATTGATGGAGCTGCCTATTCCTATCAATATTATTCCTTGTTACTCAAAGGATCAAGGAAATCACTGCATGTGTTCCTGATCACTCTACCAACTCAGGGTTCTGAAATCTCTTTTGATTGCCCTCAGGTTTCTCTTTGTTATTTCATCACTGCCAGTTTGAACAAACAATAATAGCCTTCATCTTTAATAGACCCTTGACCAACAGTCCTTTGATTAATTACTCTGTAGCGTTCTGAGTCCACCTGCTTCTCCACTGCAATGGAGTTCAGACTGATTTTTACAGAACTACTTGTTCCAAAGTAAATGTCTTTAAGTACAAATAATGAAAATTATAATGAAAATAAATAATGTATGAAGATCTCCAAGTCTTTTCATGTATTGGCTGTGCTGCTTTAACACTGAGGATGCTGTTTTCCTATTTGTGTCGTCCTATTATGAGTATCTAAATCTCCTCTGATTCTTAGTCCTGTTTACACATTTGCCTTGTTAATATTGATGATGTGGTGTTATTTGACACCAGTAATCTTAGTGTAATGCCATTCTCACAAGTTTAGCAAATCTGTGGTCAAAGGTCTTTCTATTCTTCATGGCATGAACTCTGCTCCTTTTCTTATAATTTCACTCTTGACTGACTTCATTTTCTAGGTAGTCCTTGTCTTCTCCTGGGCCTTTTTCATCTGCCACCAAGAATGGTGACTAGTAAATGATGAATAGTGCCCAGTTGCTCTCAGTAGAGAAGTTGGTCCACCTTCTGAGACTGCAACACTCCTTTTAGACAATTTATCCTTGTTACTACTTTGCCATCATTTACACTTTGCTGATTATGCCGACTACTCTTGAATGTTTTACAATATAACTTGTGCTATTGGCATTTTTACCCCTGCTTCCTGAGAGATTTGAGTAGGAGGCATGTCAGACAGTTTCCTATTCCTGGATTTCTTTGATAGAAATTTTTGGTTGTAGTGTCCAAAATCAGATAAAAGACCAGGATTGGAATAGGTGAGGAGAAAGGGAGAGGAAGCACTGATGATCTTTGTGTGGATGGAGTATTCATGCTATGAAAATCTTTGTAATAATTGGTTGTGATGATAAACATAAACTGACTTTTTTTAAAATTTCTGCAGACTTTTCTTTACATTCTTTCTCAAAGCTCCCTTATTACTCATGATTTATCTTCCACTATATGTTAATCTGCTAAATATTAAGTTCTTTTTTGCTTACATCAAGTCTTATCCTTCTGCTATGTATCACCAGTAACCAAAACCATTGATGACAGGACAGTCAGGTACACATTTTTGTTTTCAGTCTCCCTGTGACACCCACTCAAGCAGGAGGCCTGACATGGCCAATCACACACACTCTTCATTACCTTTTTGTTCTTAACTTCTAGTAGAGGGTAAAGTGGGCAGATTTAGATTAGATATATGGAAGAAATTTTTTTCTGTGAGAGTGGTGAGACACTGGAACACGTTGCCCAGAGTTGGCAATCCAAAGTTGTGGATGCTCCATCCCTGGAAGTGTTCGAGGCCAGGCAGGATGGGGCTCTGAGCAACCTGGTCTAGTGGAAGGCAGCTCTGCCCACAGCAGGGGGCTGGAACAAGATGATTTTTAAGGTCTCTTCCAACTCAAACTATTCTATGACTTTATGATTCTACCTTTGCAACACAAATTACAATTTCTTACAGTACTCAATGAAGTTTAGGAAATACCAATACTACTTTTTCATTCCCTCAGTAGAGGAATGTTTTCTGCCTTGTCAAGAAGCCATGCTGTTCTACAGATTCATATTATGACAAAACATGCAGTCATAAGGGGAGAAAATGGTGAATTAAATTTCACAGGAACTCTTGAATTTGTAATTTTACATCTTTGTCACCTTAGGCATTCTCAAAATTATTTATTAGCCCAACTGAAACCATGGCTCTTTATTAAAAAAGTGGCCTCAATTACTTTGGAGGAGACAGTTTTTATTTCTTCTTGAGTGCACAGAATTCAAATCTTCACCTCTGAACTTTACTCAAACAAGTAGGTATTGAAATATCTTGACACTTACTTTGCTCAAGTTACTCTAAACACAAACATAATTTTTCCCTTACAATTGTGACCTTCCTATGCTTACTCCAAATTCTGCATTGAATAAAATCCAAGCTGCTGCTTCTCAGCATCAAAGGTTTTATTCTCTCTTCTAATCTAGTGCCCTGAAGGTTATCCAGCCATAACTCAGGATAGCTTCTGGTCTTCCAGAAATGCAACATTTGATTATAGATGTCTTTCCATTTTCTACAGCTCAACTTACACAAACTGAATTGCTTTAAATTTATTTAACTCATTACAATACTCCCATATTCTTTAAATAATCAGACAGTGTTTTCCTTAAGACTCCTCATGGTATCTTTAAGAGAGTGAACAACTCCAAAGTCACTAAAGCATAGTCATATCTTTTCATGTGCCCATAAACACAACGTATAAAAATACATAATCATATATCTATTATTTCATCTGAATTCTTTAACTTTTGTGTATTGCATCCTTCTCAGTATTTTGAACTTTCTACAAATACTATTTACTGGAATTTCAGCAATATATAAAAGCTAAAATGCAAAAGTCACAGGCTAAAGTCACTTTTGAATTCCAACACATTTGAAAATAATAGATTACTATAAAGACCTGAGTAAGTGTAGAAACATGGGCAGGATATATCAAGAAAAAGAACATTAAACTTTCTGACACTGAATATCATCTTATATTGCTATCAAATCCGCTGAAATAAAATGCCAACTGTACCAGCTTTATTATAACTATTTATTAAAAATAACTGCAATAAAATTTGGAGAAAATATAAAGACGACACATTTGTTGAGACCTGTTATATGACTGAAAGATACTATGTTCAACAAATTAAATGTGAAAGATTTGGCAGCAAAAATATTATCACCATTTAAGCTTCACACAGAGAATTATCGCACTACAAAGAAGTATCCTCTATTATTGCAGAGACACATGGCGACACTGCTTGTGAAATACAATATACGTCAGAAAAATAAAAATATGGACAACCTGGCAAGTGTTCAGAGAACCACAAATTTTTAAAGTGCTTAAAGAAGGAAGACATACAAGAAGAAATTCATGAAGGGTTTTTTTTATTTTTTTAAATTAAGATATGGTTAGAAAAAAAGGACTATTATTCACAGTTATTATTTATGTCCAAATGCTTAGAAACAAAACCTCAGCTTGTATAAATCCATACAGTTTACTTGAGAACACAATATCTATGCTGATTTTTAGTGGAGAGTAAGGCGCTAAGAATAGAAGTAAAATTTAAGCTGATATGGAGATGCAGTAAGAGAATTTCAGTAGAATAAAATGAAAAAACAAACAACAACAAACTCCAAAACTGTAAAGAACCATTACATTTTAGAACAGACTTGCAAAATAATTGAAACAATGGAGAACACTATGACTAAGAAAGTGAAAAGTGTCATCAACTTTACAATATGGTTTAGTGGGTATGGTGGTATCAGTCAAAGGCTGGACTTGATGATTGGTGGTCTTTTCCAACCTTAATGATTCTGTCATTCTATGATAAGTTTGGCACTGGGGCAGGTTTGGCACCTCAGTCAGGGGAGTGTGGCACAGAGAGATGGGAATGATTGAGAGACTAGAAACAGGAGAGAGACAACTCTCAAAGTAGTGGGGACAAGACAAGATCTGGGGATGACTAGGAAGGTAATATGAGGAGTTGAAGAAGCATTGATGAGGTGGAATGTGGAGTCCTGAGAGAAAGATTATAAGCAGAAGAAAGCTGAAATGAAGATATACATAGATAAGAAGAAAGCCAGGAAGAAGTAAACAGAGTTGTCTGTGCCAGAAAAATGGGACTGGGAAGAAATCAAGGGTGGGAAAGAGATAGGAATGGTCCTGGCTTCAAGTAAGAGAATACACAAAAAAGAAAGGAAAACAGGCTTTGAATGAATGGGCAGAAACATATGTATTCACAAGAGACAGCTTTTCTGCTGAAAGCCTGCAGTGGAGCTGGCATGGCCTGAGTCTCACTCAGTTTAATCCTGGTAGTGTTTAGAATTAGAATGTTCAGGTTTAGTCTTGCAAGTTTCCCACAATCAGAATTTCTAAAATTCACTAACAAACCAGACATATAACTCTCTGTTTGTTATTAATAAATTACTGTATCATGAAGTTCTTATAAAAAATCTATTTAATATGTTTAAACAGAAACCATAAAAACAGAATGTTGTACAATCTGCTTTGCTATATTCTTGGCCAGAGTTAAATAAAATCCCATAATGAAGTGATTCAGTTCTAGCAACAGAGCTCTGGTGGCTACACAATAAATGCTATCATGCATCTTAAAGGTTTCCTTTAGTTTTGCTACAAAACACACAGTTTTATGTGAGCAGCATGGTAACAGAGGTAGAATTAAATACAGTTTTAATCTCTCAGATGGCCAAAGGAGAGACCCACAGAGTCATAAATACTTTTACAGTTTTCTATCCCTGAACTCATACCCGGGGTGGAAAAGTCAAGGATAATTATATTATTCTTCACACTACTAGTAGGTGTAACTTCCTCCTTCTCTCTGGTATCTGGGGGTTATATATAATATTGTTGTCATTACTGTCTTAGGAGGAAGGAAATGAAGTAATTCCCTGCAATGACATAGTCAGAAGTCTTAACCTATCCTTCCCAAAAGAAATTTAGGGATAGAAGTTGTTAAAAATCACCTCATGCATCTGCACAGAGAGGCTAGTTTTGTTCTTATCTATTAAAAAATGTGCATCTTTTGTCTTAAAATTATGATTCTGTTCTTGAAAAATTAATTGTGGGACTGTCATCATGTGGAGGGGGGGGATGGGGTGGGAGGTTGTGTGTTTTATCTTCTCAGTTTACAAACAGTAAGTGTTCTTGTAATTGTGCCAACCTTTCATACTTATACTGAAATGTCACACTGTGGGCTTTCTCATGTGTGTGTCAAAGAACTGGCTCAAACACAACTTGAAGTTAGCAGGAACATATCCACTGAAATATATTCAACAGGCACAAGACTAGATTTGGAGTTTACAATGACAAAATTTTAATTGAAATCCAGCTTTTTCAGTGACATATATAGGTTTAAAAATATCCCAGAATTAATTCTTTTGTCTTGATACACAAGATAAATATCAAATATGAGTGTGTGTATCCGCCCAGATCCAATTAGATCTCAACGAGCTGTCCAAGTGTTCAGAATAAACACAGAAAAATAGCCTGACATACAAAACAGATGGTAGTGTATTGATGTGACACATGAGCTAGCTGTAAACAAGAATCAGAACATAGCCAAAGTCACAAGATCCAGTACAAACTGCTGTACTTTGTATGTTAGAAATTTAACCACGCTGAGGGTCGTGCCAGAATGCTGCTGATATTCCTTAGAGCTGTCTTAGCCTGCCTCATGCATCCCTAAAGCCTGGGGTGCAATCCAATCCATAGTCCCTGCGTAGAAGTGCTTATAATCTTAGGAAAACAAAATATGAAAGGCAGAGGAAATGGTAATATATGATATGATTTTGTCTTCTAATTTTCATCATTGAATTTACAAGCCTGTATTTAATTTTCAAAGCAACACTTATAAAAATGCATAAAAAATGCCTTTGACATTGAAATAAACACCAGTTTCTAATATGCAGAAGTCAGGTGCATAGAGTAAGTGTGCTGTTTTTGCAGTCTAATTTTAATTACAAATCTCTCCAACACCAGTTTCCAGGACTCTGTATTTCCAGTATGACTACCAATAACATAAACATGGTTATGTATGTTATCGGTGTTATTCTACAGTAACATTAGAAATCCCGAACTGAAATGTAAGAACAAACTTTTAAGCTTAATCAGAAAAAAAAAACCAAAATGACCAGTTTGTCAGATCTCATTAGTTACGTTCACAGTACTATTTATTGTTAATTAAAGTCTCAGCACTGTCTGTTTCTCTCTGTCTATGATGACAGACATCACAGATAGAGATGGGTCTCCAACTAGGACATCATCAACCTAAAAGCCAAACCCAAGATTGGTCATGCAATTAACAGGTTGTAAAATTGCTTTTCACAAGAACAAATCCCTTCTCTTTCACCCCTTTTACTCTCCCCGCAATTGCAGGAATCACACTTCTAATCTACCAGGCTCCTACCTCTCAGGCCTGCCCCAAGCTCTATGCACTAGCACTGCAGTCCCCTTCCTCTCAAGCTGTTTCCTCAAAATCACCTTGCCCCTTCCCAGATTCCTCCTGCCTGCCCAGTCACTATCCACTTGCCTGGGAAGGTCTCCACTTGTTCTTGAATCCAGCAGAAATCTGCCCAATTAAACCTCTGAAACCAAGTGTGAGGGTCCCAGCAGCAGAAGACAGTGGCTTCTTAGGCACCCATTGAGGACCGCAGCCAACTCCACCACTTGCTGACGGGTGTGGTTGCTGTGGGTCAGCCTGCTTCCTCCCGCAGAACGCTTGGCCAAGACAGGCTATTGCGAGATGCCAGAGCAATTCTTTGTTTTCAGGTGAATTAGACAAAGAAACTCTTTGTGAGTTTACCAATACTAATGCAACAACATGAGAGAAAAAAAAAATAAAATAATAATATTGTGCCTTCTAACATCCATTTTGCCCTGCTTCCAAAATGAAACTAAATCTAATCATGTTAAAAGATTGGAAGTATTTTAATGCATCTCCCCACTAGCTTCCTTCATTTAACACCATCCAGCTTCTTGAATTTTAATCACTAAAGAAGTAGCAGGAAGGTAGCTTAGCTGAAAACTAAAAAGCTTTTCTTCTCTGGCTCCACATGTCAAAATAACACTGTAGAAGATCACAATATCTTTGGAGTAAACAGCCAAGCTAATCGAATTAAAATATTTCAAACATTTCCCATAGATATCTTGACAGCAAATTGGTCTCTAATGTGAATTTACAATCCTAAAAGCAAAATGTTAAAGCAAGATATTTAAAGACACGAAAGGAAAATATCAGTGAGTCAAAGATATTTATTCTCTCTTCACAGCACATGAAGATCCAATCCAAAATATTTGGGAGTGGAAGCAGCCAAAACAGAGCAGTTATCCAGATACGCATGCTACAAACCAGGAGTTAATGGTTTTGTACATAGGTTTATTATTTCACAGCTCCATACTTCAGCCAGAGACACTGTACAACCAACAGTGCTTTCAATGCAACCAGTTTAGGTCCACGTTCAGTCACAAGAGTGCTCTTCAGTTGAAGCCCCATTCGTCAAGAAAGACAAAGGAGTCATCCATGAAGAGCAGGGGCAATATGCACTATTACTCCTTAAGTGTTGTCCCTCGTGAGGGAATAGTGGGAAGATGGAATTTTTTGGTAAACTGTTCTCTCAAACATGATCTGTTGTTGGTAAGTAGCTCCAATAGGCTCTGATCCAATGTGGTCCAGCCACTGAAACTGGGAACACAAAAGAATTAACCATTTTTATTTCTAACAGATATATCTATAAAAAGAGAAGGGACAAATTAAATAGTCAATAAGTTGAAGTGATACTCAGGGAACTGTCATACACAATTACAAAGATAATACGTGTTGAGAAATAAGAGATATCTCATATTTACTCTCTGAGCTGTCTGTCTTAGTCAACATCTCTATTTTCAGAAGTACATCATAGGATAGTTACTGTGATAAATAGAAAACTAAAAGACACGAATTACAGACTTGGCAGCTAAATACATCACATCCTGGACAAAAATGTGATTTCATAATAATCTGAATTGCACAACTTCTGGCGTGCAATTTTCCCATAGCTTGCCCTTTCATTGAAAGAAAATGTTTTTTATTTTTTCTTTCCTAAAAATACAACATGCAGTGTAAACCGCAGTAGTGCCAATCC
The DNA here is from genome assembly GCA_035583185.1 of Anabacerthia variegaticeps. Lineage (NCBI taxonomy): Eukaryota > Metazoa > Chordata > Aves > Passeriformes > Furnariidae > Anabacerthia > Anabacerthia variegaticeps. The sequence continues at coordinate 42,728,043 of JAWWEW010000041.1, read as the reverse complement.
CTTCACCCAGATTTGTTCTAAAATGTCTTCTGCCAACTGCAGATATAGGGAAAATAACTGTGGTGTCTCAGTGAATGTATCAGTTCTAACACGGTTGTGAGAATGTAGAAATTGGTGAAAATTACAGTTTTATTAAACAGGTAGGAAAACCCATAACTGAAGGCAGGGTACTTTTGAAGTCTTGCTTAGTCCTTTCTTCTTTTTGTAAAAAAGGTATCCCTCTACCCTTCAAAATATAATGTTCTACCACAGACACTACAGCAAATCAGCTATTTTTGTTTTTTCAGGTTGTCTTTCTTTGTAGTGGCTGCCATTAAGGATGGATAGATGGTGTTTTGAAAGATAGCAGTAAACAATCTCAAATGTGGTACTAATGCCCATTGTCACAAAGATCTAGCTAACAGTGAAGTAAAAGTTTGTATGTGTTGGATATATAGCTTCAGAAACTTCTCTTTTTGTTGTTTCCTCTTCTGACCTTACCACCAGTTCCCATGATTTTCTATTTCCATGGTGAGCTGAGAGCCAACCCAGCATAAAATTCTCTAAAACAACAACAACAAAAAATAATAAAAAAAACACAAACAAAAACCCAAAACAAACAAACAAAAAATTTTTGAACTAACTTTTCTCTCTTTATTTTTTTTTTTAAATTTTTTTTTTTTATTTGATATAGGGAGATGAGTTCAAGTGCCGACATGAAATATGTGGAGTATGGAGCTGGAGAGGACAAATAGTAGGATCCTGGCAATGTCAGTGGAGATTAGCTTAAAAATTGTCAGGCTGCCTTATATTCCGGCTTGAAGTCCTCTGAACGAAATGCCTAAAACAGTGTAACTTATCTATCATTTGTCCCCTCCTGGGGCTATACAGTGTTATCTAAGCAACAGCTCTAACTGGACTGAAGAAGACTCACTAAAAATATGCCATCATGGTTTGATTAGCTGAAGAAGCTTCTTAGAAGATAGAAGTAGGGAAGTATTAACATACTTACATGGATTTATTTTGCTGTGTTATACACTTGGAACATATTAGGGGAAAAGATGAAGATGTGCAGTTTACTTTTTAAATAAAAATAATAGAGGTTATTAATTCTGTAAGAAACAGCAAGCAAAACAAGCAGATGTATGTTAATCACCAGTGAATCACATCCCATATTAATAAAAATAGTCAGAGGTGACCACACTACTAACACAACTGGACTTTGGTTATTTAGAGACAATGGTGAAAATTGCTATTTTGGGGCTATCACAGTGCTTACTAGAGTAAATTCAGCTAGTTATTTCACCAAGTCAATTACTGGAGATAAGAGAAGACTTATAAAGATATAACTAATCCATTTGAAAAATGTACACTCTATTTTATGTACTTTGAACATATGTTGCTAATTATATTAAAATCATTTTAGTGAGATTGAATGCAGTGAGACAAAAGGGTTGTAATTGTGTTTTAAAGAGTCTCATGAAGATTCTTCCAGGTTCAGTGAATCCCTAGGGTCCAAGAAGCCTGTTTTATTCTGCTCTTCTGACATTTATTAGTATACGACTGTGCCAAGACATAGGCAGGATGCTTCTGCAACAAAGTTTAACCAGATCTACTAAAACATTTAAAAAATCATTGCCTGTATGCTACACTTATGCTCTTAAGCAGATAGATGCTGATGCAGTAGACTGCACTACACAGAATTGTTTAGCCACTCCAGCCTGGAGCTTAAAAGGAAGTTAGAGTTCAAAATTAAGAATTCTAGGAAAACTTTTAGGAGAAATAATTGTACTTAAGAAACTAGACAAAAAATTGGTGTGTTTTTACCCTCTGGAGATATGTTCCATTTCAATTCAGCTCAGCTGTATTCATAATGATTTACTGACAAAGAACAACTCCACTAAAGTGACCACAATATGCTTTAAAATGTTGGCAGCTGCAATAAAACAAAACAAAGCAAAAAAAAAAAAAATATTATTGTGGTCAACTGTGAAAGAAATTATCTAAGAATAATGGAGCCTGATAAAAATATGCTAAAGAGGGTAGCTAAAATATAATAAAAATTTGCCTAAATGAGTTAAATCCCTGACAACAGCACGAGCACATTTTAGAGACTACACTAAAAGTAAAAAGGATATGCATGCTTCCTGTCATGAAAGATTTCAGAAAAGCTAAAGGAAGTCAGCATGGCTAAACAGCAGTATAAGAAAGATTAGCAAATGCAAGAAGACAAGTTTGAAAACGTTGAAGTAGTGTCCAAATATGGAAACTAGAGAGGATGAAACTTTGGCAGGTTAAATATAAAAACAGGGTAAGGCAAACTAGAAGACCACTTGAAGAAAGTTTGCAAAAAACAAGAATAAATATTTTTTTCAAATATATCAGGCACAGGAAGTCTGTCAGGGAGTCCAAAGACCCAGCCAATATTCAGAGGATAAAAGCACTCAGGGAACACAAGGAACACATGTAAAAGAAGAAACAACGGAACATCTTTATTGAACATCTTTTTTTTTTTTTTTCTTTTCACTGTAAATGCAGATGAAAAGGCTTTCAGGTCAGAAACCTTCTTTACTGAGAGCTCATTACAGGACCTACTCAAATTTAAGTGTTGGTTACAGAAGAATGGTAACAGCCAGTACAAGATTCCATTCACCAAGGAACTCAAGGATAAAGCAGCTTAACCACTAAATGTGATGTACAACCTTTGAATCTAAAGTGCCTGAGTACACACAGACTGAAAGAGAGCAGATGTGATGCCATTTTTAGAAATGGGTTCCAGGACAGAGCCAATGAGTTAAGGATTAGTAAGCTTATTGTCTGCCCTGGACAAATTGGGCTAGTGTGGTTAACACACCTAAAGGATGGGATGCTATCTAGAGGGATCTGGACAAGTTTGAGAAGTGGGCCCATGGCAACTTAATGAGGCTTAACGAGAACAAGTGCAAGGTGCTGCACCTGGGTAGGGGCAATCTCCAGTATCAATCCAGGCTGAGGGATGAAAGATCAAGAGCAGCCCTGCTGAGAAGGACTTGGAGGTGCTGCTGGATGAGAGGCTGGACATGGCCCAGCAATGTGCACTTGTAGCCCAGAAAGCCAATTGTGTCTTGGGCTGCATCAAAAGCAGCATAGGGAGGTCAAGCGAGGTGATTTTGCTCCCCTGGTCCACCCTCACATGAGCTCCCATCCAGAGTGCTACATCCAGTTCTGAGGTCCCCAGCACAGGAAGGACATCAACCTGCTGGAGCAAGTCCAGAGGAGGCCCACCAAGGTGATTAGACAGCTGGTGATTAGACAGCTGGATCACTTCTCCTATTAGGAAAGGTTGTAATTGTTTAGCCTGGAAAGGAGAAGGCTTCTGGATGACCTAATGGCAGCCTTTCAGTACCTGAAGGGAGCCTACCAGAAAGATGGAGAGAGACTATTTACCAGGGCTTGTACTGAGAGGACAAGGGGGAATGGCTTAAAACTGAGAGTAGGCTTAGATTAGATAACAGGAAGAAATTATTTTCTGTGCGCATGGTGGGGCAATGGAACATGTTCCCTAGAGAAGTTGTGGATGCACCATCCCTGGAAGTATTCAAGGGAAGGTTGGATGGAACTCTGAGAACCCTGGTCTAGTGAAAGGCATTCCTGCTTATGGCAGGGGGGGTTGGAACAAGATGATCTTTAAAGTTCTTTTCAACCTAAGCCATTCTATGAAATTTGTGGTAAATACAGAAGTGAATCCACCAGCAAGGAGGCTGTGGGTATGCGAGGATGGGGTACACAGCTGAGACAGTTGGGCACACTGACCAGAGAGATATTCCATACCATATGGTCTCATGCTCAGCCTATAAAACTGGGGGAAGGTTGGCCAAGGATCTGCTGCTCAGGGACTGAATGAGCATTGGTTGTTTGGTGGTGAGCAATTGTTCTCCTTTGCATTTCTTGTCTGTCTTCCAGGTTATTTATCCCTCTTTGCTATTTTCCTGTTATTATTGTTGTAGTTGTTGTTGTTCTTACCCCAATCCATGAGTTTCCTCACTTTTACCCTTCCAGTTCTTCTCTCCTCCATCCTTCTTGGGCTGGGGTGTGAGTGAGAATACAGTGTTTCCTGTGACTATTGCATTATTGAAAAATAGTGAAGATAAGCATTAGCAATGAAGTGTAGAAGGAAAACACAAGACATAGTGACTGCATGTTAAAATGGCAGATAAAAGTCAGTGAAGACAAAGAGCTGAATAAGAGTAAACAAAAAATGCTAATGGACCAGTACCCCACAGGAAAGAGTTCAAGGATAGTAGATGTTTCTGTGCTCAGTACTCAGTAACTGTCAGGGAAAACAAAAAATGTTTAAAAATATTAAGAAGAAAACAGAGAGCATGACTATGCCACTGAATAGACTGTACTTTCTTTCTTTCAATAAAATGAGTCATCAAATAAAACTAGTAATTGGCTGGGTCAGAAACAAGATAATGCATCAGAGCTAAGAAGCTTTATGCAAAAACAATTCAAAGAGATCATAAAAGACAAAATTATTAAAGACAATTAAACAAATATCCTCCCTGAGACAGAAATTTAGGCACCAAGCTACAAATTCTTGAAAGTCCAGAGAGTATTCCAGGGAAGTAATACTGTAGGCTGTCTTCTATATTTGTTGTTCTGGAGAAGAGAAGACTTAGGACAGACCTAGTAGCAGTCTTACAATACCTAAGAAAAGGCTAATGAGAAGACCGGAATTGGACTAGAGATCTTCTGATGTTCCCTGCAATCTGAATAATTTTGTATTTCTATGATGCATTAAGTTTCAGCACTGCTGGAAATATGCCACTAGGCTATCAGGGCTTTGGTCCGATCCAGTATATCAGTTCTCATCTTATACACATGTATGCATCAGACACAATGTTAGAAACTCATGGTTAAACTCAACTCAGTAGCAACTCATCATCTCAGCAAGCTGCATGTATCACTTATAGTTGCAGCTTCAAGAAATAAGACTAACTTTCTGAGTTTTACCTTTATGCTTTCAAGAAGAAATACTGATTCAAATATCCTATTTTTGTCCTTTAAGAGAAAATCAGTGTTAAAGAGAAACTCATAAAGTGAGCATTTGCCATTTTTTGGGTAAATAATGAAGACAGCGGTTTAATTAGCAATTTAAAAGCCAGTCGCAGGAACGACATATTGCTGCCAACAATGTGACATGTTTGGGAAGACCAAGCAAGGAAATGTGGGGGAAGGTACACTACTGTAAATTAAGACCACTATATGTTGTACAGAAATACAAAATGTTAAATGCATAAAGTACATTACCTGGTGTACAGGAAGAGCTAAAAAACTGAATAAAAGAATGTAGACAAATGAAAGTAAAAGAGAAAAAGAAGATGTATATTATCAGGACATGAGATTACTATAGCTACTTTCATTGGAAAGAAGTTTTTTTTCCCCAGACTCTCCAGTAAGATATTGAAAAACAGTCTGGCACACTTTTTGATCTTGGAGGTAGCAGAAACTATTAGGCAGCTACTACCTTAGAGAAAACTAATAGATAAAGGAAGTGGTTGAGAATATGAAAATGGACAACCATTTTCAGGCAATTGACGAGAAAATACCACAGTAACACTCTAAAAACAGCAAGGAAGGGAAGGACCGAAAGCAACAAAATTACAACAAAAGAGATGTTATATAATCTATCTCAGAAATGTGTGGGTTTGATCTCCTGGGAAGGTACAGCAAGGGGAAAGCAAAGCATAGAAGCGAGTAGTTACTGAAAGAAACCTTATCAAACACACAGTTACTCTGAGGCACAAAGACGAGAGGGGGAAAGGCTTTTGCTTCATTAAGCACAACTGGAGCCAAAACAGGTCATGCAAGAGGTGGAATGCAACAAAATGCACATCAGAAAGAATCAATATAAAGGAACAGCAGAAGTGCATGGGGTAGATCAAGTGCTATTGTTAAGTCATTGAGAAATATCAGGTGTAGAGAGCTGGATCAGAACAGAAAGGAGTTAGCAGGAGTGGTAAAAGACAAAGAAGCATGGTGTTAAAGAAAGGCCAACAGAGGAACACCATAGTTCACATCCCTTAACTCTCATTCCTGAAGAAATTTGGCTAAGCAGAACATGAGCTGGGATGTGAAATACTGAGGAGTTGTGTAGAAACTGCAGGCCTGGGATATATTGAGGATATATGCTATTTTTCTACCATTTCAGGATTTCTGCCATTTTGCACAGAAAACAATTCCAGTCAGACTTGATGCCTATAAGACACAGTAAACTAAATAATCTGGTTGAAGTTCTCCTGAATAGTTATCTGCTCAAAGTAGCTTGGGCTGGCGCGTGCCTCAAGTATGTCACAGAAGTTCCAGCACTGAGTGATGAGCCTCTTGGGCCTTTCCTGACTGAAAGCTGGAGGCCCTAGAAATGACAATAGCATAGTTTGGGTACTCTGTGGATAGGGGCGATGGTATGATGTGCATTCACATCTTGAAGGATGTACGTACTGTCACATCACAGTAGATCGCAGACATTTCTGTACGCATACACAGCTTCTACAGGAAGGCCATACAACAGACTTATGCAGCAGTATTTCATCCAGAGTTACTTCAGCCCCATACAAGAATGACCTAGTCAAAATCCAAGTGTCTTTATTTTGTTTGCACTTGCAGTACTCTTAATTATGAGACTTTTTTTTTTTTTGTGGACTGATAGTCATATCTATGAATATGATTTAGTGATATGTGTCTTACTTCTTGGGCACATAGAAGACTTTCATTCACATATGTTTTATGGAAGTTGAGGATTTTCTGAATACCTCCTTGATACATATGAAACTTGATACTAAGATGTGTCATAGTGCAAAATAATATGTCCTGGAAAGCCATTACTCAGCCTTACAGGTCTCATTCAAAAGAAAAATATGCAGTACTGTAAACACTGTATACACTTGTTTCGGAAAAGAAAGGCTTCTGGTCTTGTTAGCATCAGGCAAACATGGCACTCTTACTCCTTGCCCTTTCCAAGCTCTTTAATGATATTTAAAAAGGCAGAAGTCAACATTTTGTCAAAAATTTAGGTCAATATTTATGTCCCCAGTTAATAGATATTTCTCCTTTTTCTCTACACTAATGAGTAATTGTCTTGCTTAAATTTTTTTTAAAAAATCTAAAGTTTTTACAAAATCTATCAAATCTGAAGTCATGTAAAAAAGCAGTCCTATACAAAAGAAAATTATAGAACTAAGCTATTCTACTTAGAATTTAGAAGTAAAGCTACATAGTTATTTCTCTAACATGTAATTTCTCCATAGCTTTTCTATTAGTCTAGTAATAATTTTTAAATTTACTAGAACTCTACTGAGAATTGAATTGTGCAATAAGTAGGATCCCAGCATTTTCACCCGGCTTCTTAATGTGGCCCTCAGGACTGTGTATCCAGTTCTGGGAGATAGTGGCACCACTCTTGCTAATATGTTGCTTGTCACCAATACTTTATCCATAAGGTTCACGCTTGCACTAAGTGGAGAAGTGATGGAGAATGTTACCAGTAAATTCAACAGCTTCTTTATAAATTCTAAAATTACACTATTTGTAACAAATCTGCACAGTTTAGGCACAGAAAGAAAAAGAATAAATCTCTTGTTTTGAATGAGTTAGCTGTTCTTAGATAGCGTGCATATTCTTTTGCTCATTTTACAAAACATGCAGGGGGGTTAAGGTCAAACGCTGTGAAGAACATGCAAGAGCAATATCTCTCTTTGCCATATGACTGTTCTAGTGACATGCTGTGATTTTTTCCATTTTCCCAATAGATTATAAAAGGCTTGTGGTTCTCTGATTTTCAAATCACTATGAAGTTCTTATCAAAAAAGTCCATTTAGAGGAAATACAAGTTGCTGGGCTATAGTCGTGTCACCAGCTGAAATTTTATGCTGTACGTGATATATGATTTATGCTATATGTGATATATTATATCACAACATGTGATTCTCTTCCTATCTGTGTGTAGACTGCAATGATGAGAATTAAATAAAACATTATATATATATAAAATAATATATAAACCCAATATATGCATACATAGCATATAATATGTAATATTTGATATGCAATTTGATATATAGTTATATAATCATATGAATTCTATAAAAAGATCCAAAAGGACAAAACCTTTCAAACACAGAAAACAATGTCTAATTAAATACCTAGCATAGAATGAGAAATAAGTGGGAAGGTTACAAAAACATCTGGAATTCACTCACAGAAAATCAAAACAAGCAAGGGGGAAAAAAAAAGAAATGTAAGAGTAAGTTATCTGGGTTTCTTCTTTTTTGTTTTTAGTCTTATATGGGCTATGAAACCAGAATTTTATGAAAGAATTATAAGCTAAATAATGTAAGCAAAAAATTGTCTTTTTTCTGATATGTTTGAATATTTTTATAGCAGTGAATATAATTACTTCCTAGATAAGGATAGAAAAATGCCATTATTCATATAACTATTCAGGAGTGAAGCACCAGAGACGTTCAGGAACCAAGCAGAAGTCAATAACAATATTGTCTTAGAACTTATTGTCTTTTATATTCTGTGGAATGGGTTTCTTCACTTTCATCACTTTGAACCAACCAATAAACAAGATTCTAAATGTATGTAGAGTCTATGCCTCTGAGCTTTTCATGCCCACTGGCAAGTTCAAGAACTGATCAAAGTTAGAGCTCCCAATGTAGCATGAAAGAAGGGCACCTAAAAATGCATCTGTTTTGTGGAGTGCTTTTTGCTTCCCAGGAAATGAAGGCACAAACTATGCATTCCCACCAAACAACTCTATAAAACATAAGCCTCTAGGTATTCCCATAGACATTGTCTACCACAGACTATTTAGCCTTTTCTCCTTCTAGCTCTGGGATAGTTCCACAGAAAGTCTGAAGAGCACATAAATCTCTCGTCAGGCATCTAATCCTACATCTACATTAACATGTAATTTAGCAAACAAAAGCAGATTGGCAGACGGAAGCTACTGATCCCCATTATGTATGTTTCAGGGCTTGTCCTTCACACTAGATCTGGTCTGATGCCTTGAACTGAACATATCCATCCTGTACATGATTCATACCTGCTGTAAGGCTGGTCAATGGTTTGAACTCTCACTAAGTTGTTAAAGCACATCTGTAAGTTCCTGGAGAAAACAGCCGTAAGGGTGTTATCCTTAACTTGTGATGTGATATAAATCTGTGGTTTTGGGGTTTTTTTCTCTTTTGTCACCCTGCGTAGAGATGACTCTGCCATGAAAACAGAATTAATCTGAGGTACTACTGATCCTGGCCAAACAGAGTTGACCTGGAAACCAGGAGAACAATTTAAATGCTGTACAAGGTAATGAAGGGAAAGCCCCAAACCTCCAAGTCAGGCAACTCCATTTGTGTTAATGGGCAACGAAAACTATTGGACACATATTACTGCCACTGTCAAGGAAGAATGGTGGGTGCTAGAGGCCAGATGTATGATGAAATGATTGCAACTATAAAACTTGACCTAATTAAAACTAGGTGAGGAAAAGAGAGCAAGTTTGTTGAGCAGTTTTGATTCTCAGGTTGAGTACCATGGTTAGGAAAACTTACAATTTAGCTGTGAAATTATTTTTTAGGTCAACTGCTCTAATGTTTTATTCACTCACAGCCTTATTTAAAGACAAACACCAAAATGACTTTCTTGGTGTATGGCTTCCTCCATTCCCCAGTGCAAAGCTAGCTTAGCACTTACAGGTCTAACCTTGGCTAAAATGAAATTGGAGGTGTCAGAATACAAAAAGAGAAAAAAGTGAGAATGTTGATAGTCCCACCAACGTGCTTAACATTGGCCTTGACTATTTTTAAAGAACTTGTTTAAATTTTAAAGCAGTAAGGGATTAAGAACAACCACATGCATTTCTCGTCTCACTTGTAAGTAATTTTAAAGGTTGAGCACGGCTTTTTTGGTCCCTGAAAAAGCCCTCTGCATTTTGAAAGTTAAAAAACATAGGCCACATCATCAGCAAATGTCAATTAGCAGACTTTATCGTAGTCAATACAGCAGGTCAATTTACCCTGGTTGAGATTCTGGCTGCTGTTTTGTAACATTCCAGGAGAAAAAAATTACAGTGTTTTAAAAGAAATATAATCTGAAAGAGGAGAAGCAGATTTCCCTGTCTGAGTCTCTGCCAGAGGGAATGAACTCATAAGTAACATAAATCAAGACAATGAAAATAGGCATTTAAAGTCAAGTTCTGGTGACAACAGGTATATAGTTTCTTCAGGTTTTCAGTCGAAAGACAGGTTGTGCATGCAGGAGCTTTCTACTGAAGCACAAAGAGCACCACAGCATAAGGATTTCATTCCAATAATTCCAGTAAGCACATTGACTTAACAGTCATTAGAAAAGAATCACATATGCCTCTGACACAATAATGTCTTAAAATATTTTACAAGCCCTGTTGGTGTCCCTTGAACAGAAGAAACAAGCCAGCAGCCTGGAGTTCCCAAGAACTTAATCAGGAGTTTCCTAAACCTGACTTTAGCATATGGCACTAACTACACTGTTTCCATCATAACATGTACAAAGTGTTTCTTCTGGGATATCAGAGAGGACCTTTGTCCGTTTTTAAAAAAAACACATTATAATCCACCTCTGAGGTATCTTTTTTGCTGATTCCTGCTGTGATGATGAAAAAAAGAACTGAGTGGTATCCCAGAGCTCTCCTTCCAAATATGCTACTAGTGCAGATCTGAAAGATGCTTAGAACCTGACCCGAAAGACAATCAAAATGTCAAAATGTCAAAAGCCTCATCCTGCTTCCATGGAAGTCAAGAAAGTAAATTTTCAATGGCAACAACATCAAGTAGTACTATAAAATTTAAAATTCCTCATGAATAAAGCATGGAATCATAGAATTATAGAATGGTCTGGATTGGAAGGGACCTTGAAGATCATCAAGCTCCAAATCCCTGCGATGGGCAGGGATGCCTTTCACTAGACCAGATTGCTCAAAGCTCCATCCGACCTAGCATGTTGAAAGACTGCATGAACAAAACGAGAAGCATCTTGTTAAAAAATTTTGCTATTAAAATCAGGCTTTTAATCATTTTCCCAGTGCTTCACAAGGAGACATTTGCAGCTTTAGGAGAAGGATTTTTGAATCTGGCTTTTCTTCTCTTGCTCCCATGCTGTAATCACTGCAGAATTAAAAGAGCATATTCATGTGAGAATACTTTGTTTTCTAAATATGGACAACTGGTATGTTGGGGTGATTATTTTTCTGAGTGAATTTTTGACAAGATACAATCCTTCTCAGAAGATATGGTACTATAGGCTTAGGTCAAAACGAATGTTTTCTTGCACAGTTTCTTTCCCATTTCAGTGCATGTAAATAATAACTAGGTTACTGTTAAGTTTTTAACTTCTTCCTATGTCAGAATTGACTTGTATCACAATTCAAGGATGTAACATAATAAACACTTCTGTGATTACTCTTAACAGAAGCCGAATAGTAATAGAATAGTTATGTAAGGATTACTCTCAATTAATAAAAATTGAAAAGTTAGCTACCCATACTTCATTCCTGGCTGTTTGAGAGGATTCTAAAGCCAAATTTAAGACTAAGCAGGGTCAAACATTAAGCCGGCCTTTATTCCACATATAATGACTCTTTTCTAGTATAAGCATGAGGCTGGGTACAGGGATTTAGGAAGCCCTCAACAGAATTCTTTAAAATGTCAGGTTTTAGTATTTTGCATTTTAAAAGTTCAAAGAATTTCTATTCCAGGATTTAAGCATAGGATTCAAAACCAAGTATATGAATACCAACATATAAGCAAGGTTTAAAATGCATCGATTAAATGAACTTTTACAAAAGATCTGCGCTCAGGAGTAATTTCAAACTTCCTTTGACACGCAGGGCTATTAATTCCTTTTGGTGCATTTATGTTATCATATTCTGCTCTTTGATACCCAATGTGGTAAAAATTCTGCTTGTGCAAAATGTGTAAAATGATGGGGTTTGGCTGTTCTTCCTGGGAATACTTACCCTAAAGCGACTATTTTCTTATTCTCCTCTGTTTTAACTCTGTTCAAAATCACTAATACATGTGATAATTAATATACTTTATTTTCTTTTTTTTTGTTTGTAGTGAGTGATACGTACTTGGAGACTGGATTAAATATTTTAAATGCACACACAGGGAGGGAAACTATGCTCTGTGTGAAGCATCTTTGTTCTCTCTGCTCCTTCAAGAAACATTAATGTAAAGTGTCACTATATAAAGAACCTCCAGAATCACAAACCTTGAGTTATCTTTTTAAACCACATGCAGAGATTACGGCTGTTCTGGCACACATTTTCCAGCCCAAGAAATACTAAAACCAATGCTATCCTTCTATTTAAATATTTTTAGAATGCAAAAGGACTACAAATTTGAGGAAATGAAAAATTGGTATTTAGATTTGCATTGGTTAGTCAGGACATTTTATTTCTTCATGCGTCTGTCCCACACATTAAATGAAAAGCAGTAGCTGGACATATAATTAGACATTCAGTACAATTAATTTGTCATATACATTTAAGTGTGGTTTCAACAGACACAGTATATGTACATTTATTAAATTAAATTTTGGAACATTCATACAATACAGTCTAATGGTCACACTTTTGCGAGTGAATTTCCTATCTTTTATTTAAAAGAGGGAAAGGGTGAAAAATTTTCTATTTTGCAAATTAAATGATGTGACCAGGGAAAACCCCTGAACTCAATTCTTCAGCATACAAGCAGACCTGAGCTTGAGCTAGCAATCTCATTTGAATAGCTAGCAGCCAAGGCCAGCTTCTACTCCACAGCAGAAAATGAGCTGCCACCACCACCACCATTCCAGAAAGCCAAGTCCATCCTGTTTCCTTTTCTTTCCCATCATTAGAACCTTGTGCTTTGTTGAGTCTAGAAAGCGGAGACAAAATACTCATCTTTCTCCTTCACCTTCCATTTCCATTATCATCACACCAAAAGCTCTAGGGCAATTGCAGTTCTGCATGTACCTCTACAGAGCAGAACAGGTTCACTCTCAGGTTCACTCTCAGCTAGCATTTTAGCAGATTGCTAAAGTTTTCCTGGAGAATACGAGTCCCAGAAAAGAAACTGCATTTTTTGCAGTTTCTAAGTTAGACAAACTCGAAGAGAGTTTCATGAGGCAAAGGAAAACACGTGTTTCTAGGCTAAATTTTTGATTTGCAGCAGCCTTAGAGGAGGTATTAGGACATTTAACAGATACAAGAAAAATGTAAAATGAAAATGGAACATATTAGGCAACCAGGCTGTTTCCAGCTCCCTGTATAATTATTATAAACCTGTTTCCACTCATCCTGTAGAAGTGCTGTATGTCTGGAGACAGAGTGGAGCCTTCTTCCAGTATGCAAGTTCCCCTTGTATATAATTCCTTTTCTGCCAAGTTAGAAACCTAAAGACCTAAAGTGGTTACTGCATGCTCATGCGGGCCCAGAATTCCAGAACTGAATGCTGCCATTTGTCTCTTCCTAATTACTATGAATTCTTCCTTTGTGCATTCAATGGAGATTGGATTAACACAGCTATTTTGTTTAAAAATCAAACCTCAGTATCGTCACTTGCAGTACTCTAGTAGCTAAATTTATAGTATCTTATCTTGCTGAGGAATCTTTGCTGTCTTCCAGGATCATTAGTTAACGTCAGGGCAGCCATTGAAACGGCCCAAGTTCATTATATTGTTATTGTACATACGGCATAGCACAAAACTAAACAGAAGGTCAAATTCTGATCATGTGACTACCTAAATAAATCAAGACTATTTCCACTGAGTAAAATGAAATTGTTGGAATAGCTGGCCAAAGATCTAATTTATTATTGTGGCTTTCACAGAAACAGCAATTAGAAATACACGGACACACATACAGTGACTAGGATATATAACACTATCTTGTTGTACAATTAGATTTCTCTTAAAAAGCCAATGGAAAAAGATAACGAATATGAAGGCATTTTCCATTAGTTTACAAGAAAATCCAATATGGAGCCTAAATTGCTTGACATTAAAAACTTTTTTTGGCTGAGAGAACTTTTCAATAGGATGAATATATTTTGCTGTAACCCATTTAGCTTAAGTTTTCAGCTTTTTTCACTACTCCACTTAACCCAGAAAAATTGGCAATTGTGAAGACATATCTTTTAGAATTGAGTGTGGTCCTTTCTAATCCTGTGTTTTGGCCAGTGGTTAGTGCAGGTTTGGTAAGATGAACAGAGGTGAGACCCATTATTAAATCATTTTCCGCTGAGTCAGAGTTAGGATCAGTTTCCAACACCATTCTTATTGCTTCAGTTTCTAGTTCCTTTCCACACTCTCAGAGCATTGAAACAGGCAGGACTGCCTGAACATGTCTGAAAGACCCAAAGCTGACACATATCATATCTCCCCTGGACAAACGGAAAGCACTGAGAGAAGGGGTCTAGACTGACGAGGATCTAGCTTATGCCACAGTACCAGCAAAGGATCAGTCTCTCTTATGAATTATGGACACATTCATGCATGTTCTGAAAGAGCACTTCTAGTTGACATTATTGACTTGTAAAAGACAAGTTTAAGATATCTGCAGCTCCTTCCAACATAATTTATTTCATTTCTACCTCACCTTTACTATGTAATTAGGCATTATTGATTCACAGCATAGCAACATGTGACTTATGTAGAACTTTGAACATATATTGATCCTTACAATATCTAAGAGATATGCCATGGCCTTGTGCAGGCTAGGGAAAACTCTCTTAGATCTTATCTCTTTTGTGTCACCCACTACATCCCACATAATATCACATCAGGTGGTTCTGTTACTGAAAGAATAAACAGAAGACTATAAAGCACACTGGTGACAATGCTTGTCATGGAAATGTTTCTCGCTGCAGGGAGGCATCACATACCTGTCTAGAGGGGCACACTTGGCTATTAATTTTTTGGGAAAACCAAAAATATTAATAGATATTAAAGAATTTAATTCACTAACATTCACCAGAAAGTTATGATTACTATCCCCCTTCTGACAGGACAGCAAGAGATGGCATTGGTTTCCAGCTCTTGACACCTGAAATTCTTTTCTACAAGCACAACATATAATCCCCTTCATAGAATCATAGCATAATTTAGGTTAGAAAAGACATCTAAGATCAAATGCAACCTTTACTCCAGCACCACCACGTTCACCACTAAATGAATGCCTTTTTGTTGTGAGAGGCCCAGAGCCGGACACAGCACTAGAGGTGCGGCCTCACCAGTGCCAAGTACAGAGGGGCAATCACTTCCCTAGTCCTGCTGGCCACACTATTGCTGATACAAGCCAGCATGCCATCAGCCTTCTAGGCCATCTGGTCATACTGCTGGTTCATGTTCAGCCAGCTGTTGACCAGCACCCCCAAGTCCTTTTCTACTGGACAATGTTCCAGCCACTCTTCCACCAGCCTGTATTGCTGCCTGGGGTAATTGTGACTCAAGTGCAGGACTCAGCGTATGGTGTTGTTGAACTGCATGAAACTGGCCTCAGCCCATTGATCCAGCCTCTCCTGATCCCTCTGTACAGCCTCCCTACCTTCATACACTAATTAAACTACATGTGGGTATGATTTCTTCCCCCTGCTCTTTTTGGAAGACCAATCCAGAGTGTCAGTACTGTGTGGTTTATGTGTTTCCAGGTTAAGTTGGCTATTGGACAATTTATATCTACACATTGTTTTGTGAATATTACTACCTTATTGTTCCTGTTTTACCTCTATTTCTTTGACTTTTAGAGAAAAGTTTGTCTTAGCTTTTGATCTCCCAGACAAAACAAACCAAGATTTTTTTTATACTTTTCCACAAAACAGATTCTCCATTCTGCAAAATCAGTCCTCTTTACAGGTGTTCAAAATTAATAATATTTTCTTTAGACAGTGTTAGCAGAATTCTTCATCCATTATTAAAGGTGAGAACTTAAGAGAGCCTCATGCCTTGACAGCTCTGTATTGCTGCAGGGTGTATGGTGGACCAACTATTACATCTACATTTTCTACAGCAACAAGTGTCTCTGAAATATTAAAAAGTACAACTGATCTTACTTTTTTTCCTTTACAAAGTTGGTTTTCGTTGGGGAGTTTTTTTGTGGGTTTTTTTTTTCCACTGAAAAACTTTATTTCAAACATCAAAGAAATCATCTGTTTTCCATATTTGTGATTTTTGTCTTTTAGGACTGGTCTTAATATTTCATTTTGCAAAGAAAATGCAGGTGTTGAGAAAATAAATGTCTTAGAGAATACGAAGCTTGAAGCTGTCTATTTGTCATTAGCTGAAGTATATAGCTGTAGAGCTCCAGGATCACACAGTGCCAAGGGAACAGCAACCATTTTCAAGGCCAAGGTCAGGAGGCAAGAAGTTGGCAAGGATACACTCCTCCTTCTCTGATACAGACAAATGGATGTGCAGGGAAGGGGGGGGAAAAGGGCTCACTCTGAGAAGGAGGAGGAGGAGGAGGCAGTGGAGGCGGAGGAGGAGGAGGAGGAGGAGGAGGAAAGGCCACTTGAGCACCAAGAGCCAAAGCTCCTGAGGAAAGGCTGACCTAATGAGCAGCAGAATTTGTTGATGGCAATTTTTAGCAGTGGGATTCTGTCAGGTTTAACCACATCATTTTTGGTACCAGCCCGAAGTGTGCTGTCTGCATCACTACATAACCTCATTTCCTGTCTTACAGAACAAACTCACCTTCTTTCTTCTTTCAGCTGCTTTTTAACAGGGTAAGCTATGATAAAAGGTAGATAATGGAATGATTTTCCTATATTGTGGTAGGATTTTACTATAAAAAGACACTAAAAAGGTTAAATTATTGGTGTAGAGAAAATATAAGCAGATATGTGTTAGATACGTGACAAATAATGCAACACCAAAAGTATACTAAGTGCTCTTCTGTAAATTCTGCAATAATTAAAGTACACAAGGTAACTAAATGATATTGAAAGGCAGTTCATTTAAAATAAAAAATACTTATATTTTACAATATAGGTAGCTTGTGAAATGGATAGCAATACAATAATTGAGGAATGACTTCTGAAAATTTAAGTAAGACTAAAATTAAGTGGCTAACAAAAGTATTTTCATTATATTTCCTCTCTTTGTCTCTCTCTCGCGCGCGCTTTTCTAACGCTTTCGGAAATAACCATTCACTAAATCTAGGACTATATGAGAAAATATGACAAATTATCCTTCTGGAAACAGCTGAGGATGATAACTGTTGGACAGTATTACATGATGCAGAGAAAAAGAAAATGAAAGTCATTAAGCACAATCTTCCAGAGATGGAAACTCTAGGGAAAGAGTTGTGACATAATTCTGTCCTTCTAAAAAGAATACTTTGAGTTTAAACATCTTCATAAATGAAAGCAGACTGAACTATATTTCCTTTCTTTAGCCATTCTTTAAAATTAGTGGAAGATTTAATAGATTAAATGTATTAAATGAAAATTACCACTGTTCAAAAAAATCTTAAGAAAAATGAAAAGGAAAATATACCATCCTTTCATCATCCAGGTGGTAGACTTTTAGTAGAGGAGCAATATAGTTGTTAATCCCATACAACATTTGTCTGAGAAATTACTCAGGCTTATGAGTGTATCAAGCTCTCCTTTTGCACTAATTGCAAAACTGGAAGTTGGGGGAAAATCTCATCTTCCCATTTCTTGAGGATGTATCCTGACAGATCTCAGGGTTTGTGTGTGGATTAGCACTGCCGTCTTTATGAAAATGAAAATCAAAGTAACAGAGTTTAGTCCTGTATTTTCTTATGCAAATAAACACACAGTAAAATAAACTCAGCTGTTGGTTTGGGGGATTTAATCTATCACCTAAAACTAGTTCAAACATTTCTCATGATTCCTACGCTGAACAGGGTCTCTCTCTACAGCAGCACTGAAAACACACTAGTGACACTCAGTTGTTGTAAATGGAAAAAAATTCATAACTTTCCACCTTTTCTCTCTTTTTATCCTGAAAAAGGTCTAGATTCATTGCCTGGTCTCCCCATCTTCCCTTCTTCAGAAGCTTAGAAGCTTTAGCTGAGTATTTCCCAGCAGTAAGACATAATGATAACAGTTTCTCAGTGCGCCGTAACTTCTTGTCGGTAATGCAAGATCTCGCTCCCTTGGTGAGCTCCAAGAGAGAGGACCTTAGTCAGGGAGACAGTATTTCTGCATAAGGTCATTTCTGCATTCTCCCCTTTGTTCATGTTAATAGAAGGCTTTGATTGCATTTCCAAACCTCAAAAGAGAGGAAATTACAGAATTAAGGTTGACTTTTACTGCACAGGTGCTGTGGTTGGGCATTTCCTGAACACCTGTTTTACCAACCTTTTTTTTTTTTTCCCTCAATATAATTTGCAAATACTATTTTTAGTGTGTGCAGTAATAGAGACAGTCCACACCACAGCTTTAGATCTGGACCCATTCTCTGGCCCCAGGGTAGTGGCAGAAGATGGTTTTCATTCATGTAGCAAAACTCCCTTCCCCAGAATGGGGGAAACTGCCTGCTGGAAACAGGACCTGGCTTGTAATCTTCCTCTGGCTGAGTTCAGGCCTGGAGATCGCCAGCTGGCTGGACCAAAACCATGCCAAATCAAGTACTAAAATGTAAGCTCCAGGGACCATGGCATGCCAGTACTTGAGCTCAGACTTTGTTTCTGTTTCATTTGTTAGTGTACACATTGTCAGGAGGTTGGGCAGAAGGATCAAAAAGTAGTAGGGAAAGGAAGAATCTGTTTATGGTAAAGGATAACTTCAGCTCAAGAACAAACATGTATAAATTACCAATGAATATATTAGGCTTCAAATTAAAAGATGGATTCCAACCATGAGGTGAGTCAAATTCTAAAACAACATTCCCACAGAAGAGCAGGAGCAAGAAACTTAACTCATTTTATGCTGGAGATGGATAATGCTTCAAAAAAAGGACTAAATGATACAGTTCCTCTTGATGGCTACGGTCTCAGCCTAGGAAGTACTTCTACTCCTACCTACATTTCATTCCTTGTTACACTCATAACAGAATCAGACTTCATAAAATAAAGAGAAATGACATAATATAGTTATGAAGTACTGCTGTACCTCATACTGTATCTCTCCCTTTCTTGAGAATAAATGCATTAAACACAAAAAAAATTTTCATTGAAGAGGAACAGTCTCAGTTTTCATGATAAACAGCAAATATGCATATCCAATACCACTTACACAGCATTTTGTTTTCAAGTGAACCCATTTTATTGTGAAACTCCCTAGGGTTGTAATTACTGTGACTGGAATGACATACACTAATGCAGATTAAGATATATAGGCAACAAATCTGGGAACAGAGATGTTTATTTATCATACATTTATCATCTTCAAATTACTGGAATCAAAATATGAATATAAAACAAGGGGCTACTTAAGTATGGTACAAATTATAAAATGTTATTTTATTTGGAAATAGAATTGTACAAGCAAAATAACATTTTTTTTTTTTTGAGCTTGTATAACTATAATTAATGCATTAGGCATGATCTCATGACAGGCAGAAAAATGAATTTTAGACATAATAAGCAGTGGTTGTCTTGTCTTGTAATAAACACCTAATTGCACTGTATTTGTTCAAGGGAATGTATCAGCTTGAACCTGCCTATCTCCAATGCTGCCTGGCTTGGTGAACCTAATGTAGAATTACCATTTTTTCTCCTGAAGTGGAAAATGGACAAAATGTCAAGAAAGTTAAAAATTACATGAATGTTGCTGAAGTAATGATTATTTAATACCGTAAATATAATTCCTTCCAATTTCTGTAAACAGCGTTTTTTTCACTCTTCTTGTATATATTTTTTGGAATCATGATCTCCAGTACTTTTGAGTAATCCTACCTGTGCTTCTGGTATTTCTGCTTAAGAAGTAATGACAAATCTCCTTGTTCCTTTACGACTGGAAACCTGTGGATACTGAAATATCCCCTAGTAAAAATATGAGGATAAAATTTCACACCTAAAAGTCATATTAACTACAGCACCTTGAAGAAATCAGTATCTGTAGGATACAATAACTACTTTCTTCATTCAACATCTCAAGCGACGCTCCACAGCAGATGGCTGGTGGACTTCAGCAAAAGAGCATTCTTCAGAGTTATGACTAACAACCATATCTGCTCATCAGAGAGTTGAGCGCTTGTCTCCAGTCCTTCATCCAAGCCCAATTACAGAAACCTCTGCAAGTAAGAGTAAATTGTCCTTGTGGGTTGGGTATTCCATCATTTCAGAAACAGAACAAGAGTGTTGCTTGTACTCCAATAAACTGAGCCATGCTGAACACTGTTGAACACAACCACTAGCAATTACCACAGCATGGCATACTCAAACTTGAGGCTTGGAAAACAGCCGATCTGTCCATTCCCATGTTTACTACAGTCTCTTCCTGACTGAATGCCAAGACCAGAGTTGGATGGGCACCATTCATACCTGAAACCTCCCTCACCATAAAAGGAAACAGAGGCATGGCATCAGAGTAATCACAGTGCACTCCAGCAGGTCTCCCTGATCTTTCAAGATCACACATGTAAGTAATTCCTCAAATGAAAACATTGCAGTTTTGAGTGCAATGCCAGCTGAATCAGATCCCTCATCACAGACATGAAAAAGCCCCTATGAGTTAAGACCAAAAAAATCTTTGAATTGCAGTGGCTTCAAAATTTTATGAGTTTCAAGGAGCCTCACATTTCTATTAACATCCCTTAACAGCCAGAGAGTCATCAGAAGCAAAAGGGGCATTGCCAAGGATCACAAAACTCCATCAGGAGTTTCACAGGTTGTGTTCTCCATGTACTACTTTTTTTCTAGCTGAGAATTCTCCCATGCCAGCGAGATCTTCAGAGGCTCATTTTAGAGTGGTTTTAAACTATAGTATATTGAGAGAATTGTAGAAATAAGCTTTCATGGAAGTCAAGTAATGGTCACTTTTTAGCATCTACAGCTATATTTTTACAGGCTCTGTTTGAGTTATAACAGCATCAGTGCAACTTCCTGTATTGGGCTTGTCAAAAGGTTTTCTTAGTAAAAGAGTATCCTTTGCATGCTAATTAAACTGTCACTTTACTGAAAAGTGAATTACTAAAGACACTAATTGACTGAAGAACTTTTAGGCTTTCAGTAAAAAAATCAATCGTTCCTTCACTCCATCAGTATTTCAGACCAGGATGGTATTGGGAATGAAACCCACCTTCCTCCTAGTGACAGCAAAGATTACACTAGCTTTTTCTACCTGTTTGTCTACAAAGCTCCTTCTGGGCAAATAAATCTTACACACAACTCTGTAACTCTAGCCTCCTACAATGGCACTTCTTGAAGAGATCTCTAATAGTTTGAAGCCACCTGGTACCACTTCTATCCTTCGCTTCTTTCTTCCTCTTTTTCCTGTGTTTAGATAGGTTTCGAAGAATCATCACAATGAGATTCTGAGCTACTCATTCTGTCATTTCAATAAATAATTGAATGTCAATAAATTTTTTTTTTCCTTTGGAGAGATCTCTATTCATCCATTTTCACTCAGCTAGTGTAAAGGTCCGATAAGTGAGAGATGTCTCTGCCCAAATTAAGGTGCAAATGAGACCATATGCCGAAGTCAATAATAGTGATTTTATTTAACAATGAATGTGAGGTGGAGATGAAGAGAAACAGAAAAGGGGAACAGGAGGGTGTGGGGGGAGAAAGAAAGAGACACAGGAAGGGAGGGAGGGAGGGAGAGAGAGAGAGACAGAAAGAGAGAGCGCTATCAAGCAGAAGGTAGTGACGACCCATGGATCCAGCGGCATCCTGTTAGTTCTTCTTCACCCTGGGCTTCTTGGTGGTGGAAGTCCTGGGGTTGTTCAACTTTTTACTATTTATATATCTTAGCAAACAAAGGAATTAATGCTTGCTGGATGCACAGTCCTCTTATTCTATTGGTTAAATGATTCCCTCACTTCTGATGCTAGAATTAGTTTGCATGCTCAGTCTTTCAGTCTTTTCTTTTGAGACAGTGGGTTTCGTGGGTTGGTGGACCTTGAGTCAGTGGTCACGAACTGCCCCTGCCAGAATCACCTTTTACCCAGTCTGAGCTGATGTCAGCACAGTTGCTGAGTTGGCTTTCCTCATCACCCAAAAACTTTGCATTCTTTGCATCCATTATCCATGATACATTCTTCTCCCTAAGCTTTTTAACCTCCCCCTAGGTCTGAGGTAACACTCAGGCAATAGTACCACCTTTATCTTATCTCAAGTTCCTGTTGTGGTGGCTTAATTTACAATCCAAGTTCCAGGTATACATGGAGGCATATTCATGGGGCCTTCAGTGGTTGGTGGTGGTCGCAGATGGCATCTGTCCCATAACTTGGGACACCTTCTTTGACCGGTGATATGCATATGAGCAGTTGCTTCTTTACACAGTTTGCCACAGCGCAAATTTTTGTCTGTATGTGTCAACCAGGATGTACTAAGCAGATATTGCCTCTGCCAGGCTTGGAGTTAGTGCCATCCTGCCGCTCCATCCTGTGCCTATTTCATGGCAAAGTCCTTTTGTGGCCTCAGCAGTCTTTGAGACAGGCAACTTTAGGTCCTTGGAGTTGATCTGCCAAATGAATTTGTCAGTTAGTGATTTTACCATATAATAACATCATTATCCCTAAAATCCCAGTCTGTACTAATATAATAGGAAGAATCAGTTACATGGGAACTGCTTTTGCATATCCATCTTTAAAGCCAGGTCATGTGAATGAAGAAAACACACCTGAATCCTGTGCTCCTATGGTGTTCAATGAAATAGAAGTGGCTCCACAGTGGTGTAGGTGTCCCTGTGGATTAAGTCTTGACTGAGTCATTCACTTACTCACTGATTAATGATTTTGAATAACTACAGAAGTTCACCCTGTCATTTGTATAAAGCACAAAGGATGTATGATGCTTAAAAGAAACCAACAGTCACTTTGGTAACCGTTAAGCATAAGAAAGCTCAGATAGAAATTCAAAATATGCACTTTGATCCAATATTAAAGTATTAATACTTAGTTGTGGTTGTGCTCTGAGATTAGAATACACATGCTCTCAATCACAGAATAACACCTAGAACATTTTGTGTTGTAAAAGATAGAGAAGATCTCTTAAGGATGTAGTTATTCCAATGTACTTCCTCAATATCAAAGTAATTAATATAATTTTCTGTAGGTCTTGCAAGTTTGCAAGGTTTTTCTTTTTTGTACAATTAATTACTTTTGTAAACAAAACCTAAAGTAGTTTGAGGGCACCTTTGAGTTTTTTGGCTCTACACACCTCAATTTTAACTCTTTTTATTTCTGAATGCCTGATGTAGGTTAAGAAAGCTAGTACTTAGTATTCTATGTCCTTAGAAGAGACTGGGGAGGGGGAAGTTAACTGACCTAATGCTACAAGCTGGGCCTCTGTGCCAGCAAAGCCCCTCTGAGTATCCTCAGCGTCTGTAAATGATTAGATTGGAAAAGTGTGCTATTTTTCTAATACGCACACACTGGTGTACACCTTCACAGCTTAAATGGTTTCATAGGACTAATTTTTCAATTTTCCAAGCTGACACAGAACACTTTTTAATCCAGCAATCCAAGTGGCTGAGGCTGGATGTAATTCTGCATATTCCCAAATTCCAGCTGTTCCAGGCAACAGCCAAGCTATCAGACTGAGTGGGGTCATTCTTCTCACAGCTAGAGCTATAGAAAGCACTGCAGATATTCCACAAAATTCCAGAATAAAGAACACTTAACAGCCATTTCTCTGATGAAGAAAATGGTGAGGCTCTTCCATTCATGCTAGAATGGATAAGCTTAATTTTCAGTTTCTGGTATTTCCATCTATGCTGAACAGTATTTCTGGTGAGGACAATCCTACTAAATCAGCGGAACTAAATCCTGTGAAGAGCTGGGATGACCAACACTGTTTCCTGTATCTTCCCTGTGAAGGAACAGGTTTTTCAGAAAACTATGACAGGGGCTTGTGTTCAGTCACAAGCATTTAGAAATGCAAATGAGATAGGCCATAAAAGACTGAGCACAGTTTGCAGTTGTGCTTTGGAAACCCACCACTCAATGCACTAATGGTCTGTTCTTTCCTGGTATGGTAAGTCAAAAGTTGGTACTTTGTTGGAAATAGGCAATAAAACCATGCTTTCTTACAGGTTATGGACATAAGCTATTAATGAGTTTAAAATATTAAATTCTGAATTTCATAGAAAATACTTCCCAAGACAAACTGAGGACAATATCAGTAGTAACACGCTTGCAAATTGCCAGCACAAAGGACAAATGAAAAGGGCATTATTCTACTATAGCTGGGCTTGGTTAAACACAAAGGTAGCTTCAGGAAGTTGGATCAGGTTGGAGAGAAAAGGTGCATGATGTCAGGCTGGTAAAGAAACTTAATTAGGGCCATTCTCTCAAGGCAGAGGAAGATCAGGAGAGTTTTTCATAAGGTAGGCAACTGCTACAACAGACTGCTCTTTCACACTTTCCAGGGCTTCTCCTCAGGAGACTAAACTGGTCATCTGTTCTACGGAGGAAATATGCCATAACATTTTAATTTCCTGGGCCCATTTGCTAAATGTGTAGACTGTGGAAGCTGCTTTGGTTGAACACTGATAGGCAATATAAAAACTGTCCTCTTAATGAGTGAGGTCCTTTTTGTCTCTTGTTGTTACAATCTTCCTCCTTTTCAGCGCTTGTGCATTGCTTTAGAGTAAGACACTATTACCATATGTATATAAAACAGTGAGAAAGCTCAGAGGTTAACACAAGAACTCCAAGGTAATTCATCACAGGGATAATCAAGAAATGCGGAAAACAAAAAAGAATTAATTCATCAGTACTGTCACGCTGTAAAAGAAAGCTATTGACATTTTTCTGGATTGGATGCAGAAGTACAATGAGATTAGAAGTTTATCTGCTCTAGGCTGAAACCCAAATACATAGTGGAGTTGGGGATGGGTTCAACATTGTTCTGTACCTGAACAGCTCACATTTAGTTTAGCAGAAATCTAGCCTTTGAAAAATTTACCATTAATTCTAGGTGAAAACTAGACAAACTTTTCTAGTAAAATCTCTTACCATGTACTCCAAGCATAGCTAGTCAGTCTCCCTTAGGAAATGACCATTGACATGGACGAGCTATTCTTTCTTTGTGTTAATGTTGTTCTAAATTTTCACCAGATATCACTGTCTCAGAAATATTAGTTCCATAAACTGCTCTACTTTCCATTTGATGCACACTTAAGATTTAGTCCGTCTTAACTTGGGAGCTGTCTTCTCTAAAGAGCACTCAAATTCTGTGGCTACTGCTGTGATGGATTTGACAGAAGACCCCACACAGTAAAAGTTGCGCGTCGCATTTCCACACCCAACAATAATACGTTATTTACACAGGATGCAAATTGTAATGCCAGGTGAAAAGACCTGCAAAATCACCTTTGCAGAAGCGTTAGGAGGCACTGCTCAACAATTTTTCTCTGGCTGGAGCAGGTAAAAGGAGTTTCCAAGCTCCAGCCAAAATGCTTAACCCAGCGCCTAACTTGCATTCACCGATTATGGGAAGGCAGCGCTGGAATGGCCATGGCAAACCTTGCGCTGCCTCTCGGCTGTGCGCGCCGCTGCAGCGGCTGCCGCGCTGCGCACACCGGGCACTGCCTGCAAGCCCCGCCAGCCTCCGAGCCCGCTGCCTGCCCCCGGGCGTCGCGCCGGGGGACACCCCGCTTCTCACCGGCGTGGGCGGGGGGACCCAGCCCGAGGGCTCGGCGCCGGCAGCCTGGCCGACCGCGAGTGCCGCGGTTCCCCCGCGGCTGCCAGAGCCCACCGCGGGGGAGGCCGGGGACCCCCGCCCCGCCCCGCCCCGCCGCGCTCGGCGTGGGTCGCCGCTGCCGGGCACGGCCGAGAGCAGCCCCCCGCAGCCAGCCCCG
>JAWWEW010000041.1:42627932-42702000 GCA_035583185.1 Anabacerthia variegaticeps | reverse complement strand
ACCCCGCGCCCCCCGCCCCGCACACTCCCCGCCCCCGCCGCATCCCCGCCCGCCGCTCCCCTCGGCCCGCCCGCGGTCCCGCTCCCCTCGGGCGCTGGCGAGGGGCAGGCTCGGCTTGTTCCTGCCTCCAACTTCGCCCAAGTTAACTCGGGTTTCCCCCGCCCCGCGGGGTCTGCCTGGGCTCCCGGTCCTCCGGGAGGGAGGGGAAAGGCGTGTCCTGCCTGGGCTGCCGCCGTCGCCGCTGCTGGAGGCAGATCGGAGATATAAAAGACCTGGCCGGGGGCCGGCGGGGGCTTCAGTCAGCGCGGACGGTCGGGCCGTGGGGAGGGAGCGCAGCGGGGCGCGCAGAGCGGCGGCGGGACAGGAGGAGGCAGCGCGGGGCTCGCCGTGGGCAACCCCAATGCGTGGGCTATCGGTTGCTGCATTATGCTGGAGCTACAGTTCCGCTGAAGGGAGTTTGCACACGGCCGGCTGGGCTGGACTGCAGCGCTGCCGTTCCTTATGAAGAAGGCACAAGTGAGTGCGGCCGGGCTTGGGCGGCGGGGGCGGCCGGGGGCTCCCACCTGCCCGGCGGGGAGGGCCGGGGGCTGCGGGGGCCCAGGGGCTGCGGGGCCGGGGCGGCCGCCCGCGGTGTCGGCGGGGCTGCGGGTCCCGGGCTGCCCGAGAGGTGAGGGGCGCCCCGGGAGGGAACCCCCGCCGTCGGTGAGCGGCTTGGGGGAGCGAGTGCGGGGAGGAAAAATTACCGCCCGGTTTAGCCCTCGAAGCCCGCAGCTTGTGGAAAAGTTGCAGCAAGCGGCCGGACCGGCGACCGAGCCTTGGCAGATTTCGGAAGGCAGTGGGAAAAAATGCCGTAATAAATCAGTTGTCTGTGTTACCCGGGCGAGTGCGAGAACACGAAATAATCGGGGGCAGCAGAGCCGTGGCTCCGGTGCCCTGTGTCTCTCCTCACGCTGCTCCAGCGTGCGGCGCCGGGTGGGTGCTGTGGGAACCCTGACGTTCCGCTCCTCGTCCTCCCGCATCCCGTCGGGAAGTGCCGCTGCCTGGGCCCCTACCATTATTTCTCCAGGTTCCGTAGAGATTGCAGTCGCTGTGCTGTGCGTTTTTTAGAAAGAAGGATAGGTACAGACACAAGTGGAAAATTGTAAGAAGAAGCATTTCAGGGAAACTCTAAAAGGAGAAAGTTTAAGGCTGGACTTCGCAAGGTGTCAATACTCTCTCAATTCTGGCAGACCCCAGCGAGAGCCAGGACTACTCCGGGAGAGAACAATGCATGGACACGCACACCGCTGCCTCTGCGCTGGGGGTTTTTGCCTCCCTCTTCGCTTTATGGTTAGAAGCAAGATACTTTTTGCCTTTTTCTGTTTCTTGGCAATTTCTGTGGTTTCTGTATCACCTACACACCAGTAGCCTGAAGACACTTCAGCATGCAGTCATTGGAAAATACATAAAACATATTTTTAAAGAAAGTGAAAGACCTTACTGAAGTATTTTGGGCAGTTAAATATTTTTTTAAGAGATGACAGGAATTAGAAATACTCACTTTCTGAAATATTTAAATCTCAGCTGGCCAAAGCACTGGAGAGTGTACCCATATTTAAGGAGTTCTAACTTGGAGACAGTTTTTGTGATGCTGAAGTACAGTGGGGTTTTCTTTTAAATTATCAGCTCTGAATTTTAGCAGTGTATGCCCATTGCTGTTATTCCCACTAGATTACTAAAGATGACTTGTACCTTAAAGCTGTTGTTTCAGACCCTATATACAAATGTATTTAAATATGTTGAATAGATTATTATTTGTGAGGGGCCTTTCAAAGTCTGAGAGCCATGTTTATGTGTGCTTAATTATATGCATTCATTTAGTATTGGAATGGATAGCAATAAAGTTACAAGATGTTATCCTAGCCGATGGAAGCATACAAGTAGGGCTATTTCTTCCATCAAAAAAAGATGTTCAGCAAATGAATGAGGATTTATGAGTGCAAGTGGTCAGACGTTTTATTATATTCAAACTGTAAACCTCTAAAAATCAACTGAGTACCTTTGCAAATTCAGAGCAAAGCCAGAACAATCTTTCTCTCCCAATAAACTGGGAAGGAGAGGCAGTCTTGGCATTCAGGACCATATGGCTTAACTCAGGGGCTCACAATTTGCAGCCTGTGGAACAGCTTCTTGTCATGGTGGTGAAGCATCTGTCAGCCTTCAAGCAGTTATGCTTCCTGCTTTTTGGATGGAGTGACAGACTCCTAGTTCTCCAAAAGGTTGTTTCCTATATTTTAAGGATTAGCAAACAAATGTGGAACCAAACCATTAATCATTCCTAGGGGGTCAGAGCAGGAAATACTTCAAGACTTTCCATTAAAACCATAAAGACCCCGTGCAAAGAGAGAGAGCAAGCGAAGCAGGTACAAGGCAGCACACTTAGGCACATGGGGGCACTCGACACATTAAAGTAAATCTTAATCTATATGCTCTCCTGTGGCTACTTGGGTCATTGTCTAGACTGGTAACTGTCATAGGGAAAAGAACAGGATTGGGAAGCCAGGAAAGAAGTTAATATTTCTTATAATAAAATATTCTGCAATAGACATGGTACTGAAAGCAAGAACCTCAACATCACTGAGCCTTGAAAACACTTGGTGATGCCTGGATAGTGCTTGAAATAAAACAGGTATTTTGATGTTTAAGTTAATGTTGCACAGGGATAATATGTAACTAGTGCAGCTGAAGGAGTAGCTGAGTCATCAGTGCAACGAATGTGCTGAAAGAGGAGAGTCGTGCTGAATGCTAGACTCAAACTGAGCAGGTTGGTCCGTTTATTTAAATCAGTCTTAACCTGAGAAACCACAGGAACTGTAGAAACATGTTGCCCTAGTGTCAGTCCTAGAATGATGTTTTTGAAACTGTGTGATTTGATAGATATATAACCCTCTGTTTGAAACATGCCAACACCTGGATTTTATTTTTTTATAAGTCATGTCTTTAAAAATGTGATTAAGCATTTAGGGTCTAGTCATACAAATCCTTTTTCAATGGGGCTATTTCCATGAATTAATCTTATTGAAGGATTACTTGGATGAGAGGATTTGCAGGCTTATATACTTAGTAATTAAAACTATTATCAGAAGTGAGTTTGTCCTTTTGTATGCTAGTGTTAAAATGAATAAAATATCGCTGATGTCTGGACAGCCGTTTACATGCTGAATAAAACAAGATGAGTAATGCTAGTGTGATGTGATCTTGTAAAAAACATGTAGCAGTTTTCTGATTTACTTGTTCTTTGTTTGATTTGAAGACAATCTAAATAGGATTAAGTTACTAAGAAATATGCTGCAAAGAGGGGTCACCTATGGGGTAGCTCTGAAGGCTGCTGATGCTAAAGTGTCACAGATATGTGGTTCAGGCGCTTGATCTGCAGTAAGTTAGATGCACATCCTCTTAGAAACCTCAGTATTAAGTGTCTTAGATTTCAGCTCAGCGTTTTAACTCTGAACCTGCACATTGTTGCTAGTAGTTAAATGACCTTCGTAAGTTGTCCTATCTGTAGTATGTCGGTGCTACTGAGGTAGAAGCCTGTGTAGAAATTATTGTGGACTAGTACCTGGAAAAAGAATTAGTACACAAATTTCCTATTCCAGTCCCATACGAGCAGGCTAAATGAGAAACACAAAGTAGATACCTGATACCTTGATGTGAGCTTGCTTTCAGGGGAAATAGTAAGCTCTGATCACCAGTCTTTCTTGCTTATTCTGCAAAAAAAGTGAACCTTAGGCACTGGAAGACACTTGGAGCTCATGGTAGGTATTGATCTTCTGTTCATTAGCTAGAAAAAGAGAATTTGATAGAGCCGGAAAGATGCTATGCTATTCACATCAAGACATGGACTAAGTCTCCTCTGCTCTCTTGATTTTGACTCTGCTTAAGGGACACCAGTTTGTGAGTACTGCAGCTGGAAAGAACATCCTGGAATAAAGAGTCATATGGAGAATAAACAGCAGATGACGTGGAAGATTCAAGGGTGGGGGAGCATTTTGTAAGGCATGTTTAGTGATCTTTTTGTTTATTTTTTCTTCTTTGCCTGCTTGTATTGTGGGCCTGCAAGTTTTTATCTTTGTGAACTATTTGGTACTTGGTTTTGTAATTTAAACTGAGGCCAGTGACCCAGTTCTGCCATTGCACTGAAATCTAGTTTCTCCTTTTATGCACTGCATGTTATTCCTTCAGGTACAGTTCTCCAAACTGACAGTGCCATTCTCCAGGTTTTGTTTTGTGATTTAATGGGATACTGGCTCATGTAATCGCCATATTGTACAAAAGTTAAGAGTTGGCAAGATGCAGCCCTTGGCTTTGGATGGGCAATGCTCAGTATGCAGTATGTAAACACAACACCCATTTATTTGAAGCAAGGCAGGAAAAATCTCCCTACGCAATTCCATTTGAGTGTTGTGGGAGCTGACATGAAAACGAAAGTGCTTGTTCTTGCCTTGATGTTTGGTATGCCAAACCTGAGGCTTGTCAGCCTTTTAAGCACTGTAAATCTGCTTGTTTTGTTTGGGGATTTTTTCCTTTGTTTTTTTTTTTTTTTTTTTTCTTCATGTGTTTGTGGGAAAAGGAGATGGACAAATATAAGGTGAGTGGAGAGGGGTAGCACTTCTCTTTAATTTTTTTGTCTGGCCTGTGTTTGTATTGCCTACCCAGACACATGTAAACCCATAAAACTGACTTTTGTAAATACTACTGATGCTGAAATAACTGGCTGCAGAAAGCACATGAAATACAGATTTCTTGGCTGGATGGTTTTACTTATTGACAAATGTAAATAGTATCAGATGTATTAATATGTGAATGAAAATATGAGAAAACAAAAGTAGAGTTAGCTGTTTGATTCAGAGTGGTAGCATGCATAATATCAAGAGATCAATGATGGTAGATATGCTAATGAACACATTATTTCTACTATATGTCAAATACAAGCCAGTTTAGGACTTCAGATTTATGAATATATTTGGTCACATCAATATAGGAAATAAATTGTCATCTAATTTCCTATTGTTATCTAATAACCACCGGGTGAACAATTGGTTGCTGTTGCCATTTAAAATATGTCTAAATTATACAAGGTAGATGGATGTAGTAATGATTTTAAATCTGATTAGGATTTTTCTGCTCTATATGCATTTTGACATTATTGTTGCTGTGTGGAGCAGACCTAATTTTGGGGGCAAGGTGAAATTAGCATCAGGTCTAAGATGTCACTGCAGGTATTGACTGAAGAAGGCTCTTGTGGTTCTCACTGCTTTGAATCCGTACTTCGTAGCACGCTGTTTTGCAAAATGGGTAAGTCCTGAGCTTCCAGCTATTTCATCACTGCTTGAAGCAATACTAAAAGTGAGGTGGTGCAGGCTCCTCCCTTGCAAGGCCAATAGCTGACCACTAGTTCACTGTGGTCAATCCTCCTGTAAGGACCTGTCAAGCAGGTCTTCTGTAGACCCACCTTTTACTTACCTCCTAGCACTAAACCTTCACTGCTGCTAAAGAGCACTTGTTAGCATGCAGGGATTGCAGCATTTAGTTACCTTTTTTTATCTTCGTTTTTGCTGTAAAATTTACTCTGTGGAGAAGATCAGGTTCAAGACCCTCGAGATCATATTCAGCCCAAGTCATAAAAGCTACCTTTTCTCCCATCTGTGGTTTGGCACTTGTGTGGCAGTCATTCATGTGTTACTTCTTAATGTTCCAGTGAAGCATTTCTAGGAGTCTGGCTGGGTATCTCACATTTGTAGTAGTCTGGCTGGGTATCTCAGTATTCTTTACTTCACATTGATTTTGGGCAGCAGAGCTAGGAAGTCAGAGAGGGGTGTGTGCTGGCAGTCTTGGAACTGGGGCAGGGGATGACTACACGCTTTAGCTTAGGCTGATGCTCTGCAAAGCCTGCAGGTTTAGGCTGTGCTGTCACAACAGGATGAGTCTGCAGAGATTACCTCTGGGTTTGTGAACAACCTTGATTTAATACAGACAGAAAAAAGCTAATCTAGAAGAATTAACATGAGCATCCTCACTGGAGTGAGAGAGAGACAAGTTCACATCTTTTCTTGCGTAGCATCTTTGGTCTCTGGGACAGTTCTGCTATCTAGTTTGTGTTGTTGAAGTTGTCCTGTTGAAGGTTTATTTTTTTAGTCTTGAAGGTGATTTACGCATGAGTTAGTAATGTGGAGGGGAATGTATTCCAGACCACAAGTCCAAATTGACAGATTGTGAATCATGCCACCCTCTGAATCTCCATTCAGAAAGATTGAGGTGTTTTCAAGTCACAGTCTGAAAATGTCTGTCTGTTGGTCCTATCTGTTCATGTAGCTTGTGACTGAACCTGGTTTCAGTGCAGTGACCTTAAATGTCTCTGTGACAATAAACCCTCCTCCAGTGTTTTATCTAGTGGGCCTTTTGGCTTTCATTTGTTCTGTTAACATCAGCTCCACAGACATCAGTTCACTGCCAGCTAAGGCCAAGGATAAGTTTAGTACAATTAGCTCTATCATCTCTTGTTCAGATATACTTAAAGAAGTTTTTTAGAAGCACCCTAAGTATAGCTTTAGAAATATGTTAAGTATATGCAGTGTATTTGTTGGCTGGAATCTCTCTACTTGGTGTAGTCAGGATTACTTGTACTGGTAACCTTCCAGTATCTTTCCTCCTATTTTGTAATTTTCCTCACTACCTTGTACTGCCTTGGTTGCAGCAGACCAAGGTATGTCTTCTGTTTATGTTTGCAGCATGATACATCATTGCTGGATGGATTCTTTGATCTGTTTAGGAACACATGACTTCTAATTACTTTTGGGAAAAAGTTATTCTGGCAGTGTAAGTCAGATTGTAAAAGTAAGTTGTGCATGTCCTGACAATCTATCTCTGTTTAATACAGAAAATGAACTCTGCAAACCATGCAGGAACTCTTTTTTTAAGAGTTGCTTCTGGACAAAAGAATGAATTTAAAGATGTGTATGCAGCACATACTGAAAATGTGGAGTAATACACTGATATAAACAGTTGATTAAAAAAACCCCTTTTAATATATTAATATAGAATATTAATATAAAATAATACATAATGTAATGTTTAATGTTGTACAGTGCTTGTAAATGTGGAGGTTTTAAAGTACATAGGGAAGTTTCTTCCTCCATTTCATGCTGATTCAAAAAAATTCATCTCTCTTTATGGAGATTTCATAATTGTGTATAAAATGGGAGTAAGATATCAAGGTGCTGAGTTTTGTGGTCTAACTGAAGTATGGCACTTAGGAGTCAGGCATGATACATTTAAGTTAATAATATGCTGTATATATGCAAAATAATTCACTAAATGAAAAGAAGAGCCTAGAAATTTAGGGAGGCTGAAATTTAAACATGCTCATAGTCTATTGTAAAGAAGTCCTAAGTTCCAGCCCTCTCATTTCCAGCCTTCATTTGCTCATTATTAAGTGAACTCAGCAAAATTTGTCTTTTGCATTAAATGGCAAGCAGACAATACTATGCATTATGTCTTTAAACTGATAGAGATCTGAATGTCAGTTCTTTGTGAGATTTGTTTTTCTTTTACTACTTTGAAGCACACAGGAATAGGAACATTAGTCAGCAAAATGAATTTAGGAAGCTTGTGTAACTCTGCTTGGCACCATCTTTCATTTGGATTAAAAAATATGTTCCTGAATAAACAGAGCTTTTTGGTGGTTATTTTAAAAAGAAGGAGAAAAAAATATATCTCCAGTATTCATAATTGCTGTCTTTTTCAAGTTGTGGTTCAGCAATGTGTGCATTGCATTTGCATTCTAATAGCAAAAACTATCAGCACTGTAGTTGACACCAGTTTAAATGGTTCTGGTGGGTATTGCTTTATTTTCAAGGAAATACAAACCTTTTTTATAAACCATAAGTTTAAATACTGTCGCTGAAGCTGCTTTGATCTTCTGTATTATAATCCCTGACAAAGAATGTGCCCTAGATTTGTCATGCA
Source organism: Anabacerthia variegaticeps (assembly GCA_035583185.1). Taxonomy (NCBI): domain Eukaryota; kingdom Metazoa; phylum Chordata; class Aves; order Passeriformes; family Furnariidae; genus Anabacerthia; species Anabacerthia variegaticeps. The sequence continues at coordinate 42,693,996 of JAWWEW010000041.1, read as the reverse complement.
GTCTCTAAAAATTTTGGTCATAATTATAGTCTGTTTCAAACTGTTTAGATACATTTCTTCAGTATTTGTTCTATTTATAGCATAACACTGGGCAATGAAAGCCCTTGTTTCAGGCTAATAAAATCAGTGAAAATCTTACTATTTTAAAAAATTTACTCCAGTCTCAAGATGGACAGTGTTCAGAATCCTCCATTTGTTTTCTTCTGGTGTTTTTTTTTTTTTTTTTTTTTTTTTTTTTTTGTTTTTTTTTTTTTGTTTTTTTTTTGCTATCATCATATCTCAAGCTCCTGTCTAAAAATGATTGATTTTCCTGCAAGTTTCTCTCCTCTCCCCCTTGACACAGAAAACTAACTTCCTTTCTTTGTGCACCTTTCCTGGCCTCCACTGTGTTTCTCACCTCTGACAATAGAACTACAGCACTTCTAGCATCCAAAATACTGAAGGTGTGTTTATCAGTTTTCTCCCATACAGTTTAATCTACATCTCCAGTGAATGTTCTCTACATTTTTCTATAGCAGTCTATCCAGTGGCCATTTTTATTTCCCTGTATCTTTTTGAGGCCCACTTCAAATATTAGTCCTCTGAATAACCTGTTGCTATTGTATTTTGTCTTGTCTTTAAAAACAAAGTGTCTCAAGATTACAATTAATCCACTATCGTGTGGAGTGTGTTGTTTTTTTGTATTATGACACTCACAAGCTGTTATTACAGTTAGGAAGAGCCCTCTGAAATATTGGTCTGCCATTTCTAGAAGTGACAATACCTTTTACTCTGTAAAGTCAGTAATTTTCTTAATATATCAAGAAAATTCTTGCCTTTTTTATTTTTTTTCAAAGGTCAGATACTTAGTGAGACCAGAGGAAATCCTTTTAGAAGTAATTGTTATTGCTTTCTCCCTGTATCTCTTAACTTTGTTACCTAACCAAGTCAGAAATACCTGATTCAGTGCTTTTGTTTGATCTTTAAAAAAATCTGTCCTAAAAAGTTCTTTAAATCAACTGAAGTGAATTTCCTGTCTTTCTTCTCTTTCTCCTCAGCACATTAGAAAAAAAAAACACAAAACACAACAAAACTCTTCTTGCACACAGGTTTTAGGGATCAACTAGACATTTGCCAGTAATAGTCAGATTTTGTATAGTACTCTTGGTCATTTCCCACTGTAATGGAATGTTGTTGACATTTACAAATGATCTGAGACATATGTGAACTTAATCTATCTTAGCCTACTAAAATCTGGTTTATTTCTGCTGAAACAAGTCCATTACATCCAAGAATATTATTTTAGTTACTGTTGAATGAGTACCTGTTTAAAGTGCTAATTGCCAAATAATTATGTTCTTTTTGACTTTATTCAATGTGATAGAGTCATCTTCTTAACAGACATACTCTGTTACTTATTTCAAAGTAAATGGCACCATTCCTACAGATATGGGAAGATTTTTTATTTTTTTTCTGTACAAGTTGACAAGTACCACTGAAGTAAACTTGCTAAGAAACGGCACCGGTTATGAAGATACTGGTCTTACTGGAATTTAAGAGTATATGCTCTGTCGAGATTTACATGAATCTGCTTAATGATTATTTTCTGTTACATTAATAGAGAAACCCAAAGAGGTGTCATAAGAGGCCAGGTGATTAGCGTGTGTTCTTTAATAGGAGTGATCCTAGGAAACATTTGAGAACTAGGTGTAAAAATAATCTAAGAAATCGTATTATATTGTGTCAATATTTGCATGAGTTTCTCTATCGACACATATGTAGCAAGGATGCTGTTGAACATGTACCAGAATAATTTCACTACTGACAACTGCAGTTCTTTGTAATTCACATGAATATTTTTGACCAAATGTAAAGCTCTATAGGGTGTAATCAAACTACACACAATTTAGAACTTTTTTTTTTTTTAAATAAGTAACCCCTGTAAAAATCATCAGTAAAATTAAACTACCTGTTTTTTCAGAGTATTGCATTCTGTTGTATTGTTTCAGATGCTGTGAGGATGCCTAACATTTTGTATCAGTTGTGTAACTACATTCAGAGTACTGTGTTACTGATGTAATGGAATTGTATTTTCTAGGCATCTGTAACTAACAGGCATTTATATTTCTTCAAAATTGTACTGACTTAGGGAAATTTTTTTTTCCTCAGATTTTCTTTTTTTTTTTGTTGTCCACTTATATCTGCATCTCCATAGTCATACCAAGCTACAAACTGAGTGACTCAACTTCTTTTGAAATGTTTATTCCACAGTTTCTGTGTTTTTTAAGGAAAACCACAAGTGGAGATTCAGGTATAAGGTTAGATATTTACAGTTTTCTCTACTTAGCGTAACTCAAGCAAAACCATTGAGACAGCATTAGAATTACATTCATATTAATTCTGTGGTCACAATTTTATGACGATGAATTTTGCTGGGATCTATCCTATATCTCTTTGCTGTAAGCTGAGAGCATTTGTGTGTTGGTATATATCATGGGATTGTGCCTGTTCTTTGTGGAAAGATAGGAGAATCGTGGGGAAACACTGAAATACCAGAAACACTTTGTTGCATTTTGTAGTTCTTACCCTATACAAATCCCAAATAAAACCAAAACCAAACTAAAATCGACCAAAAAATGCCATCCTAAACCCACTCAGAAGCCACCAGGATATTAAAATTACAGTTTGTGTGAACAGTTCTGAAGTTTGAGACAGGATATAAGTTATAAATCAGGATTATAAATCTGGTGAATTTTACAGTAAAGACAAGGTGTTTATAACTTCATGGAAAAGGTGATCTTGGTGTTTTTTTCATTTTCTTAAATATATAGTAACTCTTAACACATTAACTCTTAATTCCTGTCTTTAAAGTTAATGACTATGTCCAGAGTTTAAAAGAATTTTTTTTTTTACCAGCTTGCCTCTATTGTTGTGTTGTCAACAGGTCTTGCTGTATTTAAGTCACTTGATAGAAGATAGATGGGAAGTCTTATATTAATAGAGTTCAATGGAAGGAATAGAAAAGCCCAGTTCCTCTTAAAAAAAAAATAAAAAAATGCTTGCAGTGCACTAAAAGTCTCGGGGTTTCAAAATGGATGAATAAGGAGAAAGAATTGAAATTATTTATTTAGATTTTAAAAGAAAAATAAAAGTCTAAGAAAAGAAACCTAAGTAGCCCGATGATGTATATCCCTTATGATAACAGTTTCAGGAGAAAATTATTTAGGACAGAAAGCAAAGTGTAGGAATAAGTCATTAATTTGTAACATGGCAAAAACCCAAGAGGTATTATTCTCTAATTGTCAGTAACCTCATATAGTTCAATCTGGTAAGAGGGTTCACAGATTGATGACAACATGTGCAAGCTACATAAATTACTCAGGTTAATTGAAACTAAAAGAGATTCTGAGGAACTTTGTAAAGGTTTAGAGAAGATAGGAGAACAGATGGCATGATGGAAAATGGAGTTTGTTGTGTTGAAGAGCAAGGGGGATGCATTTTGGAAGGAACGTTGTGAACTAATTGTAACTACATTAGTAATGGCAGTTTCAAATAGTTATAAAAGCTATTTACAAGCTCTTTTTAAATGTTCTTGTAGAAATGCTTGGTCAGGAAAAATTAATGAAAAATCCCTGTATTGTACACAGAGTAGAACAAATCAGCCAACATATTGGAACGCTGTAGGAACAGAAAGAGAAATTCGAAAGGAGAATGCGTTTATGATGGTGATCATCAGGCATCCTGAAAAAAGTTAAGTTTTCTGCATTGGAAAAAAGACCATGAGAGAAATAAGGATCCTAAAATAAGCAAAAGCATTCTATGGAAACAATGTGCATATGAAAGGGGACTGAAAGTTTATGGCAAGAAAACAGTGAATTATATTCAAGAAGTAGTAGAGAGAATGATTGCTGGACATTACTGATCTTTTTTTGGTATGAATAAAAAATAAATATTTAAAACAGTTGAAAATCAGAAGATGCTGAAACAGGCAATGCTACCTTCACACGCTATCACCACTCTGAGGAGGTTTTTGACACTAGATACAATGTGACTTGAAATGCAGCTTGATGTATGTTAAAGTGAGCCTGAGGGTCACTTACAGCAAAAAGGGTAGTTCTAGTCCTCTTTTCCTTGCATATCTCATCTCCTCCTCACTCACTCCTCAGGGATTACTTTTTGTCTGTAAGCTAGTCTTTGAATTTACTGACTTGCTTAGGGGTCAGGTGAATGTCAGAGGGAGGGAAGCTGCAGAGAAGGACTGAGAGCCCTCTCTAAGCAGCAGGGAGCTGTTAGATTGCTTCAGACCATCTCATTAACCTCAAGTGAAGAAAAAGGGATTATACCCTTAAGTAGGTAAAAAGCCATGGTTACTTGAGTTTACATTCTGAACATTAAAGGTTGTTTGTCTTCTAATTCATGCAATTAGGAAGAAATTTTCATATAGGCAATATATTCTGTAAACGTCCATGATCAGGTTTCTTCAGTTTTCAGGGGCCACCAGACCAATCATGTACCGATCTGGCACTTCTTGTTTTCCAAATCTTCATTGCCTTAATTGTACAAGTCAGATTTGGCCCAATTATAAACTCAGTTTCATATACAACCATCTGCCAAAATTACCATCTGTAACAATTCAGCCTTTAGCTTTGAGAGAGGAAAACACTTTAAGATACATTGTAGCTGAACTCGAATTACATGTGAAAATAATGACAGCTGAGACATTCATACTGAAAGATCGTTCTTTTAATATGTGACTAGGAATGGTGAGAACTCAAAATTTGATGTAAAATTGTCACAGCTCTAGCCTTTGAAAACCAGTGGAGTTTCCATGTACCATCCCTGAAAAATACTCTTGTACAGCACATCCGTATCAACAGGAAAAAGTACTTAAAAGTGTCGTCCCCTTTTAGGGGTGCATAGGAATTAAAAATATACCTGAGTTTCTCATGCAGTAGTGCAGTTGCTGGCTTTTTATGTTAAAGGAAGCATTTTGATTAGTCCCATCCCATTTTTGCGATCTTCAACTTACATTCTCCTGGAAAAACCTGACACATGTGTTGAAAGTCCTAAAATGACCAGTCTGACCAAAAAAAAATAAAAAAAGAAAAAGGAAAAAAAAAAAAAGGCAGCATATCTCTCAGGTAAATAATTTCAGAAAAAAAAAACCCAAAACTTTTAAAATTAACAATGACATGATGCATTTTAGTAAATCTTGAAAAGGAACAAGTGTTTGTTTTCTATGGTAAAAATGTACAGTTGTAATAGTAATAACAACTAAGGTATTTTTGACATATGAAAGTATTTTCAATTTAGATCAAAAACCTGAAAAAATATAGTTGATTATTTTTCTTACTAATATACCAATGTAATTACTTTAAGACAAGGCATAATGTCTTTGTAATTCCAGCTTGCTGAGGTAAATGGCTTATTGGTTGTCCAGTGCTTACATTGTCTTGCAAGCATACTTAAATATTTTGAAGATTAGTTTCTAATCTGATGTGTCACTTACCTGATTTGTCTGCAGTCCCACAAGCTTCAAGGCATTTGAGATTAATCTCATCCATTGGTCTATCACTTTGGATAAATATTCTTTTCTCAAAGAAATATAGATCAATTCTTAATGTTCTTATTTTCTAATAACAGTGTAAATGCAAGAGTATGCTACTCTTTGGCAGATCATTACTTTAAAGTTAAATTTTTCACTTCAGTTTTGAGTATATATAGGAAGACATGCAATTCAAATTGTGTAGGAAATAAAATGCTGTCTTAGACCTTAGAGCATTTTTGGAAGTAAAATTATTTACTGGGTCTCTCTCATAAAATATGAGAGAACTGAGTTGAAATCAGGACATTGAAAAAGTTGTGGTGTTTTTTGGTTTTGGGTTTTTTTCCCAATCAGAGAATGTTTTCAATCTGATTTTGTTTTACTCTGTGGTATTTGGAAACAGCTGAGATAAACTTGCATGATTCTCACACACATTTCTTGGAACAACTACTAGTATGTATGGCTCAGCTTGCCAGGTACAGTGATAAGAAGTACAAAATCAATATCTAGTGAAACCTCAAACTGTATAGTTTTAAATAGGTTTAGGGTGAATGTAAACCTAGCAATGTTGTTTCTGAAGGGCTCATTGAAACTTCATTTGATTATTTGATTATTAACAAATGCAGAATCATGAGCTCCAAGTTCTTGAATGGTAAGATTTAAGTTTACACATTTCCCAGGGAAATATCCTGACAGATGTCATGCTAGCTATTGGTTAACTAACTACTGTACCAAGATATGCTACATACAAAGAACAGAATTTTTGTTATGACAAAGAAGTTCAATGTGTTGAAAGTCCTCAGGGGTTTTCCTCTATCTCTTGATGAAAGAAGATGAAAGCTTAGCACCAAAGCCATGAGACACAGGTTTCATTTTTCACTTTTGTTGCTTTTTGATATGCTGGCTTTTAAGTGGCTTTCCTGTAGATGAATGTAGTCTTTGCCCCTGACAAATTGTCTTCCTGAAACTTTTTGCAATTTTTGTAAAAACTGACTATAGATTATTGCTAAAATGTCGGCAGTGACTGTTTATGGGGTCAGAAGCTGACTTCATTGCCTAACAACATGTTTTGTTGGAAAGGGAACATGGTCTGGAAAGGGTTGTGTATTTATCTTAAAACTCAAACTGTTTCTAGCAAATGAGGCACTGTTGAGTTTTCCTCATTCATTCTCTTAGGGCACATAATAGATCTTCTATTGACTTAGCATTTACAAGATGATTGTAAAACACTGCATTAAATCTGGGAAGCCATGTTTCTAAATCATGAATGGCACATCATTCATAGACATTATTTGGAATATAGTACATTTCTTGATTAAATGGAAGTTAGTGAGAAGGAGCGGAAACTCCAGTTTCACTATGGAATACTGTAACCTGGGCTGATTTCTGCAGCTGAGTTATGTTATGGCATTCCCTTTTCCTGCAGTAGATCAGTGTGTGTAGAATTGATTATTGACAATTATTGATACTTTTCATCCCTTCTACATACCCCAAGGTATTTAGGATAGTGCTTGTAAAAGTATCTTTTAAATTCTGAAAGAATGACTAATAGCTGTTATTACTTATGTTCAGAATTTTAGGTGTCACTATTGATGATAGAAGGAAACCTAAAGTATCCCTTAAGTATTTCCCAAAAGATCCAAGATTTAAAGCAGTGAAAAAGCAGAATGACCTTCTTTCATCAATTGTACAGTTGGTGTTGAAACCTTTGAGCACAGGCCTGACTATCTTATTGTTTGGGTCTTTTTGTTTGTTTGTTGGGGGGCTTTTAGTTTGTTTATTTTGTGTTGGTTTTCTTTTTTCTTTTCTTTTTTTTTTTTTTAGATATCTTTGTCCCAGTTTCAGCTGGCATAGAGTTAATTTTCTTCCTAGTAGCTGGTATAGTGTTGTGTATTGGATTTAATACGAGAATAATGTTGACAACACGCTGATGATTTTAGTTGTTGCTAAGCAGTGCTAACCCTAAGTCAAGGACTTTTCAGCTTCTCATACCCTGCCAGTGAGAAGGCTGGAGGGGCACAAGCTGTGGGAGGTACCTGGCCAGGACAGCTGACCCAAACGAATCAAATGGATACTTCATACCACATGGCTCACCTTATAAACTGGGGGGAAAGCTGGCTAAGGGCCACTGTTAGCTTGGGAACTGGCTGGTCAGCAGGTGGTGAGCAATTGCATTATGCTTCACTTGTTTTGTATATTCTAATTATTTTATTACTATTGTTATCACTATTGCTTTCTTCTTTTTCTGCCCCATTAAACTATTTTTATCTCAACCTATGAGTTTTTTCCCTTTTACTCTTCTGATTCTCTCCCTGATCCTGCTGGGGAAGAGGAGTGAATGAGCAGCTGTGTGGTGCTTAGTTGCCATCTGGGGTTAAACCATGACACTCTTCAAAATACAAAATCACTTTCCTTACCAACACACATGTGACATCAGAATTTGAGAAGTTTAGTTGTGAGTTGTTGCTAAGCAGTGCAAACCCAAGTCAAGGACTTTTCAGCTTCTCATGCCCTGCCAGTGAGAAGGCTGAAGGCTGAGGTTTTGGGGGATCAAAGTGAAAACTTCTCATTTCCTGTTTTGAACCTTTTTAAGCTGATGCAGGTGCTACTGTCTGGAATATATCCAAAGAAGCCAGCTTTTGTGAAAGTAAATTTACAATACCTTTTATGTCAGCAGTTACTTGTCAAGGAGGGCACTGCTCTGAATAATGAAGAGGGATCCTATTTAAAGGTTGCATGACAGTGTACATTTGTTCGTCTTCACTTCAGAAGCAACCACCTGGCTGGATACCACATCCATTATGACAATAGCAACAATACTCAGTAAGAGTTTGGGTTATCCTCTATTTAATTTGCTGGAGAACCTACGAAACTGTAGAGAATAAATAAGTACAATTTGTAATCTGAGAAGAGGTAAGAGAAAGAGAATCTTATATTTATTTTCTATGAGATTTGGGGGGGGGGGTTTATGCTGCTTTTGTGTCATGAAGCAATGAAAGTTAAGTGGACTTCTTAATTATGCACAACAAAGATAGTAGAGTTGATCTTCAGAAGTTCATGAAGAGAGCAAACCAGAAAGATGGTAGTATAAATATATAAGCAAAGGACTAGCATTGTCACAAGAACAAATTGATAAATACCACAGTCGTACACTTAGACTGGACAGCACAAGGCTTTTAACCGTCAGAACAGTGAAGATCTGGGACAATTTTCCAAGATTCACCTCAAATCCTATGTTCAGTTTTGGGCCTTTCCCTACAAGGAAGACATTGAGGTGCTGGAGTGTGTCCAGAGAAGGGTAATGCCACTGGTGAAGGCCCTAGAGCACAAGTCTTATGAGGAGCAGCTGAGGGAGCTGGGTTGTTTAATCTGGAGAAAAGGAGGCTTGGGGAGACCTTATCACTTACTACAACTACCTGGAAGGAGGTTGTAGCCGGGTGAGAGTAGATCTCTTCTCCCAAGTCACAAGCAATAGTGACCTCAAGTTGTGCCATGGGAGGTTTAGATTAGATATTGGGGAAAAATTCTTCACTGAAAGGATGTTCAAGCGCTGGAACAGGCTGCCTAGGGAAGTGGTGGAGTCCTCAGCCCTGGATTTAAAATATGAGAAGATATGGTGCTTAGAGATGTGGTTTAGTGGTGGATTTGGCTGTGGTGAATTAACAGTTGAACTAGATGATCTTAGAGGTCTTTTTCAAACTAAGTGATTCTGTTATCATTCCCTCCACTCACACTTTACTTCTCCATTCTTTCTATTTGGTTTTATCCAGTCCTATTAAAAATGTAAGCTATCTTATCAAAAGAGTGGGATATATCAGAATATATGTTACCTGATATATCAGAACTGTTACCTGTTCCAGGAGTTACCTGAAGCCTGCAGTGACTGAAAACTGATACCTGTTGGGGGGGGAGGGAAGGGGGAGGGGAGATAAAGTCAATGAAGAGATTTATGCTCCAAGAATACCAATCTTCTGAATGCTTGTTGAGGAGGACTGCCTGGGGACCTATCCATGTAGGCTGGAATTCAGGTTACTGATACCATTTGCCTTAGTAGCAGATGATGCCAGAGCTTTTCTGGATGGACTGCAGAGCACCAAATTTGCCTGATGTTGATCATGAGACCTTCACAATGACAGAGGAACTGAGGAGAACTGCTGATGCTGAATCCCATGATCTTCATCATGATGCTAGCCATATCATTAATGGAACTTCTGTTTCTCACCTTCCCCTGAGTGCCCTGGTAGACCACCAATGTTGACAGCAGCTGTAAAAAAGTCAGGAAATGAATAGTCTCACGATATATAATGCAGTATTGATGTGAAAAATTATCATCCATCAGCACTGTCAAAGCTTATACTGATGTTGGCATATCCAAGAGATTCAAACAATGTTCTTTAATCACATCTAAGCTTGTAATTGTAAGGATGTAATACAATTAAGGTAGGTGGATGAAACACACTTAATCTCGACTATGCTGGCATCTAGTTTTAGTCTATGTTCAGCAATTATCCTTTCATATTGAGGTGTCATATCAAGCAGGTCAGAGAAATTAGTTCTGATTTTCTATCCCTGTGAAGATACAGTGCCTATCAGGGATGTTATCAAAAAATTCAATGTTCAGAAACAGAACAGAACCAAATACTTGTAAGGATGTTTTAATCATGTACATGAGCTCTAGTGTATGCCAAATATCAAAATAGCTGTTGTTTTTACTCTTTCTGAAGATTTTTTTTTTTTTATTTTGTCAGTGTAATAGTTCTCCCAACCTGAATTCCATGTAGTTTGTAGCAGATGGAAAGGATCCAGTACAGAATTTCTGTAACAAGTGTTACTCCATTTCCTTTATTGGTGCTTGGAGGTCTAAGATTAAAAAAGGTTGCTCTCTCTATATTTTCTTTATAATTCGAAATAATATTCAGCATAGTGGACTTTTTTTGGATGAACTTGGCAAACAAGCAAGTCCTCTGAAATAGATCTTTAGAAACAATCTTTAATTAAGTATTTTATTTAAGAGAATGTCTTTTCTTTCCTTGAGGAATTCAGATCATTCACCTCCATACAGTGTGAGAAGCTTGTCCTTCCTGTAACGATAGTCTTGCACCTTACGTTGCCTTCCCCTTTCAGTTACTTAAAAATGCCTTTGGATCTGGGATGGAAAACTCTTCTGTAAGTTCCCAGGAGGGGAAAAAAAAGACTATTTCCTCTTTGGAGTTTATGGAAGGTTTTGTTGAGTCAGCTAAAGGCTGGTCTTCTGATTATTTTTATTTTGATTGTGCATGTGTTTTAGATCTCAGTGTTTTTGTTAACAAGTATCTATTGGCCTGTATTGGATAGAAAAATTAAAAATCCTGGATGATGGTTATGGACTTTTACAACTGAACCACTTTTGTCCTTTAAAATTCCTGGTTCTTTTACAGAACTCAAAGGCCACCTGATGGATTATTATTAGTAAATATTTGGATGCCATTAACATGAGTTCCAGAGGAAACATTCATGTACCTGTCTCTTAGTAACTTCACTTGCCAGTATTTGAGAACTAAACAAACTGACTGTTTTCCAGGACAGATTTAGGATGCATGGAAGCTGCCTGAATCCCTGACTGTCAAGTGAGATTAAAGAGTGGACAGAATTTATTGTGGATCAGATAAAATTTTAGAACAGCCAAATATTTTGCAATGGTATCCTTGCAGGGATTGAAAATATATATGTTAATTTACACATTAAAAAGACTACTTTGTGTTTTACTGAATGTAATTACAAAATACCTGGATTGCATTGATTTGCAAGGCAAACTCTTTATCAGTTTAGACCTCTTGCTTATCATGTTCATCTTGGCTTCAGCTGAAACACACAAACCAAACTCAACAGGAGTTTGGGCACACCTTACCAAGTACACTGGTAGTAGTACACTGGCTGGAGCAGCCAGCTGCCTCTGTGTCTGTCAAGAAATGCTGCAAGGGCTAGAGGGTGGTAGCAACTGGCCTGAGGTTGCATGAAATAAAGTTGGCATATAGTCTAAGCAGTCTCCTAGTTTTTCCAAGATCTGCATAGTGGGGAGGAATTGTGTGACTCATCATTTTCTCAGTACAGTAAGACTATATATCTTAAATTTGTTTGTCTCAGGATCTAGATGTGCATAACTTGGCAGAACTAGAGAATGGTTTCTCCTTCCAGCTGGGAAAAAAATAAAAAAAAAAAAAAAAAAAAAAAGGAAGAAAAAGTAGTTTTGCATTAGCATTGAACAGCTTTGGGACTATCTTTTATCCATTGACTTGACCAGAATTATTTCTAATTCACTAACAGTGTACTTTATAAGGGAACATGGTCTATAAGCATCTGAATACAACTGGCTTCGCTTTTGCATATGTGGCTTGTGGAGTCTACTAAGTGCCACTTTGTTCATTTGGTAGCAGAATGCTAATTAGATGAAAAGTCCTGTTCACGTCAGTTATCATTAGGCATTCTAGAAGTCCCATGTGGGTAAAGAAGTGAGTGCAAAGGTGTGGAAAAAGAGGCTCTATGGTTGAGAAAATCGTGGAAAGGCAAATACAGAATTGTCACAAAAAGATCAAACAGCTGTGAAAGCAGGTTGCCTGTTGAACTCATTTGAATGTAGGGAGCAATGGCACCTTTCTCTGCTTATATTTGTAACAAGATCTACTTAATTTTCTTCCCCTTTACCCCTTGAAGTACCCTCATATTATGTGTTTTTAGATATTATATGGTGAACTGTTTAGAAAAGTACTCTGTATTTTGTAAATAACTGAATATATGTTCAAATATTTCCTGTCTGAAACACTCAAAAAATTACTCTGAAAAAGAGTGACCAGCATTTCTATAGTTTGTGTTTAAATGAGAACCCAAATAAATCACTCTGATATTCCCTTGCTTACTTTTATTATCATGCTCCCTACTACATATCATTGTTATAAAAGAGTGGTATCAGTCACTAGAAAAGTATGCAACTGTATTTTGTAATCATAACAAAGCATGTAGGGCGTGGTCCAGAGATTTTTAGGTCTCTCACCCCAGCAGAGTGACTCACTGAGATGTAGTTGGCCTCTGTTTTGTTCAATGGACTGCCAAAACGTTGTTCAAGAAAACTCACATGTTGACTGGGAAAATACCTGCTCAATGAATGTGTCTTTTTTTCTATTTATTGGCTTGAGAGTGTAAAATGCATAAATGTTCTGAATAATAAGGGACGGGAATACCAGTGTACCCTTAGTACATCCCTTTTATCCAGGAAGCCATCATAGATAGGAAAGTAACTTCAGTAGTAGATGTGTGGATGTGGCACTTAGGGACATAGTTTAGGGGTGAACTTGGCAGTGCCGAGATTATGGTTGGACCTGATGATCTTACAGGTCTTTTCTAACCTAAATGATTCTATGATTGTATGGTAATAAGAAGGTAGGTATCAGAGGAACGTAGCCCAACTCCCGTGAGTTGGAATTACCTTGGTTACAGGAAACTTAACCCAGGCCTGTCACTTGTCAGTGAGCACCCTGGTTGATAGGCTATTGTATTTGGTGAGACTAGTGCCAGTCTTTTGGTGAACAGTGGGTGTACATGAGACTTAATGCTTCAAGTATGTGTTATTCAAAATTAATGCAGTGGTTCCTTCAGCTACTCTGAAACAATCTCCTGGATACTTGGGAGTGTGTAGGGACATTGGCAGTTTCAAATGTGCTTGCTAAAATACTTCACTGTTTCCAGATCGAGGTGGACATGGGTGGCTGACTTCTTTTTCCAAACTTTATTCACCTTTTGAGGGCTTGAGCAATGTCTAGTATTTAGGCACAGCCATTTGGGGTATTATATACTACTGTCATTTGCAGGTGTGAAGGTATCACTTTATACCGTGAAAATGGGAATTGGATTACATTCAGTATAAATGCTCTTCTTTCATTTTAACATTTTTCCATGCTGACAGTTAATTTCTTAATTGCTATTCCATGACTTTTATTATTTAATCTCTTTCACGGCTACATAATTAAATAGATTAGTAGACATAGGAAAGAATTACTGTGTGTTTATGCATCTTGATGCTTTGTGGTTTAAATAAAAGATGAGAAATATCTTTCCTTGCTATTTTCATTTTCCCTGAATCTTCTTACAAAAGGCATTTTGAAGCATAGGTATGAACATTAAGTTACCTATCCACAGCTGATCAACCAATGTTGTCTGTGGCAGAAGTTCACAAGCTGTGCCTCAGCAAAGGAGCATGCAAACACCTCCTCATGAGCTGATACTGAGAGATGTTCCTACCCCAGCATTAACAAAAGTGAAAAATAAATTTGGGAAGCCTGGCCCAGGGTAAATACTGTTCCACACTGTCAGCTAACCCTACTGCATCTGTGGCTTGGTTGTGGTTAATTGGATGATTTGCTCAGGAAACTGGGCTGAAAAATTCTGTGGCTAATATGATTTGAATGCAAAAAATTTTATAATGGAGAATCCATTCATCTGTGTAGTTACTACCTTTCCCCTATGCTTAATGCTTTTTTGCATTTATTTGACTTTTTTTTCTTTTAATGATTTCTCCTTACTTGTGATTAGAATTGTTATCAGGACAAACTAGATATTCGGCAATGACCAGAATTTCCAATGTTTGGCTTATTTAGCAATGTGGTATTCCCCTTTCTACTTCCCACTTAAGGAATTAGCTGAACATTTACCAGCTGATTATCTTTGATAGCATACTGTGAAAGAGATGCTAAAGCACTCACTCAGCAGCCTTTGTCAACACTTCAGATGGTAAATGAAGAACATAAATGAAAACGATGTTGATTTACAACAGAAAAGATGGCCTTCAACACATTGGATGGCTAGCTATGCTTCTAAAATGCTGTTTTGTGAAATTCTATATTGTGGCTTACAAGCATTAGTGCAAATCATTTTCAGAATTATCAAACGTGTATACTTGAAATCTTTAGAATTAGTTATCCTTTTCAGTCTAATTATGACTTTTTTCCCTTTCACAAAGTTAAATACTCAGTATTCAAGAGATTACAGAATCTAAAAAAAAAAAAAAATAAGGAAAAAATAAGAAAAAAAAAAAAGAAAATTTTTTGAGCCAAAAATAGGAAGAGGCCCTTTGGTATAAAGGTCTGCCTCCTGTCTGCCATCGTTCTTCAATTTAATGCTAATAGATGATGTGTGATTAAATCCTGAGGCCAGCTTTGAAAAATCCTACGTTAACTTAGAGGTAATTATATATGGAAATCTGTTATGAGTGCTGTGTGGGTAACTTTTATTTATGCTTAGTAAAGTATAAAACTGGCATCTCCATTTATAAAGCTATTGTTTAAGGTACCCTTTTGTTCTGTCCTTGATTTAATTCAGTCTGTTCAAGTTTTGCTCAAACAGCAGGTTTGGTCATTAGTAAATAACACAAAAATAGCTTAGCTCTTTGATCTGTACTGTCCTTACATACCATGTGCCTGAAGGCATGTGTAATATAAATATTTTGTAAGTGCAAATAAATAAAGGATTTTGGATAATAGACATGTTGAAACTAGCAGAATTTTGAAGATTTTCAGTTCCTGTTGGATGACACAGGGTGCAAATAAGCAAGAAAAACCTCAAATAATATCAAAATTTACAAATAATTTTCTTTTAATTGCAGTAATTATAAAATTACTCTGCTTCTAAATCCCATTATTTACATAGGGGGAAAGCATATTCTTATTGATTTGCATAATTACAAAATGTGTAGTGATTTTAAGCTTTATGTATGGACTGTCTTTAGATTCAGAAGTATGAAAATTGACAAGGTGCATCAAAGTTCTGACTTTATTAGGAGTGTGCTACTGTGTTTATTAATATTACTCAGTTGATTTGGTGAAAAAGTAACTCCACTTAAAGAGTTTTGTCACTTTTTTGATTATTTGGTTAAACATCCTATTCCTGTGACAAAAGTCAGTGAGCAAATCCCTTCTTTATGTACTAGTCAATACTGAGGAACCCAAAAAAGAAATTGTCAATTTCTGATGTGAACTCCATCTCCAAGGAACACACTGAAGAAACATTCCTGTGGGTGTAACTGCTAGTGTACTGTTTAACTCTGAAAGTAGAACTATTTTTTTTTTTTTTTTTTTTTTTGATTACTGGAAGCGGTGTAGTTGGTTCATTTTGGAACTGGTTGTCATTAATTTCTTGCCTTTTTTTACAGCTATTTAGCTCCAAAAATTGTGAATGAAGAGATTGTCTGTTAACTTGAGATGTCCTTTGGTTTTCTCTGTGATTCTGGATCTTGTGTGAGAAAGGGAGATGTTTCTCTGACCACTTCAAGCTAGTTCTTAAACAGCTTTGAGCTCTTATACACATCAACGAGCTCTCAAAGATCCTTTCAGAGACTAGCAGTATCTTCAGTTCATCTCCCCAGAGCTCAGATTGTTTAAAGTATTTCTAAATGCTAGTTTTGTTGAAGCTAGAGACATTCTCAAGAGACATGTTGCATATTGAAGTGCACTTTGCTCAGAATATTTTTGATTTCTTTCTGTGTATGTGCTGTGGTGCCTGAGGGTGCAGTTTAGAGAAAGCTGAACGCAGGTTCCACTGAAATGGGCAGTCTTGGCTTGTCCCATCTTTAGAAAAGAGTTTTAGTTGTCTCAATGACCTGGATCAGAAAGCTGGTCTGTCTGAAAAATACTACAGGAAGACAGAAATGGAAGTTGTCTGCCTGGTATAACTGACTAAACCATCTCACCAGTGCCAGTGAAAGAAGTAGGGAGAGGAGGCTGGATTGCCTTTTCCACCAACAGCCCACACTGGTTTTACCTAAACGAGTCAGGAAGCCGTATTCTAAGAAAGCAAATGACCAGTTTTACTTGTAGGATAGACACAAGATTTAAGAGAAGCAAGATATGGGAGAGAGATTGCTCTTTTCATTTAACAGCTCTTTTAGATAAAGTGCCTGGCAGTGTTCTGTAAAGTTTATGTAGCTACCGAGTGATCTTTATTACGCTTTCTTAGGCCCTCTAGGTTACTCTAATGATACTTAATCTTTTTCGTCTGTGATTTTTCTCTAGGTTTCCTAGAAAGTTTTTTTTATGTTATTTCATTTGGTTCGGTCTTAAATTGAAAGGTTGGATCGTGTATGAAGGCAAGGCAGGAGTGTTTTACCTGTCACAGGGAACAGGCAGGGCTGAGATGTATCTTGGCTTGTGCAAAAGCAAATTCTGATCTTAGTCCTTCCCTCATGGAGGCTGAGGAGCCTGCACAGGCAAATTCCATACTTGCCATAAATGTACACCGTCATTGGCTTTTGCTGACAGCTTCAGTCAGCTGGCACAAGATGTTTCACAACCCGAGGCAACTGCTGATTATCCATAGCTTAAATGCTTTAACATTCTGAAATAAAGATCTGCAGCTTAAACTTGGCACAGTAGTCTGTGGGAAACCGTCGAAGCACAAGGAACAACAGAAGGCAAGGAAGTTCAGGCAGTGTAGCCAAGGAGACACCCAGGTGCATGACAGCTAGTTATCTGGTGCTTTTCTGGCCGAGTCTCACAAGCCTGTGTGAGTACATTGCATTGCTGTTTCTAATAGGATTTAGGAGGGGAATGTAGTGCCAAAGCCAAGCTGGCACTTCTGAGAGGCCACGGCATGTCACTTGGAGAAGAAGTGCTGTATTGCTGCTTGAGATCTCAGTATTTGGGCAGAGTCCAGTTGTAGGTTTGCTTGCAGTTTAAGTACTCAAATGAAATGGCTCTGCTCATGAACTTTCTCCTTTTATCTTGTCTGGTATAATTTTGTTCCTTATCAATGATTATCACACTAGAGACGCAGATTTATCGAATACATTATCAGGTAAATTACAAGTATTTAGTCAACTTCATTTTGCTGATAAAGAACATTGCAAAGTTTGTATCTTTCTCTTGCTTGGAATCTTAAAATTTTGCAGAAACTCAAACTAAGCAAAATCTTGTGCAAGTAATCTGTTGGCTCAATACCAAATTTTCCATTATTGCTCTAAAGATTCTAAAGATAGTTCCTTCCAGAAAAGATCAATTAAGTGCATTTCCATGGATTCCTGCCATGAAGATTATACTATAGTGGTATGAATATGTCCTTGTGAAATGTAAAGAGTATTGTTGCATCTGGATTTCATATGAAAAACATTACTACAATCTCTTGTTACTTCATGTTTGGTGATTGCTTACTTGGGGTTTCTTGTTTCTTTTCTTTTTTCTTTTGTGTTTTTTTTTTGTTTGTTTTTTTGTTAAATAGACTTGGATTATCACTTGCTTTTGTCTTCAACTACTCCTACTTAATCCTCTTGTCAAAGCCCAGAGTTCCTGCGGGAATCCAGTCACAGATGATGTGAATGACATTGCAAAATTGGTAAGTAGCTTTTATTTTAAATTATTCTTTATGTTAAACAATAACCAGTGTCTAATGGCTCCTGTATTTCTAAGTGAAATTATTAAATCTATATTAGAACCAGTGGAATATTAAAAGAAAAAATAATCCATTGACATCTGTCACATGAGCAAAACCTTTCTTGCAGAGACTAGAGAGTAGTTTCAGTGTTCATTGAAAAGATGACCTTCTTGATCAAGAAGCAGTGTATGTACATAGGTGGTTTTCTCATTTTCCTAAAACATTCAGATCAGATTGTTTTCCATGCTGATGAAAGATTATTGTCTTTGTGCTACTGATTTGTATGGAGCAGACTGGTGGCAAACCAGCTGAATTGAATGAGAAGTCTTTGCTTCATGTATATGAGACTAGTACCATGTATAAAAATAGTATGAGGTTAGACAGTGTTGTAGCAATCAAGGCAATAACAACTGAACAGCTCTTGCAGGTGTGAGTGAGTTACACTCATTACCTGTTTCTCTATTTGCTGTACCCAGAAGTTTAAGTCTGAAGGACTCACAGCTTCATATAAGAGCTGAATTCATTTAAGTAGATTTTAACTACTTAATTTACTGCTATATTAACCTGAAAAACTGCAACTCCCTGTGATGTCGGCTGGCATTTAACTCCGCTGAAGTCAGCAATTATGCTAACTTGGAGTAGTGCAGGATATAACACCAAAGTTTTTAAGAAATAACATATACTGAACACTTAACAAGCATATTTTCATGGACATATGGAATCTAGCTGAAAATTTTGGCTTCATTGTGGGAAAAGAATTGCAATAGGAATGTTATTATTATCAAACACATAAATTGGAGTCCCTAGTGGCATTGTTGCCAGTGCAGTGTTCTAAACTTGTTTTCTTTGAGAATTTTTACATATGATGGTACATAATGTAAATCTCTAGGGGTGCTCTATAGTCCTACTCAAATGCTTAGTGCTTCAAATTAGTCCTTTCAGGCTGAATTTTGAAGTACTGACATATTTATTCCAAATAATATTTAATCTCTTGGAAGAGTATTAAGCTCTGGTGTAAACTTTTTGAAATCATGCAAGAACAAAAGAGTTTCTGAGAGCTGGTGAAATTGTGCAGTGCAGGGTTATCAATAACTTTTTGTCACTTATGTGTCCTCAAAACAAATGCTTTAAATTTCCCTTTAGTACAATTTAAACTTTGAGAACATATAAATACAAGTTACAAAACATTTGCATGCAACTTGAGCAATCACTTTGAATCAGTTTGCTTTTGAGATAAATTCTGAAGGAAACCTAATATCATAAAAATTAGGTTGGTCTTTTATTTGTTTGTCACTTTCCATGTAGTCTTCCCACATGATCTTCCAGAGTCCAGCAGCTGCAGTTCTTGCACATAGCCCCACAGCATTATTTTTCCCTACCTCCACCCTCCATGTTCCCTCTTAGTTCTCCACATGAAGTATGGTGCCTAGTTCCCTCCCATGCCCCCTAGGCATGATGCCTACCAGTGATTGCTGGATTTACATCCCCTTTTTCTTGGACTTCTGGCTGGGCAGAAAGGACTTTTTGCATTGAATGTTTTGGTGTATGTGCTGCATGTCCTGCAAGAAAACTTCTGCCAACTGTCCAGGTTGTTCTGTGCTTTTGCTGCTGCTAAGCCCGAGCAGAGTCGGGTAGGGCTGAACGTCTCTGGATGCTCCTCCATGAGGATGCTGTATGGTCCTTCTTCTGACTCAGACCCATACCTTTCAGATCTCCCTATCAAATGGAAAAGTTTGGTGATGTTAACTAGCGCGTTCAAAGCTATTTTGGGTTGGAGAACTAACAGAGATGTCTTTGAGTTGCTTGAGTGTTCTGAGAATGTTTTAAGGAAAGTCTGTCTCCCTGTTTTGTCTGTATTAATATTTGCAGAAATAATTTCAATAAAGGCACTTGAGAATTGAAAGGATAAGGTGAAAATAAATTTAGTACTTTCAATTTAGCATGAGAACTCTTGGTTCCAATTAACATGACTATATTGCATGTTGATCATTCTCTTTTGAAATTCTACACCATGAGAACTTGACATTGAGAATAAAATGAAAAAAATATATAATAAGGTTTAAAGTACTTTTAAAACAAAATATCATTAGCTGACTGTGAATACAAGAAGGGTACACAGAGAATACTGACTGATCATGTTACTTTGCAGCAAGTACAGTATTTTATGTTTATATGGACTATATCCTTAGTATATGTGATAGGGACTTCAACATTATGTTTCTTAAAAATATGGTTCATAAGACCCTACAACTCTTGTAAATTATGGTATAAATTTTGTACCACTTCTGCTTTTCAAAATATACTCACTGAATTAAGGAATGATATCCTGATGACATGTATCTCCAAAATTAGATTTTGCACCCATAGGTGATCGGGTTCTTTATTGACATCATTGAACCATTAAGTTGGGAAAGACCTCTAAGATAGAGTCCAACTTTTGGCCAAACAACACCAACTAACCCATAGCACTGAGTGCAGTGTTCAGATGTTTCTTGAACACCTCCAAGAATGGCGGCTCCACCACCTCCCTGGGCAGCCCATTCCAATGCCTAAACTTTTCCTTTCAGTGAAGAATTCATACTGATGTCCAACCTGAACCTCTCCTTGCACAGCTTGAGGTCATTTTCTCTTGGTCTGGGAGCTGCCTGGGAGAAGAGGCCAACACCCGTCTTGCTGTAGCTTCTTTTCTGGTAGTTGTAGATAGCCTCCTTTTCTACAGGTTGAACAACCTCTCAGCCTCTCCTTGTATGATTTACTCTCTAGACCCTTTGCCAGCTTCCTTGCCCTTTTCTGAATGTGTTCCAGCACCTCAATGTCTATCTCGTAGTGAGGGGCCCAGAACTGGACGTAGCACTTGAGATGTGGCCTCACTATTGCCAAGTACATGGGGACAATCAGTGCTGGCCACACTATTTCTGATACAGGCCAGGATGCCATTGGCCTTCTTGGCTGCCTGGACACACTACTGGCTCATGTTCAGACAACTGTCAATGAGCACCCCAGGTCCTTTTCCTCCAGGCAACTTTTCAGCCACTCTTCCCCCAGCCTGTAGATCTGCATAGGGTTGTTGTGATCAAAGTGCAGGACCCAGCAATTTGTTTTGCTGAACCTCATACTGTTGGTCTCAGGCTGAATCGAGCCTGTCCAGATCGCTCTGCAGAGCGTTCCTACCCTCCAGCAGATCAATCCTGCCATCCAACTTAGTGTTTGTGAACTGACTGATAGTGCCTTTGATCTCCTTGTCCAAATCATCAGTAAAAAAATTAAACAGGGCTGACCCCAATAATGATCCCTGAGGGACACCACCAGTGACTGGCTACCAGATGGATGTGGCACCATTCACCACCGCTCTCTTGGCCCAGCCATTCAGACAGTTTTTACTGCAATGAAGAGTGCACTTTTCCAAGCTGTGAGCTGCCAGCTTTCCCAGGATAATGTTGTGGGAAGCAGTATCAAAGCCTTTACTGAAGTTGGTGTAGAGTATGACTGGAGATCCTACTGGCATTTAAAAGTCTTATTTCTTAGCTGATCCAAAGAATCTGTGCTAGTAGAACATAGTGTCTTGAATAAATATCCTTCCTTTTGATGCAGAAAAAAAAATTGTAGCACAGAGGATTTCACAGAAAGTAATGATATGTACAATTATTACCCATAGTTATTATGATGTTACTCACACGCTCTGTCACACGTGCCAACAGTGACACAATAGTTATTTCTAAACGCTTTATTCTCAGCCAGACTATCACGTTTTTTAAAGCTTTTCCTCCACAGTTGTTACTATAGTCCCCTATCCATGGGCAATGAACTGTGTTCAGCAGTAGTACACAAATCCCATCATTTAGCTTAGGATATTGGCCTCTCTTACTCCTGTCTCATCACATCTTCTTAGACATCAGCCTAGTTTCAGTTTGGCCTGAATCCTCCACTGAGGCAGATTACAATCTCCTTGTCTCTCCAAAATGTTAGTCTTCCCTGGGCCTTTTCTCCTATCACTATCTCTGTCTACAACAAAGGTGCCTGATTTGGCTCTTGATAATTCATTGACCCTTCTAAGTTCACTTTTAAAACCTCTTGTTTTTCTTATCATAATAGGAGAAAATGTGAGGGTTTTTGTAGCTCTCTGTCCATGTAAGTACATTTTTCTTCCAGATTCTAGGTGGATAAAAATCCAGTCTACGAAAAGTCATTTTCTAGCTTCAAGTTCTGTAATTTTGCCCTTCTGTCTGTTAACAAGCTGCTCTAACCCTTTATCTTCTTATTTCCGTCAAGCTGTTCCTCCTTTTTTTTTTCACTATCAATGGCAAGCTTCTTGGGTTTATCTTCAAAGGTACTATTAACACTGCCTGTATTGTCATAACACATGCTGAGTTTGCCCTCTTGTACCAGATTCTCCTCATTATATCCGTGGTATCTGTTACACTGTTTGTGGCCATAGGAAAGATGCTCCTTGATGAACTCAGGCAGATTCTCATTCTCTTCCTAGCTCATGCTAAGATTCTTTTCAGCATGAATCCATGTCCCTCATTTTTCTGTTTCCTGCTATTTTTTCCCTACTTCTACTGCAGCATAACTACAGTTTGCAAACAAGTGCCACAATTCACTACAATCTAGTCTTCCTTTCTTTGGTACTGGGCTTGTTCCAAGTATGGTAAACCCCTTCCATTGCTTGTAGAAAACTCTATGGCTGTGGCTGTGCTCCACTCAAATGTATTATATTATAGGAATATGAGAAGTACATGCCTCAGTCAAGACCCTCTGTGAATATAGACCACGGATGTCTACTAAGCCTAAGCTATCAGAGAATAAGTAAGGCATGCTGTGCAGTGCCTGAAAATGTGGGTCATTTGCCTAATCAACTTTGTGTTGAGTAACAAATTGAGGACAGATGTGTGGTGTAACTTGTTTTCAGTGGTCTTAATCTGGATTTTCACTAGCATCATGCTAGACTCACACCAGAAGATAGAATTGTAAAGAAAGAGCAAATTCAATAACAATAAGGTTTCAGAGCATTAATCAACCTAAGACCAAACCAGATTGGTATCTGTTTTTTAAAAAAAGTGTCTTGTATTTTCTGTAAGGTTAAATTTATTCAAATCTATGTAATACAATTTTGTCATAGGAAGAATGTGTCCTAAATAAAGAACAATTGAGCAATTGTTTTTGCTTTTTAATAATGAGAACTTTAAAAGAGCATAATTTCCTACCTATAGAGAATGAAAGTATTTAGAGAGTATTCTTTCTGCACTACTAATTACTTTGACTACTGCTTCTTTTTTAATGAAGATGTCTGGAGGGAAACACATTACTTGATGAACAAATTTTCTGAATTATGAAACTCTATTTGCAGCACCTGTCAATAAGACCGGTCCCCACTGTTCTTTTCATCACAGTAAGTCAGTAGAAAGCTGCATCACTGTATTTGTCTTTGACTTAGATTTTGCCTAAGAATTAGGAATCTGTTGTATATATATTTATTAAATATGAGCAGCAAACCTACAGCATGTACACAATATACCTACATATTTTGGCTTTGTCCATTAACTAAATCTAAGATACCTCTTCTTCCATGATCTACTTCTCTAAAGAAATTTTCTTCTTTTGAATGTTGGAAGACCAAAAAATAGTCAGCATTTACTGGCCAGGTTGCTTGTTTGAGACATGCTGTTTCAAATACTTTGCTTTCACATTATATTTTTGCTGTAAATATGTACTTTACACTCTCTGCAACATTTGATATTTATTTTTAAATGGATCTAACTCTCCTGAGTGAAGGTGTTATAAAAAATTATCCAGTGTTGTTATCCTGCAAATAACCTGCCACTATGACTGTAAGAAGTGTGAACGGAAATCGTTAGCGTGCTGTCTTAAGCCAAATGATGAAGATTTTATTAACTGCTTCATTAGCAGATAAGATAGAGTGCATTGCAGAGATGAAGGACAGAGGGTGGAAGCTAATGCGGGAAAAGAAAAGCCAGGGATGCAGTAAGGAAGACAGAGAGGTACATAGAGCTGGAGGGGGCCTTTTGACAAGGACATGTAGGGATACAAGGGGGAATAACTGAAAGAGAGGCAGGCTAGATTAGATATAAGGAAGAAATTTTTTACCATGAAGGTGGTGAAGCAGATTGCCTGGAGAAGCTGTGGATGCCCCATCACTGGAAGTGTCAAGGCCAGGTTGGATGGGGCTCTGAGCAACCTGGCCTAAAGGAAGTTGTCCCTGTTCATGGCAAAGAGGTTGGAACGAAATGATCTTTAAGGTACTTCAAACCAAACCATTCCCTGATTCCATAAAAAGGATAGGAAAAGGGAAACAAGTAGAGAGAAATGGGAGGTAGAAACGATATACTAAAGGAAAGTATGTTTTTTCCCATCATAATGGAAAATGGAAATTTTTACTTTATTTACTTACTTTATCTTTGATATTTGTATAAAAAAAAGATGATGTCTATGTTTGTCTGCTTATAATTTTCAGAACAGTCACAATAAAGAGAATTTGCAAGAACAGTAGCCCTCATTTCAAAGCACACGACTGCAGAGAGAGGTCATCTCTCTTATGTCTGCTGTTGCAATGAAAGAGTAGTTTATGGAACCCAAATCACTTTTACGTCCTTTTTCATCTCCCCATCTATGTGATTGTGAGCATATTTTTAAAGTATATTTGGGTTATGCAATGTTAACAGTGCTGTATTAAATATTCAGATCTCTCTATGTCAAAAGTAATCTTCCATTCCCCAGTTTGAGATTTTGTTACAACTGGGAGTATAGCACTTAATGTTGATTTTTATATGGATTTAAAGACGTACGTCTAGATTCCCTGTTCTTCACCTTTTCTCAGAGCCTAATAGGATTTCTACAACCACACACACCCACTAAATCAGATAAAAAATTTGTGACATTTTAATTACAATGCAGAATTCTTTTGGTTTTATACATTCCTTTCCAAGATTATCAGTTGACATTCTCTATAATCATTGAAGCTGTTACTTCTGTTTAAACCAAGGTAAGTCATGCAAGCAGGTGTTTTATGGCCCCCAAAATTCATCACTGTACTTAAGGAGTTGAGTAGAGGAACTAATAAAAAAGCCATTCAAAGATGCAAGGAGTTTCAAGGGACAGTTGTTTTCCAACTACCTTTGCTCAGGCAGGACCCCTTCATCATCCGCTCCTTGTGAAAGCCACAGCAATCAGGTACCTTGCACAGAGTGGGTGTGCAGAGTCTGTTCATTCCTTTCTGTATCATTTGAGCAGCTGAAAATCAAGTGGTTGAGTTTGGAAGTGGTTTGGTTTTGGAAGTCCAAGACAGACACAAGTATAACTCCCTCACTTTGACTGAGGTCCATCATTTACCAGCAGAGCATCTGACGTGTAGTTTAGTCAAAAAAAACTTTAACAAGCTTTGTCTTGAGGCAGGGCATGTATTTTGTCTTTGACATGCTCCTCTCAGTGATCTGCATCTTTAGAAGTAAATTCAAAAATATCTTTTCCGATTCACAGTCTGTCAAGGAGGAAAATATCTGAGGCTGAGCTGTATACTTTGATTGAGAAGTTGAGCTCTTGGGCAGTCAGATTTTTTTAACTGAGCATGAAAAGTGCTTCACAGGCTCTCATGCCAGGAAAGGAGATTGTATACATAATGCATATCAATTCTTGTAGTGTTCATTGATATGGAACAAATTTAATCTTCCAGTGACCTTTCTTAAAGAGCAGTGGTTTTGCTGATGTTGCTAAGTATGGAATCCCTCTAGAGCGAGTATGGGAAACTTTGCATCTTCACTATCTATGCTGCTTAAAGTGCTGCTAATCCTACCTCTCTAGGCACGCAAAGATAGCTAGAAAAAATGCTGGATTGCCTATTAGTATGTCATGATGCCATGATATTTTTAGAGAAAGGAAAAACAGGCAAAAAATCTGCATGAGGATTTAGAATAAATCAGATGATTTTTAATTGAAACTTAAATTTTAATTGGCAAATAAAACATTATAGTTTGTAAAAAAAAAAAAAAAAAAAAATTACCTAAAAACTGCTCAGGGGAAAAAAAAAAAACAGATCCCAGTGTTGGTTGCTATAGAAACAGAATTAAAAGCAGCTATAAGAGAATGATCTTTAACCTGAAGTAAAAACGCTTCTGCACCAAAGGAACTATATCTGTACATATTGTTTTTGATTAAATGGATTTCAAACTAGGATGAGGAATATCAACTGGATCTTTCATTGATACAAAAGAAAATAGATTTATTGTATCACGAAATGTCACATTATTGGTAAATCTTTTGAAAAATACTTCAAAAGATTGTGGCAATCCAATGACTGCTGGAGTCTCGGACTGTTCATCTCCCAACTGCACATTCCCCACATGTTCATCCATGTCTCACAGTAGTGTTGGATCCCATCTGTGGGAGATTGGATTGTATAATTCAATGAGAACTCTTCTTCCACTCCTTGTCTTTGCTGCATCACACTCCACACTCATCCACATCTACAAAGCCGCACTCAGCTTATGTGTGTGGAAGCTCTGCTTTGCCCCAGGACATTGCTATGATATAATTATTTTGCTCATCATTAATAAGAGGAATAATTTCAAAGTTAAAATTTTGCTCAAAAATGCTCAAGTGTTGTTCTGACCTGATACATAACTAAGCACAAGGCAGACAAGTATTTATTTAGGTTTAGATGCATGTTGAAGTTGGAAGTTATTTGAAGGAAAAAGGGTTAGATACTTCTGTGTCCTCTACTGTCTACAGTGGTTGGAGCTATGTAGAAATTGTCAGGTAAATACTTCAAGACATGCCATTAACAGATGAAAATGCAGTGGAGTTTCTGTAGTAATGAATAACCTCAGATCACTTCTCTTCAACACACCGTTGACTTTAATTCTGCTGGGAAGCGGTAGCACTGAACATAGATCAGATCAGGTCTGGACATACTACAGTGAGCAACTAAGGGTCAATAGCAGTTCCACAGGAAACTAAGTATGTGAGTAACCTTTTCTTACCTGCACCTTTACTGCAAGCAAACCTTTAACTTTACCTACTCCTGGGAAATTGGTGAAAAATTGTGTTGAATATTTGATAGATTTTGCTGAATGCAGTAATGGCAATTAAGTCTTTCTTTGTGTAGTCAGTAGTAACATTTTTATTATCTTTTTATTGTAGGTTGGAAATCTCCCAAATGATTATATGATAACACTTAAATATGTCCCGAAGATGGATAGTCTGGTATGTACAGCCACTTCAAGTTATTCCTAATAAAATAGCCCGCTGGAACCAGTGATGTCTGTAACGTTTTGTACCTAGTCCTATGGCTTAGTAAGTTACAGTTAAATAATGGTTATTTCACTTGTCATATGGTTCTCAAGTATTTATATAAAAGTAATGTAGAAAGATTCCTGCAGTCCCTTAAAATCTTTTTAATTACAGGAATTTTAGAAAAAATATTTCTTCATATTAAATTTTTTAACATTTTTTCTGGAAAAAGTCAAACTACTATATTACTTCATTGTGTCAATTGAAAATTACTACTTTCTTGTGTAGGTTCTCTCTAACTGTACTTTGGAACATACTGTAGAATGGCCTTGTTTCAGCCAGTGGAAATGCCATTAAAACACAACAGATTCTGAGTAGCCATTGAGGACAACCTTAAGTTCAGAAAATGGTAGTGTCAGCAACTAAACAAACCAGTAGGGTTTCAAACTTGCTTTGTATTACCTTTTTCTATATAGTCCCATATTTAATACATAGTGATACTTTCAAATAAGCATCATCTATATGCTTTAAAGTTCTATATCATTTTATATTTAAATCATATTATCTTATTGCTTAATCTACTAAATAGTTTTTTAGTCTTCCCCAGTTTAACAAAAAAAATGCATTTTAGAATCATGTATTGAAAGTGCTCTCTTGGTTGTTGCATACACTGCAAGAAAAAGGAGAAAAGGGAACAAGGTGAAAGTACAATTATACTGAATGCTGTATTGTTTTAAGGAAAGGAAAAAAGTAAGAAAAGGATAATTTTGTCAGTTAAACTGAAGAATATTGTGCCAGTCTTAAGAATGAATCATTGTACACATACATCAGTAACTGAAAATCATCTGCTGTTTTTGTGTCTGTACAAGGTTTTCATTATGAAAATCCAGTTTCTGTGTGGTACACATCTAAAAATGCATCCTGTCCTGCAATGGTGTAGCAAATCTAGCAATATTCCCTATTGATACTGGAGAATGATGACAGAAGCAACATTCAGTCCTGAATACCAAGAATATGGGAGGAGGAGGAGGAGGAGGAGGCTGAGGGATAGTGAAGGGCCCTGAGTTATGAGGTTATGAAGGGTTATGTCAGATGTAGAAGTGTTCTTAAGAAAAGCTCAAGGCTTTTAGTAAAACAGAGTACTTTAGAGAACCCAGTTTGAACTTGATTCTTTAGACAGAAAAACTCTGCAGAACAAAAGCTATGGAAGTCAGGTACTAGATCTTATGTAAATAGATCGAATGCAAAAATTTCCATTTCTTTCTGTAGCCAATATTCAGAGATAAAGGAAGTAAGACTGGATGCTACCATCCCCTGGCTGCTGTGCTTTTTGAAATTCATTAATTTTGGTGCCTGGTGTGATGAGGTTCATGTCTGTGGAGGACAACAATAACCTGAGTGCTGTTCTCCCAACTTCCAGGACGAGCACAGTAGCTGTTGGGCTTGATCGAGGCAGTTCCCTTGGCTGCAATCCTGGGGAGGTTGTCACTGCAGATGAAGAAAGCCAGGAAGCCTTCTTGAGCCATGAGTCCTGGTTGTTTTCACTGCCAAACTCTTGCCTCTCTCTGTGGTTCAGTTTTGACTGCCAGTATGCAGATTCTTTTCTGTAGTTTAAATGCCGTGTCATCTTGATGCATCATATCCAGAAACTAAGATCCACTTTACATTTATGATGAGCAGCCAAGAGAAAAATAGGAAGAAGAGAAGTTCAGGGATGAGATTTCCATGTTCCCTTTGCTGGTACACCACTTTCAGTCATAGCAATGGGAGGTGCAGCTCTTGGCCACATGCCTTAGCAGGAAGAAGTATTCCGTGTATTCATATCCCACTTTGCCAAATTCCTCTCTGGGAATTTCAGGTTGTGTTATGCATACCACAGCAAAGGCTGGCTGAGCAAGTAGGCTGTGCTCTGGATTCTGCAAGGTCCATGCAAGCTGGGAAACCCACAGCTTTGCCTAAAGTTTTGTTTGGCTCTGAAGGGATTGAAATAGTACTCTGCAATTTTTTCAATATATTTCAGTCTTCTGTGGGAAGTGTACCCCAGGTAGCAAGTCTCAAATGTAGATGGCTAAAGGTAGAAAGGCAGGGTGAATGCAAAGCAGATTGGAAGCCAGTGTAGTGCATGTAACAGGAACAGACTGACCCATCCATTAATCAGAAGGGTTGTTGCATTATGCACGAGCTCAAGGCAACTGAGTGGCTTTAACAGTAGTCTTCCATAGAGTGAACTGTGTAGCCTAACCTGAAGGTTAAAAGACAAAGATGACAGCAGCAGGGACTGAATTTGGAAGATGATATAAACTTCAAACTGTTACATGGGTGTAGAAAGTAAAAGCTAACTGAGAGCTACCTGGAAGTACAAGGGAGGTCAGGTTTGAAATCACCCTGAAATGTAAATCTTGGTCAAAGTTTACAAAAAAAATTCAAAGTTAAAGCTCCATTTCTCCTAGCGAACAACATCACATTTTTCAATTTGAGCAGTTTCATCCCTCTTTTGGTAGGTATTGAGATAGGAAGTGATTGCACAGCTTGATATTAGTGAAAAGAAAACTTAGAGCTCTCACAAAATACAGCTTTGTAGGTCAGAACAGTTCAGTCAGAGGAGACTCCCACGCACATGCT
Source organism: Anabacerthia variegaticeps (assembly GCA_035583185.1). Classification (NCBI taxonomy): domain Eukaryota; kingdom Metazoa; phylum Chordata; class Aves; order Passeriformes; family Furnariidae; genus Anabacerthia; species Anabacerthia variegaticeps. The sequence continues at coordinate 42,664,217 of JAWWEW010000041.1, read as the reverse complement.
AAAATGCGGGAACAACAAAATAGACTCCCTGCTGGAATTGCCAAATGCTCACTAGGAGAAGAAGTAAGCTTACACTAGTCCCTGCCAGAGGCAAATGCTCACCCTCAAAACTTCAGAGGAAAAGGGTTTCCAGGTTTCCAGATCTGTACAGTAGTACAGCACAGTAGTTCTGTGACAGTGTTTCTACACCAACACAGAAGAAAGAAAATGCATTGTTTGTCTCATGGTGGCAGTGGGATGTGGCACAACATATGCTGCTTGAACAGAGTATGTTTCAAGAAGCTTTCTCTGATTTATTTGCTTCTCTCTCTCCCCTCACCTTGTTGTGCTTGAAGGAAAAAAGGGAAGCTGAATCGAGCCAAATATCACCCATTTCACTTTTTGTGAACAAACAAGTAATTGTTCAGATAATTACAGAAGGTGGTACCACTGACTTGCCACTTGTTATCGTTGTGTGAGAGAATTGTACACAGAAGTGGAAAGTCACGTGGAGCTGAACAATGTATTTACATTTGGTTCTCTAAGCCTGAAAGCCTAATACTCTGATTAGTCTTCAAAAATGTGAATGTATTTTTTTATTGCCAGAAACATCAAAGCAGAACAACACCTGTGGATTTTTTTTCCCAATAAAGAATTTGTATGCAGGTTTACTGAAGACATTGAGTAAAATGAGATTAAGCCTAGAAGTGTGTACATCACCAAACATTTGCTGTGTGTTGCAGAAGGTGGATTCAGCAATTGGGAACTGGTTTATTGATACTGAGAGTACTTCGGTTTTGTTGGGCCAAGATTTTCATATCTGGAAGGCTTTAATGATCCCAAGACATTTTCAACAATCGAAAAAATAACTTCACATACGGAATAAATCCCCATAACATTTACCAGTAAAAATTCAGCATTTATTGGGGAGGGATTTCCGGGTACATGGTGCAGTGTGACTAATGCATTACCTGTATTTTTGCTGATCATACTGAGTTAGGCTTTTTCCTGGGCTGGGTGACTGTTTTACCTATTTGACTACTGTCAAGTAAATCTAATTAAAAAATATTAATCACTCCCTCTAAGACAGAAAGATGAATTACCAGGTTTCAGTCATGTGAACAGGTGCACAAACTTTGTCTGCAAACTAATTGCATAGGTGTCAGTGAAAGGATTTGACCTCTATTCCAGTGGCACATGCAGCAAGAGGCTGCCCAGAACACTTTTGTCATTGAAAACTCAGGAAAAAAAAAGGCTTTTGGATCTAGAAACTGTTCCCAGTAATGGCATTAGTGGAAAAGCTGAAGAGAAGGAATTAACTAAGCTAACTAGTCTAAAGGTGGATGAAAGCACACAAGGATTTAATGCAAAATGTTTATGGAAACCTTCCTGAGAAGAAATTTAAATGAAGAATCTTTGGGGTTAACTGAGTCATGTAAGGTAGCGATAATAAAATGAAAACTGATATTGGTTTAAACAATTTTTAAAGCAGTAGGTGTTTAAATAAAATAAATAGATTAATGAAAGCATGGACTAGGGTTCATAGTAACATGTCCCAAGGCTCAAGCTCTCAACAGACTGATACTTGGCACTCATTAAAAATTTTAATGAAAGGATGGCGTTTAACAGACAACCATAAATATGTCAGTATCAGTGAGAATAGAAATTTTATGAGAAGAACTGAAGAAAAAGTTGGCCACACCAAAGAAGAATAATTTTAATTTAGACTTTCAAGATAATTTAAATTGGAAAGAACAGTCTACACGACTCTTGCACACTGAGCTGCTTAACCAGTTTTTACAAAAGTCTGATATTTAATCTACCTCTCTTTCTCTTTTTATCCCCTGACAGCCTAATCACTGTTGGTTGCATTTGATGGTGCCTGAATTTTCAAGAAGTCTACATAATCTTCTCCAGAAATTTTCAGATATTTCAGATATGTCAGATGTTTTAAGCAACTATTCAATCATCAATAACCTCACAAGAATAATTAATGACCTTATGGCATGCCTTGCTTTTGATAAAAACAAGGTAATCTCATACAGAGTTTCTGCTTTTATACTGGATATTTTTGGTTTTAATTTCTGTTAAGCAGTACTCAGTAGTAGTTTAAAAATGTCCAAAGCTTCATTAGATTTATTCTCATTTCTATTCCTGTACATCTGAAATCCTACTTTGTTTAGAAATGCCCTGAGTACACTGTTCTAACATTGGCTAGATGTTATCTCCTTTTTCAAATAAAAATGGCTTACAAGGAATTACAGTATATAAAATGGCCTATATACAGTTATTTAGATAGTCAAAAATGCAACCGTCATATTTAGGCTAATTCATTCATTCTGGTCTTCTTGAAACTAGCAGAAATCTTCCTTGTGCATCCAGCTTGAATTATTCATTTTGCTAGTGATCTTAATGTAAATTTAAAGATGATGTGGTTGAAGCTATTAATATACTCTTAGTATGTATCAGTGTGTGAAGCTCTGAAAGCTTCACCATAGCTAATTAAACTTTTTTATACAAAGCCACAGCAAAGACCAGAGCATATCAACCCATTTCCATGTGTTTCTGGATTCCTACAGCAGCTAGAAGGATTCCAGGAGTCTCACTCAAGAGACACCTGATTCTCTTGTGTGAAAGTAGGTGTGGGGGGGAAAGACATTAATTTTCTAGTCCCTGATACTGCTCTAACCAGATTATCAGTAATTAAAAATAACTTCTGTAGTTGAAGTTTTTGTTACACTGAATAAAATAGGCAAAATCTATCATGTTCCTTAGAGCAGGGATTTCATCTTCCATATCTGTTTATTTTTGTCAGCTAAGTCCTTAGCTGTTGTAACTGCACATTTTCAGCACTCAGCATGAATCAAATGAACTAAAACACTGAGGTGCATTTAGAGTGGAATAGCCTTGTAACTTTGTAGTGTGTTTGCATTACATTGCTGAGTATTTAGACTTTCCCCCGTTTCCATTTCAAACTAAATTTGGTCAAATCTTAATATATATATATATATATATGTATATACATATAATTCTTTTTTTCCTTTTCTATTTTTGTCCTGATGATTCAAAACACTCAGCTTGGATGTGGTCAGAGAAGAGGAATTGTATTTTGTAGAATGAAGAAGTAAATATCCTGTAATTCAGAGAAACAACTAGCTATTGATTTCTTCAGAGAATAATGATCTTAAGTCTAGTACTCTCAGCATTAAACATAAAATAATTTTGGAGTCAAAACTGGGAAGTTTTCTTTAGGACATATTTATGCCCTGTTCTTACCACTTTCCTCCTTCTTGGGAGTGCAGAGTAACCCCAGGCCAAATTTGTCCTGCTGGCATAAGAAACAGCTGTTATGAAAGCCAGAATCAGGTAAAAATTAAAAAAGAAAAAACAAAAAACCAAAACCATAATCATCTTAACATGAATCTCAATCTTGTTGTTTAGTCTGGCATAACATACTTGTCTGTTAGACCTCAGAGTGATTTGGCTTCCATGTTTATAGTCCTGGTCTTATTTTTAGGTACATTACCGGTGATCTCAGCCTGCTTCTGTGCAGTGGTGTAACCCAGCTATTGTATTGTGTTCACTGTTCTCTTAATGACGATACCAATGACTGTGTTGTGTTCATGTGTTCAGATTAAAAGGATCATGTGAAACATTGTAAAGTAATGTGAAATCAAGGTATTTTTTTAAATGAGGAGAATTTAAAAGACATCTCTTCATTTTCAGTGTAGGATGGAAGACTGTCTTTCGTTCCTTAGCAATTTTACAAGTGTATTAATTACTCAGTTCTATTTGCAAACCTAATTTGAAATCCTCAGATCAGAAGCCTTGTATGTTTTATGAAGATTATACACAGCCAGTCTGGTCTTCTGCAGGTTAAAAATTTAAACAATTTTGTGTAATCTTTGGATATTTTTATCATCTGTTGAGGTGTTAAAATGAGCATCCCTCTTGACCTTCTTTCAAGTTGAATTCTGTATTTTACCCTAGGATTTTGTAAAAGAAAATGGTCACCTTTATGAAGAGGGTCGCTTCATTCCTGAGGATTTTTTTAGGCACTTTAATAGTACCATTGAGGTCTACAAGGAGTTTGCAGACACACTGGATAAGAATGACTGCATTCTGCCTTCAACAGTAGAAACACCAGAAAATGGTAAGATGGCTCTTCTTTTGGTCAACAGAATCTAAGTAGATATAAATGGATGATTTTCCTTGAATTTCAGAGACACTAAGGATCTGATAGCATACCTCCATGTCACCTTTTTACTGCAAGTTAAAATTACTAGTGACTCTGAAGGTTGTATTTCTGTTTGAAGTCAAGTTCCAAGTGACAGGAAAAGTAGTGTCATCATTCCTAGAGACATCATTCCTTCATATAATTCATATAATAGCCTCACAGTATGCTGCCCTGTTTCTTTTCATTCCAAATATATCCTAAATTTTCTTTTCACATTGTTCTTCTTATCTCCTTTTAATGCTCTATTTAGTTTTCACAAGGCAGCAAAGGAGCCTAAGATTGCACTACTGAAAGGACAAGGAGATAGGACAAGTGGTAAATTTCAGCAGCCTCAAGTCACCTTCATATTCATCTCACCTCTCCTGAAAAGGGCCATGTTTACTTCATTTAAAAATTTGAACAAGCTCAAGTCAGGCTCCTGCAGTTCTTTCTCATCCTTCCAGTAAATGGAGGTTTTGTATTATTTTTTCTTTTACTCTCTCTAGTGAAAGATATTAGCTTTTTAATTAGGGCGGTGTATGCAGTTGCACAGTTACACCAGTAGTAACTAGGAGCAGATCAGTGCCATAACCAAAGAACTTGTTTGCAGCACTTTCTTTTCCAGATTAGCTATTCAGCAGCAGCTCAGCACATAGATACCTCTGCCTCTTAATAAAACTGCCTTTCTTGGCTTAATGCACTTTATAAACAGCCCTCCAGCCAATTTTTATAAACAGCCCTATAGCCACATCAGAATAGCCTTATAGCCCATCATCTTACATAGAGGGAACTGTATTTTAAGTTTCATAATGCTGACACACTCATTTTCTATTTAGATTCCGATTCCAGAGTCGCTGTCACAAAAACATTTTTGTTTCCTCCTGTTGCTGCCAGCTCCCTTAGGAATGACAGCATTGGCAGTAGCACTAGCAGTAACAGTAAGTACAAGTGATTGAATATATGTGTCTCTGTTTTGTTCTGGTAGCTGATTTTTATGAGAGCTCAGAGGAAAAGGATGTCATTAATTGTGCAAATTAATGGGAAGTTACATGTTCCTGATGGTGTACCATGTGTTTCTCAGCTGTCATACTGAAATGCAATGAACTTATCTAATCAAAATGTATAGATGCTATTGAATTACAATGATGTGACAGCTCTGCAACTTGGAGAGGGGCAGCCTCTCCATTTTGGCTGTCATGAGGTCTCACTAGTCACATGGCCTCAGCAAATTTGGCTGTCCCAGACACTTCATTTTAACTCTCCGAAAAGCAAACAAGAATAACTATCCTAAATCAGCTGAGGGTACTCACGTGGACAAAGAGTGTATGCTTCATTTTGGGAATCTGGCTTTACACCAGACCTGAAAATAGTCCCCGTGCTTGCTTGCTCTAGTCGCAGTAGGACTGGCTCCACAATCAGTGTGCTTTCGGTTGGGGTCAATGGCAAAGTCACTATGCTTCTGGCTGGCTGTAATCTTCTGTCTGGCATAGTCATCTCCATGTTTCTCATCTCTCTTGGTCACTGTATTATATGGCTGGTCACTGACAGATAAGAGAGGCCGAAATCGTTGCTGTAAGAGCCTCAGTATTACCTGTCATGAGGTCAGCAGGGGCATAGGAATCTGAGGTGGAAGGAAGTAGTGAAATTTCAGGGGCTTTTAGTGACATGTAAAACAGGGTGAACATTCTCCGAAGCTTCCCATGTGAACAAAAGAAGGGGATTTTCCTTAGAGGTTCCTGAAATGGTGATTAAAGCTCAACCATGTTACTCTTTCCTTGTTCCTGTTTCCCAGACACATGAGGATGACAGTGTGTATCTATCTCTCTTTACAATTTCCCCTTTTCACTTCACAAACATCTGTGTTATCTGAATGTGTGATGATGAAGTATATGGCTGGTATTCTCTGTGCAGAAGAAGTCATGTGCAAGGAGGCAGTCTGATGCAGCCTGTTGGGCAAAATTGTAGCTCCTGATGGTGGGACAGATACTGCTAAGCCTGAGTTTCTTCTCATGCTCCTTCTCTTGGGAATGTGTAATCTAGTTACTCTCTGGGTTTTTAGCACCATGCATGCTATCTCTTAGTTGGCTCACAGCTGCTATCAGATTTGAAGCCCTTCCTGATTGCTTTCTAATTAAGAGAAGGTCTTAAGTCATCATACCCCAGAACCCTCAGAGTAGAAGGCTGGAACAAAAAACCACCCTCGACTCCTGGCTGCTAGCCCACCTCTCTGGAAAAGAGAAGCCTCACTGCTGTAGATTCCCTGCCAAGAGGTCACAGAGCTGTCTGCAAATAATCTGCTGAGCTATGAGGCATCAGGAGGGGGTTAAAGAATGCATACCTGTTTCTCTCTCGGGTCTGAACATGTGATAATTTTTGCTGTCACTACTAGAGGAAAAATGTTCAGTGGCAGCCTGAAGCAATGGGAATGAATCAAGGAGCCAAAAGACAGACAGATAGATAGATTATAAGAGCAGTTCAGATGAGAGGACTTTGACCCAGTACAGTAACAGGAGGGATGCCAGGCAGCACAGTGGAGTATGGCACCTGTGTCTCTACTATGGAGGAGAGCACAGAAGCAGGATTATTAATCTTGTTTTATAATTGGAACTGCTAATCAAGTAGGAAAAAAAGCCTAATTAAAATAATGCAGTAAGTCAAAGAAATTGCTTGGCTGCCATATGCTGTACAGGTGTGTTTTAACTGATTATCATTCTCCTAAGCAATTTATTGGAAAATTGGATATCAGTTAACAGCCTTATGTAGAAATTACATGAGGGACTGCATGTCTGGGGCTGGGGACAGTTTGAACTCATAATCAGATTAAATTATATTGACTTGGATGCTGACTGGTTACACTATAGTTATTTGTTTGGACTTTTTTGCAGGGAGGGAGCTGCGGAATCTTTATTGGCATCTCTGTTTTACCCTCTGAAATGGCCTTCAGTACTGATTTTAGTTTTGTCTTGCTTTATTGCTGAGGACGTTTTGGTTTTAGTTAATCCTTACCTTCTTGGAAGGAACAACAATTAATAAACCTTATTACTTCTCGTGTAAAGACTTCCAAGCACAGGATCCCCTGGCTTCAGTACTGTTCTCAGAACAGCACCACTAGATTGAAATTTAGAACTACAGTAATTACAAACTACAGTAATTAAAAAAAAAAACAAACAAACAAAACCCAAAAAACAACAACAACAAACAAAACCAAACAATCTTTAATTTTAAACAGCTTTAAATTGAGCTTATTTTTTCATTTAATAGTTTCTAGAGCACTTAGAAGCATTCAGTGTTTGCAAAAGAACCCCTCCCGACTAATAATAAATTTCGAATCTATTAGTAAAGCCTGTGTAGTCAGATGACTTGGACTGCTCCTAGTTCTAAATTCAACTTAGACAAACCTGAAGTGCATCATCTAATAAAATAATTTGTGAAATAATTATCAGATAAATTGTATATAAATAAATAAGCTAAATTATATATTTTAATGTTGTTCCTAATTTTGTTGAAAGAGCCATGTTTCATGACTTCATTGTTTTTACACAATAAAATTAAACTACGATAACAGAGTAGAATCTTAACTAAATCGGCATCAAAAGTCATAGCCCAACTAAGTGTAAAATAGAAAAATTATGCTATTCTAATTTTTTTTTTTTTAATCACAATATTGTTCAGTACCAAGCAGCATAAAGAATGTGTAAACACAGAGGTATCTATGACTGCTTTTAGGAAGAAGGTCTCCTTTTTTAATTAAGCAAAGAATACCATAGTTTAATTCAGTAATTGTGGTACAATTTGAAAATGTTCACCCATGGCTTAATGCAATTCGTGTTGCCTTCTGTGCCTTTGTTTCAACTTCATAGTTAATAGAAAACCCTAATGAACAGGTGAGAGCTGCTCTACATTTTTACAGATAAGAACTGGTGGTAATTGTGTTGGAGCTGAGCAGAGGTAAACTGAAAATTCCTTTGAAACATATATGGCAAAAAAAAATGAGCCTGTGCTTTGAATCATAATCATAGGTGGCTGAAGGGTAGGAAGCAGCTCAGTAACTTCATTGTGTAGCTGAGTGGCTTTTAATGTACGTATATTTTTTTCACAGCTTGAACATCCCAACGTCTGTGAAGACTGCACACAAATCAGCATCAAATGAGCTCAGTTCCCTAGGGAATCTTCCCTAGGGAGTAAGAGCTCCAAAAAGTGCTGGCCTGCATCCACTCCCCTTTTCCACTTTGCTGGATAGAGTCTGTTTAAAGTGGATAGTATACTAACTGCAAAGTCAGCACTTCCTCTGCCATTGCCCAGAGAGTTCACAAATTTCCTGGTACATCTGGTTTCCTCCTAATCCTTCTCCTCCTCTGTCTTTACAACTGATGGGAGTCAGAATCTTTCTGTGTAGAGCTCTACAGTTTCTAACAGAGGAAAAGGTCCCTGTGGAAGGAACAAAAACTTCCGGGCAGCCAGCTTGCTTTCCTTATCTCCCTTTTTTTCATTAGGACACAAGTCTCCATGAGGTTCTTCAGGCTGAGAATTCTCCAACCTGTTCTGTTTGTTAATATAAATAAAAGGCAAAGAAAAAACCTTTCATGATTCATTTAATTCTCACCAGCTCTTTCAAGAGAATTTTTTCAGCACTTGAATGTGAAATTAAATAATCTGTTGTTTGCTTTTTAAGGTAGTTATGGGTTATTTAACTTTCAAATTAATTCATACATGAAATATCAAGTTATGAAAAAAATCTGTTGTAATTTTTAAAAGGTAGACTGGGAAGGCTGTCATGATGGGACTGTATTTAGGCTCTGTCCCTGGGTTTCAGGTCCTCACATGGAAAGCTTATTATGAATTCCTTTCAGTTTTCCATAGATGATGAAGGAATCATCTGCATTGGGGATAACTTCTCAAAAATCAGATTTTCTTTTTTTTTGTTCTAGATACCTCATTCTAAAGGGTCTCTTCTGTTGTCTAAGTTTGTTTCCATTAAGTTTGTGAGAAATACTGTTAAGGGTGTTAAACTATCAACAATTGCCCTGCATACAGAACATTTCTCTAGAAGTTCATGTAGAAAACAGCATACTTGCCATGACATGCTGCCCAGCACTGCAGGTAGGCAGAGGGTTTTTGAGGTTACATACTCTACCATAACATGTTATCAAGTACATTATGCTCTACATGACCTGAAGAGTCTTTCCTTTAATTCTTATTTCACTTTTTAATTTTTTTTTCTGAAGTTTGCAGGGTGGAATCCAGAAAACATGACCATCCCCATATGATTTACATAATTTAGTTGCATAACTCAGCAGTCTCTCACTGGGAAGAATGGCATTAGGCAAATTAGGGTTGCATTTTTCTTGCCAAGAGCAGTATAGGAATTTTCATCTGAGCATACAATTCAGACAGAGTAATGACAAGAAGGTTTTTTTGAGTTGTTCAGGCTGGTTCTCCCTCACTTGAGTTTGCCCAGTTTTTCTGGAGATCAGTTCTGCAAGCAAACGTCCTCTGTGCCTAATCTGGTACAGAAAGTTAGAAAAGATATGTCCCCCAGTTAATTTCTGCTTTTAACTGTAATGTCTGAGCAGACTAATCAATAGCCTCTCTTTTTCAGCTAATGTTCATCTCTGTAGAACTTTGACTGCTATCTTTCCCCTCTCCTCTGTAGACAGATTTCTTTCACGGTAAGCTAGTATTGGTTCTGCTTGACTGACGCTTCCTTTTAATGTGCTGAGTCTATAAGTGAAATTCAAGCCCCTACAGTCAGAACCAATACTTTTTAAACAGTTTATGAGATATAGAGATATATGTAGTATATGAATATATAAGATACAGATTTTATGCAGCCTTACTTTTTAGTTCTGTCTACACTGAGCCTAGAAAACACAGATGAATTTCAGAGATGAAAAGAATATTTGTCTAAATCTTGCAAGATGTCAGCCAGAAAATCTCAGAGAGTTGCAAATGAATTGCTCATTAATTATAAGAATGGTCCTTTCTAAACTAAAGCATTCTTGAAGGCTTTTTAATAATGTACTAAACCACACATTGTCTGACCCAGTATATCATCCAGTACGTGCTTAGACAAATTTCACACAAATTTCGAGTTGCTGTCAGTTCATTTTCTTTTCTATGTATCCAATCACCTATACTTTTGCCGTGCTTACAGTTTGGTTCTTTTCCTGTAATCTGACAATACACCCACCATTTGAGCTGCAGACACCCATTCTTGAAAGGAACCAAAACTGGGTGGATGGTGTCTAAACTAACAGTGTCCTGTGGCTCACTTTGCCTTTCAGAAGGAGGATCCCCAAGTGACTCTGTAGGACTTCTCACATTCTGCTCTTGATTAAGTAACTGGAGGGCCAAATTTTAATCTCAGCATGTGTGCAGCTCCCTGTGAGGTGAATGGAAAGACTAGGACTGCTGCTCTTCCATTTAAAATGTTAAAAGCTATCAAGAAATGGTTATAACCAAATAACGCACAGCTAGACCTCAAAGTACAAGGGCTTGATTTTCCTGAAGTCAGTGCTACCTTTCCATAAGATGTTAGAAGTGATCAGGCTTATTTTGTTAAATTAACCACCCTCAAGTGGCCTCATGTTGGTCATCCATTAGTGGCAAGGCAAAGTGTCTGTCTGCAGTCAGTGGGAGGTATCTGATGGAACTTAGGAATATGCACGAATTGACATACATTCTTTTCCAAAGAATTGCTTTGAGTTTCAAAATAAGACCTTCAAAAATGAATAAATCCAAAACTTTGAAGTGTGAGAAAGAGGAAATTCTCTACAAATGACAAAAAGAGAATTAGTGTTGCTACTTTTCAGCACAGTTATTTCAGAAGTGGGTGAAGCATCCTTGTGGTCAAAAACTTCCTGTAAGTTCCTGTACACTTCATTGTGTATGAAGTGCACTTCATGTACATAGCACTTTGAAGTATCTGTTCTGCTATTTAAGATGCTGTTATGTAGGTGGTGCATGAAAGTGCTCTTGCTAATAGTGTTGCCCTGAAGAAAGTTTTCTGCTATAAATCTGTCTTCACTAACAAACGTATCTGTAATTACAGAAGAAGCACTTGGCTTCATTAGCAGCTCCAGCCTGCAAGGGATCAGCATAGCACTGACATCATTGCTGTCTCTTCTTATTGGCTTTATTTTGGGAGCCATGTACTGGAAGGTAAGAAATACTACATTTAATTGTTTACATAGTGATACTACATTTCTTAGCTGTGGAGGAGGCAGGAAGAACAGAACCGTTCTGCATTCGAAAATGAGATACCTCTTTTGATTTTCGCTGAACTGTGACATGCAGATGTGCCAAATTCTTGAATTCCACCATCAAAGTACAAATCCTATCCTATTAGCATGATTGCTGTCTAATTGGAAACAAAAAATGTGGGATTCACTCAATCTTCCCTTTCGCCTATGGTATATTGAGACTATAATTCTTTTGCTTTTTGCCACTTGTGCCCCTGCCTACAATACAAAGACTTCAATAATAAAATTATATCAGTAACAGACATAAGTTAGAGGACAAGATTTGACCTACATTTTGCAAAATTACTTTGATATTGCAAATCTGAAGCAAATTGAAGCATACAGCAATTGTTTAGGGAGTTGCTAAACAAGGCTTTAGAATATTTATATTTAATGCATTTTCTTCCTAGAAAATACATCCTAAATCCAGACCAGAAAGTGTTGAAACTACACAGTGTCGTGACTGTCAAGAGGAAAATGAGATAAGGTATATTGTTTCACTTTATATTTGCATTTACAAATGTGATTTTATCTCTGAGAGCTACTTCCTGTTACTCTCTAGCTCTGTGACAAACACAAAAAAAACCCAAGCACAAGGTCTTGCTGCGGAGGTAAAATATGTGCTTTGGGTGTGCCCTTTAAAGGACTTTCTGGTTAAAATCAAGAAATTGATATGGAGAATATTACTGCATACATAATTTTTTTAAGAGGATATTACCTTTACTTTCTCTGTCCTTACTCCCACTGTGAGAAAGGATTGCTGAGACCTGTGGGGGAAGCAACAAAATAAAATAAATGTTGTTATTTGCTGTGCAGCATAAAGCTAGATCAATATTATGGTGTACAGCTAGGCTGTTATTACAGAAATAAATAGAAAGCAATGTCTTCCTGATTGTGTTCCTAAATACTTTTAAATACTTTTTACAGTAATATTTTTTGTGTTCTTTTACTTTTTTATATTCCCCAGGGTATAATGTTTTCCAGGGGGGCTTTTTATGCTTGTGGAAAGTTAATGAGAACTCCTTAAAATCCTAATTACTTCCTAAGGTCATCCTGAAATGATTCAAGGCTCTGTTCATACTGAAACTCATACTTAAACATGGCTTTATCTGACTTTTAAACAGAAAAAGTTCTGTGTCACTCATCCAATTAAATATAGCTTAGAAATAACAGTTGAAGACTTTGAAGTTCCTTGGACATGACTTGGGCAAAAAATTCTGTGAAATCCAGAAAAGGACTTAGGGATACTTTAAGTTAGACTAGTCCATGCTAAAGCATTTTGAGAGTATTGTTTAACTTCATATTTCCTGATGTTTGGTTAGATTTTAATTATGAGGGATTTAGGGAAAAATTTTATGCAGATGGCAGAAGGACACATCCTTTAATCTTCTCACACTGTGTGGAATGTCTGCTGCTGCCCACTGTTAAAGGCAGAAATAGGTAAGGTTCTGGTCCAGCAGTTTGGTGACAGGAGCTGAAATTTTCAGTTATTAGGCTTGCTAAAATAATAAATTCTTAATGCAAATTTACTTCATGTACAGTATATAGAATGAAAGATTGCATATTCAACAGGTATACTAATTGCTATGAATAACTCTTTCTGCACCTCAGCCTCACAGATATTAAAACCTGTGAAATGGAACACATAACTTCCATTTAATTCCACAAGACATATAAAACATTTTATGTGAAGAAAAGAGGAAAAAAAATAGTTAAATGCAGGAAAAGGCCTTAGCAGGAAGTTTAGACAGATTGCATTCTCTATCAGATATCTTCTTAAATATATGATATATGTTTTGGCATATATGGCATATATGTCCCTGAGAAATTAGGAATATTCATCTACAACTAGGAAGAACTAATAGCAAATATAAATTACAGTACTTTGGGTTCCCTTTCAACTAACTTGTAGACCCTTCTATTCAAATGAAAAGACTAGTACTGTAGTAATAAAGCACCTTTATTTTTTCCAGTATGTTGCAGCAAAAAGAAAAAGAACATCTACAAGTGTAGCTGTTGCTTTTTTTCCCTCAACACTGTTACTGTTTCATGTACTGGTAAGTTATTATGGTGAGAGTCTTACCACAGGCTTAATTACTTTCAGCAGCTGTAAATCAGCAGTCTATTTGAGGAAAAAAAATTACATCTTGCTATTAGTAGGCTAAATTTGTGCATAAGATCTTTAGCAGCTAATTTAATTAATCCTGTATCATTAATTTAGACATTTGACTTTTAACCTGAATGATTCTAAATGAAATGTGCAAGAATTCCAAAACGAAGGACAGCTACTGCTCCTCCTTTTTGGCTTGAGAGCTGGTACGGAGAAGCCCTCAGCAGTTGTCCTACAGCTGTTTCAAAGCAATGTGAACTAAAAACACAATCTGCTAAAAGTAGCAGGTGAGTGTAGGAGAACAGGCCAAGTAGAGCTGAGCTTTTATTACTGGTTGCTTAGTCAGCACGGTCTGCAGTCTCTGTAGCCTTGTCCGATGCATCATTCTTGCTTTAGTATGCAAGCGAGAACAGCAAAGGTGAGTGAGGTTTCTCGGTCCCAGCTGTCCTCTGCAGAATGGTGCACTTCTTTGTCAAGGGGCTTCTTACCACAGGAACTGTGCTGTACTTAACCCGTGGAATCTATGCAAGAGTCTGGAAGATTCTGGCAGCACTGAACGGTTCATTTTATACCAGGAGTGGAAAGAGCAGTGTAGGAGTAAACAGGCCATCCAGGTTTTGCAGTGCATCCTGTAGTGGTTACTCTGGTGTGTTTGATGTGATCACGTTAGCTACAACTTGAGAGATTTTCAGTCTCTTTAACTCCTTTGTTCTAACATCTGCTCAGTGAGAAGGAAAATTGTCACTGTACTGGACAAATTGTTCAATTTTTCCAAACATGTAAACTCAGTTTGGTATTGACTTGTCCAGATGATTCAAAGGGAAATTTCCTGCCAGAGATTGCCAATACCAAAATGCGCAAACATCATAGTTTGTAAAACAATGAGAGTTGTTTCATCACCTTAGATGATATCAATGAGCTTTTGCAGGCAAGTGTGTTCTTGGACCAGGAAAGTACATCTTATAACATTTTTCTTTCTGAGTAAAGACACGTCTATGCAAGTGTCATTAAATTTATCTATTTTCAAAATTATAAGGAAACAATGTCTCTGTTATATGTCTGTGAAAAGCTCTACAGTTTAGTTACACAGAGAGGAAAACTAACCAGCAAAATCAGTTTCTGTTTTTCTCTTCAGGCAGGTAACAGTTCCATGTTCGCTTCATAAATGAAGCAGCTTTAAGCACATTTGTATTCCTTCTGGAGTGACAGACTGAGTCTGCATCTGTTGTTGCTGCCCATGACTCCATAGACATGACATAAAAATGAGGACAATTTGTGTTTGTTACTGTGAAACCAACACTGAATTGAACAATGACAAGAGGATTGTGCACTTAGCAGGACTGTCTCTTATGTGAATATCTACCTTGTGTGACATTTGAGTATTTTTATTTGCATTAATACTTTCATCTGACTCTGAAAAAATATGTCCTCAACAAAAAGCGTCTTTCAAATGCCTGCAACTATGTGTAATCATTGCAAGTCATAAATACCTTTACATCCTTAATTTAAATTCTGTGTCCTCTACCTTACATTGATGTCTTCAGATGGAGGTCTCTGAACTGACAGAAAATACAGAAATGGATACAGATAACATACTCTTCAATATTGTATATAAAACTTGAAAGCAAAGTCATGCCATGAATGCGTGTTCTAGATTTTTACATATAAGGAGCTGTGTTTATGATTGGCAAAGGCTATGTATACAGCAACATGTGGTCTCTGTCGGGTGCCAGGTGGCTCGTTGCCCACCCCAGAAAGCGTCAAGAATTCATCAGCATTGGTGGTCTCTGTTCAGGAAAAGCAAGTACTGGATGAAGACAAAGTAAGGAGGAGGTGAATGTACCTCATGGAGATTCGAATCATTAAGAGTAACTGCTGTTTTTCTTAATGTGAATACTGGTGAAATTTCAAGCCATGCTAAGGAAAGTAAAGAGTCTGAATTACAGTCAAACATCACAATAAAGACAAACCCATGAAATGCATTTTAAATTCTGAAGATGTATGCCATTGATATCTTGTCTTTAAATGTGTAGCATAGAAAATCTGAAAGATTCTGTGAGTGTATTTAGCTTTTACTTACATCAGCTGTAATTAATGTTTGCATTGTGTTTTAAGTGATTAGTAAGCTTTAATATCCTGGCATTCTCCACTCTTGAAGGTTAATTCTTTTGGAACAAAAGAGAAAGACTTTGTTTCCCACTTGTCTTCTGCATCTGTTGCTGTTATAGCATCAATGGAATATGTACAGGACTGATGTACAGATATGTATTTTCAAGTAAATCCTAAAAATACCATGGTAAAAGTTACAAATGTAGTTGTGCATCTTTTCATTTTGGCTCTTTCCAGATAATGGGTATTAATTATTTATCTGTATTAGGGGGTTTTACTTCAGAACGGTAAAGGATAAAGGCTCACTTCAGGTGACAAACTGTCTTCTGTCATCAAATTGAGGAGGTCAGCAAGAGTTTTAGTTTAAGTCACTTAAGAACTTGAAAAAAAAACCCCTTTTAACGTTTTGCATAAAGTTGGAGTTCTTTTTAAAATGTATAGTTACTAAATTTTTTAGGAGTTCTTGTGGAATTTTTTTCTTCTGCTGAATTTTCTGCATAAAAAGAATATGTCATACATATAATATATACATGTATGTGCGTACGTGTGTGTGTGTATTATTGATAAAACTCTATTTCATACTTACTAAAAAGAAAAAAATCTCAGAACCTTATCCTGTTTGATGACAGAGCTGATGTGTGCATGTAGCCACTCTGCGTGGAATTTTGACTCTACTGAGATCACTGTTGAAACTTTTCATGAATTCAGTGATGCAAGGATTTGATCATGTGGAATTTTTATTTATACTCAGGCCCTATTTGCACTTCCTGGATGTCAGAAAAGGGTCCTCAAGTCCTACTCAGCTGGTATAAATTAGCATAATTCCATTAAGTATAACAGAATTTTGCATCATGTGAGGAACTTCTCTTAGACAAGATCAAAAGAAGCTTAGTGTGAGAAGCTTCATGTTTATTCAGAGGATGCTCTTGGAGCACTCAAATTAATAATCAATGTTGCTCATCACTTCTGCAAAGCAAGTGCATTCCTCAAACAACAGAATTCCCTATCTGCAGTTCAGTTTCCTTTGACATTGTGTAGTTCCTTACTCACAAGGCCCTTAGACTTTGAGTTTCAAACCCACCTTTAGTAACCCTAAAAGAAATGTCAGCATGACCTAATTGATGAAAATTTGCACCTTATTGGTGTTGCTGAGAGTAATTGTGTATTGGTTTTGACTGAATGGAAAAGTATCCACAGTAAATGAAAGTAATTATCCTTACACATTGTATAAAAACCTTAAACACTTCCTACAAAATGCTATTTAAGGCAACTTTATGCATTTGAAGTTTTAAAATAGTTTTCTTACATTCAGTCAAACAAAAATCTTGTATTTATTAATGTTCTTTGTTCATAAGAATATTCATTTTCGTAAATGCATTCTTTCCAGAAAATCAAATTCACAGTAAAGTTGCACACTGATGCACCCCAAATTATGCTTTGATATTCAAAATGTGTGATATTTTAGGCTTTTTAGTCTACTTTTCAGTACTAGAGAAAATATCAGTTATGAATTGAAACATACATTAAATACATATTGACTGTGACAAAATGTTCACCTTCCAAGAGCAACATCTTAAAGTAGTAGCTAAATCACTTTCAAATAATATCAGACACTTTAATCTCTTCTGTGTAGCAAGGGAAATGTAAGGCTATATGAGAACAGAAAGAAAATTCATGTATAAACTTTCCACCTTCACACCACAAGCATTGTTATTTGAATATGCACCAGTCGTATGACACATGGAGTAGCAGAACTGTTGTTGGATCTCATGGTTTTCCTGTTCTCTGCACCCCCTTTTGAGACATCTGAATACAACATCTGGTATTCGCAATCCTTTTGCGAAGCAGAAGGACACTCCTTGACATTCATGGATACGGTAGCTGGCATGGCACTTGTAAATGAGATTGTGAATTTATTGGAAACTTTTTGTGGCCACTGAGGAGACCCTTACTTCAGACAGTGAAATTTTGAAAGACTACTGACTTGTGAGACATCTTTGAAATCAATGGAAATAGAATAAGCTACTGTTCAATGGGAGTCGGGGTGGCAGAAATAGACCTTTAATTGCTTCTGTATTCCATTGTAAGCTGTTTAACTTCTGGAGAACGATCAGTCTTCTTTTTGGGTAGACAGGGCCCATGCATTAACACAGTTGAAAAATTAACACCCTTCCTCTTAAAATGAAATTGAGGAAGAATGGGTGTTGTATTTTTTTTTATACAAAAGTCAACCAAACTTGACTTTTGGATATCTGTGGTTTGGTGAGAAACTTAACACTTTTAGGTTTCCTTTGAAATAGTTGAACTTTGCATGCAATCAATAGAGGCCTTGTGAGAATAAAAAACCGGATAGTAATAATGCTGAGTAAATCTGTTCTACTTTAGATGTGTGTTTACTTGAATGAATTAATGGTACTTATTTCATCACAAGGTCATTTTATAAGCAAGCTTATAAAATGTGCTTTACTATGGAGTATGTGTACAACCTGCACATTTTTTTGATTCTTATCTTCACCAGCTCTGTTTTCTCTGTTGCTCTCTCTTTGTAATACGCTGAAACTGTTCAGTACACACAATACAACTATTAAATTGAAAATCTAACTGTATATATAAAATACTGATATTTTGAGTTAGATTTACATTTAAAAATTATCCAACATTCTTCAATTCAGGAATCTGATTCAACCGTATCAAATGCATATCTACAGTAATGGTGGCATGTTGCTATTATGTTATCAAATTGATGGAACATGGAAACTTCAGACTCTTTAGTGACAGAGACACAGACATTTGCTGGTTGCATCATAGACAAATTAATTTATTTCAATGTAAATGTCAGCACAGGTTTGCATAGTTATATTCTGACTGAAGGTAATCAACAAAGTTTATAAAATGTGATGTGTGTACATATGTGTCCTCTTAAAGATAGATGTTTTCCCAGATCCTTTTTTATACCAGTTCAAATTTGGAATTTACATTATATACATATACTTTATTGTTCTAAATAAAGATATTATGCACTAAAGGAAATAGTATATTGATTTGTGTCAGTCCCGTTTAGGACCTTTTTTTAAGTCTTGTCATCACCTGGAAGAATTCTCTGTCAGAACATATGCTACTAGATGCAGACTCCTTCATAATACATTTCATGAATGTTGTTGATGCACTTCTTGTGCAGTAAGTAGCATTTACCATGGTTTTTCAGTAGAAACCACAGCTCATCCTGTGGGAATGGCATTCTTTCAGGTCTCAACAGTTTATTGTGGTTTTTCAGTAAGAAGTCCAGGACAGGATGAGTTTGGGAGGAAAAAAACTGAGCTGAGAGAATGAAAGTATGCCAGCCTAAGAGGAAAAGTTAAACCTGCTAAGATTTTCAGCCTACCTCAGAGAGCATTAAGGAGCATTAGAAGAAAGAGAGGTGAAGCTGCAGTAGACAGATACAAAGGGGAATAAGAGTGAGGTACAGACAGGACTGATGAGGAAGAGTAGAGAGCAGGATTAATGAAATGGGACAAAGGGGAACAGGATTTGGGGATGGCAGAATTTAGGGTATGGACAAGAACGAGAGCTATGGCTGTCGGTCTGGACACAGCCAGAAATGGAGAGCAGACAGGCTTGAAGAAGGCCATGGACCAGTGGAGTAGCACTGATGGTGTAGCAAGAGTCATGCCCTGAGGAGCAGTTGAAAATGAGCATACTTCATGTGGAAGCTGCATTAATGCAAAAAAAGGGAGGCAGATTTGACCTGGAATTTTGAGAAGTCCAAAGTAACAGCAGTGTACCTGGAAATGAGATGTGAGAGCTTTTGGCTAACAAAACAACTCGCTGAAGTCAGGAGCTGGTAACTGATAATCTGCTTCAGTGTCCAGATTGACTGTGGTATGGAGATCGGTCATGAGGGGTGACCCTCAGAAGTCTGTATTGGGAACAGTAGTGTTTAATATCTTCATCAACATCACAAACAGTGGGATCAAGTGCTCTCTCAGCAAGTTTGCAGATAACACCAATCTGAGTGGTACCAAATATATCTTGGGCTGCATAAAAAGGGAGCGTGGCCAGCAGGCTGAGGGAGGTGACTGCTCCACTATGTTGAGACCCCACCTGAAGTACTGCATCCAACTCTGGGGTAGTCAGGAACCACAAAAAAGGCATGGACCTGTTGGAAAGGGTCCAGAGGAAGGACACAAAAATGATTAGAGGGATGAAATGTGTTCCTATAAAGAAAGGCTGAGAGAGTTGTGTCTGTTTAACTTAGAGAAGAGAAGGCTCTGGGGAGACTGTTACAGGCTTCTAGTACTTAGAGGTGGCTTAAAAAAAAGATGGGAACAGACGTTTTAGCAGGGGCTGTTAGAATAGGACAAGGGTTAAGGGTTATAAAAGAAAAGGGGGCAGATTCAGACTAGATATAAGAATGGAATTTTTTACAGTGAGTAAGGTCAAACACTGGAACAGGTAGTCCACAGAAGTGGTAGACGCCCCACCCCTGGAAGCATTCAAGGTCAGGTTGGATGTATCTCCGAGCAACCTGATCTAGTTGAAGATGTCCCTGTTCATTGTAGGGGGGATGAACCACATGATATTTAAAGGCCTTCTCCATCTCAAACTAATCTATGATTCTATGACTGATTCTGTGAATTGTAACATATGTAGATGGAATAAAGGGTAAGTGGGAAAACTGGGAAAATGTGTAACTCTTCAGCCAAAGAGACACCACCATAATATTTTGATGCCTTACATAATGCTGAATAACTACACACCACCACCGCTTAATCTGAACCCCGCAGACTTTAATGTGCTAAAGGATTGAGAAAAATATTTACCTTCAGTTTTCCAATTTTAGTTTCTCCAAAACAATGAATATAAACATCTTGTTCAGTGGACGAAAACAAAGGCTATCTTTGTCCAAGGCATGGACAGCATTAATAATGGCATTTTCCTACTTCTGTCATGCAGAAAAACAATGCTTATTATAAAAACCAACTTTTTCTTGATAGCAATATATTTTTACAGCCTAACACTTCCATGAATTGACTGGATTTTAGATGAGCTGAATATATGCCCACTCCACATACACTCCATGTTATACTCTACTGTAATTTTATTCCATATTAACAAATGTGTGGTACTAAATATAATTTTTGTGCAAAGTTTCTGAATGGTAATAAATAAGATGTTTTTACTCCTAACAAGATGGGTAGTTTCAGGATTTCACACTATGTTAACAGCTTATTGAATCACTTCCTTACTACTCTTCATGGAGCTGTTGATAAATTTTTTCCCTAAGTTCAAACATTTCTAAAATGGATTAAGTTTCCCAATAGCTGCAAAGAAGCATGTGCTAACACAATCAAGTCTTGTGTTATTATATACTTAAAGTGAATTACTGTGTGCTGGTGCGTAGTAGAAAATAAGATAGAAAATTAAAGCAGACTGCCAAAACTGCTAAGAATGAGGGAATGGAAGTTTATCCCTCTTTTTCCTCCACCATATCCCATGGTAAGTTATTGCAACACATAACAGAAAAATCGCAAATGTGATTATAGTTCCTCTGACTTGTTTGGCACTTCTGCAAGATCCCACGATAAGCAAGCGGGAACTAAAAATACAGATGAAACTTTTTCCAGACAGACGTGAGCCTTGGGCTTCTGGCCAGTCACAAAATGCAGGGACAATTTTCGTTCTTTTTTGACAAGATATTTTCTTGAGTTCATGGAAAAATGTTCAACTGAGATCACAAAAGCCTCTTTGTTTGTCGCCAGTTCTGCTCTGCAGGATAATAGCATGATAGTAAAATTGGCCCAATTAGAGTAAAGAAGCTACAGAGCAGAATGTATAGCTTTTGTCAGTTTAAGTGAGTACCACAAGTGACAAAATGTCATCTTAGAAATTTCACCTTGTCATCTCCTACATTGTGAATAATGATTATTAGGACCCCCCGGGTTATTTAATCTGTCATGTTCTTAAAGTTAAATATTTTAGACCTTCCTTTTTCTCAGCAGTGCTGTCATCATTAACAAAACACAGAACAGCCTTCACCTTTAGAAATGACAAAATGAGGATGTGTCTCAAAACCAATTAATAGCATCAACGAAGTCAGAGACACAGCATCTAAATCTTTTGAATCTCATCCCCGAGAAAAAAGCACTGCGTTCTTTGTGGAAATTACTCCTTTGCCAGAAGCTGAGAAGAAAGTAACCCATTGACATGGTGTTACCACCCAGCAGTTTGTTGTTAAGTCTCGCTTCATATTGTTACAGAGGAATCCAATTGCCTCAGACAGTAAGCACTGTGTTTCCTTGATTGTATTTTGAATGTTCTAACTTTTGGATAAAAAGAGTTGTGCAAATGAAGGATGCTGTTATGTGCTAGAGTTGGGTGCTCACTACATTTCAGGTAGAATCACTGATACACAGCAAAGTTTTAAGTGGGCATACTAATGTACCTGTAATGTAGTGTGTGCATGTATGTGGGATAGAGGGTGCTGGTGGGGGTGGAGAAGGAGGCAGTTGGTTGGATTTAACAAATTTTACAGGTAACTACTGTGAACTTCAATCATATACCCTGAAGGAATGGTTGCACATTACAGAATCTCTTCACAAATCCAACCCTTGGCAAGAGTGAGCCTCAGGATTGCCAAGTCCCATGCACCGATCAAAAGGTTTGCTGGGCATCCCACACTGCACTGTGCTCCCCAGCCACTGGCAGCTCAGCACCACTGCCCTTCCTGCTCAGTGCCCGCGTGTGCCAGAACCACATGCACATACCGTGTCCCTGGGGGTTCCTGTACTGAATCCATCTATATTTCCATATAGGCCACCAACGTTATTTCACTGAGAGCCAAAACTCTGGCTCCAGGTTGCATGACTCAAACAGGTCTTCTGCATTTCAACCTGGACCATAACTGGAACATCAGCAAAGCCCCAGGTTTTTTCTCTTGCATACACACACCTGTGTGTCCTGTTGTTATCCAGTTCCTCTTCAGCCCCCAACCCAGTCTCCCCATGCTCTCCTGTTGAGACATACTCTGAAATTAAAGCCTCATGTAACCCACTTGCACTCTAGAAGCCCTACCATAGCAGTTTTTATGTAGACAGTAAACATTTGAGTTAGCATTTAGGAAGAAAACACTTTAAATTGTTTAGCAAAAGATTAGACTTCTGGGGTCAGCTGTAACAGGGATATGGTTAGTCTGACTACAAACTGCCGTGCACAGCAGTATGCGTGCTGGCTGCAAGCACAGAAATTCCCACACAGTTTTTCCTCAGAGGAACAAACAAAGTTTATACTCCATAAATACATTAACTCTGTTTTCCCCTAAAAATGTTTGCCCATTAGATTTAAGATAGCAAGAACTGGTGAAATTAATCACCACAATGCATCTTTGTGCAGTCCTCTTTCATAGTGTTCCTGTAGATAAAACTTCCTGAACTTACTGAAGTCTAACCTTTCCCTCTGATTGATCTTTTTCAGATTGATTATAGCTTGAGCTCATTTTGCTGCATTTCATCTTGCTGCATGCCCACCACCTTCTGTGGCTCTTGACTATCCAACCACAAGTCAGCTCAAGCCTTGTGCTCTTCCCCCTCGTAACTCTGGGTCCTTTACCAAACCTTGCTGTATTGACAAAGGCTGGGGAGCAGCACGTGTTTCCAGACCCAAGACATGCAAGACACCCATCCCAGCACCTCCTTCACCTTCTCATGGTCATGCAGGCCAGGCTTGCATGTTCTGACACGTCAGACACCAAGGCATATGTCCTTGGAAGCAAACAGTGTCCACTGCCTCTTCACCCCACAAAAGCAGTGCTGCTCCAGTGCTGCTCCACAGCCTATGTGAAGCCACGCAGTGCCAGCCTCTAGCTTCCATCTGCCCTGTTCCCAAGAGTACTGCATTATACTCTACACAGCAACCCAGACTGAAAGGAAGAGAGAAGCACGGCCTTGCACCCAGCCTGGTGAGCAGGCAATTGAGAAGCCCTTTATTTTGTTTTCCCTCCCTCACAGGCAAACACTTTAAGGATTAAGCTATTAAGTAACAGGAGGACTATATATTGCTTTTATTGTGTGCATTGATGTGAGTGGCAGGTGCCTGATTCCCAAGACTAAAAATAAAAGCAGGAAAAGAAAAGTATCATTTATAAAGAAAATTTAAAGGTAAGCAACAATGCAGGAAATCAGTGTGACTGCATGCAGTCTGAGATTGTTGTCAAATTCCCTCATGGTTTTGTAAATATTATGTTTAAATATCATGACAGTGGCTTAAAAATAAACTGGAAACCTTGACTTTTCTAGGTTTTTAAGATTAGAAAAATGCAAGAGCTCCAAGAAACTGTACCTCAGCAAAAAAGATAAATTGCCTTTACAAAAATGGTAATGTTTTAAATTCTACTTAGTCTTCCTAGATCTGTATATAGTGACAGCAAGTAACTCAAAAACAGAAAACAACATCCAATAAACAAGTTCAGGTACAGCAGCTCTGCACTCAAGAGATCAGGTTTTGGAGGTTTGCAGGTCATTTATGTTTTAGAAAAAAAATATTTCCAGTATCTGAAATTCTATGACTTCTTTGGAGGGCAGAATAAGCTTTAAAAAAAAGAGGAGATCATAGCAAATTATTAATTCACATTAATCAGATAATGATATCAAACTATTGCATATAAACCATAAAATTTCACACAGGGATTCCTCAATTTAATCTGCCAAATTTTAATGGACATTTTACATTGCAAATAACCATTTAATCTGAATTGAAAGAGATAGGAAAGCAAAGCTAGTATGCGGAAAACTATTAAGTGTCATTATGTAAAAAAAAAAAAAATATTTAATTTCCACATCAAACTTTTCTCTGTGTTTCTATAAAGTGATAATAGTGCTCTAGTAAGGGCAAAGTTCAATGGCAGGACACAGAGGGAAGCATGATATGATTTTGGCAATTAAATAAAGCATCTGAAATATCAGAACACGCCATCTACTTGATAAGATGTTACTTTTCATGGAAATGTAAAAATCTGTTTGAGGAGGAAGCAGCAAAACAAGAAAATACAAGTGTATTTTTCTTTGAAAAGTATAGGATATCCTTTCTGTTCACAACCATTTTTTATGACCTTAAATACTTATCTGCTCTACCAGTAAGGTAAGCAACTTGTTTCCAAAGCCACTGAAAACATTTTTGAACTGAGCTCCATTCATGGGATTTTTTATTAATTGTTTCCAATCTCATTACAAGATTCTTTCTGTTTCAACATGTTTGGGATCTTAGCACTTCTGGAAATCAACCAAAACTACAGCTCTAGTGAAAACTTATCTGCAAAGATGTCTCTAGAGGTTGTATGTATTAGTTTCCCACCATTTATCACAGCTCCTCTGCCTGAGGTCAGTGCTTTTGGAGCAAAGCTGGCAGAACAGCTCAGGTAAGACTTCCTCACCTCTTTCAATACCAAATCAACCAGGAAAACTTGAAACACTTAAAAAACTGCTGTTACTTGATAAATGAAGGTGAAGTAAGCTATAGAGCACTACAAGGGTTGAGGACCTCTCTCATCATACATTCTGCCACTTCTGGAGGGAGAGGCAATGTCCAGCAAAGAGTGCTGCTAATGGACACCTGAATATGTGAAAAAATCACATCCCAGCTCCTGGCGATCATCTCTCTGCAGTCTGCTACTGAAAATAAACACACAAACGTGCTGACAGAATGGGCTGGCAAATCACCCATCCCGAGAACAAACTGAGCATAGCAACACAAAAGCTGATACTTGGTTGTACTCTAAGATCTTCATAAACATCAAAGGACAAGCTCCAGTTTCGAAGTTATTCCCTAGAAACTAGATTTACAACAATTAAGAAGATTAAATCCTCCCTTCTTGCCTGGTTTCCCATTATATGAGGTGCACTTTGTGCATTCCAAACCATTTCTCAATGACAGCCAGGACCTCAGAGTACCAGTGGGGCAAAAATAACCAAATCCACTGGCTGTTGCAGCTGGAAAACGATATGCAAGGCAAATTAATTTTTTAAGTGCTTTTGCTAAAAGATTTCATCTCTGGGCTTAAAAAAAACACTTTTGAGTCACCCAGTTTGTTTGCTGCAAGCACTGACACGCAGCATTTACTTCCTGCAGTAACCTTGAGGACAAAGACTCAGGTTTTGCCCTAGAAAATAGCACCAGTAACATTTTATCCATCTATTGGGAATATTTACTTTACTGTGTACAAAATGGATTAATGTCTACAAAAATTTTCCATTTAGAAATCAGCCAAGCATAGTATCTGCATTCCTTATTCCAAGGAGCATTGTACTTCTGTTTTTTCTTTTTTTTTTTTCTTTCTTCTTCACAATAGTTTGCAATTTTTTTTTCTTAAACTTAACCCACTTCTGATTGTTTCTATCTTCAGCTTTCTTTTGACCTTTTCTGCCTATCTGTAGGAAAAAAAAACTAGAACATTTAATCAAACGTAAGAATGAAAAAAATATTAAAGCATTTTCCTTTAAAAATTTTGACCAATTTTTTGAAACACCTAGTATTTAGTCTTCTGTGAATATAACTCAGGTTTGGCATGATAAGGTGATCTGGATAAACCTTATTATACTAAGTAGATGATACAGCAAGGACAAAAAATATTAATAAGCCTCACACTAATAAAAGGCATATTTCAGGTTTTGAGATATTACCTGTTTTCTTCCCCCTGCTTGTAACTATCTGTAAGCTCTCCTCTCCCATGTGTCTAGAATTATGAAATGAAATGCTTTATCAAGATTTCCTTCTATGTTGCAAAGCTTTAAAATTGATCAGTTTGTTAGTTTGCTATTTTAGGAAAATAGGTTTAGGAGAAAAATCTATCCTCTTTCCCATACAGAATCAGTTTAGCTTTGTCAGTTGTGAAGTAAGGAGTTTTTACCTGCCAGTACTAAGGAGCCCATCGTCTCTTTGTGTCTACTCAAGTAACATCAGTCTTTATTCTGAAAATAGTGTCCTATAGTGTCTCACTTATAGCTGTCTTGCTGAACCATGTTACTTATTTCCCTAAACAGTGAAGGACAGACTATTACCATTCTCTCTTCAGAAGCTTTCTATACATTTTTATTTTTTTTTTTTTCTATACACGGGGTCTTTTCAGCCTTTCCCAGATTAAAAAACCTGCTGACTTCAGACCTTCTTTACAGGTCATGTGTCTAGCAAGCTCCACTTGCTGCTGCGCTCTCCAACTTAACAAAATACATCCAGAAGTTGTCTATAAATTAGAGGTACATTCTTGAAGTGGTTGCTATTTGAAATAGGATGAAAATATTTATTACTTCTCTGAACTTGATCAGTAGATGAAGAAACACTAAAACAGAAGCCTGCAAAGATTTTCTCTGTTACAACACAGACATGAGTTAGCTTCTGCTACTTATGTATTTTATGTGTCAGAGTGTTTTCTGTGAACTCTATCACCTTCTGAAAAACACAGAAATAGATGTTACAGTTTATTTTTATTATTAAAATTCTGTTATCCAGAATAATGGCATTTTTTTTTTTTCTTAAAACGAGCAGTGGTCCAGAAAAAAACAAGTTAGGATCTCTGCAAATGAAAAAAATACAAAGCTAAATCAACAGTCAACAAGCTAGATCAGCCATATAATGTCTTAATCAACAAAATTATGCTGTGTATTGAGAGGTTTCTTTTTTGAGCGTTTATGATTATATTAGAAATAGCCATTTCAGATATGTTTTTTTCAGCTAGGAAGTCAGTATGAGACTCAGCAGACATACTGTAGCTTCTCCAAACATCGAATAGTTGATTCTGTTGACAGAAGTTTTCTGTTAAGGACCCATCATACACATTAAACAGAAATATTCAGAAGTTTTCCACAGACATTCTGAAAAATGATAATTGTAGATGGCTTTAAAACATAAGCATTTTTCACGTAGTACAGCATTTCCCTGAAGAATGAAATTCCAGCTCTGTCTCTGAGGGAAGATGAAAGTTTGCCTGCATGAAAGGTATTCCAGAATAGCTATTTCCGTTTAAATGCAGGAGTGGGCCTTCTAGAACTGAGTTTATTTTGTCTGCTTTCAAATAAGTAAACTTATTTTGAAAAGGAATTAAGTTTATTTGGTACAAACAGTCTAATTTTCGGTAAGATGTCCAACATCATGTACAAATTAACTGCATAATGGTAATAAAGAGGAAAAGGGCATTTTGCTTTATTTTAAACTGTGGTTTGATGGAAATTAATTTTGCTGCTATCTCATCATTCTAACCACATTTCTGGTGCAATATAAATGCCAGCAATGGAAAAGTGTCAAAACCCTTTAGATCAATGTGTTGTACAAAGCCGGAAAATGTACATTATGGGAACTAATTATTCACCCAACTTTTTAATATATTTTGTTGTTATAGGAATTTTTCAACATATTAGTACATATTATTTCACTGCCTTCAATAAGTGCACATTATGTAAGCTATGTAGTAATTATGTCTCTAAATATATGTTCAAGTAAAAATGCTATGAACTTTTGGGCCTCAGTCATTACAGCCATCCTAAGTCATAAATTTCTATATTTTTTGGCAAATAAATCAAAAAAAATAAAGAGCTCCCTCAGTCATATTGGAATAAGATCAGCAGGCACTGGTATTTCAGCAGCAAACTGCAGTGAAACTCCTATGTTTTTAGAAATGAGTTTTACACTCAGTTTCTCTCTTGGTTAGATGAGGAGACACTCATTATTGAGTTATAGCATCAGCCTAGCACCCTTTGGAGCTCTAACTTATTCGAAGTATATTAGAACAGCCCGTAAAACACTGATTTATAATACCAATGGACATGCATATGATAAGGTTTACTTTTCAGAGAAAATCTCTGTATCTCTGTAGCCAATTCTGTGTGACAGGCCAGAAGCACATGAGAAGCCCCCTTTGAGCAGAATTTAAATCACACTGAAGTATCGCTATGTAATTGAATTGTCTCCTTTTCTTTGGGAAACCACTTAAGTTCAAGGGAGAGATGTAACACATCAGAATGATTTGTATTTGCTTATCCACCATCAGGCACCTGGAAGCTGATTGAAGACATAGGTGAGAGCAATGCAGCAACACAAGACTTGGACAACAGGCTGGTGACCTCTCTAGCTGTATTAAGATCTTCACTGCCAGTCACAAGGGTGAGACACCATGCTTTTCGACCAGAGATTATGGGAAAGTGCTACCCAGCCCAGACACTGAGAAAGTCTGCAATTTTTTTCTTTCCTATTGCTTCTGACTTCCTCAGCACAAATCATCACCTTCACTATGAAGACCTGTCTGTGAGGCTGTCACGTAAGGGCAACCCCAGTGGTGAGGTATTTGTTCTTGTGCGTGGTGGGGACATTATGGGAGGAGTATTTCATCCTTTCTACCACCATATTAAACTCCTTTCTCTGAGTTAATTTGCACCCCACTCTAGCTGTTTCTTTTTCATCTCACCTAGTGAGAAGCTGCTATCTAGGTGCTAACAGTGACATGAGAACAATACTTTATGTAAATAACTTGCAAGTGGAAGTTATCATTAATGCAGACAGTTCTGAAAGCAAGTGAAACAGCATTTGGCAGTAAGCACCATTAAGGAGACTGTCACTTAGGGTTGTGGTCTGATTCAGAACATGCCTTTCTGACTTCCTTATTTTTCAGTGTTTTTCCAGTAATACAACTCGGCAGATAGTGGAGTTTTCTCCTATTGCAGCAGAGATTATTTGGGAAGCTGGTCATCTCCTCCTGCCTGAGCAGGACAGACACTTGAGCACTGCAGAACACACTGGAGCACATTTCATTTGAGCATGCACAGCCCATGAAACATTCTTGTGCAAATGCCAGCTTCCAGTGGCTGGACAGGGCAGACTGGTCACAACTGAAGGCAAGCAAAGGAAGAGCTCACTGTTTCTTGTAAAGGGTTTTAGGGAAGGATGAAAGGACAAGTTCTCATTGTCAGCAGAGATACTGACAGTGCTTGGGAATGTGGATTGTTTTGCTTTCTATTTTTTTCCCCATAGCATGTTAGGAAAGCTGAAAGGTTAGCAGGGAAGCAAGTGAATATCTGTTTTTCCAGGCATACGTTATCACACATAAAAAAACACAGAGCCAGTAGTCAAGCCATGAAACATTCGTTTCAGTCCCCAAAGTGGGAGAATTGACTGGCGCATGGTCTTTTTTCCTTGTTTAAACCACAGTGTCTGACCAAAACCATAGGAGAGGAGTGTAGGTTGGAAGGGCTATGTGAAGATTGTCTGGTCCAACACTTGCCAACATTTAGCAGCTCTATAACCAGTGTGATAGAGAGTATTTTAACATTTCAGAGAAGGTTAGAATATTTTTTGGTGTTGGAAGTGGGAGTTTTAAGTGTAGCACTGGAGTTATATGTACAGGATAAATACAGGGGAAAGCACCTAAATGATGTGAAGAAAAACACAGTGGAGAAAGTAAGTTGGAAATGGAATGAGATGTAGGAAAAAATACCAAACAATACTCATACTTTCAGAAAGGTACTGTACCCACACTGTGTATTTTCTTTAGGACCTGTTGCTCTCTGCTTCACAGTGTGTGTCCCTGTCCCATCACTAAATGTGGGGTAGTGAAATACACTCAGTGATTATATTCCTCTAGTTTAATAGGAAAGTTGTTGGAATATGAATCACTACTTAAATACTTTCACTTCACCCTTTAGAAGAGTAGCTGTTAGACCAAATGAACAATCTGCTTTACCCTGAAGTAAGTTTTCCGTGAGGGTTGTTTTTTTGGTTTTGCATAGGCACCAAGACGTAAAATAATTTTATGTAATTCACTAGGGAGACTGAGAAGAGAAAGAGCTTTCAGCCTTTTAAAGGAGTGAGTTAACATGGCATTGTGACAAATTGTTATGCTGTGTATGACAAGTGAACGGACTTGCAATGAATCAGAAACCCAAGCCTGGAAACTGTATTTTTTCCAGATATTGCTTCAGTTTTCCCAAGGAGAAAATATTCCTTTCTGGCCCATTACAGTCTAGAAAATATAGAAAAGTTTACCTCTGTATTCTTATAACAAAAATATGTGTTCTGCATTACAAAACTACTTATATACTGTGCCTTCAATGTATGAGATTAACCTCTGTGGAACTCGGTTTGCATTCCTTATTATTTACTGGAGAGTGAAAAAACCCCGCTACAAACCACAAACCCACATGACAATTGTCAACAAACATTATGACAGATCATGTGGACGAAAAAGGGAGAGGTAAATGAAATTATTTACTGATTTCAAATAGTAAGAAAGACTAAAGTTACCTGGACTGAGTGATCCTTAAAGAACTAAAGATGGGGAAATGTGTAGCATATAAGATGTGAAACCTTCCTAGAATAATCACTGTGAAATTATCTTTTCTATACCAGCAATTACATATATTTCATTGCCAAGTGTATGTCCTGCCTCTCCACTGGAAACTCTCAGAGTTTCCATTATTCAAAGAAAGTGTCTGTATGGAAAAATACCCCAGGACAGCCACCATGGAAGAGCTATTACCAAAGTTTATATTCTGGTCAATTTTATTACCTTACACAAGATTCAGGGTAGTATTTCTATGTTTGTTTACAACATCTTGTTTTGTAGAAGGGAACAAACAACTTCAATATGACATCAGTCTTCAACCAAAAGGAACAACTCATACAGCCAGTGACTTTCCCAGCCATACATCATCAGGCTCAACAAAAGAAGAATTAACGTCTTTTGAATATTAAAACAACTAATTTGGAAGGAAATTCCAAAGTACTTAGACACTAACACTCAATGAGGATTTTCAGAAGTCTCTATTTAATTTGGTATTCCATCATGTCTGCACAACAAGCCCATATTAAAATAAGCTGCAGATGAAAAGGGCTACTGTTCAAGCATTTAATCATGAGCTTTTTCCAAATCTGATCTAGGATCCAGTGTAGGGTTGACAGTATCAACACCAGCTGTGGGTTTCTGACAAGGCAAAGGCAGAAACATGATGCTAGCAAGAAGGAAAGAAGCCAAAACTTCAGCAATAAGGTTATGCAAGTGTCATACCTGATTATTTCTGAGCAAGAAAACTACTGGCTTGTTGGTATTTTTATTTCTCTAGTTATGCAAGGAAAACACTGTATAACTGTTTCATATAACAAATTTTTTATCCTAATATAAAAAAAAAAAAAAAGAAAGGTAGCAGGGGCCTATTTAGAGCTTTAATAATGTAAACATTTTAAAAACATTAACTTGCTATTAGTATCAAAGTTTGAGCAAAATTTTCAGGTGCAATATTATTTCACAAAAGACTGAATTGACCCATTTTATTTTGTACTGAAGTGAATTAGAAGCACATTTATAGATACAGTACATCTACACATACACAAGAAATTGTAATATCTGGGTTAAAAGGTGTTTGCCACATTCTAACTGCCAAATTTGATGACAAGACCCATTCTCAGAACGTCACTTAACTACTGAGTATCAAAAACAACCATTGAAGACCATAGGTAGCATCCTTCTCTGCAGCTTTCGAAAAGCAGACCCTGACAGAAAGCCCAGGTTAGAGATTTAGAGCTGTGTACCTTAAGTCATTCCACTCACATTTTAATGTATTTATAAGCATGCAAGTAATTTGTCACTTAAGGTTTGAAACTTCTTGGGCAAGAAGTTATATTTTCATTGTAATAAAAGATGTGTACAGATCACCTATTGCCAGAAGTTACAACAGGCACTGAGGTAGGGCAAACTCTGAAACAGCGGTACATCTATGGGTGAGCTGGGTTGTAGACCAGGGAATCTACAAATTGGCAATCTGCTTAGTGAGGTAACACCCAAGCACCAAGAGAAAATCAAGACCCTTCTATAATCCTGTCCTATCTTCTGTCTTCTCTAAGCTTACAGGATCAAAAGTACATTTCAGGACAGCTTAACAGCAGACTTCAGAGAGAAATATCCATTCATCTGATGTTCAGGCTCTCCTTGATCTCACTGAAAGCTGTGAGAAAACGAAACCTTTGCACAGCAAGTAGGTTATAAGGGTGGGTAGAAGAAAGCCAGCACAGCTCTTGACTGGTGGGGACACCAGGCAACAACACAGTGTGCCCCAGGCTCCCAGCATTACTCCTTTCACAAGCAATTCCTAAAGAGTCTCAGTTTCTGGCAGGCTTTCTGTGACCATCCTCTGTCCCATCCTCAATGGTGATGTGCCCAGCTCTCACTCCTATTCTCCTACTCCCCCTGTTCTCCTACTGCCCCTAAGCACACATCCTGCACGTGTCCATTTCTCCCCTTGCTCTCCTCTCCTTTGCTCATTCCCACCAAACTGTTCAATACAGCATATCTGTTATGTCCTTCCTTCCACTTAACTCTTTCTAGCTCCCAGAAAGCTTTTTCTCCTCTTGTGGAGGGGCAGCTAGATCAGTAAGTGGAAGAGTGCAAAAAGGATCCAGAACAAGGGCCCTTCCCAGTCAAGACAGGGTGTAAGGAGCTGGGAATGAGGAGGAGGGCTGGATGAGGCAAAAGCTGACTTCCATCTGCTCTGGCAGGCTGCAAGATCAACTCAGCTGCTTGCAGGCATACAGTTTCAGCCTAGGGGCATGCAGATATAAGGTCTGAATGTAGGATTTTACAAGACTTACTATAGACTGAAAGAGGTATGTGACATAAATGGGTCAGTGTGGAACAAAATAAAGAAAAAGAATCATGATAGGCTAAGTGGAAGAGGAATGCCCAGAGCCATTAATTGAGACAGTAACACATAGCCTTCTGTTTAAAATCAAACCAAACTGATTTACAGTGAATTTAATTAAGATATCATGTTAATGCAATAATGACAATTGTCTGTGGGAGACTGTTTACATACAGAATTATTCCATTATTTACAAACTCCATATATAAATGTTAAATCTATATTATCTCATTGGAGAAATAATACAAAGTAATTTTAAAAAAAAACAACAAACAACCAGAAACATGACAAAGGCAAAAATACCTCAAACCCAGACAATATTTATTCTTCAAAAATCTTAGTGTCAAAGACTGATTTCACATTTTTTGTTTTTCTGATTCTCATATGTGAGACCAATAGTTTTACTGTCATCTCTCTTTCCCCCCAAGCATCCGTTCCTAGGAAACTTACTTTTTCTTGAGGCAAACTTGTCAAACCTGAGGAACCAAATGCTTTTAATTACGACAGAAGATTCTGTCTTTTTTCATCCTCTTATTTTTTGGTTCCCTCTTGAAGAAACTTATCAAATCTGCTTCCTTCCATATGGAACATTTCTGAAATACTGTGAAGAACAGCCAACAGTAGCCACTTAAGATATGTTTAGCTTGTTAACTCTTTTTTCCCTTGCTCAACTCAAGGATTGGGTATGTCAACTCAATAGAAGTTTTTTGATTTATAAAACTGCAATTTTACCAGTTTTCATAATTGGATCTTTTTTAAATGAACAAAATTGTCATATGAATCCATAATGTGTTAAATTGATCACTACAGACAGAGAGTATAAATATCTTAGTCAGAAAGGAAGCTTACAAATAACTAAGGAGTTACTACTGCATTGTTTCCACCCTCCCATTCCCATCCCCCTTCAGAAAAACCTAAAGAACTTCTCTCGAGTGAATGAAGGTGTATAAACTTAGAGTGAAGGCAGACTAAAAATAACTAGATCTCAAATAGAAGTAGCTTTTTTTTAAATTCAAGCATTACTTGCTAACAAGCTGGATCAGATCACTTCCATCACAGACAGTATAAGGTTGTGTTGAAGCTCATAATTTTTGCAGTCTTACCCGATTACAAAAAAAAAGAAAATCACCACATCACGCTAATAAAAAATTACATCATCTTTCACTAAATGAAACTGCATTGAAATGTACAGAAGCATCATTTGATATGAACTCAGCTTATGAATTTAGCAGTGTTTTAGTCAATGCTTGAATAATTCTGTATTTGAAATGCAAAATGTACTTCCTGTTAAAGTATGTTGGCTATTATTTTGAGGACGCCAGATGGAAATAATTCCCTCATAATCTTGTGAAAACTAAGAACTCTCATCAAGTATTCACATACATATTGAGCTAAATCTAAGAAATAGATATCCTTAGAAGTTTTATAAGATTAAATGTCACATCAGCGGTACTGAAAATGAGAGAGAAAGAAAAAGAACACCCTGGCCCAAATCCATTTCATTAATGCCTGGGGAAAGAAGTATTAAATGTAGCTATTTACCTTAGCTTACATGATGTTTTTCACTGAAAAAAATTGCCTCCCTCATGCCTTTATTTACTTCAATCAGAACCAACTTCTTCTCTTCTTTCTGTCTCTGTGTATGCCTGTCTCTCCTTCATGTGAGAGCAAGAGATGAATGAAGTTTATAGAAAAGACATTGGATTTTTTTTTCAGAATTTTCTGCTCTATCTCAATTAACCCAGAAATGCTTAATACAGGGTTTATGCTTACTGGAGGTTAGGTGGTCATAAAAACTAGTAATTTTAGGTTCAGTCCTTGAAACTCTATTGTGTGCAGGGCACAAAGCTTGTTCTCTGTCGCAGCAACCGGCTTGTGTAACCTGTGACTTTCACGCTGTGAGCTGTGCTACAGCGTTCACATAGCCCAGCCCATATCAGCTGGAACTCTGAAGCTGCCATGAAACTGCACCCATCTTTTTAAGGAGTAGATTTCACTGAAAGCACACATTACTAGAGTGTAGCTTTGTCTATTCTGCCAGCAACAATGTCCCGTGGGAGCATTCCCTAAACTCCAGGCCAAGTTGCTCAGCATGGGTCACATTCTCACTGCAGACGGCGATGATCTTCAAAACACAGAAGTTTGATGCATGCTGAGTAGCACTGAGCCCAAAGCCCTCCTCTGATTTTCCTCTGAATCTCACATGGTATCCAGCTGAAAGCTGTATCATTTTGTTGTGATTTTTCCGTTGAAAGCACCTAAATTGGGGTTGCTGCATAGCCCAACAGGTTGGTCATGGTAGACTTTCCATACACTGAGGTATAGAGTAAAGGTTAGAACAGCTAACTGAGGACTCCAAAGCTGCTGGGGCAGTCGTAAAGGCAGGACAGAGTAAGGAGAGTCAGATTTTGTCCAGAGAAACTTTGAGAAATCATTACTGAATCGAAGCTTTTCCTGAGCTCTGTCACAGAGGGAGAGCTGACAAGTTTGCTTCAAACAAGAATTTTGGAAAGAATTAACATGTTTATTATGTGCTAAAGAAGATGGGACCTAAGGAAAAACCCAGAGTGAAGTCACTGTTATCTTGTCTTCCCTGATATCTGTCTGCTTGCTCTGAGCTGGAGATACACTTGTCTTTTCCAGATTCCAAAGAGGATTTGTGAACCTTTCTCTCACCTACCAAAATATAGCATTGTGTAACACAGTCTGCAACATCTATTACAATTCCTGATTATCCTTGTACTTTTAGCATTATATTTATATACCAAAACCAAAGTTTGCAAGAAGGCTTCTCCTGTCTACTGGTTTGCTTTGCTTGAGGGAACTTTTCAAAAAGAATAGTCCTCTGAGACTGCACAAGGAGAATGTGAAAAAGAGTTTGCCCTTTATATAGGAAAAGTCTTTTAAATGAATAATTATTGGGGAGACATGGTTAATGAAAAATGGGGGGGGGGGGGGGGGGGG
>JAWWEW010000041.1:42616429-42627922 GCA_035583185.1 Anabacerthia variegaticeps | reverse complement strand
CCCCCCCCCCCCCCCAACTCAGTGTTGTCTTATTTAGCTGATTTTGACTCCCCAGTAACAAACTAAAATTATACAAGAGGATTTGGTCAAAAAGGGCAAGATACCACAGCCTGGTTCAATACCTCCAGAAGGCTACTGTGGGTGAGTCAAGGGCTTCCAGGCCAGATGGTTTTCAGGAGAGCATTGGCGCTGTTTATGGCTTGCGTCCTTAAATCATATTCCTGGACTAGATTTCTTATTTCAATTCTTGCATACAGCAGGGTTAATACTGTGCCCAGGCCCCTGAAATTCTCTAAATACCCTGTTTGGTGCCTTCTTCATGAGAATGAAATGGCATTTGGGCTGAGGGGATCATTCTTCCTCTCTTTGAGCCATGTTTTCTGTTGTTGTTTTCCCCAGCACAGATCTCTTTTGATAAACTGACATTTCTCCTCAGGCAGGCAATCCTTCTCAAGAGCCAGTTCTAGATGTTTCTAGGTTTCATAACTCTATAGGCTCTGGTTGTGCTTTTATGAGTGGTGTTTCTATGCATACATATAAAAATATGAATAAAAGATAAAGAATGTGTTCTGTGGAAAAAAATTAGAGTTTTTTCTATTTCTTCATGATTTTCTAGTAAATGAGACAATGCCATTAGCTTTGAAAGATGTGCTATTAAGTGGACATCTTGAATCAGAACTGCTTTATTAAAGAAAGCTGGTACTAAGAGAAGTACTGGAAGGGCACTCAAGAAGATTTTTAAAGGGATTAAGATTGTTGGCCTCTTCACAATGAATTGGGACAGTTTTGTACCATTTCTCTTTGGAGAGAACAGACTCATTTTTGGTGATCCTGCAACTGCCTGTAATAAGATTTGGATGTTTCTTTATTAATGTACATTACTCATAATATACAGAGATTAAACAACAGAATTACAATGATACATGTTTCTTTAAAAAGAAAGGAAGATATGTATTTGTTCACTTTTTTTGGTCTGCTGAACAATACAATGGTGGGAGGCAGTTTATTACAACTTTTCCCACAGGTCTGCCCTTGGGAATAGCTGTCTATAAAATCCCATTCTTGTGGCCCTACAGAAATAGAACATAGTGCCTTTTTTAACTCGATAATTACTACAGCAGGCACCCTACAGCACATGAACCAGAGCAAAGCTGTGTCCTGTAGGGTGATATATATTGCTCTGAATAAATCCATGTGCTATTAGAACGGAATATTTAGGGAAAGTTGAACAGCCACGAAGTGTATAAACAAAGAAGAAGTAGATGGGGCATTCTCAGTGCTTTTTTAGTGTCTTAAATAGAAGTGAATTTTAAAATGCAAATAATCATTTTAACTTGACCTTTCTGATAAGGTCTGTCACAATTACCCTAGCTGAGACATGAAATACCTATTCTCCACCTGTAATGTTTAATATAATGCAAAAGGAAAATATTTATGTAGCATCACGAAACATCCATCAACACACTGGCACTAAGTGTATACAATCCCCAGAGCAGTCTGCAAGGAACACAAAACCTAGCCAAACCCCAGAGATGCTAATGTAGATTCCTTGGGATTCTGTAGATCGTCTCCTGAAGCTGCAGAAATGCTAGTGGCTTCAGATACTATAAAGATCTTGCCAGAATTTAGCAGGACAACAGGACAGAAAAACCTTTATTCACACAGTAAGGTTAGATGACATATTCAAAGTGACTTTTATCAGGGTAAGGTTTTTACAGCCTCCTAAGACGTTCTGAGTAATCCCCTCGGATCACTGATTTTCTCAGCTTTTAACTAAGAGAGATAATCGAATTGAGCTCTCTGGCTCTCCAGTGTCATTCTGTTTGCACTTGCATATGCAAATTGCTTTCTGCCTGAAGTTCTGCAGAATCTGCTAGGACCTTGTAAGGAAGGAAAAAAACCCCACAAAATAGAAGAAACGCAGATGGAAAAGTAGATGCAAGTTTTGCACAGATTGCCACTTCTCATTTCTATGGAACATACTTATTCATAAACTGCTAAAATCAGGGTTGTTGCCAAGTATTCTGATATACTGTGACGGATGTGGAGATCAATTGTTTGTGAAGGCAGAAAGGGTTCTAACCCAAGCTGATACTTTTAAGTTAAACAAATTATGTTATCTTTTTCTGCATAACCAAAATGTTTACAAATATTACCTGCTTATATGATATGATCCTTTCTTTTTCACATGGGCATAATCTAAACTAGGTCAATGCTGTCTACTATGAAAATCCAGGGCTGTAATCAACGTACTTTATTTGCAACAATGTTGTGAAAACGCTATTTCTAGAAAATAGCAGCGTCATTGTGAAGGCATACCAATCATTGACTTAAGAAGTAGGAAAGTACAATGCATGACTTAGCTACTTGCTCAGCTCACCTTGAAAGCAATCTTTCATTTACTGTATGGAAAAATAAGGCTAGCCCTGGATCATATTCAAGAGACATTAACTTTTCCAGGTTAGACAAAGCAGACAGATTTCTGGTGTCAAGAACGTTGAAACTTTGCCCAAAATTCCCATGTCTTGCAGAGGGAATTTTAATTCTGTTATACCTCGTCAGGAGAATGATGGTACTTGTGAAGTAGGAACAGCAAAGCCAGCATTTTTTTTTCATGAACGTAGTCAGACAAAATCAGTTTGTTTGCAAAACAGACTTCAGACAGGAAGGCTGTGAAGCATCTTTCAGCTTCCTAGCTGACCTCTGCAGGGTGGATGGACCTTGAAAGCTGCAATGCTATGTAGATATATGCTACTTCCTTTTATTCCGAATGTTTGTGAAACAGTGGCGTGTATTTATATTTGGTAAATAAATTCTTCTTTTGTTTGTTCTTACATAGGCCAGCTTGAGATAAAAGCTGATTTAAGTGTGTTGCCTGACCCCACAGCAT
This sequence comes from Anabacerthia variegaticeps, assembly GCA_035583185.1. NCBI lineage: Eukaryota > Metazoa > Chordata > Aves > Passeriformes > Furnariidae > Anabacerthia > Anabacerthia variegaticeps. Next base: position 42,625,032 of record JAWWEW010000041.1, on the reverse strand, counting down.
TCCATTCTTATTGACATGGAGAGCTTAAAAGCTGGTCCTGGCCCAGGCGGACAGCATTCAGTTTCCCAGTGCCTTTTATTAAAGGATTGAAGAGTATTAGTAAGAGCATACTTCCATGTAAGCTGAACGAGCTGATTTTAAGGGTGTTAATGCAGATGTCTGAGAACAAAAGAGACTTTCCTGCTGAAGTGCTAATATAATCTGATTTTTAACAAAAGATAATTTCTTTCATGAATTACACCACAGCTCTATTGTGATGAACACAAATATTATTGAGTGCAGTGTTAGTCCAGCAATGCAAGTTAGTCTGTCAATGTAATACAATAAAGGTGCCATTAATGATACTCACATTATAGTTAATTTCAATTTCCCTTTAGCACTTTCATACTTTACTATCCCATATTTTTATCGCTATAAATAGAATTAATAAAAAAACCTCATACGTTTTACTTCCATTATACATGGCCAAAGAAGGCTCCAGTTGATATTAGTGAAATCATCATAGTCATAAATAACACATTACTTGTCATTTTGTAGGCATATGTACAAGATAATATACAGGAAGTTGCTTTCTGAACCTCTCTGGGAATGCTCTTCGATGACAGTAGTCCTAGTTTATCATCCCTACTGCCCAACAAACATAATGTACTTTGATTCTGAGTTAAAAACGGCGCTTGAGAAAGTTGTTTAAATTCACATAAACAGGATCTCCATGACACCAGCCTGTATGGGTTTGGCTTTTTTAAAAAAAAAAAAATGGTTTTGATCAAAAAGGAAAGTCAAGCAGAGACTGGCACAAAACAGCTGTCCTGCAATGAAATAATCATACTCCAAAGACCTCCATGCCTAATTTGAAGAACTTCATCCCAAATATAACTTCTAAAAAGACCTGCAAAGTATTATGGCTATAAAAACAATTGCCACCAGTGTCACAGAAATGAAATATTTATTTTTAGAGTCAATGCAATAACTAAATTTAAATAAACATGCAAAAATAGCATCTTCCAATTTAAAACTTGGTTAAAACTTTAATGTAAAATTTTGATATTAGCCTTGCTGTTAATCCCAGACAATGTAAAAAGATGCTAGATACATGTCCATAGCTAAGCTGCTCTGTTTGACCCCTACCATCTACTGCTGCTCCCTCCTTGCAATTCAGCAGAGCTGCAAGCTACCTTCAGCCTTTCAGGAACTTGCTCACACCATGCTCTTCTTGGGGCTTCCATGAATATGGTAGTATCTGGCACTCATCCCAGAGCCTTCTGCTTGCATGTGCACCACACATACCCCATAATTCTCCAAACTTCTCCCAAACAACTCTGATTTCTCAGTCTGACACTGTTTTTCCTTTCCCTTCTCAGCCATCACAGAGGCTTTCCCTCTGTTGCCACCACAATTTTTTAAGGGTGCTAAGCCCACACAGGTCTTCCCTGTTCTCTTCTATTAAAATCAAAATCTCTTGTTTGTAAGTAATTGACTAAACTATAGCATCCTACCTACTTTCCTCTGAAATTTTTACTATCTGGTTGCCATGGTACTGAAGGCTTTTGGGGGCTGGCTTGCCTTCTGTCCCTTGGTGCTTACTGCCTAGACTCACATATTTCTGTGCCGTCCTTGTTCTCCTAAGTACATTACTTGAAGGTCATATGAAATGTTTCCCAACTGGAGCAGAGATCCTCCTTGCTTAGATCAAGGTGCAGAGCAGTGGCTCTTGCACTCCACCAAGAGTGGCGAGGGGGAGACGGAAGACAGACAGTTAGAAGTTCTCTGAAGTCAAGAGAACAGAAATGCTGTTTTAAAGTGTATAAATATTTTCTTATTGTCAAATACAAAAATATTTTTCTTTTGACAAATACAAACTGTGTGGGCCTTGAAAACCAGTCCATACTTTACTTCAACTTCAAGGACTGACTGCCCTCTTGGATAACTAATAGAAAACAATGGAGAGAATATTCGCATCTTTGCCAGGCCTTCCTACTGTCCAGCACACTTTAGTCACAGTGCAATGAGAATACATCAGTGAAAACCACCCTTTTCTCCTGAGGCCATCTGGACTCTTTCAAAACCTTTGAGATTTATGTTCCCAGAGGCCCTTTTCAGGCTACAATGTGGGGAGATTGCTCAGAGGAAGCCATGGAACAGATATAGAGGCAATGCTACTGCTTGGCCTTTCAAAGCAGCTAAGGAATAAGGTCACAGTACAGTAGTAAGTTGTGGTCAAAGAGCAGTTAAAAAAAACAGTAAGGGTTGTTTCCCCCCTGTTGAAATTGGGGTGTCTATGACAGTCATCAAGAAATGTTGTCCATGAGAGAGGACACACAAACCTGTTGGACATTTACTGTCCTATGAATTCCCTGCTAGGCACTATTCCCAAACACTCCCTTGTCTCTTCCTGTCTGTCACAAAAGCCATTAGCTTAGGTCACGAAGTCTCTAGCAGCGTAACTGCTGTTCTGACTGGATGTCAAGACCCACATGGGCATGTGCTTCTAGGGAGGTACCCATTTAGTGGAGCTGTAAGAATGCCTCCGGTATGTTACTAGTAGGGAGAAGAACTTCTCTGGTCTGGCTGGATTGCCAAATGTGTGGAACCTATGGAGTCCTAAAGCCTTTGAAATCTCAGCCCTAGCGCCCTTTGTTAATGTAAGATGAGACTGTCACTCTTTCACCAAGTCTCTGGCGTGCTTTTGCCTTGCCCTGGTCATAAGAAATGGTACTGGGACAATGCCAAGTCATATGCCCTTGGAAAGAGGCATCTTTTTATCAGATGTTGGTCCTACTCAGGCTAGTGGATGTTCCTGTTGGTTTGGTGTGACAAAATTATGAGGCCTATGAGCATAGCCCTTTTCCACATGGGAGTTAGAACTTTTATGTTCTCCTCTTGTCTCCTCCCTTCTTCTTTAAAATGGAATGGGCTTTTATCTTCCCAAGTTTCTGAGGAGCATAAATGCATTGCCACAAATTCTCTTCTATGGAACTTCAACCCTCAGAACTCCTGCTACAGGTCTACTTGACCTTGTCCTTTTTTGAGACAGAAGAGTTTCTTCTCTGTTCTTCCTCTCTCTCTGCTCTCTCTTACCTCTAAGCAGTTGTTCCCATCTTTGATCTTACTTCAAAGGTACTTTCACCTTCATTCACTGCTGATGTCCTACCCTCATATGATACAGCTTACCATCTGATCAGAGATATAAAGAGCTGCAAAGAGCCTTTCAGCCATTTACGTACTTCCTCTTCCATGGAAAGGAACATATGTGCCTCCATGAAGATTCAGAACAATCAATGTGTCCATCTGAGATGAGTGCTGTTAGATGTAAGACTGCATATCCACCTTCCAAACTCTTTCCAAAAATACTGTGGAGGGCACAATAGGTAAGGGTCCTATTATTTTATCCTTAGTGATGTTTTAGGCCTCAGTATATTACGGAAGGCATTTTAAGAGCTAGGAAGTGGGAATTTTCAAGGAGTTTACCATGACCATGCTGCCACTGTACAAATCAGCATAGCACAAGCCACTTGTGTCTGGCTGATTTTTTTTTAAAATGGAATGTATGAATATGATGCTAATATCAAGAGTTCAGAAGTCTGTTGCCATCCCACTTGTGCTACTTATTAATCTGACAGCCTTCATGCTGTGGCACCAGTCTCAGTCTGGAATAGTGTACCTCTCTCTCTCACATTCACAGCCACTCTGTCATTTACATGATCCAGACAGTTTGATCTACAGGTCTGTGATACAGGAGAAATCAAGGCCTTGCACTTCAGCTGAGGAACCTATCACACAGTTCATTTCTGAGGTTATAAGAACCCTGCTAGAACGGACCTGAGCAAAGCTTGTAGCTAGATCCTTCCTTCATTACATAAACTGATCCAGCATATACCCTGATAACAGAGTGGACAAGTGGCAGTTCCCTATTTCTGTTGCAACAGCAGCTGGTACTGCAATATATACTGTAGCTAAATGGCAGACTTCTTGAATAATACATTACAAAAAGTTGCATATAGATTCTGTATGCAATCCAGTGCTTTATATCTAAGTTTTGAAGTCAAGGGAGGTAAAAAGGATGACTGTGTAGTTTTAATTTGAAGATTAAATAAATTATTTATAGATTAGGTCAGTTGATATACTTTTAATAGGGTGAGATGTTGTGAAGAGAAGCCGAAAGACCTACATGTCTTTCAGTGTGTTCTAACAATGGCACTGTTTACACTGAAGGGCAATGTCTGTGTTTTTATTAGATGAATAGAGGCCAGGATTTAAAAGATTGACTTAGTAATAAGCTTAGCTCCAAATAAATATGGCTAATCTTCTGAAACACCATTGAAGCATGTTCTTTTCCAAAATGTATTAGAGAGAAAAAATCATCTACTTTGCTTCAGTGTAGAGCAGCTGAGTCAGTCACTAAAATATCGTATAGCGTTTTATTCCCCAATTGACCGGATACGCAAATAATCTTGTGGATAACTGGCAGCAAGAGTTTGTCAGGTCGCATCCACAACAATACATAAGACAACTAATACATGTCCTGATGTCCTGTTGAGAAAGACAGGTTATAATGGGAAGTAGCAGTTATGTAGCTAATATTTACAAAAGCTACCCAAAATAATAAAATGCTCGCAGTACACGGTCAAATGTCATCTTTTGAGACTTTACAGCACCTGATTACCTGAGCAAGAATACAAAAGATTTGTGCACATTTCCAATGATATTAGGTATCAACCAACGAGTTATCGATGGTATTTATGGAGCATCTACCATCCTACATGCGAAATTCATGTTAGTTAGACTGTTCAGAGGAGTAAAAAAGAATTTCCACTGAGTCAAATCGAAACTGAAGTAAAATGGGAGAAAAATTTTGGGTCAAAGTTGTTTAACTGACAATGATAATGCTGGTACTTAATTTTTTTAATGGGCTTCTTAGAGTAAAGAAGATAACTAGCACTTTTAATCTGATTAGAGTGAATATCTGGTTAATAATCTTGTCTGATTATACTGTAGTTAGTTAAAAATTTAAGAGTTAAAACTCTGAATAGAAATGTTGATAAGATTATCTTCTTCTAGTGCATACTATTCACCTAGAAACAAAACTCTTTCTGGAAAACCACAAATTTTTACTTAAATTCCATGGCAAAAATGTTTTAACCATGGATCTGTGATTAAATCGAATAATGAGCTCATGCCCATGTAGTAGAGGAAGATGGTTCTCCTGGAAACAGAGAACTGACCTCTATCAAGTAGAAGAGGTAATTAAATCCTGACTTCTCGCTTCATTTGCAAGTATTTTAATCACAACAGAAACAAACTATTTCCTACAATTATATATTTGGGGAGGGGGGGTATAATCCATAAACTCATTTTGAGAAGAATGGAATTTTAGCAAAGCACATTAGCTGCACACTCTACTAGGTTGTCCCTCTCTGTATTCCCTCTAACCAATTTTTGAAAACTCATTCCAGGAATTATCCACTCAGTCATTTTGGTAAAGACAATACAGTACGTTAACAAAACAATTCTGTTAAATGCACCCAGAGAACTGTCAAGTCAAAATGTCTGGGTCGTTGCTGACTACTTCAAATAATAATTTGGGATTTTAATTTGACATCTATGGCCCTTAGTAGATCTGCCTCTTGATTTTGACACTTATTGAAATACAACAGCCCTGAAATGGTGTTTTAGGTAAGTTTAAAATATAATAGTAAAGGTACACATTTATGACATGGGAAATGAACTCAACGGGGCAGGGATGAATGTGAGAAGAAGCAGGAAGGAGGAACACACCTTTATCTTTGAAAGAAAAGCCAAACAGCCTTACGTTTGGATATTCCTTTGGCGCTCTCTCGTAACAAGGTTGTGCATCAGACTAATGACAGACAAGATAATTTGTTATATTTCTGCCAAATCTGGCAGGCAATACTCAGAATACTGTTTGTTTTTAACAAATTAATTTTATGAATGCATTTACAAAGGGATGGGCCTGATTCTTTTTAAGTATTACTTGGCACAGTTCCACTGATTGCAAAAGCATATAATTGATATACACCAGATGAGAGCGTGGACTAATGACCAGTGCCACAAAAATGAGACCATTTTATCCCAATCGGCTTGAGTCAACGACTAGGAAAACCATTATCCCCATTATTTCTCTGAAATGTTTGCACTCAGGGATTTCATAATATTTTGAAAAACTGAAGCCTTCCTGCTATTTTGAGTGCTGATAAAGGTAGTTCTCAAAAGCCCACAAAGAGGAACGCTACTGAAGACTGCTGAAATTGGGAGAGCCTGTATTTTAGGCTTAGCCCAGCACTAGAGGCTAGTGCAGATGAGCAGAGGCTGCGACAATGGTCCAATTGGTGTAACAGGTCAACCAGTTTCAAGTTACAGAATCCTGTTTCTGGTCTAGACTACTGTATTTGTAAATGGGATGTGCTGCTGGGCTTCAGTCTTAAGCATCTGGATGAGATTTGTCTACTGGATTGTATTCTGTGGGAATACAATTTAGTCTTCTCAGACAGACACAACAGGCTTCCAAAGGAGCATTCTTGCTGAGCTAAGAGGAGATAATAGCCGTGTATCAATGATACCCACTCATCCCTGTAAAGTGACAAAGAATAGATCTTATGTTTTGCAATGCTGCCAGGAATGCTATAGTTACATTGGTTTTTGGGGGTTTTTGTTTGTTTTTTTTGTTTGTTTTTTTTGTTTTGGTTTGGTTTGGGGGGGAGTTGTTTGTTTTCATTTTCGTTTTGTTTTGTTTGTTTGTTTTTCAAAATGAATCTAGGTTTGCTTTTGCTGGTTCAATAGGTGAAAATATTAAACCACGGCAACATACCTTTACTTTATCAGCCCTGAGCCAAGCACAGAAGGAAAACTATTGCCAGAGGGAGACATTTATCTGTCAGCTTCCCATATCAGCCCACCTGCATCCAGTCAGTTGACCCTACCAAACTCCGAAAGAAAGGCTGCAAAACTGTGCAAGGTTCCCACCTGGGAATCTATACCAGGCTGAGATTGCGCTTGCAGTTTTGGCAGTCTGTAAGCAAAACTAATTATATTATGGAAGGGCAGTATTCTTTGAAGAAGAGTCTAATATCTCTGTAGCATAATTTGGGATTTTTTTTCTGATCTTTTTGGCCTAGAAAGTGAATATAAAGTCAATCCCACCCTTTTCCTGTATAAACTTGGATCATTTTGAATGCATGTTGGGTTCCAGAAATCAGAGAGACTGTGTACATTATATGCATTACTGCATTGCACAGCGGTTCTGAGTGACTCTTCACAGAGGTTAGTTTCACAGTTCTGCTACATTCTTTCTCTAGTTAATGGAAAGAGATGAGATACCCTAGAGGGGAAATTCAGAACATGAGAGTTTCTGAGTTTTCATCTGAAATAACCTCTTCCTATTAACCTCTTTCTATCTTCCTTTCTAGGAACCTCCTGTTTTGCTGTAGGGAGAATCCAGAAAAATATCATTAGTCTTCAGACCTGTCCCCTTTCTCCCTTTAAACAAAACCCCAGCCCTCCTTCCCTCCCTTTCTCCCTTTCTCCCTCCCTTCCTCCCTTCCTTTCTTATCTTGGACTGTCATGTAACTTTGCTCAAACTTGCATACACATCCTATAATTTATTATCCTACAGATAATCAGCGGCAGAATTTGAAACTCTACCAGACTTACTGACTTATTTCACTTAGTCAACCAAACAAGTATCACACCTTAGCAGACTTAATCTGTCATAATTAAAATTGATCCAGGAATTTTCCTGTGAAATAACTTTTGCTGAAAGATGCTGATTGACTGAAGCCAAAATTTTTATGAAGTTACTCAGTTCTGGGATGAGATAGCTGATAAGAACTAGTCCAACTAGAATGGATTATGCCTGTATCAGCCCTGTAGGGACTGCTGCAGCTCAGCACATAGCTATGAAATTGGTTGGACTCTAGCAGCTCCTACATTTAGTCATCTGTTCTGTCTGTCTGTCTATCTATCTATCTATCTATCTATCTTATTCTATTTTCTACAAATTAAAATTGCTTCACTTTCATGACTGGGTGTTTCATATACACAAAATAAAATGTTTCATTAGCTAGTGGAGAGGTCACTCCTTCAGTCTGTGGGAGACCTAACTTCAAGTTCTTCCTCTAAATTAGAGAGGCCATGACATGGTTTGTATGAATGGTTTGGTTACTCAGTGGTTTCCCTTCTCACGGAGGTGTGAGAAATTTCAGAAACCTCTGTTTCAACTATACAGAATAAACCACATTCCCTTAAGCCACATTTAAACATGACATAGCCTGACTTTCACCGAGCAACTTAAAATTGTAGGTTCTGATGTTCCAAAACCTCTACTGCCTTTTCTTTTATGCAAAACAAGGATGAAATGTACTTCCAGTCCTTACTGGTCCTTTTCCCTAAGTAGGTGATGACAGGCAGATCTAGAAGGAAAGGGAGATTTGGGCAAATTTTTTCACATTATTCCTATTTCTAATTTGCTATAAGTGAAAATTTTTGCCAACGGGATCTCAAGTTAATAAGAAACTTTTGTATCACTTTCACTTTATACCAGAAGCCAGGGGGGGGCGGGGGGGGGGGGGGGGCAGGAGAAATTTGGT
>JAWWEW010000041.1:42568471-42611129 GCA_035583185.1 Anabacerthia variegaticeps | reverse complement strand
ACAATAAAGGTATTTTCTATCTTATCTCCATTAACCTTGTCCAGAGTTTCTATTTTACAGGATTTCAGGCATCAACCCTTTGAAGCCCCCCTTATCTATGTAGCTCAGCACCAAGGAATTCGTCCTTGAAGGCGTCTGTTTAAGTTTCTCTATTGGCCCATAGTTAACCCTTTCCCATTGGTCATTTATCCCTTGATTTCTATTGGCAGTTATTTGGATTCCCCTAAAACCTATATATACACCCCAGTTATGTTAATAAACGCTCTCTCTGCTTCCCCTCCTGTGGTCTGTGTGTGTGTCTCTCTGGGGCATCTCGGGGGCTGTGAGCGGGGGGGAGCGAAAGGGGGAGCGTCTCCCACCAGCTGTCACAAAAGTATGCCTCATGTCACAAGAAGACAGCTTTCTTAGTTATTTATCCCTTGACAATAAAATGTAATTTTGGTATTTTTTGTTTTGTTTTTATAACAGATAAAATAAAGATGACAGGTATAGGTGTTTATAGAGGACCCCTGTGAATATAAAAAGTAATGTCATATTCAATCTTCTTACATAAAAACAAATGTTCATAGTTTCTTTCCTTCCACTTACACAGGGCTGGCTACCTTCATGCATTTAACTGAGGCAGCTCTCAGTTAAGCAAACTTTTTTCTCTAGTAAACCATGATAGCTTTCTAGGAATAATCTTGTTTCCTTCTAGTGATTGCAGTCACACTCAATTCTTTCTCCCCAGATCATACCACTTTTAATGTTTTCTGATTGTCATAGTGGCAGTATCTTTCTACTAAGCAAGTAAAAATGTCACCTGTATGAAGATTCCAGTGTCTCACACTTGACTCACCTACAGTTCCTTGAGTGAGGAGTAGAACTGCTCTCTCTAGTCTATATTGATCTACAATGCAGTGTAAAATGCCTCCACCCATTGAAACCTATTATTTATTTCAATATCTAGCAAAAAGAATACCTTTCACACAAATGTATGACTTGTGTTAAGTCATGCAACTCTACACTGGCTCTTGGTGGAGGACATACATGATGGGAATCACCTATTTTGTGTCTTATTCAATGGACTTGGATCTCCTGAACTACTATTGAGACTTGCTGCAACTTAAAAAAGAAAAAAAAAAATCAATTAATTCTAGAATACATAAGAATCAGGGGAGTAAAATAGCAAGAAAAGTATATCCAAGGGGACAGATACACATTGACGGAAAATAGATTTTTTTTTCCTCCCCCATTATCTCATCCTAATGGAGACAGGTCAGACATAATTGCATACAAGAGATATCTGCTTCCCTCCATTGGCTGAGAGGGAGGAATAACTAGCACATATGCAGAACTCTACAATGTCTAACATGAAGTGAGATGATATTTCACAAGAAGCTTGTGTTACATGCATTTGCATTTAAAACAGCACCGGTATTCCTTTTATTACACCACTGATAAAGGTTTAGGGAAAAGTGAAGCAGCAAAACCAGATTTTAAACTCAAATCACAAAGATACACTCAAATGTAGGTCTCTTATCAAAGGTGCTCAATATATTTATAGAAAAACTACACCAGAATGAAAAAAAAAATCTTTTTTTCAGTGGTTTTCTTTTATACCAAGTGCAGCCTTTGTGGCTTGTAAATTGAATAGATGAAATAATACCTGTAAAAATAGAATATGAAAATAAGATTTCTCCGCTAGAGAAGATGATTTAGGCAAAACAATAAGGGAACTTCCATAAGTGTCTTCTTAGAAAGCATTCTTTGTGTGATACCATTTTTATAAAAGGGGAAAAAATTATCACACTCTAGGGGAAGAAGTAAAACTAAAAGTAACTAAAAGCTGTCCATTAAGCGAAGATTAATATAATTGGGAAAACAGAATTTGAAATGTGAAGTCCAATGTTGACCCAACATTGGAAGCAGCTTTATTGTGTAATTAGAATCTCATTCAGAGTAGGAAAAGAAAAAAACAAACAGGAATAATATTGCTTGAAGAAATGTGTCAAGACAGGCAGACAGTATTGGTGGGGAAAGCGTGCCCTGATATTCAGTGGACATGCAGCCAGGATACGTGACTATTTTGAGGTATTGTATCAATGGGCTTGACCAATTCTTAGCAAACTGTAAACTAAATCAAATATAAAATTACTTTTGTCAAAATGCAGTACAAAGACATTGATTTAGGTGATGAAACTTAGCTGATGAAAAGTTTGGCGTTTATCACTGGATAATTGATCAACCAAATAAATCCATGAACCGGATGTATGGGTCAAACATGGATGACCATAAGCTAAAGAACAACACAGCTGAGGATGCCTAAATGGGTGTGAGATGATAACTTCCTTGGAGCTGCGGATCTCAAAATACAGCCTGCCGGCTTGGCCTGAGAAGTACCTGTGCAACAAATCTGAGAGAAATGAAAACACTGTTTATGGCTTCTGTCCTTTCACCTTTCTCTTTTCCTTCTCTTTTTCTGTCCTTTCCCCTGCTCTTTTCCTCCTCTTTTCCTGCAATTTTTCTTTGTAAATTCTGGAATATATTTATCCTAGCTAAAAGTATTCATGGCATATAATCATTAGATTCTTTTGATTCTTGGCCCCAGAACAGAACTGAGTTTCTATAATAATTTCTTATAAACTAAAGCATCTGTCAGGCACAGATAGCTGTTGTTGCAAATGTGGGCTGTGATTTACAGTTTTTTAGGCAAGGTTTAAATGCCCATGTAGTTAAATGCCTAGCACTCACTTTTCATCTTTGTAAACCCTGGCAGTTAAAACAGGTTATCAGTCTGTTTTTGCTACTCTTCGGTCAGGTCTATTAGCTAATGTGGCATCCCTCTAAATATATTCTGTTGCCTTTCTACTATGTGCATTCTCCAGGATAATGAGGCATTCAATATGTTGGGACAGTCAGACATGTTTCAGTTGCTCCTTTCCAAAGGTACTCCTTTCCAGAATATGAACAGGAGAGAAAAGATTTACACAAAAAACAAGCAGAGTATGCTGTCAGGTAAGTGTGAACACAGTACAGAACCAAACACACTGCCACAGGCTGTGCCAGACACCCAGCTCTTGTCATTTACACTCAGAGAGATATGCTGAAATGCAGAGTATTGAGTAGCACATTAGAAATATTACTGTGAATAACAGCAGACTTTTCCAGGAGTCTGAAAGACAGACAATAGCTGTGTTTTCATTAGCCTTTCTTCTTGCTTATATGGCCTGTAATCTGCAGTGATATGAAACCCTGGGATTGCTGGAGATAGTAGATCTCCTTAAGAAGAGGCAGCCAGGTATGAGTGGTACATTGAAATTCATGGTTTACCCCACCTCTTGTACAATAGCTTTCTCTCAGTTAAGTACAAAGCAGATTAGAGTCTTAAGAGGTGACAGAGGAATCGATCTGTGATGCAGGAGCAGAAATAAATGACCTAAGACACAGAGCGGAAGAAAGTCCATAACCTGGCACTGCTTGTGCAACCGAAGCACCCTGCTTTGATTTCCCTTAATCTCCCAACCTCCTAAGTGAACTACAATGTACTGAGTTTCTGGGGCTCTGCACACAGTCAATTGTTTTAAATTACATCTTCATTTTTAGCCAAAAGGAAAAAATTAACAAGTTTAATTAAAGCACATTGCAGTTCATGCAATATATGTATGTATGTACACATATAGTAATTACAGTCAATGCATTATGGCGCTGCATATATGTATATTTGTGTGTGTAGTAATACTATATATGCACATATACATACTATATATATATATGTACACATAGGTATAGCCTATAGTGCATTGACTTTTCCTTTTTGCACTTTTCCAGAAATCTTGCAAATAAGAAAATCAAAACTTTCTGCTATGGGGTTCTCCCAATTTATTGAAAAGTACTAGAATTTCTAGCTGAAGCTCCAGATAGTCTGCAAACTTTCAAACTCAATAAAAAACTATAGAACTTACTTAGAACTGACTTGTTTTCCAGCCAGAAAGAAATGTTTGTAACTTTCATATTTGTTAGTTTAATTGCAAAACAATTTGGGGAAGCAGCAAACTCCTTTTGTAAACTAGAATTAGTATGGAAAAGCTCATTACTGCTAATGTTATTTAAGTCTCACACTATTAAAGGCCTTTGAAACCACTCTGAGATGCCAAGTTTGACAAGAGGTCACCTAGGTACAGCTCAGGCAATTTAAATTGACTGAAAACTCTGTTGTCAGTACAGCATTTATACTTACATACTCTGTCAACAAGTTTTTTTACCCAACAAAAATTACAAATATTTCTAAGGAATCCAAACAAATTCAAACAGAATACCAAACCCACAAATTTAAGATAGAAGAAATTAAATATTTCAACGATCTGAATTAATATGTTCTCTGTCTTTGGAATATTTTTTTCTATTAATTACTTAAAAATGTTTCTTGCAAATCTTGCTAACTAAATTTCAGCATCCACTGCTTCAGAGTAGCTACTTGGTCGTATTGATGTTCCAGGTTCCCAGTCTATAATTTATTCCTAAGATCTCAAGCACAGCAGGAGAAAAGTTCATGTGGACTGAAAATGTCTTCATGGGAATTGAAAATAGTTTTGCCTGCAAAGTAAGTCAAGGTGAGTAGTCACTCTGACAGATGAACCTTGAGGTTATACACTGAAATAAAAATATTATGTAGCAAAAAATATGTTCTAGAGTGTCATATACATGGACATCTTGCTGTTCTGGCTGACTTTTCTGACCTAAAATAAATGTCTGTTAATGAATGCTTCCTCTTGTTTCTTGACATGAATGCAACAGGAGTCTCTTCCTGCTTGTGTGTAAGTGAAAAGATAAGAGAAGCAGCATCATACCAAAACCAGTTTACAATCAATATCTATAAAAGTATTTCTCTTTGCTCTTCTTTGAAAATTTACATAATTAGTCTTCTTTCTGGAATGATTTTTCCCCTCAGATCAATGAGTGACAAATTCAGGTGACCACGTAAGCAGTTTGGGGGGATACACATGATGTTTCTAATGTGTGCGCTCTAGTGATGAGCCTAAGATGCCCAGAGAGTTTTCAGTGTTTCTGGTTTATGCATGATACACATACATAATTTAAGCCAAAAAATAAAAGAATAATGTATAACAGCATAAAAGGTGCCTCTCCTGTCCAAGTAATAAAGTGAAATACAGTTTCTTTGAATTTTGGAAGTAGTAGGCAATATATGAACAAAAACCAACATAGGACCAAGAGACCAACAGTGTATGCACCGATTATGCAGTCACTGTATTCTTATGGCATTTGCTTTACATTATGGGTCACCTACTTAAAAAGAAATAGTTGTCAGGCAAATCTTTTTCCTAATGAATAATACAACATATACCATTATTTTTTTCATACCAGGAATTCAATTTTAACACAGACAATATGGAAGTGTATATTTATCAACCCAAAACACATTGATGAGAAAGTCTCACTGTACTTGTACTAGTGATTGCTGTTTGAATGTCAGGGCTGGCTCACTGTAACACACCTGCAACCAAACCCAGAGTTCTAGCACATGAGAAGTGGGGAGCTGTCTGGGTTAGTTAAATTCAACAGTTCTGTTTCATTTATCTCCTCTCCGAGAGTTGCTTAAACAAAACACCAGTGTCTGCAACCTTGTAATAGACATTCTGTCCTCAAAGCTAAGTTACTTTCAAGATAGTTTCTAACAGCACATCTTCACTTTCCAGACCAGCATAGCACCAACAACAGCACTTATAAAAGTAATACAAAACTTCAAGGCCTTTGGAAATTGTCCGGTTCGCTCTGAGATTCCGCCTTTTGGACTTGAAAGCCTTCTTTGTTTTGATTATTGCTGAGAGATGACAAAGTTATTTCTTTTAACAGTAGCATGTACTGCTGTATACATGTCTTAAATTCATGTTTTGTTCCAGGAAAAGTGCAGAATAAATGTTCTTTATCCCCATCAACTGAACATAGAAAACATGTAATTAACTCTTTTTCATTATGTGTCCAGCTAGGATGGATGTATAACAGAACTCTTAATGATTCAGTGTCTGGTAATCATTTACTACAATATCTATCACTTGAGCTGTTCTTCTGAAATACAATATTTATGTAAGTTATTTTGAAGTATTAAACCTCTGATTTTTTTTTGTTTAATTTCCAGTTTTTCTTGAATATAATGTCAGTGGCTGATAGCATGTTAATCTATGCTATTCCACAGCAACCATGCTACATATGGATCAATTTCTGACTGTGTTCTTTTTCAGTACATATTTTATTAGTCTGAATATTTTTTTTCTACCAGCCTATGTTACTGCGCTGTAAGGACCAACAGCTGCATATCTAAAACCATGTCACTGTAAACTGCCTAAATCATGCCCACATCTCTTGACAAACAGATCCCTGTGAATATGCCATGGCTGAAAAAAACAGAACTGAAACACGTTATCTACTGATTATCTGATAGAAGGAAAATAATCTAATGTAAATGAATAATTTGTCTGGTCAATTCAAACCTGTTCATACATATTTGCTTTATTTACTCACAGTTTGGTGTGTATATATAAAGTACAAAGTTTTCTCAACATTTCTGGTTTTAGAGATGCATACAGTAATGAGGAGTGGGATAAAAAAGGAACATGGCATGCAAGGAGACTGTACAAACTTGCAACCTCTCTGCACCACCACCAAAGTATGCTTATTGCTGTATGTTATTAACCGGAGTGCAGGGAAGGCCAGATTTTCTCAAATAAATAAGGAGTTGTTATCTTGAGGCTGTCAAGCAAACCACTCCAGCAAACTTCTGCATTCTTCTGGACTGCACAGGGATCTGCTTGGAAGGCTCCTATGGAAAACAGTCCTGTAGAGAAGTGTACCAGAAGAGCCAGGTAATTTTCAGGGATCATCTCCTACAAGCTCTAGGATGATCCACCCAAATGAGTAGGAAATCAGGCAAGGTTGGCAGGAGGCCTTTACAGATATTCGAGGATCTCCTTTAAAAATCCAAAGTTAGAAAAGAAACAAACAAGAAGTGGAAGCCGGATCACGTCACACAGAAGGAGTGTAAAAACACTGTCCAGTTGTGCAGGGATGGTGTCAGGGAATGCCCAGGAGTTGAATCTGGTAAGTGGCATGAAAAGCAATATGAAAGGCTTCTACATTTAGATAAGCAATAAAGTAAGACAAGGGAAAACACAGACCCGTGGCTGACACGGATGGGACACCTGGTGACAAATGACATAGAAAAGGCTGAGGTATGGAGTCCCTTCTTTGGCTTTGTCTTTACTAATTAGACCAACTGTCAGTAATCCCAATTTCCTGAGGCAAGTGAGAAAATCAGGAGCAAAGACGATTTACCCTTGGTGGAGGAGCAACAGTTTAGGGAGTGCTTAAACAAACAGCACATACTTAAGTCAACGGAGCCAGATGGGATGCACATGAATCCTGTGAGAACAGGCAGATGCCACTGTGAGCCACTCTTCATTATCTTTAAAGTTCGTGGCAACTGGGAGAGATTCCTGAAGACTAGAAGGAAGGAAATGTTGCTTCAAGACGGGCAACAAGGGGGACTCAGGGAACTGTGAGCTGGTCAGTCTCACCTCAATCCCTGTCTAGGAGCTGATGAAGGTAAATCCTCCTGGAAACCATTCCCAGGCACAAGAAGAGGATGGGGATTACAGATTACAGATTTATGAAGGTAAAATCATGTCTTCCTGGTAACCTACAATGAGATGACTGACTTGGTAGATGTGGAGAGAACAGTGGATGTTGTTTATCTTTACTTCATTAAGGCTTTCAAAACAAAAATTAATGACAGATAAAATATGGACTAAGCAAAAGTGACAGGCACTGAAAACTAGATGAACTGCTGGGCTCAAAAGTTTAGGATGGGCAGCATGAAGCAAGTTGGAGACAAGTCACTAGTGGTGCACCAAGGAGTCAATAATGTGCCAAATCACGTTTAAAACCTTCAGTAATGAAGCAGATAATGAAGGAGAACATATCCTCAGCAGTTTTGCTCATGATAAAAACCTGGGAGCAGTGACTGATATATCAGAACATTCTGCATTGCAGGGGGACTGGACAAGCTGGAGAAAGGGGCCAACCAGAACCTAATGAAATAGAACAAAAGCAAATGCCAAATACTACACCTGGGAAGGAATAATCCCAGTACAAGCTGGGAGCCAACTACCTAGAAAGCAGCTTTGCACAGAAAGCCAACAGAGTCCTGAAGGACAAGAAGCTGGACGTGAACCAACAATGCACCTTTGCAGGAAAGAATGCCAAAATCCTCCTGGGCTGCATCAGGCATTGCCAGTAAGTCGAAGGTGGTAATATTTACTTCTGGTCCACACTGGTGAGGCCATACTTGGGAGTGTGACACTGAGTTCTGGGTTCCCCAGTACAAGAGACATGGACACGCTGGAGTGAGTCCTGCGCAGGACCATGATGATAATTAACGTATTAAAGCACCTGACATACAAAGAGAGTCGGAGGCAGTTGTGACTGTCCAGGCTGTGGAAGAGAATGCTTAGCAGGATCTTACCAATGTACACAAATAGTGGGGGGAGGGCGAGGGGGAAGACGGTGAAGTCATACTTTTAATCATTCTGCTCAGCTAAAAGGCTCCAAGTGAGATGTTGGAATTTCCACTTTAACAGAAGAGATTTTTTTCACTGTGAGGGTGGTCAAAAAATGGACCAGGCTGCCAGGCATGTCTGTTGCATTAAGAGTCTAGAAATTTAGCAGAAAATAAACCATCTTGCTTCCCAGCTTCTCAGAGATCAGAGGAGCTGAGTGCAGCTAGGCATGATTTCTGATCGTAACTAGTTCAGCAGTATAAATCCAGTCACAGTCAATAAGATCCCAGGTGCACCAATAGTTGGTTATACTATGAGTCTGTTCTCATTCATGATCACAGATTCACAAATAGTGTGGTTTACCAGTACAACCCTTCTTTAAGTCTGGTCAAGTTCAACAGGAACTTTCACAAACACAGATTCACAAGCAGTGGGTTGATTGGAGCAACAGATTATAGACTCTTTTAGAATGCTGGTGATAAATTCATTAGACATGCAAACTGTAAACATATAGTGCTACAGACAAGTGTTCCTGGGTCTACTCTGATGCGGTCAGAGGTGCAAATCTTACCAAAGTGACGTCCCTGTTCTGGAAAGGAGAGAGGAGAAAGACCACCAACTTGTCTGAAAGGTGGTCATATCTCATCCTCTGCCACTGAGGATCCAATACCAGTTATACATCTGGGAAAAGTGGTGGGGAGACTGTAGTCAAAAATTCTGTTATTGCCATCATAAATAGTGGAGTAGCAGACACTTTATATGTGAATGGGGGATATCCAGAGTCACAAAGGAAGATTGCAAAGACCTGTGGATCTTGTGCAAAGGTGGAGCAGAACTGTGGCACCTTAGTATCACTCCCTCTTTCACCTGGCTGGTTGCATTGATAAGGGTCATCCAGCTTCTGCCTGATGACCTATCGTCCTCTCAGCATGCCATTACATCCACGGAAATCCTATCACCACATATCTCATGGCATATGACATGGTTACAGGCCTCATTCCCACAAGATTGCAGAGTCTCCATCACCATTTTATGACACAGTGCTGTAGAAATTACCTTTGTACTTTGCTTAATTGCATTTTTTGCAAATTTTTTAGAGGTTGTGTCTGCAATATACTTTCATTTTCTACTCAATTTTAAACAACAGCAGCATTGGTTTATAATCAGATTTATATAGACTTATTTAAAGATATGAAAATGTCTTATATGCATCAAGTTACCTGTTCAAAGCAATTATATATATCTTTATGTTTTCAGAAGTACTTAAACAGAGTAGGAGTAATATGAACAAATCCTAATAAACAAAGTTAGGAAGATGAATTAGGCCTGTTCTCTTCTGTTTTCTCAAAGGCCAGGTTGTCCAACATAAAGCCATTTTTAGTGCAGGTTTCAAAGCACAATAATAAATCTCTTGGGATGAGTTATGCTTTCAATTTTCATTAGTGCCCAAAATTTCTAAATCTCTAAATTTGATCTTCTTTAGACTAGAACTATAACCTTCCATGGCAGTACCTGGGCAGAACTAAATTTTGTACTTCCCTCTGACTGCGAATTTGAACTTTTGTAAGTTTTACCTTTCTCAGTCTTTACCTTCAGTGCATATCTGTGGAGAAACACTGCTTCACAGCATTTTCAAGATACTGGGTTAAGTAAAAATCTGAATAAAAATTTACAAGAATAATTTGTCATTCCCACGGACACTGTCTTTGCCAGTTAGGGCAGACACTTCGGTGGTGATCTCAGCTGTGCTGTGATCTACGTATACGCATCCTGTGTTAATTTCTTCCAGATGTCTTTTGTTCTTTATTAAGGGTTTCTCTGTTCTCTGGAAGACATTTTTAAACTACTCAATTGTCCTGGAGCTCTGAACACCCAGTGAGGATATCCTCCTGACAACAGCACAAACCTTGGTGCATGGCCAGTCCAATAACAGCAGTTCTTTTCCTTTGCACTACAATATATCTCTCTAAATTTTTTATTCACCAGTGCACAGATTTCACATGCTTCTTCAGAAGGAATGTGCATATTCCAGCTTCTACTGTTCTAATCTTTGAATATATGAATAGGCCAAGCTGCTGTCTGTCCTGTATTTATGCACACACTATGATTTTCATGGTTTGAAAAGGTTTTTTTTTTTATTTTTTTCATTTTAGTATTAATTCCAAGTCTTGAAGCAATCCATCCCTCTCTAAATCTGTCTAGAGTGCCAGATGTCAAGAACAAAAGCAGGAGAAAATAAGCTTCTCTGAGAGAGATTGTGTATGTAAAGGTGAGGTGTAGTGGGTGAACATTTACTCCACAGTGGACCTCCATGGACTGGCAGGGGTACATCCTGCCTCACCATGGTCTGTACCACCAGCTGCAGGGGAATCTCTGCTCCGGCACGTGGAGCACCTCAGTCTTCTCCATCTGCACTGATCTTTGTTTCTGCAGAGCTGCTTCTCTCAGATATTTTCACTCCTTTCTCTCATCTGCTGTTGTGCAGAATTTTTTTACCCCTTCTTAAATATGCTGTTACAAAGATGTTACCCACATCACTCTCGGCCCAGTTTTAGACAGCGGCGGGTCTGTCTTGGAGCTGGCTGCATTGGGCTCTGCCCAATAGGGGGGCAGCTTCTGACATCTCACAGATGACACCCCTGCGGCTCCCCCACCATTAAAAACTTGTCATATAAAACCACTATATTTGGGCGTAACCAAGCACCTGCATGTCTAGACAGTCACTTCAGACCTCAGCTCGTGTATGTCCTGTTAATTTACAAGCAGAAGGTCCTATTTTGAAATTATTTGTACTTGGTCAGATCCAAGTCATAATTTTGTCTTCCATAAGCTTTGGTTGGTACTCCTTGGGTTTGCCAAATCTATCATATTCAAATCGTTAGTGTCTTCTACTGAGTTAACTGAAACTTTGTGAACTCATTCAGTGTTACATGACAGTCAAAAATAACCCTGCCTCCTTCCTTTCAATTGGCCATCTCTTAAAACTTCCAATAAAATCAGTGTTGATGTTTAAGTTAAGTCTTAGTATGCTATGATTCATATAAACGACTCTTTTCTTTGTTCTTAAAAAAAAGTTTCTCTATTTTTGAAGTTCACAGACACTATACACATGCAGAAATATGCACACATATATATTTTTATATAGCCAGATTAGGCTTCACTAGGAGAAAAGCTTTTACTAAAAAGAATTATATATATATATATATATATGCTCTAAACCTTTTTTTCCTGAATTTGTCCTTGTTTAGCCTTAAGCTCTTTAGAAATTGAATGATGTTCTAGAGGAATAGTTAAAGTATATGGTTGAAGAATGAAATAAGAGTGTGTATTAACTTGAACATTCCAGACAATTCTAGCTTAGTCATTAACACCTTCTATTACACCTTCTGTTTCAGCTCCATCTTTTTATATCTGAGTTAATGATTATGGAAAATGTAAGGAAGTATTTATAAAGTTAATTGTAGGGATATCTTTGGATTAAAGGCTAAAAATATAATTTAACTGAAAAGCGCACAATAGGGCTGGCACAATATTGCAGAGGCAAATTTATTTTTGGTGTTTCCTAAATTTTAAGAGCATCCCTTTGCAACCTAATAGTGACATATGAACAGAGATACTCATAGGGGGATAAAATATAAGGTAAAGATTATTCTTTGATAGAGTCAGACATGAAAGTTCTACTTGTCCTAGAATTCAAAAGGTTTTAATTCTCAGACCAGCTAAAATTGAAATCGGAAGTGACAATCGGGACATGTTTTGTGTTTAAAGAACAAAGGCAATGTTAACTTTTAGAACAGAGAACAAGGTACTGACTAAAGTAATTGTGTCCGTAAAGATACTAGACACAATGTGAGGAAGTTTGTGGAAAATATTCATTTTTAAAAAATAATTATGTATAGAACATCAAAGAAAAAAAATTGTGCCAAGACTTTAATTAACTTCTGCAAATAATGAAACCTGTATTTCAGTTAGACTTTTTTTAATTTGCCTGTTGCTCTGCTATTACACCTAACAAATATATTCACATATATAGAGTTGCCTATGTAACTGCTTCTGCATAAGTAATGTAGCCATGGCATATCTGCATGTATTTTCAAAATATAAGTCCTACTATTTCAACTACTTGGATTAATTTTCACATGAAAGATATACTTTTCATTTCAGTTGCCCCATAGATAGAAATTTGATTTTTAAAGGGGAAATTGGAAATCCTTCAATTGCTGCAATTCCTCTATTCTCCATTCTCCAAAAGTATGTCCTGTCACGTTGACAGTAACGGAACCATACTAACACAGCTTCTAGACAACTTTGTGAAAGAAAATTACAGTTATATTTGACATAATCAAAGAATGATAGAATCATAGAATGGTCTGGGTTGGAAGGGACCTTAATGACTTGACAGGTTACAAGCATGGCAGCTGCACTTGTAGATGTGTGTCCTTTGTTTGCACAGAAGACCGAGGGGAAAATTACTTTTCTTGAAGAGAAATTTAGACAACTGTTGGCTCTCAAGCTCTAAGAGACAGAGTAGACAATATTTAGGCACCAAATTTTGCCTCATTCGGGTGAACTGCAGGCTTTGATCACTTCTCAAATGACATCCTTCTGATACACTAAAGATTTCATTGCTTTACACATCTCACCTGCACACTGTGCTCACATTCAAAACGGATCAGAGCTAACATCTACTTCCCATACCAGCTTCCCATGAAAAAACCCTGTCAGTAACATGCAGAGGCTCATAGAATCCTAGAATGGTTTGGGTTGGAAGGGACCTTAAATATCATCTCCTTTCAACACTTCTGCCATAGGCAAGGACACCTTACAGTAGATGAGATTGCTCAAAGCCCCATCCAACCTGGCTTTGAACACTTCCAGGGATGGGGCATTCATAACTTCTCGAGGCTGAACAGGACTAACTCTCATAGTGTGTCTTCAGAGGAAAGGTGTTCCAGCCCTTTGAACATCTTCACATTCCTCCTCTGGACTTGCTCCAACAGGTCCACATCCTCACGCTGGAGCCCCCAGATCTGGACACAGTACTCCAGATAGAGACTTGTGAGAACAGGGAAGAGGGAGAGAATCATGTCCCTTGACCTACTGATCACAATAGTTCTACTACTTAGTATTTTACTAAAAAGATGGGCTGTGATATTAAGTTTTATTTTTTTTCTGAGTGAAAGAGAGGCTTAGTTTCACTTATAGACTGACCCAATAACCAAATTATAAACCAGTACAACAAATAACTATGGGTTAATAAAAGTATTAAATTGTCATATATTTAATTAAATATTCATTCAATTTAATTAAGGTTTTCTAAGAGGCGGCTCTAATTGTAATGCTTAGGTAATGGTCATTTAAAAATGAAATATTATTGAAGGAAAAGAGATAAAGCATTCATTAGAAGAGCTAATGCACTTAGCCTTTGACTCAGCCTTGGCCATGTGACTTCATCTATCTAATCCTCTGCAAAATCTTTCACAGTGACACCTACATGAAAAAACAAAGATGAATCTTTAAGTTCACAAATTCTTCTTTGCATAGAATCATATTCCCTTTGTCTTCAATAATCCTTAAGTGTTGGATTTAAAAAAAAAAAAATCTTGATTAATTTTTCTTCTTCTGGAAACCATACAAGCAAACAAAAGAACTGTAATGTTTTTTCATGCAGAACATTATTCTTATAAAAGAAATAAAATGTTTTGCCAAAAAGTTTAATAAAGACCTCTGAGTTCAAGAGATAAGGATTTAGCAATGTCAAGAATAGTAATTAATAGCCTTCCTTGCAAAATGAACCAATAAGTAAAGTGAGTATGTGTTTTTAAATGATCCTTAACTGATTTTGTTTTAATAATAATTAGTTAAAAATCTTGAAAAGAATTTTTTCTCACATCTCTGCCTTCTTATTTCCAGTTATTTTGTTTCTCATAATATTCATTAAGCCAGCATTTGAATGTGAAAAGATGATTTAAAATCTTGTGCTTCCTCTCATCTGCACTGCTATCTATGATTCTTTCTGTGTCAATTAATCACTATGTCAGAGTGCAGATCTCCTCATAATTTCTCTACTCTATGTTTAAGAGAATGAATCTATCTGATAAGAAGTCCTAACAATTTAGATGAATTTAAAATACTGTTCAGAAAAAGATACATATTCTCAGTTTCCAAAAAGTATTATTAATTTACAGAATAGGATTTTTTTTAACAAGATCCTCAGATACAATTCTGATTAAATGTATTTCATGTGATTACTTTTTTTCCCAAGACATTCAGTCATCTATGTTTAGAGTGAGGACTAGCAGGTAAGTAAAGGTAAAATACATAGAAAATAAAAATAAAAATAAAATCCCAGGACCCTAAAATAAGAAATTTTGTAGCTGTATTTAATAAAGTACAGTGTTTAAGACCAGAAATGTAAGCCTCATTTTTATTTCAAAGGTTGGAAAAGAGAAATTTATCTTTTATTTTCTATAAATAAGAAATGACCATCAACTACATAATTAACATGTAGTGCAAAACAGTCTCAGCTCTGTTGTCAATCTGCTCATGTCTGGAATGTTGTTGTGTGCAAGCTGCACACAGTCTGCTATAAGAATTTAGAGTCTCAACATGCTGAAGTCCCCATATTTTCTTAGTAAACAAAATTGTAAGTCTGAAGTATCATTACACAGCCACAGTGCCAGCCTTTGGCCTAGCTTATGCTTAGTTAAAGAGGGTTTCTATATACCTTCTGAAATTGTGGCCTAGAAGTAGCTCTCACTACAACTATCAGCAGATTACTTTTTTTTTTTTTTTTTTAAATTGCAGGCCTAATTCATCATTCACTAAAATACACACTCCCCAATGACCCTTCTAAGAATCAGATAAATTCCTGAGTCCCTCAGACTCTAAAATTCAGAGAAGTTGGGTGGGTTTGTAATACCGTTTTTCCTTAAAATGTGATTGCTTAATATGAAGTACTGAAGCATTCCTTGGAAGCAAAGGTTAGTCTATTTTGTGATAAGTGAACGTACTGAGCAACTGACTCACCATGATTCAACTAATACCATCTTGCAGGACAAGTAGTGCAAGAACAATAGAATTCTTTTTCCTATCCCTTTCCTAAATTTTTAAATCTTCCAGGGCTGAAATTTAAATTTGTTGGTGAAAGGGAAAAATGCCATGAGAGGTTAGAGAAGAGCCTGAGTGAGAATGTCCCCATGTTAGCCATGGCACTATAGTAGAGCAAGTCATCCAGAGACTAGCTCTGTACTGGCTCTGAGACTGGGGGAAATTAAATACTTCCTCCTCTTTATACCTTGTAGACAGATAAAATCCTTGGACTGTGACCTCAAAGTGAAAGTCTCAAACTGGTATCTGGGCAATATTTAACATTGTTTGGTACTTAACTAAGGAATTGTGTTTGTATACTCCATACCAGATAAACACTGAATTCATCAATTAATTTCAGCCTTTGTATTATGAACATTATCTTTTGATATCAGAAAATTATTCCTGCTGGCCTCACATGATTAATTTAGATTTTACAAAGAATGTATTTTGTTTCCCTAAAAAAATAACCACCTTAGACAAAATATTTGTCATGATTAAAAGCACCATGAAACATTGTCAGGAAAAATCAGGCAATTCAGATTTCTAGGAAGACTTAGGTCTACAGTGAATGGCACTGAGAAAGTTGCCTAAACTCTATCAGTAGAGTTAGGTCAGTAAGATAGATTTGTCATAGGTACATACCACAATAAATAAGCAGATGAAATGCATAATTACTGTTGTTGGTATTAATTTTAGAGTTGCTTTTCAGTTAAAACTTCTGATCAATATTTCAGTCAGAGCACAGATTCTGTTAGCAGAACATGAGGAAATGCTTTGTAATAAATGTAAATACTATGTTCGGATTCCATTTAACATCAATATCAATTACATTGTTTGATTTAAAGGCCTATGCAGGAAAGTCACTTTATCTCAAAAGTCTACCAAACCCACTGTCTATTTTAAGTGGAAATTATTACCTTGAGTCAATAATAATCAATAGGCCTTATGCATGACGCAAAAGTTTAAAATTTGTACAGAATACAGAGAAGAGAGTTGAAATGCATGTGGATGACTTTTGATGTTTGATATACTTAGCTTCTTCAGTGCCCAACAACCAAATACATTATAATAAAAAAGGGTTCAAAGACACCAAAAAGTACTTCTACAAAAAACAGACCAGAACATTTAAAACAGAATCAGAATTAAATTAAATATATCACATGCAGAATTTGTAGAAAACGCAGGATCTGAAAACAAAGTCATGTATTTGCTCAAGTAAGACTTGGGATCCACTTACAAAAAAATGTAATTAAATTACAGTTAGTTAAAAGAAAAGTTGCTCTATCCAAAATTTGAAGGATGAAAAAAGCCACAGAAATTGGCATTTTTCAAATTCATATAGCAAAACCTTTTGAAGAATGAAACTAAAGTTCTATGATTTCTGAATTTCTACTCGAAGGTAGAATGGTCTGAAGTGACTCATCTGCAAAACATGGAATTTCATATCTGTTGGAAGACGAATCAAAACAAATCCTTTCATGCAATGAGTGTTTCCTGTAAAAGTGCATTACGATCTGAGTTCTCTCTTAAAAATTTCAACTATATGTACTATGTATGGCTGTAATCTGCTCTCAGGGTCTGCCGTCACTTATCCTGAAGTGGCATAGAAAGAGGCAATTTGATGATAAGTGCCAGGTAATTTTGTTGCCCAAATTAGTACTAACACTTAGCCTAAAGAAAAAAAGAAAAAAAAAAAAAAGGAAAAGGCATGTCATGGCAAAAGGAAAAACAAAATGCTGCGCCGGCTGGGCTGCTAGAAATATTTCCTGAAAATAGTTTGGAAGCTGGAACTACTGGGAGCAGATCAGGGAGTGTTCACTCCTCACTCACACAAGTTTAAGTGATGCAACACAAAGACAAGTAAGCTACACACTCCTCCTAGGAACAGCTACTTTACTAATTGAAAAAACAAACAAACAAAAAAACCCCTAGTCTAAATAAATTCAATTAAGTTTGAATGCACAAGAAAGACCTCGCAAAGTATTACTTATCACTGCAATGGTATTTTCTGATGATCCAATTCACCAAAGATCTTTCAACAGAGATTATAGTTTCAGGGTGTCAGAACAAGAATTAATCTGATCTCCACAAAAAAACTGATCAAAGTTTATTTCTCCATAACCTATAGCAGGTCTTGCCTAAATGCAGCAATTAAAAATCTTTTATCATTAGAAGCTTACTTCAGTCTAGTTTAAAAATTATCGATAGAAAAATTAATGCCTCCTTAACGGCACTAAATGAAACTCTGTATCACTAATAAATACGACTCAGTAAATGTACTATGTTCCAGATGCTCCATTAAACTAAAAGTTGATTTTTGGTGCTGTACCATGATTTCCTTCTTGCTTTCTATTTTTTGCTACTGCTTATGGCTTGCTATTGAAAACCAGTGCTGAAAGTGCACAAGCAAAGATTGTGTAGTATAGTAAACTGGAAATCAGAAAGTAAAACCAGATTAATTATTCATCTTTCTCCAATGTCTCATCAAAGATGGAAGGTGTTTCTGGGACTTAGTTGTACACAGATAATAGCCTCCAACATTTTTCAGTTTTCATGCTTTAGTGTATCCCTGACTTCATGTTTTTAATACAAAATTATCCTAAATATCCATGAAGTTTTAGCTGTTTTTTTGTTTAATTCATACTCTTTTAATTCTGTTAGGATGTAATAGCAATTAGAACTTTATTATTTAGACCAAAAAATAAATAAATTTTAACGTAAAAAAAATTAGAAAGTCTTTATCTTTTTGTTAATGGTAACCAAGGTATCTTAGTACCTTCCCATACTTGCACATAAGCCACTAATTTTCATGTAAAAGAGGTATCAGGCTTGCATTACACAAAAATTTACATTGAAATACTTGTAAATAAACGTAACAATAACATTTATTTTAAGAGATGGATAATTAAATACTGGTAAATGCCACTCTCTCTCTGACTCAGTACTTGGAAAGTATTGCAGGATATTATGGGTGCATCTCAGAAGAAACTGAGTCATAATTTCTTGAGATCACTAAAATCAAAACAGCATAAGTAGAAGATAAGTGATGCACCAATTTTAACCTATATTCACAGACAGGATCTTGTTTATCCCTTTAACCCCAATTGCTGAAATGGAATTTTTTTTCTAAGCACTTCTTAACCTTTACTGGCTACACAACTGACACAATTTTTTTTTTTTTTTTTAGATTTGGATCATAATGCATCAATGTTTTTAACGCATACACATTTTCATACCATACTTGACATTGATTACTAAGTAAGTCTTGCTAATAGCCCAAATCAATGTAACTTCAAAACTCCAACTTACTGCTTTCGGGCTTCTTCCGACTAAGAGGGTTTAGAGGAAGGATGTAAACCCAAACCAATGAACCTGTTAATAAAAACAGGTATTTTTCTCTGCAAGCAGAAGAAAGGCTTGACATTACCAAGATATCATGTGAAATACTGCAATCATAAGTGTTTTACTGAATAACCACTGAGAACCCAGCACGTGTGCCTTCAAACTATGCTTCAGTCAAAGGATATTTAGAATTCAGATTTATGACTAAAGGCTATATTTTAGCAAAGGCAAAAGATATTCACACAGGGCATTTCTAATAAACATACAAAGTCCTTGAAAATTAGGATTCTGCTTTGACAGAATTTGTTTACTTCTTGAAAGTATTTTCCAGTAAATTGGAAGATTTTGGCCCTGACTGTCCTCATATATTCTTGGCTACTTCACTCTCAGAGAATTAGCAAATCTCCGAAGAAGAGCCAGTTTACAGGATCATTTACAAGATTATTCACAAGGTCAATTACAAGGTCATTACAACATTGGTGGCCACACTGCTTCCAGCAATCCAGCTTTTCTGAACCTGCTGCGCATACACCAAACATCCTGGCAGATTTTCCCTATCCCAATGAGACTGCTGCGCTGACATTTCCCAAAATTAACTGAACCTTCAAAAGTTCATTGGAACAAAACACAATAAAGCTCTATAAACAGGCTTTTTAAACAATGCTTAAGAATATTTATTATTCATTCTGCAGTCAAATCACTCAAATATGACTCTTATGAATAGCATAAATAATATTCCTATGATCATTGATATAATTAACTTATTTTAAACATAAATTTTCTGAAGTCTGGGAGTAATTTTTAAACAATCTATATACAGTTATCTCTTGTATAGTGGAAATATTTGTTACAATTGAGGTCACTTATTTTTATTCACTGATTTTCTTAAGTGATTGTTTCCTAAGATCATCTACCACTTCTTGTATGATGGCAGTGATCCAGTAAGAATATTGGTGTTTTGGGCTTGGGTTCCAAACAGAGTATTTTACAACCTGCCTTTAGAATACATGCATAGTTTTTGTTCTCATAGCTTTTGTTGAGATACAAACAGACATCACTACCATCAAGAAAGAAAAGACCAATGGTTACTGACACCAATAGATACAAAGCAGAGATTTCTTTGGAATTTCATTAATTGCTCATTAGTTCCATTGTGAGTAGAAAAATTCTATCTCCTAAAAGTCGTTAAAGGCAAAAGTCATAACCACTTTATTTTTTTTTTTTTACAAGTTTTAAAGTCTTCAATGCAAGATACATAGACAATATGTATATGGAATTCAGTTCTGCTCAGAATAATAAGATAATTTGGACTTCATTCAGTTCACTAGCCAGCATTTCAAGGATCAGTCTACTGGAAAAGATTCCACAGAAAAATTACATGAAGGGCAGTATCTCACACCATTTTTTTAATACATTTGGCCTTAAAAGCCAAGAATTTTCATTTTAGTCACGTAAAAGTGCAAAAATAAAGAAAACCAAAGGTCACATCTTCAGTGTTTCCTTCTGATCATTCAAAAGAAGTCTAATGTTTAATCAAACACCTTGAGATCTCATAGACCTACTAGAAACATGTTCTGTTATGCAATCAGAAGTGCTGACCTCTAGAAATGCAAAATAAAAGCTGCATCTTCAGTAAGGTCAAATAAGCACAGGGATTATACAGATCCTCTGAAGAGTTTAAAATCCTGTATACTGTTCTGAAATATTTACTATTAGCAGTACCAATTACGAACAGGCTAACTGTAACAAATTATGAACCAAGACATTTTCAGAAGTCATCTTCAGGTCTCTTTGCAAAGTATTCCTCAGATTTTCAGTCCATCAGAAGGTTTAATTTCTGAGATGTCCCTTCACAAAAACTATACAGAAAACTGTATAAAACTATATATAATATTATTAAAGGTTTTACAAATATTCTCATTTTTATATATTGTTGTCATCAAGGATCAAAGCATAAGTCTGGAAAACTTGTGATTAGTCTCATCAAAATTATATTCCCTTCATTCCCTTATCTTCCATATTATAAATACAAATGTTTTTCAAGTCTCATGTCAAATTTAATTTTTGAGCAGGATTTTATTTCAAAGTTAAATGAATTCATTGCTGGCACTAACTCTCAAGTATCTGCATTTTCAGACTGTTATAAAACCACATGAACTTCTCTGGGGATAATGGTTTTTTTTTTTAAATCTGTAGAACTCTCTAGAGGTAAAAAATCCAAATAAACACTGTGATTTAACAGCAGAACAGTTTACATGCCCTTGAGAGTTATGAAAAAGGAGATTCAAATCCAGGACTTTGTCTCCTTTCAAGTCCCACACAAGCTCTAGACCCCACACAATTTTCTTTGCAATCTGATTTCACTTATCTCTTCGTATGACATACTTACACAAGTTACTTGAAAATATATGTGAAAATTTTTATCAATGAAGCATTTCTTCTATTTGGATAGTATAATTTCAAACCATAATTACTGAATAGGAATAAAAGAGCAACTGAAGTGTAAGTAGAAGCACAATTTCAAGTTCTAATGTTTTCAATTTTCAATTTGTTTACAATGAGGAATCTCTGAGAACAGCTGTGATCATGACTTATGAAATCTTTTTTGGAAATACTATTTGGATAGGGAATACAGTGAAAACTGTACATTCATTATACAAAATTCCACTTAATCAAAGTAATCTCTTGCGCAATACTTATCTACTGAAATAATAGAATGTATTTTTTATTGTTTATTTACTTACAAATTTGAGTAACGTGGCAGGCTGAAAATTACTGTAACCAATACTATTACATGGCTCTCATTCTCTTATTGTGAGAAAAAGGCTGGCTATGCATCTGTAATGTATTATTTGATTAGAAACTGCCACCTTCAGCACAGTGTTAGATGCCTTTCATTTTCTGTGAAAACATGGGCACAATCAATTATTAGGGTGCAGCTAGTACACTGCATAAAAATTCCTATCTTCCATCTTGCTTAATTTCCTACTTTAGTCACACAATAGCTTATCCATGTGGACAATACAAATCTTTCTGAAAATTTCAAACCCCCACAGGATCTGACCCAATGTGCTTTTTGCCTTGAAAGGATGCAGATAAGGAAGAAAAAGATAATCTGATAGTGCTGTGAAAAAAAAATACAGGCACAAACTCTCCTAAGAAACTCATTAAGGTGTATGAAATAACAAAATAGTAAAACAGCCAGAAAGCTTTTACACACATACACATTATACGACATACATATCATCTCCATAGACAAAATTATATACTAATGTATAATAATATATGTATGTGCATATAAATATTGCATATACATATATAATACATAGGTATATTTATGTATAATTTCTCCTCCTCCTTACTCCCCTCTGGGTTTTTTCATCATATTCCTTTTGAATTACACTCCAATATTTTGGGTGTGAAAATGACTCAACAGATTTATAAGAGTTGCTTTGGCCTGATACTTATTTGTCCTATCATTATTATCCTTGTATGACCTTTAATTTTCATTGCTGTTCACCTTTATAAAATATTTTCAGTAACTACTGATGCCCATATCCAATCTATCTCTCTATCTCATATGTTTTCCTGTGGTTATAGAAGTGTGCAAGATCTTTTTCAGAAGTCTGATAAATTTTTCCTGGATTGTTTAAGTGGGTGTGTCTTCGACATTGAGGTAATTTTTTTACAGGCATTTATTTGAAAAGACATTTCTCCTGAAAAGAAAATTAAAAACAAAACAAAAAAAACCCAACAAAACAAAAGAGCTTTCTTTGCCAGACTCATATTACAGAACAAAGACACAAAAAAACCCTACTCTGGAACACAAGTGACAAGAGAAGGAAGAAACATTTTTTCCACATCTAGCCTCCTCTATCCCACACTTGGGACGAATTTAATCAAGACTTTTTTCTTGTATGAGATATATCTGGGGTCTAAGTTCAAAACAGACTAATTAAGCACTTAGCTGTTGTAGGTCAGAACTCTGAGATGTTTAAAAAGCAAATCCATACAGTCAACTGTTAGAGTGTTTTAAAATTACTTTTTTGTTTCTTTGCAAAATAAATCATTCCAGAGAGAGAAAAAAAGTTCCACACAAGCTCTTCTCTGTGAATACAGGAGACAATTAAATAAAAGCAACAAAACTGTCATTTTCAATAAAGATGAGATAAAGCAGCATGAAAGATGATTCAAGTTCTCAGATGTAATGTGAATAGGTCCAGTGTCAGGGGAATTCCTCTGACTCCTAACAGCTTGTGTCCTAATGAAGATCTAAACTAAATCCCTATTGCTCTCAGTGGAATATTCTCAAGAGAGGAGGAGAAGCATGCCTTAAAATGTAGCCCCTGTGCAGATGGAGGGCAGTCTCAAATCAAGCACATAGTTTTAACCCCAAAACTTCTGCCAACAAAGCAAACCTGATATAACTGATTGCTAAACGCAAAAGAACAATCAAAGAAGCATACACAAAAAAAATCAACCCTAAACAGTAATAAAATTAAACAATTAGTTCTTGATTTATGTTTTGTGCAAGGCTGGATCTTCCCAATGCATTTTAAGAATGGCAAAGAGAGTAAGTCTCCATAGGAAGACAACCTGAAGTGTTTCCACCTCCTGAAGGCTGAGAACTGAGAACTTCAGTGCCTTAATGGCTTGGGAACACACATACCTATAGAGATAGAAAGTTCACCTCACAAGATCTTGACAAGCAGAAACTTGGAGTGCTGTTGAAGTGAGCCCTGCGTGCAGGAGGAAAGCCTCAGCATGATAAAACAGCTAAGCAGGTTTACTGAGGACCTGAACTTCAGCCTTGCATTCCTCATGCAGCAGTCAGACATTTAGGAGCCTCAGAGGTCTAGCACAAGAATTTACAGAACTGCTTAGAAATACGTCAAACATATATCTTCTAGGAAATAGAAGTTTTGAAGGTAGCTAAGACTTTCTGGAAAGACTGCAGGTAAGAGAAGAATAAATATCATGATCCTTAAGGGAAAAAAGTGGAAAAAGCTACAATATTATAGTAAATGGAAAAAAAAATAATTTGATTCCTAAATTAACTATCTAGAAAACTGGATTTGTGTAAGATAAATCTGAGAGAGCTATATTTACTTTCAGGAATTTGTTGAATAGACATGGATAACAAAGTGCCTGTATCCTTTGGTGTTTTCTCAAATACAGACGCATGAGTGTTTGGCTACAGCACAGCAGGTAGAGGCACAGGGTGTCTACCTGACATTTCAGAGGGAAATAGGCTCTGGAAAAGAGGTTCTTCTACACTGAAGAGGCACTGAGGGATGAATATTAGCATATGTTCCTAGGTTTTGGATTAAACCTAGAAACCTATTCTTCTCAGTAAGTATATCTTAAATTAGGCACAGCATTTTATTTTCAAGTGTACATTCTCTATGTTTTTTGGATTGTCCTTCCTGAGTTGTGAACTTAGACTTGCCTTCACTGATTTTTTTTTAACATGCAAATGATGCAGCTGAAACATTTTTTGTTTAAATTGAAATTTAACAAATTAGTTCAGCAACCGTTTTCCCCTATATTTCCTGAATAGCAGAATACAGTAGGCTTTACTATTGCACTGTAATTATTACCTTAACTGGTTAAAATGCTACTAGGAAACAATTCTGTGCCCTATGATTTACACTTTGTGTACATATAAAGTCAGAATTATATATTATATTAAAACCCAATAATGTCATCATCATTATCCAATAAATATAGTATCTCTTCCATTTCTTTTTAACTTACATCTAGTTTTTCATTTTGACTATTATTATTATGTAGAATAAATACACTTTATTATATAAACATTTGTAGCAAACTGGCCTGCCAGGTAGAGGACATGGAAACAAGAAAAAAAAGGTAAAGATCTGCATATTCTTCTCTTTGTACTACCAACAATACTGATTCACTCCAATGTTTTGCAAGGCTTTCACTACCATCTCCAATACATATAAAATGGCAATTATTTGCACCTTCACAGAAACTGAATTCCATTGCAAATTTTCAGTTCAATTCGTGTACTCCTCCATGAACTGCACCAGTAACTTGGCACATACAACCGTGTGGAACTTGTACATCAAGGGATTTGCCTTAACATCAAGTTAGCTCTTTATAAGGTCCTTTATTTAACCTATAATGGGACTTTCTTGATACAAAAGACTATGATGGCAAAATGATTCAGGAAGACAATAAATGAGCAAGTTTAGACAACTTTTCACTGCAGTGTTAAGATTTCTGTAAAATTATAATCACTGGAAACAAGGAAGTTTAATGTGATCTAATTTTGCATTGTTCCATGGAGAAAGATTTCACACATCAAATACAAGTTTGCAGTAGGCATTGTGGCTTTCAGAAGAGTACCTCCAATTTAAACATATGCTCTAAAATAAACAGAAGATAGGATGAAAATTCCTATTATTTCTTAGCTGAGAATGGTTTAAGGAAGCGCAAAATTAGAATGAACTTCCTGGATCACAAAATACAGTTCTTTATTACTACAGGTAGCATTTCATGAATTCACTTTCAAAACTGTTCATAGCCTTAGCTTAAAATATCTTTTTTATCCCTCCCCTCACCATTCTCCTTTAGAGATAGTATCAAAAGATATTGTTTCAGTAGACTGGCCTTTTGCCTCATTTCCAGTCTGAGTATATTTATAATTGTTTTCTCCCTTTTTGTTCTTGTACAAACATTGGCTGTTAGCCTAAATGGTAATATTTCTTCCAGTTTTTATCCTCCTACTGAATGTCTTAATAAAGACATGCCCCTTTGACTTGTTTAGTGTTAGATAACAAGCTCTGGATCTTTGCAGAAGACAATCTTCCTGGCTTTACTTATTCACCCACCAGAGATTTTGTGTAACTGTTTTAGTTTGAATTTATTGATCTTGGACATAGGTAACCAAAACTAAGCAAATATTCCAGATGAGCATCACTAGTGTCTATTTCCACTGGAGTTACCTTTTCAACATAGTTATCTAATTTTCTGGATAAATGAATTCACTAATTTATATTCCTGCTGTTATGTAGGACAGCCAAGTACATTTCCACCTTATTTCTTTGCAAAATTCTAGCTTTCAACAGAAGTGTGATACCAGTAGCAGGGTTGCGATCGTGCACCCTTAAGGGGAAGTGTGCATCACTTTACATCATCTATTATTGAATTTCATCTTGCTTCTACTAATCTAGTCATAACAAGAGATTTGTGCACAATAACTTAGCCTGTATTGACAATGCTTACATATTTATATTGTCAAAAAATACAATCATCATCTACAGTCTACCAGAGCCATGACTGACATTTTTAAAGTTCAGGGCCAAGTTACTTTAGGAACATCACTAGTAACTACTGTGCTATCAGATACTGCAGAACTGTCTGTTGCTCTTTCGCTTTTGCAAAGCTTTTATCCATCCCCTAATTCTTGTTATTTGTAGTTTAACTATTAGTTTCTCCTGAGCTGAATTTCAGAAAGATGGTATCAAGTGTTTTCTTCATCTATTAAGTCAACTCTAAAACAGCACCTCAATCTACATAGATTGAGAACGTTATGGTATTTTACTTCCACCTTTATATTTAACTTATCCTTTTAATTGTCTTAGTATATCTGTGTATAAAATCTTTTTATTTTCCTTTTTTTTTTTAAGAGCCATAACCTCTCAAATACTCCACTGTTGATCCAAATTCATTTTAATGAAAGTCACCCTCTGCAGGTTCACAGCCTACCTATATAAAAATGGGCTGCTCAGCATGCACACAAACATCCAGATCCTACCATATCCTTACCATTTGTCCTCTAGTCTGTATCGGCAAAGTCAAAGTTTCTCAAGCATTTCTCTGTCCAAACACATTACAAAATCTTCATCTATATTTATACAGCCAAAACTGGGTCTACAAGAGATAATTGTTTATTCTGTGTTACTCCAAGCAAAACTTTTCTGCTTTTTTTTTGGCTAATGATTTTGAAGTTTAAGAATAGTATTTTTTATGGCATAGGTCAGACCAAAAGTCCATTTAGCTTGCTGTGGAGTCTCTGACTGTTACTACTGCCAAATGGTTAGGGGAAAAGTTTAGGAATCATGTTACATGGTAGTTTTTTCTCTTGGTACATCCTATCAGGTTTTGCGAGTGTGCACGAGTATCTTCCTAAATCAAAAGTTGCATAGTATTTCATAGATCTTCACTTTCATGAATATAGCTATTTGGTTCTTGGGATCTTTTATACCTCAGCAACCATTACATCTTGCAATGAACAACAAAATATAATTATGTCCTATGTGAAGATATTATTTTTACCAACAAAATTTTCATCCATTTAAGTCATTCAGACTGGTACTAAGAGAAGTAAAGAAATGTCACTTCCTGTTCACCTTTACTGTAAATTGCATGATTCTTCCCTGGAGAATCCTTGCATAAGTAATGCATGACCTTTGTGATGCCTTTGCATAATTTAGTTGCTGTTATACTTCTCTGCACTGTTTTAAACTCTAACATATATCCCTGGAGTTAGCCCCAGTGGTATCTCACAGCAAAGTGTCTCACTCTGGCTCTGCTGAAGTGGTTGGCCAGCACGGTCCTGTTCTCATCGAGAGATGACTGCTGAAGAGCCTGAAGGCAATTTGAATAAGTTAAAGGCATGACGTGCTTCTGAATAGTATGATCATCTGCAAACGGAAATACTGAGAACAATCATTTTCTTGCATTTAATTAGAATTTCCCCTGCTGCACTTGTGTCCATTACCTTTAGTATTATTTACTTCTGTGCAAGTACCTCCACAGAGTTGAATATGGCATTAAGAAGCCCCAATAATCTTGTCTCTTCAGGCAAAACAGAATCAGCTTCTTCAGCCTCTCTTCACACACCATATGCTACGGCCCCCAAACACCTTGGGTACACAGCAGAATTCCTTCTAAGAGTGGCCACACCAAATGAAACAGTCTATGAAACCCCCTTTCAGACACTGAAGATGAACGCTTAGAAAAAAGTGAAAAGCCCGTTGGAAGTGATACTGACCTAGTGTATACTCAGGCACCCAGCAATTTGTGGAATAAACACATCTTGAAACCCCGATTCTACCTTTGTACTCAAAAGTCTTGGAGTTTGGTTTTTTTTTTCATTCCTCTTAACCCTTTCCAATCATGTACCTGCAATATTCCAAACATGGTCTTCATACCACTTTAACTATTTGGTGAAATTCTATGTACAGGTGTTTCAGGATCCGTGCATAGTCACCCTGAATTAAAATTGAAAATTTGTGAGCATGGGATTTGACAGTAAATTAAAAACAAATTACTATTTTTCCTTCAATTATGCAGTTGCAGAAAAGCAATAAATCCTTAAGCAGAAAGTCACAGGGCTGGAGGAACGTTAACAAGCATTATCATGAAGATGATTATATAACAGTAGAATTCAGAAGCTTTGTAAGACCCTAGATGCTTTATTGCTACTTCCAAATATATAACAAAAATGCCATTTTTATTTATTGCCTAGTTTAGATCATCACATTCTTCCATGATGATAAACGTTTCAGGCCAGAGGCCATGTCTACCAGTGGTGTTATCGAGACCACTCCAATTTATCCTGCCACACATAGACTATGGGTTGGATTGCTGCTTAAGATTTATAGTTACTAGCCCAAACTGAACCTAAGCTGCTACTAGGACTAAGAGGATGATGTTCTGTAGAAAGCTGAATGCAGGACAGAAATACAGAACAACACTCACTGATTTCATCCCTAACTGTCGATTGATAGAAACATAATCTTCTGGAAATGTTGGTCTAGTTTAGCCTGTTGACTGAATGCTCTGCTTCTCCTTTCAACAAGATAGTTACTAAGAAGACAAGCATAAAGATAACAGCCTTCACCTCTGAAGTGATAATGAAGAATAGATGAACAACAGTCTGAACAGTTGCAGCCCCTGGAAGCAGAAACTCCTACCTTCTCAACACCCTGCCAGATCATGAGCAATAAAAAAATCCAGTGTCAAGACACAACAGCAAAGTTCAGTCACATGGTGTTATCCTCTATATATTATACAACTATATTGATTTATTTATGTAAGTCTCTACTCTTAGCTGATCATTTGTGTGACTTATGCAACTGCTCCACAATAGGTAATAACCTGAAGCAGTAACTTGGTCATCACTGCCCATAGGTATTTTTTTGCATTGCTGTTTCAAATAACAATAATAATAGTTTCGAATAATAAAGGACAGTGAGCAATCTTCATTGTGACTATTGAAATAATTGTGTTCCAGTTCTTTAGCAAAGTCTTACTTATGCAATTTATATACAGGTATACCTTATTCATATGTATTTAATCAAAAGCAAAGAGCAGAACACTGAAGATGCTTATTAGTTACATACAAAGACTTTAAATCCTTCAATTAGCTCTTCTTTTTACCCTTCTGGCCTGGAACACTGGCAGTGTGAGAAAGTATCACTGCCACAGAAACAAAATGAGAACAAAGAAGAGAACCTAAACATATTAAAAAATTACAAAAAAATACTAAAATTCAATCTCACCTTCAATCCCTTTATATAGTTTCATCTAGAGATGAAGAATGAACAGTATGGTAGTAAAAACAACCATGTGGCATGGTTTTTAGACTCTAAAGTTGAGATGATCAGTAACTGATGAGTTAAAGCTTGCTTTATTTCCTCATCAGTCAGAAGGCTCTTAAGACACCCAGACATGAAACAGCCTAAGATAACAGTGTTTGTTATTTCGTTATTAACTTTTTAAAACAAAAAAACCTAGATGCCTTCTTACGTTTCAGTTTCTTTCTGTTTTATGTATTTTTGTTACTTGTCTACAATTACTGTATGTTTTGTGTTTGTAAGTTGAAGAATTATCTGCAATTTTGTACCCAGAATTCTTGAAAAAGCTGTTACTTAGCGGAAAAGGTCTTACAGTCAGCAAAATAATCAAAACATAAGAGAAATCAATGGAAAGCGGGTTCCTTTTTATCACAAGATAAACCAGTGCAGATAATTAGAAAATTTTTGAATCATTCTTTTGCATCATTTTAATTTCTGAATCCTTGTAATTTTAGTGGTGCTTTTATCCTTGTGCAGTACATATATTTTCTGTTCAAATATCTATTTTTCATGTATGTTGATCAGAACAAAAATCCCCCAAAACTAAATTATGTTTCTTATTTTTGCTTTCCATGAATATTCTAGCAAATTACCTGTTTTGCAATATCTGTTAAAACATGTGCAGGATTATCCATGAAAAGGTAAATTGAAACCTAAATATTTGTACTAAAACCTTGACTAGATTCACCCAAGTAAGGGGCAGAAATACAGTGTGAATCATATAAATAATACTCAGCATTACAGATCATACTCTAACT
The DNA here is from genome assembly GCA_035583185.1 of Anabacerthia variegaticeps. Lineage (NCBI taxonomy): Eukaryota > Metazoa > Chordata > Aves > Passeriformes > Furnariidae > Anabacerthia > Anabacerthia variegaticeps. The sequence goes on along the minus strand of JAWWEW010000041.1, from coordinate 42,580,775 downwards.
TCATGAAAACCTTCTCATATTAATACATTTAAAGAAGTACTACAGAATTCCGCTACTTTTATGTTTTTGCTCAGTATTTGAATTTCATGAGATTTAAGCTTTCACATACCTTTCAATTATCTTTGTTTGCTTATAGCTATTTATAGTGTAAAATTGTTAAATGTATAGAATTGAAGAAAGCCCAGCATTTCAGATCTGTCTAAAACTTATTCAAGGGGGTAGGAAGGGTTCAGAAGTTCCCTTTAAACTTCTTTTATCAACAGAGAAAGTACTGTATCTTGCAAACTGAGATAATCATCCATAATGACTGATATTCTTGCGGATGAAAGGAGCAGTACGCACAAATAAACAAACAAGCCTTGATGCGTCATCTTGAATATGAGGAGCAATAACTAATCCCCCACTCTGTGAGATCTCACTGTCACAATGTTGTTGGAGTTCTTGGTACTGGGAAGTCATGCTACAGATTGATGCTCGTGTACAACAAAAGTGTAGGACTGGGTTAACAACTGCAAATGAAGTAAAGGTGAGTGCATGTTCAAGACGGTATTTTAAAAATCAAGATTTATGGCTTCTACTTTTGGTAAGACATCCTGTAATTGTTGCATTTTCCTCCTCCACCTACTCTCATTGTGTGTAGATGAATACACATATAATTAAAAATACCTTACTATGTCTATTTAAAAAGACAACACCCACATAATTACATGTAAGGAACAAACATATATGCTAAATAGCTGTAGGATATCAGAACAATGTGCTTTATTGCAATGCTCACTTATGCTCTACGTGGAACCCTTCAAGGCTTCACCTTCCCAAAAGTTACAGCATAGAAAAGACAGAGAATTCATAGCCTCATATAAAGCTTGTAAGTATTATCACCCTTCAAAACTGTATCAAATACGCCTATTTGCCTGTTACATTGATCTACCAGTAACTAAAATTTTGGGAAGTATATATATATTTTTCCACAATGCCAAGGTGTAGTCTGGCATGCAAAGCCCCACCAATCCAAACATTTCATTTTTTCCTCTGCTCCTGTCCACATCTACAAAAGGCCGAGTTCACCCAAGCAAGCATGTATCCTCTAAACTCACTGTAAAGAAAGCGCTTCTGTATCAATGTTTAGCAAAAGACTTTACAGTTCTGTAAAAGCACTGGTGAGACACAACATGAACAGGAACTTTTACTCACTTCTTTTTTGATAGTATCTTTCTTATACTGGTAAAGATGTAGCAGCTAGCAGTTGTTTGCATTATGCTGAAGTAATAACATTATACTAATATTTTATTTTAAAGGGAATTCCTTAGTTCAGAGTAAATGGTATCCATAAAGTCTAACTGTCTTTCCAGCAGTCTTTTAAAGCATGACTGTGCCAGAGAAGGTTAAATGTGTTTTTCCAGGATGATTTCCTAGGCCAAGAAAGTTATATAGCTTATTATGTCATTCTCATACCAGGACAATTATGTCCAAAAGTTCTGTATTTTTCTGTTTTCCTTTGGTTTTGTGATTGCTGCTTTTTGTTAGTTGATGTGAGTGATTTCTTCCGGCTGTTTGAGAGACATATATCCTACACACAGAATCTCTAGTTTGTAAACACTCATTAGACTGCAGAGAGCAGTTTTTAAGTTTTACTAAGAATATTAGCTGCATTACCACTCACTGTAAAAATGTGATACCTATGCAGGATTATTAAAAAAAGTAGCATTGCAATGTATGTAACAAGACTAAGCTATGTTATTTTGATTGCAAGCAGGAATGTCTTACCTTTTCACAAGCTAGGCTGGAGGTTTGGGGGACAGGTTCTTCTTGCTCAGTTGGAACACTACACAGTGTTACATTTTAGTAGAGAGAGGAAGTGAGGTGAAGGATGGGTGGAAGGTGTCTTCCAGCCTTTCCATTCTCAAGCTTTCTGTCTAAGCAAAGCAGGATTCCTAGGCTGAAAGTCAAAGCATAGTTTTGGTTACACAGAAGTAGCTGAAGCAGTACTTTACAGGAGCAGCAGGTTCTTCTGCAGTTTCAGACTTTGTGCCAGGCAGAGGTGGGTTATAGAACTTGCAAGGAAAAGCCCAGCCATGTACAGTCACCAAATTGGGACCCTTCCTGGAGCTTTTGCACAATGTAAAGTTCTCAAGAGCCTGGGGCGGGCTGCTAACTTCCCAGAATTGTTTTGCTCTTCACTGAGTCTTTCCAAAAGAAACTTCAGGAAGGAACAGATGCCTGCATGTTCAGCCCAAAGCTCCATACCCTGGAAGAAGGCATGTGAGCAGCTTTACATCCAGAAGGCACATTAGGTCTTGCAAAAATCTCTATGACAATGGAGGGGCAGATGGCTGAATGACTGTGCCTGAAGAGCTGCTCTCAGTGCCCCTTGTTCCTGGATTGCCCAACAGCTGCGAGGAACGGAAAGCTGCTGAGATGTTGCACTGGACAATGTACATGTACAGTGCCAAAGTGTTTCAGGAGCTTTAGCTTTGTGAATGCTTACTCCACTTTCAGCAAATTGACTTTTCTCACAGGTCAGTGGTTTGCTCTGAAATCCCCTTAAACATGAGACTGCCTATCCTGCAAGCCTATGGTTCAACTAGCTGAGCTGAATGAGGGTTTAGTAAACCATACTGTTGTCAGCAATTTAAATCCATTTAGGGGGAACTCAGTAACCTTACTGCTGCACCTCCTGGGAAACAAAAAAACGTGTACATCTTTCACATCCCATGGGCACAGAACCAACTGTGTCCCCTTCAGAGTGAGATCTTCCCAATCTGTCTGCTTCATGCCAGTCAACCAGTGGGGAATGATGAGCTGGGTAAGTCCCTGTTGGTTTTACAGCTATGCAGGTATTATTTCATGGTTTGATGCCAAGACCTGCTTACCTAAGATTTCAACATGCAATTTTCCTTTTAACTATACTGAAATTACTGTTAGGTTCCAAGAATAAGGTGCAGCTCAGCAAGTCTCCACAGCTGAACATAAACCTAAAACTTCCTATTTCCTTTAGCTACAGGCTCTGGCAGCACATTTTATGTTTTCTTTTCTTTATATGAAACCCTCCATTCACAGTAATCTCCCTGTATGCTTACTCCTAGCTTGACTTTATTTCTTCCAGTATTGCCTAGTCAAGGTAGAAACTGCACTGCACAATGGAACAAATTTCTGTTCCGCTTAATCCTTTGTGACTCCAATCTCCAACAATTTGTACATGCCTGTTTGTAGGAAAATGTTTCCTAATCTTCACAATACTAGGCTACTTCACTGGCAGCTGATAAAAAAACAATAGACAATAAAAAGAAATAAGATCTGACCGATCATGTTTTTAGCTGGTTATAATAGAAAGGATAGTATTTTGAAAGTAAAGAATATTTGCAATATTTGAAAAATAAAGTCCTAGGATGTTTCATGTGCAAAACAGACAAAAAAGGTTAACCTATACTTGCACATGGTCCTTCTGCAGCTGCCTTACCTGTAAGTATTTAAGTTTCCGAAATACACGCATGCATATCAAATTATTCCATATGTTTATGATTTTATCTCAAAACCTAATCTGACAAATGCATGAGCCTGCACTGAAATAATATGCTCCATGTGCGTAACACATAAAATGTTTACTTCAGCTGCACATGTAAATTCAAATAATTTTGTATAGAAGACATCTAATTTTTTTTTTTTTTTAGCAACCACAGCAACTGAACTTTATGATAACAGGGCTACATGTTATTTTAGCATGCCTGCTCCACTCTTGGAAATTCCTAGTTCTTGCATATTAGTGAAACTGAGCATTCTGAAAAGACGAGACATTTATAGTGTTCTTGTACAGGATGATGGTAGGGAGAGAAGAAAAGACAGGTTGAATTGGAAGGTCATTTACTCTGTTCTACCTTCAAGCAGATAAAACCAAATTTATTTTCTGATACTTTTCCTATGTGCAAATTCCTTTTTGATTTTTACAATTTATGTCACTTCAACTTGCTGAACAATTTTTCTCATAAGAGCTTTATTTAAAAATGGCTGACACATCCTAACACACTAAATACAACTCAGCACACTGATGTTAGTGATACCTGTAATACAAATAATACTTGTTTTTACTAAAATTTCTGTAAGAGAGATAAAGAGGGAATAGTACCTGGTAACAGACTGAAAGACATCCAGCATCCATCCATTTACATTCGTCTGGTGATTTTAGTTAAACTTGACAGCACTTAGCATCAATAAATCTAACGGTTCTTGCTAGTCCCTTAAGTGCTGCTTGGATGGTCAAGATGAGAGCAGCATGACAGAGGCTCAGATGCAGAAATCGAGAAAGTGCCTTTCCTTCCTGCTTCCATTTACAGACCAAATAAAAATGGTGTGGCAATGGGATTCTAGGAGCTCTTAATATGGAAGAGAGGAGAATCCTGACCTCCTCTATTAGAAGGCACCTTTTCATGCTACTAAGTTCCTGCCATTTTCAAATGAATATTCTTTCATATTATGCAGAACAATGACTAATCCTTTTGTAAAACAAAGGTTTGGTGGAAGACTTAATATGCAAGTTAAAGGTTCTGTAAAGGTCAGCATAGCAGTCATTTTAGTTACAAGTATCTGAACTATTCACAGACAAGTGACTTTCAAGGTGTGGTCAACAGATTCCTTTGAGCACTTAAGCACTAGTAGCACTTAAATTTTTTGTAGGAAGAACAGTTGCACACCACATACTTGTTCTTGTCAGCTGCTCATAAACCACGTTTTTTAAAACCCACTTCCCCTTGCCATCAGTTATTACCATGCAAACAACTTCTGCTAATATTACAAATGACACATAATAAAGAAAAGGTCCACACAAAGAAGGCCTTTAACCATTTCAAATCCCTCCCACAGAGATAATTATTACATCTTACAGCTGGATTACTGCCAGAAGCAGAAAGCTGAGCAGGTACTGAAAGGATTAAGTTTGAAGAGTAGAGTTATTAAGGAATACTTCGGCATCGTCAAATAAGACAAAACAGGAAGAGTTAGATTTAATGATTAATGAAATTATTACTGAACCCAGCTCTTACACTTCTTTTCTTTCTCATAATTAAGGAAAACATTGGGTTTAGGTCATCGGTAGTATATTTAAGCAAAAGTATATGCATCGCACAATGATAAAAGCAACACTGAAATAGCAAAGATTTTCATTTCATGTACACAATTAAAATGATCCATTAGTGAAAAAGTGTAAATGGGAATATTTTAGTAGTCAAAATAAATATTTAATAAAAACCATACACCCAAAACAAAGTATCAAAACAACAGAACTTAGTATTTGAAAGGATACTACCTACATTGCCTTGTGTTAAACATTGCTAAATTCAGTGGTTTAATTATTATCACACTTCCTTCAGCAATCACGGCTTATATTAGTGTTGTAAAAAGTCATGAGAATAGAAATATTGTTCCAATGACAGAAATAGTAAAACCAGATAGAACAAGGAAGAATTTACTACACCAAGGAGTCAATCCACAGCCATTGATAAAAAGTCAACAAAGACTACTGCATAGCATACTGGTTACTGTACCAAAGTGCATTTATCAGCATTCAAAGAACTGGGGAAAAAAAATGACAAACCCATCGTTTTTAGTACAATTTTAGGTGATTTTCATTTGAAGAAAAAACACACATTTCTTTTAAAAGAAAAAGTATAGTCTAAAGATCTTCAGAGCACCGTAAGATTTCTTATCAGGTAAAAGAGTACAAATCATTAGCATTGTAAGTAAAGAACATCTAAAAAGTTATATCATTCCATATTTAGAATGCAACTGAAAATTTTAGTGTGTTGTTGCGTCCTCCTATACTACAGCCAGTGGCATTTTGATTACTTTTTTTAAGTTCTGGAAACAAATAATGCAAAGAAAACCCGTTCTTCTTGTACAGCAGAGGTCTAGAAAAATTTCAACTGATGATGTGTAAACTGAAATGTAGATAATGCTAATACAATCAGATTTGTATGGGGGAAAGAAGCACTGTCTGGCTTATCCATTAATTCTCCATTCAGCTCTTCCACTGAATCTCTGAAAGTAGCATTACTTAATATCCCTGATTAATAACCATTTTTATGAGTGCTAATTTTCTCACTGTTAGGGTTCTGCATTGAAGATTATTCTCACCCTTTATCCTTCAATTCCCACCCATCCCTCCACCATATTTAAAAGTTGTGGTTTTCTCACATACAGCATTGCAATGCCTTTTGCTGCTTGGTAAGTGATATGCAGTCAACATTATTTCTATTTTCAAAGCACTGAGAACACTTTCCAGTTGGCTCACAGATTAGACAATTAAAAATAGTATTCTCCCCTTATTCTTTTGTGACACGATAAAAGCTATTCACCATTTAATATACGTTCAATCTCTTCGAGTCTTTTCAAAGCAGCAACTCTCTTTTTCTCAATGTCTTTGATTTCTTTTGTAGATTTTTTGGGAGTCTCTTTGTCCACACTGTTTTTCTCTGTTAGTTTCTTATTTTTTGAGTGTTCTTTATTGTTATCAACTGTTGATTGAGTGGTTTTCTTCTCATTTTTTATTTCTTTCAAATTCTGAAATGATTTTTTTTTTTCTTCTGCAGCTGCAGTCCCCTCTGATGGAAGTGATGACTGTTCCACAGCACCAAGCGATGCAATTTTACTTCTAACTATGTTTAGATGACGCTGTATATACTCTTCATGAGGTGCCAGTGCTAGTGTTTCAACCAAACATTTTTCTGCCTTTATTAAGTCTCGTTCTTCAAAGTAAACCACACAAAGATTATGTTTTCCTTGTACATTGTTGGGATCTAATTCCAAAATTTTTTCAAAGCACATTTTTGCTCCAATGATATCCTTCTTTTGGTTCATAAGGATATCTCCTTTCAAAATCAGACCTTTGGTATGATCGGGGTAGTATCTCAGTAGGTCTTCCAGGACGGGCAAAGCCATCAATTCTTTTGATGTCTGAGAATAAAGCAGTGCCAAATTGAACAAAGCACTTCGGAAGTTTGGTTGTAACCGTATGGCTTTCTTCATCCATGCTTCTGCTTCCATATCTTTTTTGTCATCCATTGCCAGCATACCCAAATTGAAGTATCCATTTGCATCCTGTGGTTCTTCTTTCACGTAATGTAACAGTCTTTGTTTAGCTTCAGGTCTAAGCCGAGCATCACCTAAAGGATAGAAAAAGCATTTAATTCTAGATATTCTGAAGGATTTTTAGACCAGGCCTGTAAAATGCTATCTTTATACAAATTAAAATGCAATTGTAAAAGACAAAGGGTTTAAAATGCTACCTTTTATCACTGCTGTGTAACAGCAAAAATAAACAACATCTACCTTCTTTACAGAATGAAACTATGTACAGTTGATTTGTAGCCAAAGTCAGCATCATTACTCTATAAGGTGTTGAATGGTATTTAGTTTTGGTATAACAGATACAAAAGGTGTCTCTACAAGTTTAAGGGAAGCTTTTTTCATGCATGTTTGAGCAAATGGAATGCAGAACAGACATCAGGTCTGACAAAGCAGCTCTTACAGAAGCAAATTTTGAGCAGAAGATCTAATTTTATTAGAGTGAAAATGTTTTAGAGAGAGATCACATAAGATGACTTCCAACGTAGCCAGGCTAAAACATCTTCTAAAACCAAAACAATAAAATCTGTAACCCCCATATTTTAATTTGCATCAAAGTTTGAAAAAAAAAAAAAAAAGTAAAATAATTTTATCTGATAATGCCAGGTTTGCCTAGATGAGCTTGTGGCCTGTGCTATTTTACTGAATAACCCAGTGAACATATTTTAGTAAAGAATTCCAGATCCGGACTTACTGAAGGATAGGGAGCTGCTTTCAAATGCCCTCTTTCTCCTCCTGAAACAGTGTTCCACCTTCCAGTATGAAAAATGTAATGCTAGATTGTTAATGCTTTTGCTTGTTTGAAGCTCCTTGTGCTTCTACAGACAAGGAATGAGGCATGTCTTGAATTTTCAATGTGCAAAGAGATGGAAAATTATCAATTGGGCTCTGCTCCAGTCAACTATGTTTTATGTTTCTTAGGGGCAGTTTACCATCCCGACAAATGGGGAAAAAATCTTATCAGTTCACTTGCCAAATACTCTTTTCAACAGTCTTAATTCACCAAAGGCTCAGACTTACCCACAGAGTTGGAAGATACACATATGAAAAAAATAAGTTCATGAAAATCCAACTGAATTATATTAATTAGCAGTATCACAGAGGAACCTACGAACACATTCACTGTTCTAGAGCTAGGCTTAAACCCACAGAAGTCGGTAGTAATTTGAGTCAATAATTAAATCAATCACTATATAGGCAAAACATAGGCACATATATAGGCACAATTTTGAAGATGCTTGTGTAACACTATTCTTCATGTGTTTAAGATGTTATATTCTAAAATAGCACTTGTATTAAAGATGCTGATCAGCTAAGGTGTATGTACACTTTTCACAAATTCCATACATTACAACTTACAGAGCTATTATAAATAAAGTTCCTTTTCTGATGATGCTGTGTACTTCCCCTCTCCAAAAATAAAAGTCAATTAAAAAATAATTTAATACTATGGATCCTGTAAATGTAAATATGCAATAATTATAAAAGGGACCATTAACATACCAGATTCCTGCATTAGCAGTGCTGAGTTGAATAACGCCAGTTTATGCGCTGGGTTGAGCTCTAGTGCGCGGTTGAAATTCTTCAGGGCTTCTGTTGGATCTTTCAGTTCAATATAAACAATTGCCAAGTTGTACCACAGGTCTGCATTGGTTCTGTCTAGTTCTAGAGCTCTAAGGTAAGCCTCCTTAGCTTTCAGAGGTTTGTTCATTTTTAAAAGTAATTCCCCCCTGTTGAAGAATCAGATTTAACCTTCAACTTTTATTCATACCCATATGAAAATAATTGACAGGTTTTTAAAAGTTTGCTTTCATATAGACAGTAGATGTGGGATAACAGTATTTTTCCTATTTTGTGTGTTTTAAATATAAAACAATACAAGACTCTCTTTACAAAACATTCCCAAAGCTTTCAGGTCTCAAAAGACAGTACACAACAAATACATAAGCAGGAGAAAAACAAAGAAAGAAGTGATTAAGTGTTCCTGATTCAGCTCTGTAACTACACTGCAACAGCTACAGTTAGGCATCTTTGCACTTCCCTAAGGCCCAATGGGATCACAACAAACTAAATAGCGAACAGAAGCCTCAATACTCATATCCACATTACTCTTAACTAAAAAGTACACTAAAGCCAGCTAAATAATTAATTCTTGCAGTTTCTGGGCTATCTTTAACAAAGAAGTGTAAAGAAAGTTCCATGGTTCAGACTAACCAAAAGCTTTTTAGTTCAAAACTGAACTAGGAGATTAGAAATTTGAGTTAGAGATTCATAAAGAAAGCTAATGGAAAAGTCTTGCTATAAAATGTTTGAATACAAAACCTATGTGGAAATATGTCATTTGAAGCAGGAATTTAAAAGAACAGAGCTAGTAATGAACAACTGCTTATTTTCCCAAATCTTTATCATCTCATTTGGAACAGAAGCAATTCCAGCAGCTAATTCAACTGAACTAAATACTGTCCATAGGAGTGCAAATACAAAAACATTTATTCAAGAATATGTATCTCTAGAATTAGAAAATATACCTGCTGATGTAAGCCTGCTTGAAATCCGGCCTCATACTAATTGCTTGTCGATATAATTGATCTGCTTCTTCCAGGCGAGATTCGTTTGCTCGAATTAAGTTTGCGAGATTGATATAAACATTCAGATGGTTAGGAGCAACTCTTGCTGCATACTTTTTACCTGGAATAATCTGTCAAAGAGAATGATGCACCAAACACAGAGGGGTAAAAATATGAAAGATGATCAGCACAGAACTCCCCTTCACTATGCCACAATTGTTTTAGGGTACTACTGGACATTAGTGTGCAGGCTCTTAATGATTACAAATAGCAATTCTTCCTTCCTGAAAAATCATATCCAAATATAAACAGTATATTTTTTATTCTTTATTTCTATGAAGACATAGACTTGTACCATATTTAATATATCAGTTAATTAAGCCCTGCGAATACCTATTTGGGCTCACGCAGATGAGAAACCAACCAGACTCTGCAAAACTTTCCCCATTCAGACAAAAATACTTCCTAATGCCCAAACTGACAGTCTATTGAACATTTTCATTCTTTTTTATAACTCTTCAGCTAAGGTAAGTGTAAGTAAGATTTCATCAGCCACTGATATAGAAAAGTAGTTGGGAAAGATGAAAATGCTATGACATTGCAACTGTTGTAGTCTTCATACTTTATCCATTTAGAATCTTCATACTGGTTCACAATGCAAACTTCTTAATGTCATGCCTCTACTCAAGGGGCTGCTCATTTGTTTTGTCCGTCTCATTGTAACTACAGCTTTTGTTACCTTCATACATTCTCCAAAATACTCCTCTGTTTTCCTCCTAAAGAGCTTGAACAGGTAACATTGCTAGATATAACTTAACAAATAGAAAAGGTAACAAAACACATATTTATTAAAAGCATGTTCAGGCAACGATTATTTTATTGCTGTTGTGGCTACCTTCTCCAACCTCCAATGCTGTATTTAAGCCTTCTCTTGAGGGCTCAAACTCAGTCACCATCAACGTATTAGCTGTAAGTGAAAATAAACCTATTGTGACCAGAAACTGTAGGTGTACATTTTTAGCTGCTGCTTTCTTTTATATCCTTAATTTCAGAAAAAAAAAAACCCAAAACAACCCACAACACAGCAGTATAAGACGAAAATTAAAACAGTTTTAACAGAGTTCTAAGTTAGCACTTTTTTAACAGTCATGTTTGTATTCTTTTCATAGATCCATTTTAAAAAAATCCTGACGAACTTCAAAGTATACAACCACACAGAGCTACAGAAAAAAATACAAAGAATGTATCATGAATACAGGGTCTCTTTTGTGGTGGTGGATAAAATAAAGTTACTAATTACCTGTGGCATCAATGATTTAGCAATCATATATGATTCCTCAGCTTCTTTAGTTTTGTTTAGGTTCTTGTAAGTTCTTCCTACATTCATGTGGGCACCAATATCATCTTCATAAAGAAAAGAAAGAAATTTAAAATACTTCCATGCACCAAGCATCATGAAAATAAACAATTCTGCCTTCAGAGCAGTGTGAAGGACAGGTACTCTACATAGACCACCACCATTACAAAAAAAAGAAGAGCAATTCTATGTAATTGTTCAACCTATGAAATTAATAATTTAACTATGAACTAAGGAGGGATTATAGACTCAGGAAACTGTAAAAAATTTGAGGTCACATCATACTTCTATGCATCCATCTTTAATTTCTTGCTACAACAGAGGTAGATAAGTTGAAGGTTATTTATTAGGCTTTTAAAAGGATTGTCCAGTAGTACCTAGAACTTCTTTTCCACCAATATGTGAGATAGATTAAAGCTGCACTTTGATGTTATCTAGATTTTTCCATTGTTTCACACACCTCTTTAGTTTTAAATAAGAAAATTAGTATGCTCCATAAGAAATTACAGTTTAAGTTAATTCAGAAAGAACGTCATACAAATAAATAGTTTTTAATCAGAAGTTTTGCATAGTTTTATAGATAGAAACTTTTTCTGGAGGACTTTTTTAGATTATTCCCAAAAATTATGGATAAATTAAGTTACCATATGACATCATTTGATGGTCTGTTTAAGAAAGACAGACCATTGAGAAGAGGTTAATTAAGCTAAGCACACTGAAATACTAGGAATGCAGAGATGACACTCAGTGGCAACTAATCAATGCTTTTACCTGGTTGCACTTGTGTGGCCTGTATGAAAAACTGCAAGGCTCTTTCAAAATTCTTTTCATTTTCTAATGCATGCCCCACATTGTTCCATAGTTTTGCATTATTCTTATTTACCTAAAACCAGAAAGAAGTTATCAGTGCATAAGGTATTAAGCAGAAATTACATGGCAATGAATTTTCTCTAAACTATGTCTTAAGACATAAAAATGCACGGCAAGTGAGAGATTTCTTCAAGCTTCTATATATAAAGGACAACAAAACACTGCATGCAGAATGACTACGTTGAACTTGTTGCTCAACATTATTTATTTTAGTTATTTACTCTTAGAAACACCAAACATTTTAAAATTCATTGTAATTTTTATGGGATATTGTGGGGGAATCCCACTTGCAGAACTGCCAGAACAACCAGGACAACTCCTTCCAGGAATGGATAGAGCTGACAACCAAGTGATTAATGCCAGAAATGCACCAGCTACCTCAAGTTGCAGAAGC
>JAWWEW010000041.1:42484994-42568371 GCA_035583185.1 Anabacerthia variegaticeps | reverse complement strand
CCCCGCCCCTAACTCCTCCCAGTTCCCAAAACCTTTAAAAGTCTCAGGTGTTCCCAATAAACTCATTCCAGCTATTCGCCCCCACCCGGCTGAGGATCTCTCCTTTGTTTCCCCTCGGCACGCGATAGGATATTTTACAAACTGCCATATCATGCCATATAAAATTTGAAAAAAATTATTCTATGCAACAAACTTTTAGTCGATTTTTGTACTGAAACATATCTTGCTTTGATCCAGAAAAGAGAATACATTTAACTGTTTAACACAAGAAAAATTACCATCTATTCCTTGCACATGAATTCCCATGTGCACACCACACTGCTTTTAAAGCATTCCCCAAAGCAACTAATTATATGTCAATACAGAAATTAATGTGCCAAAACAAGCATCATTTTTCTCCATTTTTATCATGCTCTACTGCAGCTTTATAAGAACAGCAACAAACTTTGCATTATCCTTTCCAAACAGAACACAGTACCTTTAAAGCTGACATAAATAATGTGTACTCCGACTCCCAATCCCAGTTTCTGTGCAGTGTTTTTAAGGCATGAGTGAACAGTACCGCAGCCAAACATACCCAAGAAATTTTTCTGAGCACGCTATTAAACAAAAAAAAAAGATTTAAGTACACAAACAATTCTAATATTTATTAGAATAAGAATCTCACACGCTAAGAGGCAAATAAACCAAGGACCATATTTGTAAATGGGGCACTCTAGAGTTTGAAAGGAAATAATGTCTCATTTCAAATCAAATTTATTACCTAATTTTTTTTTAGCATGACTACATAATTCCCTTAAGAACAAATGCAATTTACATAATAGAATGCAAATAAAAAATATACCAAAATTATACTTCTGTTAAAACCTCTCTGTAATTTAATAAACATAATGCCAAAAAGTTAGGTTCTCCAAACCACTACACAAAATGTTAAAAAATGAAAAAAGCAAGAGAAGTATCACCCCATCCTTTTATTTCATATCAGACAATACCATGAAGGTTATTTACTGCACACATTGCCAATCCTTCCCACACTGTAGGACATATCTTAATAGAGAGGTCTGTGGAGACTACCCAGTCTTCAATAAATAAATATAATCCCAATGCTACTGTAATATCTAAATAGTAGAAAGGTTTAATGTCTTTCTAACAACTTTATTTTTAAAGCTGAAAACTGGGGCAAAAATCACTCCCTGTGACAAGCTTGTCAGCAATAATCTTCCCGATTTTGTGCAGTTTATTTTTCTGGAGTTTAAACATGACAGATATAAAAAATACACTTTAGCATGCTGATAATTTTGTTTGTGAATTCTAATTATGCAAAAACATGTCAAACATTCAGTAGCCTTCCCACAATTACAAACAGAATTTTGTTTTAAAAAAACATCCTTCTCAAGAGGACATACAGCTGTTCACTATGAACACCTAATTTTTATACTTGACTTATACAATAGTTTTTCATACCACTACATATTTTAAGGGGTTTGCTAAAAACTGAAAGGGTTTTTTTTCCCCTCCACTTTTAAGAGATACAAAATGCTGTGCAGATCTAGACTACCATGCTTGGTTTTAAAAATACTAAAAAAGTGGAACTGTGAAATTAAGAGAGAAATTCTTAAACACTAGCAAAGCGATTAATCAGAACTGGCATATGCAGTAATCTATATGCCCACCAGGCTTATAAGAAAGCTTTTTCTTTCCACATATTTCTAAAACAAGGACCCTTCTCTTTCTCATAAGACTTTTTAGAGTGCTGATTCCCAATATTTTTATAGTAAATGACACTGCTGCCTGATTTTTCTCCCCAGCCATCCTTTCCTGGTTCCTCGCTTTCTTTCACATCACTTCTATTTTTACTGCCTCATAGTGGGATTTGTGAGAATACTTTCTCCTCACTCCCACAAGGTATCACTAATTTCTCATTATGCAGGTGCTGTCAGCTTCAGCAGCACCACTTAGCATAAGTGATCCTGCAAGGCCACAGCTCTAACAGCAGTCAACATAAGACTGTGAACTGCTGCCTTTCCATTTGTCTGAACTAGCATTAGGATACCATTGGGACAACTAGGGTAAAGCATCCAGGTAAGCAGAAGGCATGGGCAGATATCAGGAAAAACAGAAGCGTGTGCAAAATATGCTTCTAGAGCACAATTTCCTAAGGAGAACTTGTTATCCAAAGAATTCTTTACTTTAACAAATATTAGATGTTCTGATGTGCATTCCTAGCATGGCATATATAAAATCTAACCAGTAAAAGATGTTTTAACTTGCTGAAACACATGCATTATATAAATTTCAGTCAGTAACCACTTTTGAACAGAGTAAAAATCAAATCTGCCCAAGAAATACTTTTTGCCTAACCCTTAAAAATGTCTAGGATTTAAACAGAAAAGAATTTCTTCTGTAGAAAAGAGAAGGGTCATACTACTAGCATCATAGATAAAGTCTTATATAGCCATGTGTAATACAAGTTATACTGCATTCTAAAACTGTTTGGTGCAGGCTGTATATATGTATGCTTATATATGTAATAAAAAATGCACGTCTGTGTATACGCATGTGTCTGTGTATATAGATATATTTGTATATATTTAAAAGAAATTTTATAACATTGTCAGGATAATCCACCAGTCCCCTAAGAACTTCCTTGCTGTCATTTGTTCACATCCCTGTGAAATGGTTTCTTGGTCATTACTCTGTGGTCATTAAGAACTTGAAAGAGAGTTATATTGTAATAAATTCATACTGAAAAAAGCTCTAATGGGAAAGCTTCTAGTTATAAATATGGTTATCTTCTACGAAAGCAAGAGATGAGTTAAACCAGTTTTAGGTGATACCACCTTACCTTTTATTTGATAATTTCTTCCATCCATGTGCTACTAAAATGCAGAAACCCATGCTAGGAACATACAACACTCGTTCGGCTACTACGAATCCAACAGGAAAGAACAGGTTTGACGCAGGAATGAATGGTAGCACTATTAAGCAGAGTGCCTGGAAAAGAAATGCAAATGGCATTAGTAAACAAGACTAGGCAGTGACAAACTGTACCCAAGAAATAAATTACAAATTAACTACAAAAATAAACCCAGAAAAACAGACATACATAGTAGACATGTGGCTGTTTTTCGTTTCAACAAGAAGATTTGTTGCACATGGAGATCTCTCAGAATATGGCAAGTAGTAACCCGCAAATAATTCCATTCCTTACTAAAGGGTTTGCAAATCTACTCACCTTTTTATACTACATAAAAGACCAGCTGTATGACAAATCAGTAGGCTCACCGGATTAAATTTGAAACAATGTTGAAATAAGAGTTCCAAATACAAAAACAAGATAGCCTAAGAACCTTGGACGTTAAGTTTTATAACAAAAATTTGTACCAGTCTATATGACGCCTAAATCAGTTATTTTTACAGTACAGTAGAGTCTGCTTTAAGTTTCTGTAATAAATGTGAAGAAATAAAAATGACATAACATAAACATCAATGTTTAGATAGTGTGTTAAGAGCACCCTAAAATACCTAAAATGACAACGATCTTAAGAACTATGTAAGTGCAGGTCTTAAGTCGGTGACAGACTTCTTATCAAAAAGTGTGTTTACTAAAAGGCAGAGAAATTCATGTGCTGCAAAGGAAGTGGACGTGACCATTTGCTGTATGTCCTGGGTCACTTAAATAGCAGCTGTCCACTCTCTGGTCCGAGAAAAGACATGAATAATTATATAATATCTGGCCTCCAAGATACAAAAAAACCTATCAAAACCAAACCTACAAAAACGGAATGTTTCTTTGAAGAAGGAAGAATTTTCTAGAAATTTTCAGTACAACTGGCTGTCTAGATGTAAGCATAACTTGAATTCGTACCATCAATACTGTCTTGGAGGAATCACCAGGATATCGGAGACTGAAGACAATCAAAGCTCCGAGAAAGCAAAAGAAGGTAAGGGTGGCAATATTTCTAACATCTAACAGAGACTCCACAAGAGGAATAGTTCCCATTGTCCAATCACAGCATAGTTCTGAGGGGTTGAGAAGAAGCCAAGCATTTACTGGGAGGAGGTAGTTGAAAGTCAGCTGTCTTGCTGGGGATGGACTGACAGCAGCTGGGTTATCAAACCTTAAACAAAAGAAAGGAGAAAAAGGAGCTTTTAATGAAAAAAGATGTGGACTTCATTCACTTTGTGCCAAACTTCAGATTCATAGCTAGAACTACCAATTACAGACGTGTACAATATCCTAATCTTCCTGAGTTAGTCAGGTGTGAGACTTTGGAACCATGAACAGTGATTCAGTGCAGACCATGACAGAGCCTCCTCAAAGTTTATGAAACTAGTCTGGGATATAATCAACTTAATTTTGAAGAAACAGAATGATTTACACTGCAAGTTGAGTTCAGTGGTCTTTGTCCATGTTTTTAATAGTTTGTCTCATTTTTTCAGGGACAGTATTTTCAGGGACAATTCTTGCATTTCTACAGTGCTCAAACTTAAGATAAATTAGTTTTTCAGTTCTAATGTCATTCATATACACTTATCTTCAAGCAGTCTATCTGAAGACAACCATTTTTTTTTTTTTTGCATAGTACATACCTAAAATGAAAAAAAAATTTTCTATGGAGAAGAGGAAAAACTTAAGAGGTTTGGACTATTCATCCAAGGTTCAAATACAAAGGCAATAAAAAATACTAAAACAATAAGACATTTAATTTCTGAATTACTATGACAAACTAACTGTTTTTAAAAATGTAGCTCCCTGTTCAGATATCTCAATACTTTGGAGATTCTTGTCAACAGGTGCTGAAATATGTAATTGACCATGTAGTATTGTACAGACATTGATTACCAATACTAAAACAAGTTAATAACATTGAAATTGATGTATTTTTTGCCATTTCATTCAGACCTCATTAAGTCATATCTTACTTATCGGCATCTGTAAACACTACACTCTATTACCTTGTAAACACTGGAAGTTGAGACTGGATAACCTGGACTCTGACAACTACAAGCAGCAGTGTACTGAACATTAGGACTATGAGCTTCAACAGTGTTTGGAGCATAGAGAAAGGAATACTGCCCTTCCCTCGAAGAATCTGTACAGCTGTGTCCAACAGCATTGGCAAGGTGTACTGCAAAATAAAAAAAGTGTTTATAATCGGTGTACTCATTACTCCCTTAAATATGAGCTACCAACCATTTTTCACTTGGTTTTCTCTAAATGTCTGTTCCCAGTAGTTACTTAATTCAGTTTCTTAGTGTTTTCATGACAAGTCCCAAAAATAAGTTCACAATTCTAATAAACCCTATTCAAGTATTCTAACACTATCACACTTGAACCTGCATGCCGGGAACTCTGTATTTTGTACTGACAGATTCAAAAATATTGTACCACCTTTGGAGATTTCAACAAATGAATCATAACCATGAAATAAACTTTCAAGAAGAAAAATCACTACTTTTAGAATTATCAGCCCTTCTGACAATTCATGAAATTGAAGATCAGATCAAAAGATACTAAAAGAAGGAGAGAGTAAATTTGAAACCTGTCACATACTGATGATTTCCTTAGCCAATTTGAAAATTATGTTTATTCACTAGACTTGAAAAGGCAATAGTTACAGAGACATCTACGTGATTTTGGTATTTTGGCCTTCAATATGTATCCTCAAAACAGACAATCTCTCAGCTTTTCTTTGGTGCATTTTTTGCAAAATATTCCTTCAAATAATTTAGGAATAGTAAACCAGAAAATTGTCTTAAAATATGCAGTCATACATTTTTTTAATTGCATTTGCTTTGACTATTAAAATCCAAGAATTATTTAATTGCAGAAACAACTTGTTTCTTTAAGTAAAGTTTACTATTAAAGGTTTATCAATGCTTACAATGAAACCTATCAGATAACGGTATCCTTAGAACAACAAATTTCAAAAGAATATTACTTATTCAAATAGGACTACTCCAAAACATCTGGTTACTCACTAGAAAATGATGAAGTGTGTTTGCACATAATATATTCTCTATAACAAATAATTCCTCATCATTATGCACCTCAGACTTTAATCAAGACTGTTACATGTTAATATTTGCAAATCTCAGTTAACGGAAACCTTTAAAACCTATCAAGTCTTTATTGAGTATATTTGCCAACATCTCTGTATGTCATGTAAAGGATAAACTGGAAGTCATTTGATTCGCTCACCATGAACCATTTATGCCCAACATTAACTTAATCTGAAAAATGTAAAAGAACTATTGAGCTAGCCTTAACTGAGAAAGCTCAGCACTGAAATATGATGCTTGAAAGTACTTAATGTCTCATTATAGAATTCCTGAGAAGAAATCCATTTTATTTTTCAACAGCTTACCCCTTGAGCAATAAATACTTCGTACACACAGCATATCCCCACCACTGTTATTCCTTGCTCTTTACACAGTGTTGCAACAGCTACCAGAAACACAGTCACTACAATTGGGGTCCACGCTGCAAATAAATAAGACATTACTGAAAATGCTGCATCTTACAAAAATCACAAATATTTAATAAAAGTAAATTAACCTAAATAGTGAACACTTCGGCTCTTCATGTTTGAATATGTCAAGTTTTATAAACTTGTTCAGTATGTAATTTCACGGTAAAGACTACCAGTTTTACTCTACTCTACAGAAAGTAACACATATGTATCAATTTTAAAACTGCCTCTCTTAAAGAACAAAATTAAAACGCTGATCTAAAATAAGGAAAACAAAAATCCCTCCATCTTTCCTAATTCACCAGAGCACATTTTCAAATGGCATACTTTATAGGGAGTCATGAATTTTTACAAGGACAATTTGACTCTGGAAAAGAGGCAAGTCTCCTTCATCTACACTGAAACTTTGTGGCTTACTTGTGACTGATCAGCTGAAGCATCTCAGCATACTTCCATTTAACCTGAAATAATACAAGTTGGCACAAGAGTTCTCTATTGCAGGTATTAAAAAACTAACAAAGAAGTGTCAAAGTCTCAAATTAAAAAAAAAAAAAAAAAAAAAAAAAAAACAAAAAAACAAAAAAAAAAAAAGGAAGCAGTATTACATGGGTATCTTGGGGCTGAAGGGGTTTTTGTACACACTTGCTGAATAACCAGTACACCTCTATTAGAGTTTTAAGAGCTTTGTTATCAGTGATAAAGAAATATGGAAATGAAGTTATGTATCCATTTGTCAATCATTTACCTATGGTATTATCCGGCCCTTTAGATTTTGTATATGACAAAAAAGCAGCTAGGAAAAAAATAGATGATAAAAGCTCTGCTCTGCCCACAACGCCAGTTACCTGAAAAGTAAAAGATAAGACATAATTATTATTAAATATTGTTATGATAGTAATTCTTTAGATATTATTAGTAACCTATACATGTTATTTATGTGTTATTAGATATTTATTATTAGGTATTATATAGAGCTGGCAGATCTTTAAGTAAATGTTCCATTGAGCACAGGAGTTAGCAATCCCATGAGCAAGAAATTGGGCGAGGAAAATTATAGGCCAGCATGGCTGAGTAGAGAACTGCTGGGAATGTGAAACAAAAGTGAAAGAAGCAAATGCATAGGGAGCGGAAACAAGGGCAGATAACCTGGGAACAGTATAGGGACAAAGTCGGGCTGTGTTAGGATGGAGCAAGGAAGGCCGAGACAAAGCTGGAACTGAACTTCACAGGGGACACAAAGAATAACAAGAAGAGCTTCTACAACCATGTTAACCAGAAAAGGAAGGTCAAAGAAGGTGTATCCCCGCAATGCTGGAAAACTGGTAACAATGGATGAGTGGAAGGCTGAGGTATTCAACTTTTTTTGCCTCAGTCTTCAACGGCAACCTCTCTCACCACATCTTGAGTGAACAGAGCAGGATACTGACTGGGAGAGCAAAGTGCTTCCTGCGGTAAGTAAAGGTCAGGTTCATGCCTACCTAAAGAACCTGAACACACACAAATTTATGGGACCCAATCAGATGCATTCCAGAGTCCTGAGGAAACTGCCTGACATAGTTGCATATCCCGAGGATGTCTGAAAAGTCATGGCAGCCAGGTAAAGTCCAGGTGACTGGAAAAAAGGAAATATTGTACTTATCTTTAAAAAGAGTAGAACAGAGGATTCTGGGAACTACCAACCTGTCACACTCACCTCTGTGCCTGGGAAGATGATGGAACATAGCTCCCAGAAGCTATGCTAAGGCACATGGAGAACAGGGAGGTGATTTGAGACAATAAGCACCAGCGTGGCTTCACCAAGAGTTAAGTTTGGCCTGACTGACCTAGTGACCTTCTATGATGGAGCAACTATATCTGTGGACAAAGGAAGGGCTACAGATGCCATTTATCTAGACTTCTGTAAAGCCTTTGACACACTTTCCCACAACATGGCATGAGATGGATTTGATCGGTAGACTGTTATATGGACAAGGAATTAGTTAGATGGTCACATCAAGAGTATAGTTGTGAGCGGCTCAGAGTCCTGACAGACATCAGTGACAAGTGGTGACCCGCAGGGGTCCGTATTGGGACCAGTGTTATTTAATATCTTCATTAATGACATATACGAAGGGATCAAGTGCACCCTTAGGAAATTCACAGACGACACCAAGCTGAGTGGTGCTATTGACACATCTGAAGGATGGGATGCCATCCACAGGGACCTGGACAAGCTCGAGAAGTGGGCCCATGGGATTCTCATGCAGTTTAACAAGACCAAGCACAGGGTGCTGCACCTGGGTCAGGGCAACCCCTGGTATCAATACAGGCTGGGAGATGAACAGATCGAGAGCAGCCCTGCTAAGAAGGACTTGGGGTGCTGGTGGATGAGAGGCTGCACATGACCCAGCAATGTGCACTTGCAGCCCAGAAAGCCAATTGTGTCCCGGCCTGCATCAAAAGCAGTGTGGCCAGCAGGTTAAGGGAAGGGATTCAAGGCCAGGCGGGATGGAACTTGGAGCAACTTGGTTTAGCAGAAGGTGTTCCTGCCCATGGCAGGGGGGTTGGACGGTCTTTAAGGTCTTTTCCGCACCAAAGCATTATATATTTCTATTCTTCTAGTGGCTATTCTAGTGCTATAATAATGCTGTTGTTGATGCACATTCTGTAGACACTGGCACTGACCTGTGATTGTCATTTTTGTTTATACCTTTTCTGACTGATTGAACAGATCTGAATCTGAAAGCAGCATTCCCTTAGCTGGTGATATGGCAGCTCTTAGGTAAGCAGTCAACACTTAAAAAGTAAATTCAAGGCCAGCCAAGTGCAACAGAGTTAAAGAACATGTCAAGCTTTACTAGAGGTCTGGCAATGTTCTGAATGACAATTTAGTTTGTAATATAAAAAGTGCAGGTAGTGCCCCCTTGATAATGAGACAGAGAGGAATGGATCTTATGAAAATTTGGAGAAATGATAAAATGCAGGGGGCAGAAGGTTGTTTCAGAATCCCCAATGACATACAGATTAATTTCCATTTCAGGAACTGTTTTCAAAAAATGCTAAAGTGAAACCAACAACCAGAGATGGAAGACAGGTCACTATATTAACGGTTACTGCAGTAAGCAACCATTTTAGGACTACCTCACTTGTTCTTCCTCACTTGTCCTCTTCTGTAATGCCTCTAATTGCTTCCAAATTTTTGCAAGTAAGATAGCTGAAAAATGGCATGCTGAAAAAAAGTCATATTTAGCTAAGGAAACCTCACAGCTTCACAATTTAACTATGATGGTGCTGAAAACAGACTTTATGCTGTCCGGCTAGAAATTTTTATTCCTAGGTACATTCTTGGTCAAGCATGATTGATCCAGCACAGCATAAAATGAAAAGCAACTCAATATCCAAGGCTGCAGTAAAGAAAAGGATTCAAATCTGAATCTGAAATCATACATTAGTGCTTCTGTTGGGACTACGGTGTTTACCAGAGGACTCACCGAATCACACTCAGAAAAAGTGTTTCACAACTGGTAAGATGCCAGATTTGTGTTAACATTTTGAATAGTATATAGGTGTTTGTTTCCAAAATATCTTAAGATGTTTCAAAGATTCCTGGTCTGGATCTCAAAATTATCCACCATTAAGACACACGTTAAAGAAAACTTTAGATCAGTTGACCATTTACTAAAGCAAATGTTCTGGTGTGCCTCCACAGTCCCCTGCCAACAAAAGACAGATTCTATTTCTGGATACAAAGGTGACTTATGAGAGAAAATTCCAGCATTCACAAGGGTAGCTGACATCCTGTAGCTACAAAGGTGGTCAACATCCTTTTGGCCAGAACAGGAACAAAGTAGCTAGAAAGACTGAACTAGAATTGCAAAGATAAGGACAAATGAAACTACAGTGCTGTTATTCAACCCATTTCATCAAAGTTTCTTCCACAGAAAAATAGATATTACTATCACAAGAGCCTCCTTCTCACTGAAGTCAAGCAAAAATTATTTTCTATCTATCCTGCTCTGCTAACTTTTCCAGGAAAAATCTGTTCATACTAAGATAGGCAAGAAGTGTTGAAATATTTATGTATTGCACCTGCTGTTTCAAACTCTTTGGCAGGTGACTAAGTAGGAGATTAATTTGAAGGAATTAAAACCAGACACATTTCAATTATAAAAGATACAAAAGGTGCGATCAGTGGAAGTGAGACCTGTTTCACAGTTTTCACTAAAACCTGGGTAAGTCAGTCAGGGCCCAAATTCCCAGTCCTAACATCCACATCATTATTACCCCCTCTCTTCCATGTATGGAAACTTCCAGTTGTTCTGCCTTTTATATATGTCACAAGTCTCAACTGCCAACTCTACAAATTCTTTCTGGGTTGCAGAATTCTTAATGCAAACATATGAAAGGATAAAATGCATTATATCTCAGAAGTAGAGAGGTTAAATTGAAAGAAAGAACAGGAAGAAGAAAACCTGTTAACGGATTCTTCACTGAGTACTTAAGTACAACAGCAGGGCAATTCAACTGCAATTGCACTTAAACCTCAGTTTCTAAGTGTTTCAAGCACAACTACAGGTTCTACCAATCCTTGTGTTACAGTGCCCTCATGTGGCTGATACCAAGGTTTACAGTTTGCCAAACGGCTTCGTAACAGCATTTCATAACTACGTAATACATTCCCTTACACAAGTAGCTTTTGTTACACAATGTGTTATAAGATTTGTACAATACTTTTTGCTAATTCTGATGCACAGTATAAAAGCAGCTGTGTTAACTTGTTACCTCAGACAGAATCTGACAGTTCAAGCTTGATAAAGAATTTGGATTGAAAGTGATAAAATTACATAGGCTGATCTATGCCATGAACCACCAGTGTAAGTCACTAGTGAGTTGCTAATGCTCCTGTAAAGATACTATCACATTTACTACAAAGGGGCAAAGACAAATCTGGAAATTTAAAGCACGTCTTTTCAAAGAATGAGAAAACCAAATAAATAAATTTTTTTAACCCGTATTTTATCCAAGTTTTTATGGGGGTTTGTGCTTTTTAACAAGCAAAAATTTTTAGATGGTTAACTTTTGCATTTTTAAACTTTGCCCTAACTTCTAGCAAGGACATATTAGTAGCTCAAATAACAGCTAATTTAAACTCCATCAACTCAGTTCCTATAAGGATTTCCTCAAAATACATAGATGCAGGCTTCTGAATTGTTACTGACAAGGCCTTGTGTTGTTAGTGATTAAAAGAGATATTCAAATCCTTTACCCAACAAATCAGGACCAAAAAAAATTACAACACAAAGAGCAACCCCCTTTCATTTTATTAAAATCAGAAGACATCCCACCTCTCTCTCCCCCCGGCCCCAAACCTCTCAACACAAAAAAGACAACACCTTCAAAGAATGAAATGATTCAAACA
This sequence comes from Anabacerthia variegaticeps, assembly GCA_035583185.1. Classification (NCBI taxonomy): domain Eukaryota; kingdom Metazoa; phylum Chordata; class Aves; order Passeriformes; family Furnariidae; genus Anabacerthia; species Anabacerthia variegaticeps. The sequence goes on along the minus strand of JAWWEW010000041.1, from coordinate 42,556,497 downwards.
CTTTCTGTTTTCTGAAAATCAGCTAATACTGTAAGAAAAAAAGAGACTGAATAAGGGCTTTGCAACACCTGTGTACCGGAATTCAGAAAAAACAATTGAAGTGGTGCAATAATAACAGCATAAAATGCCACAAATCTGCTTTATCAGTGCTTCTGATGGAAGCAAATCTAGTTAATGGAGATCACAAGACTTCATCTGCTCCACAACACTGCAATCTTGGTTGGCCACTAAAAAGTATATCATCAGACAGCTTGTACAAGTAAAGCTTGTGATAGTGGTGAAAAACTTCAGAATCAAAGGAAAGCTAAATACGAGAGGAGGTAAATATATTTCTTTTATCATATACATTAAACAAGTGGAAAGTTTAAAGAGAATGGCCCTAAGCTGCATGTAGCATAGCAACAACAACCCCAGAGAAAGTCCCACTGAGATAGACATATTGACATAGAAGAAAGCAGACAGAACAGACTTGGTGATTAGCTAGAGGGGAGTGCTTATTGATTCTGGAAATTAATTAGGAGGCATTCAGAGTTTTTGCAAAATAGGATACTGGATGAATCATCATGGACCACATGTACACTAATGTAGCCATCATCATAAAAGCCAACTTTCATAGCAGAGACCTAAGTTATTAAATAACTAAATTAATGTTCTTTTAATTATTTTTCAGTAGCTGCATGTAATATAAAATGGCTCTGAGCGTTAAAATTTGTTACATCCACCTTTCACTGTAAAGGGAAGAGTAAGCATAAGCAAACCCACACTTTCTGGAGTTACAACATATATATAAAAAGAGATAGAAAGCCCACGAAATTTAAGTCTAATTAACAGTTTGAACAAATTAGGCTAATCACAGCTATACCTACCGCTTCAGTGTGTATTGGGTGCACTGCAAAGAGCAAGGATGCAACTACACTGCTCCTGTTGTCCAGAAAGAGCTTACAGACTTTGAGGAAGACTATGCAAACCACCACATGAAAGACCAGATTTAGAAAGTGGTAAGAAACTGCGTTTAATTCGCTGAACAAGTAGTTTAAGCGAAACGTAAGAACTGTAAGGGGGCGATAAGATTTATGACTCCTCTCCTAAAAGAAAACAAATAAATAAATAAATCAGTCACCACCAACTTACAAAGCAACTTTCACTCCAAAATACCTTTCTAAAAACCTACGCATACAGGAGTCCTCTCTATTTTCAGAAATTTACCTTCAAAATAAAGATATGAAAATCAGTAATAAAAAAATAATTAAAAAATTCTAGTTAATTCAATCAAATTTTCATTTAAAATTAAAATGTTAAATGGAAAAAGTTAATTCTGACTCTTTCTCCTACTTCCACACAGTTTTAACATATTATTCAAGTATTTTGATTCCTCTGCCATTTCATGTTTTAGATCACTATTTTAGAACATAAAAATGTGGTGTGCTGAGCTAAATGTATTATCTACGTATTTGCAATGTCTACCAGTCAATATTTGTATGTTGCCAGTTACTCCACATGAAAACCCTTTTAAACACTACATTTAACACCACCTTCACGTTCCAAAATGCATTTTCAACCCACAGCCTGTCGATATTTTGATCAATATGTCCATAAAACAAAGAACAAAAAATCTCAATAAAAAATTGCAGGTGGGATGGGGAAGAGAATGGATGGAAGTGGAACCAAACTGAACAGACAGAGAAAAATCACAAAATAAAACATTTGAAAAGCCATGAACAATCAAATTAATCTGACTTCATTTAGTAAATTTAAGATGACTCTCAGTTGTTTTTAAGTGCAAAATCAACACTGAACGAGATGGCTTTGTTCTATTACACATAGTTAGGGATTTTTTTGGAGAAAAAACATGTTGCAAAATACTACTAGGAACTTTACTGGGAGGGTTTAGGGAGCTCATTTAACCCTCAATGAAAACAGGACTAAATGACAACTGAAAGAGTCTGGAAGCTTTTCTTAAAGGGTTATATGAAAATTATGTATCAAAGTCTACTTGTGGTGCTAGCAATTACTATTTCACAAAGAACTAACCCTGCATGTCACTGACATAAGAAAATATTATAAGGTGGAGTGCCTTGATAGGCAGAAAACCTATGACTGTCACAGAATTTTTATTCATTTTCTCAGCAATGGTACCACGTGTAATTTTTTTTAACTGTATCTAAATCCTTTAGCCATTGTCATTTAATGATGCTCATCAACAATTTCAATGCCAATGCAGTTTTTCAGATAAAACATATCCACTCTGCAGGGGCTACAAACCAGAAACTAAATTCACACAGACACACTTACTCAAAAAAATTTAAAGGATCCAATCAATACCTGTTGGCTAAGCCCAAGCTTTGCTGTTTAAGTGTTATCTTTCCTTCCAGACTGCATTTAGAAATAAATAACCCTCTATGCCAACATATAACTTTTGCAAGAGAAAACAAATTGATCAGAGTTGTTCAATTTTGATATTGGAATAATATAGCACTCAGCATTTTGCAGCTGTCTCCTGTCTATACAAGTTAATTTTCTTACCAGTTCTTTTGCTGGACAAATGGAAAGAAGATAAGCAACATGTGTCCCTCATACTATAGTAGAAAACACTAACATCACCGAATTCCAACAAATCCAAAATATTCTTTTAAAATCACATCATGGAAAGAAGCATAAAATTTCTCTGCAAAGTTTTTATTCATTTCCTAAAAGCCTCAAAGTGTTTCACAAACAGTTTACCTCAGACATCGGAGTGCCCCAGAAGTCATTCTGAAACAGATTTTTTAATGGAGTAGAAGGGTGCAAATCTTTATTGTCCAAAATCGCTGAAACATCGTCAAAAACAAAGCCACAAAAGAGACTATTCCAGTAGCAGGCTGCCACCACACCAACTATTAGTGCTGCTTCCTTTAGCCTTACATCAGCCATCTTCTCTAAGAGTTTTCCATGGACAAAAGCTGAAATACATGGACAGAAACTTGAGTAGTTTCACTGATTAAAAATTAAATTAATAAAGAAAGTCAAATTAAGACAAACTATTTTAGAAGTTAATGACACTAATGTACCTAAAAACCAGTAAGATAGAAAGGTTTCCTCAAGTCTCATTCATGTTACACGATTTAGTGGAAATACTCTCACTAAAAAGTCTCACCCTTAAAAAGCCCTTACATGTGGTGGGTACAGTGCTACATTTCACGTTTTCCTGAGAAAAAAAAGGTATTGATAATATATTGTGATGTAGTTTTTAGCAGACAGCTATACAGGTTAGGTGAATGCTGCAAACTGAAGAACTATGAAAATTAAGTTCTCTAGAATCCTGAGTAATTTAACATACTGACACAAAATTCCAAGTCATCTGAGGCAGATAGTCTGTTAATTATTGATGTGATTTAGGTTTAAAGGTATTTTTCAAAATATTTCAAGAGCAATTAAAACACAAACAAATTTCAAAAATTCAGAACAAACAGGAAACTTCAAGAACTTCATAAATATAGGTGTTCAATGGGTAAAAGACATTAATAATAATTAAAAAGTTAAACTTACCATTGAAACTCACACTTTGTTCATTTGCATTCTTCACGGAACTTTATGAAAAGGTAATTTTCTCCCTCAACTCTGCCAATTGCTCTGGTGCACTGACTGTTCATGAAAACCCTGTATAAATTAAAATAGATGCAAAAAAACATACTACAAATGAACTTTAGCTTACATTATCTTCTCTCATATAGCATAAACTTCCTAAGCATTAGAAATTAATAATCAGCAGTTTTATGATTATTTACAAAATACTATATGGCTGAACTGATCAAAAGGTGAAATTACTATGTATTGAATTGCTTAAAATTACTGTTCTGCCTTAGAAGAATAAGAAGGCAACTACAGGTCAAAGGCATTCTTTCTGACCACTGGTTGACACAGCACAGATCACCGCCAACTGTTGGGACCAAAGATATTGAAAAGACACAGACAGTTGAAGACTGACTTCATTTTGTAAAAAGGAGAGATGACTGAACAAAATATATTTTCCCCCAAACTATATTTAGAGGGGTAACACCTGTAAGGACACAGAGCAGCTAATACTAGACAGATAATACAGAGCCATACATACATAAAACCCCCAGTGCTATGTTTATCAGGTTTCACACAGCAAAGCTGATGAGCTCCTTGGAAGCTATAGTCTGTTGTATTGTCCTAAACCCTGAAATCCTGGTGATATATTTTTTTACTTTGATGTTTGTTTGGTTTTAATTATGTTCAGATTTATCATAGAATATCCAAGTTCGAAAGTGACCCACAAGGATTGCTGAGTCCAGGTCCTGGCCCTGCACAGGACAACCCCAAGAATCACACCACTTGTCTGAGAGCATTGTACAAACCCTTCCTGAACTCTAAAAAGAGGCCACAGAGATCTCATCTAGACAGATGATCTTGGTTGTGGCTTGCAGCCTGGACCCAAGAGCATGTCAATCACCTATCACAACTAGGGGCAAAGGAGGAGGGGGGTAAGGGAAGGAATACAGGTGAAACAAGATGCTGGTGCAGTTAAACTAAAAACCAGGACCTAGATCATTTAAGAGGTATCAGATCCATCCATTCGGTGTTACTCCCATAATGGCAATCAAGGGCTTTTTTTACTTTTATAGTATTTGGACCTGGCTATTGGTGTGACTTCAACCAAGAAAGCCTTTTCTCAAAGCTGCCACCACCTTTGTAATAAAAAAACCCAAAAAAACCAACCAAACAAATAAACCGCCCAAAACCCACCAAAACATTAAAGGATGTTGCTACATCTTTTTCATAGATTCATATGCTGGTTTGGGTTGGAAGCGACCTTAAAGACCACCTCGTTCCAACCTCCCTGTCATGGGCTCAAACAGACTACTTTAAAACTCTAAGCCAAGATTACACCTGAACATACTGACAGACTTGTTGGCAGCCAGAGAAGTCTTATTCAAAACAAACAAACAAACAACAACAACAAAACCTCCCCAAAATCAAAAAAAACCAAACACAACAGCAACAAAAAAAAAAAAGAAAACAAAGAATCCTGCAGGCATACATGAAAAGACAGTCCACTTTTGAACTTCAACTCAAAAATTTTTTTAGATCCCCCATTTCAAACAAGATGGACAAGAAACTGATGTTCCTCACCCTGCTAGAAACAGAGCCTGAAATCGCCTTTTTGCAACAGCTTCTGAAGAGTGCACTTTCTACGTCTCGAAGTTCACTAACTCTCCTGAAAAGCAGTGATATATGAACATGTCATGTTTTTTCCAATATACAAGCCTGTATTTTTTTAAAAACTGTGACAAGATAATATTGTCACACAGAACCAACCACAAGATTTATTTAAAATCACTCTTTAAGAAAAAGCATTGTAAGATGAATAGGGTTTTGATGACTTCCGTTATTAAAGTGAATTTACTGTATTGGTTGAAGTATCAAGCCCTTGAAGTTACTGGTTTATGTATCAAAGAGAAATTGGGGTAATTCTTTAGCAGTACTATTTCAGAAACAGCCACTGCTACCCAACTAGCAAAAAAACAAGACTGATTCCCAAGTATTGCTTCCTATCAAAAGGAAAAGCGTAACCAACTTTAATTATTAGCTCCTTCAAATACTTTTTTGCAGTTTCACTTTTCTCCCGCAGCCGCCCCTCCCCACCCGGAACGTACGTCAAGACAGCTAATTTACTTAATCATAGGCAATTCAGATGCTTTCATAAGCCTTTCTTTTTGCTCTGAATCTCTAGTAGTTCTTCCATTCAAAACACAAATTTTACACCACTCTTGACTGTGTTGTTTCCATGAAAGAGCTACATTTACCTACATGCCAACTGTAGAGAAAATACCGTTTTCATTTAAAAGAAAGGGAACTCTTAGGCATAAATAAATTCAGATTTTAGCTAAATGCAAAGTCACATTTAAGTGGCTAGCCAACCATCAGAGAAATGTTTTAGAGAAATCCGGAAAAAATTTACGTTTAACATCAAAATTTTTTAATTTGTAATTCACCTTCTCCTTTCCATGCACATTTCAATTGCAGATATGATTGCAACTACATGGAAACACATGGCTATACTTCAGTCTTTCAAGACAAATATTTGAGCCAAAGACACTTGAGACAATTCTTAACAATATACTACATTTACTGTAAGGAATGAATATATGCAACAAAATGCATTGTTCTGGTTGAAGCAGTAAAGCACACAACACACTGCTTGAACTATGCCAGACTTGGTAACTTTGAAAGCATCACACCATATCCCTCTAAAATTTTTGTTGTATGCAAAAACACTACATCTTGAAAACAGAGAGGCACAATGGAAATCTGGAAGATACCCCATATTCAAGCAATCTGCTTCCAGGGCAAGTACAAAGAGAAAAATGGAAAATTTAAAGCTACACACAACCTGTAGATTACACAAAACTGTAGCACAGGTACTTCACCATTTCTGGCTTGCACTCTGGCATTCTAAGGTCCTATTTTCCTAAAATATACTGTACAGATATGTAAGAGTTGGGAAAATTACTTTTTTCTCACCTAGTCTGATTAGAGGGTACTTTAATATTCTTGTTGAATTAAAGTAGAAATACAGAAAATATGTTTTTACAGTCCTTTATGTTAGCATAACAACACAGATTTTGAGGAAGTCTCTCCACCAGTACTACTTCCTATCTACTACTATAGCTGGATCCACCATCCCACTCCAAGCTTCAAACCTGCAATAATCATCAACATGTTGAGAATGCAAAACTAAAGCAGAGGGAGGCTTACAAAAGCTCATCTGTACTTGGCAAGCCAGGCTAAAGTATGCTTGCCATTAATCTCAAGTGGAAAACAGCAATTGCTACTTGGCAACCAAAACTCTTCTCAGGCCAAATAATGTGTTATCAGTATGAAGTTGAAAAGTAAGAATCCATGTAAGGAGTACACAAGACTGAGAACCTCATAAATCACAGATGTGCAAGAAGCTGCTGAAGCCTTGCTATGACTGGGCTCCTCAAGTGAGTGGATATATTCCCTTTCTTACTCAATATCCATGTTGATCAAGCCAAGTATGGTCTTGCAACTGCCAGTACTTCACCAATCCTAGTGATGCATGTGTTGATAAACACCTGTAAAACATTGCCTAACAACTTCTTTGTTAATACAGACTTGCTGTGAGGAAGAACTGCATGACTGTCTGCTCCTATACATGTAAACAGACTGACAAACCCTCAAGTAATTTTTTCATCTCACCCACCTGCTACTTTCACAGCTTCAAAGACCACCCTTCGGACACCTTAACCACACCATACTGTATGACTGCCAGTTCACGGTCTGGTACAGAGCCACAGAGCCACCATTTGACTGGATGAAATCATGACAAGCACATACTTTATTACAAAAACCTGTTGGATGTTTTAATTTAAAATATCTGACCATGCCATGAGGAATATACAGCGGAAAACACTAAACAGCAAGGTAAGCCTTGAGAGCCAGAAACTGCACACTCATGAGAGCCAACTGTGGAAAAAATACCTGTGCAAAACACGTGATTATTAGTCTAAATTTCTCAAGATGTTTTGCACAGAAATCTGCATTTTGCACTGCACTGTTCTCATGTCCGTACAGAGAGATTAAGTGGAAAGGAGAGAAGAGAACCAGAACTCTCAAGGCAGTTTGAATTGTTTTCCTCTTCCAACCTCTTGAGATCCCTCTTCTTCAAGAATGAAACAAGTCTTCTTCAAGAATGAAACAAGACATAAGAAAACGATACGAAACTGAAAAAATACACAAAAAAAACCCCCCAAAAACAACCAACCAAAAGCCACAACACTTTTAGAAAGGTAAGAAAACAAAATATTTCTCTATAATCACTACTAAATCCATGACGCTACAGATGGTTTAGCACCACGTGCTGCAAGATACAGCAGTCCGCACAGAAAAACCGTCACAAAAAATGCATAATGATGTTCTAAAAGTATCCTCAGCTGAGAAATTTGAGAGCGCGGAAGGCATTTTCTGCTCATATCAATTAGAAAAAATTAGGAAGTGTGTATTTTGTCAGGAATAGAGTTGCAATCCCTAAACATGCAACAGTTATTTAGCACTCCATAATTATCTATCAGCCAATAACCATGCTATTTGCCACTTCATATTAACAGACCCTTGCAGAAACAAACATATTTGTGTCAATTAGACACATCTTACTATCTAACTTTAGAAACTTAAAACATACATTTAAATTTTTTTCTTCTGCATGGTAATGGTACGTTTCGCACACTGAAGGTCATTAATAACAACATGCGTTATGCCTATTTGCTAAAAAAATAGTCAGGCATTTCTGGAAATTTATTCTCTATAGAGACATAAACTTTGATAACCACTGAAGGCCCTGAACTGTTTAAAACATATTTACAACTCACACAGAAAACCACCAAAGGTGGAAGAAAACAAAGAGCTGTTAAAACCACTCCTAGCTTTATTTTTATTTTTAAACAAGTGAGCAACAAGTTAATCTAAAAGCTGGTGGCTGAGCTGATGAATATCAGCAGAGATATATACAAACCAGTACTGAAGTCACTTAAAAACAGCATTTTAGTTCAGCTTCTAAGGCTCTGCTGATATCCTAATTTGTCTTGCCTACTTGCTAACCTTTGTGCATTTTTGTTTTTTGCTAAACTGAACATTCTTTCTGCTGATTTGATACAAGTGTTTAATGACAGAAATCATAATTTTGTTTCTGCTGTCCCTTTCCAACACCGCCATTAAATTTATCTTCTCTTAAAAATGTCACTCCAACGTACAACTCAAGTACGAAACAACTTGGATGCACAGCTGAGATTTAAATGATTGGGTGTGAATTTGATCTAGGAGGCAAGCACTACTTGGAAAGATGTAAGGAGAGCTAATAGAAAACATGCCTGAATTACCCTTTCATCTTGCTGAGATCCTAGAACAGAATTATTATAGCACGAAAAATTTTATTGTGAACACCTTCCTCTGCAAATACTACCACATCAAGAAGGATGGGACTAATATGCAGTACTCTTCACTACCCAGGAACACACTGTAATCCAGCCTTCTCTTCATATGGTTCTGAAGGATCAACCAACAAGAGGACTGGCAGCTCTGATATGAAGTCAGAACACATGTTGCAGGACAGAGGAAAGATTTCCCAAGGGGAAGACTGGAGAGCTTCTAGCAACCAAATAGATGAACTAACACTCAGGACATTTTAAGTTATTCTGGTACAAGAATCAAAACCTAACACAACTTTAAAGTGGGTGAGATGAAGATACTGATTTAGCTAGTGGCTTAGCTTCAATTTGTTCAACACAACTCCTACAAGTCAGTTGAAATACAAACCGCACCGGTCTAGTTCGTATTTTAAGGTGTTATATCTAGAATCATTAACCGCTTGGAGGGTTTTTTTTGCTACATTCAAACAGTAACAAAGTAATACTTGTTCTATTTAGAGCAACTACATAAAAAATGTTTTGCTTCCTTATAGGACACCGATGCAAAAATAATGTCTCTAAAATAACACTGATCACCAGTCTCAGTGTTCCAGAAATGCAACAGCAGAGACTGCATGTTTGTTAACTCCAAAGAATAAACAAACTACAAGGGAGGCATAAGCTGAAAACACAGCCTTTAGACTCTGCTAAGCGTGTCCTTATTTAGTATGCTCGGTCTTTATACGATTTCTTGCGGTATTTTAAATAACATTACAATAGGTGTTTTATACTGCAGTTTTTGTATTAGGTCTTTGCAATTGCATATTGTTATCAAAGCTGAAGTCTAACAGAGATGCCTAACTCTCCTATCAGTCAGGGTAGGTCAAACTGTGCACTATGGACCTAAAATAATTTTTGGCTCCAGAACCACAGGCATATACTCCTCCTAAAAGTAGATCCACTTATACAAACTTCAGCAGGTGATTAGATGTGATACAGAAGAAAAACTAATTCACTTGGTCTAAGCCATGCTGTATTTTAAACATTTTCTCATTTTATGTGGGGTTAACGTTTCCATTCTTTTCACTCTTTTTTCACTTTTGGAGTTTCCATGGCCAACTTAAATCCAAATTCCATTTACTTCGGCACCAATCTTCTTTACTCGATGCAATTACAACCTAGATGTGCTTATACTACCAGTTTATGTAATGGTATGTTTTCTGTTGATTCTGTAACACAACACTAAAAAACACCGAAGCACATTAAACAGAGTACACTAAACAGCTATATTGGCCTTAACAGTCTCTGATGAAGAGGATAAAAAAGAAGTTCCCATATCAAAACATCCTAACATCAGTGGATTGCTTTCTCTATCACAGGAGGATGTTGTAGCAAAGCACCATTTTTCTCTGTGTGTCACTTGTTCCACCTATAAAAGCCCCTGCTACTAAGAAATCATTGTTTTACACTCAACCATAAAGAATTTTATTTTTTGGAATGTTACCCATTCATGAAATATAATCCAGTCTCTTTCCCTTCCCTAAGTACAGAGCTTGCTTTTGGTACCCAATATGAAACTATAAATAATCAACTCTAGATGAATTACGAAAGTCTTCACTTTGAATCAAAGATTAAGAGTTATGACGTGGCTGGAACAAGTTGCGTAACTATAAGGAGTGCCAAACATTCTGTATCTTGTCAGCCTTCATTAAATATCAACACTAATGAAGAGATAGCAAAGAAAATTAAAACAACGAGTAATCCACAAAAAGGGAAAAACGACAAAGACAATAATGTTATCACCTTTCTCCTTCCATTAATAAAAACCAAAACAACAAATCCTCTTCAGCTCTACACAGCTGTTGAATGAACAAATACACGCCCCGAGTGGTTGCTGGCTTTCCTTTTTAATTTGAGAAGATGTTTTCATACCTATTTAACAAAAACACAGGATCTGAAACTTTCGGGGCTATCAGACCATTACCAAAGCTCAGGCTGTCTTGCTGGCCGCCAGTGCGCCACGGCTCCGAGCAGCGCATGGATGTTACCTTTCCTGAGCACTACCCCTCTCAGCGGCACAGCTCCTGGGCCCGGCTATTCCGCGTACCCGGGCACCCTTGCAGCCGGCCGGGCAGGAACCAGGGTGCCGCCCGCGGTCCTGGGGCGAGACGGACAACGTGAGGCCGGGCTGGGAGGCGGAGGGGCCGAGCCAGGGCGAGGGCCCGTGCCCGGCTCGAGGGGCCGCAGCCGCAGCGCAGCCCGGCAGGCGCCGAGGGTGCACCGACACGGCCCGGCAGGCACGGACTGCGGGTGGAGGAGCGACACTCCCGCGGGCAGCAGCTGCACCGGGCCCACTGTCCCGCCCCCCAGCGCGCCCCCGCCGGCCCTACCTGAGGCCGCGGGATCCGCCGGCGTCGCTTCCCGACACCGGGACCGACACCGGGACGGGGATCCGGACTGGGACCGCCGCACACGGCGCACGCGCAGCGCCGCCGCCCTCCGTCCCGCGGAGGCTGCCGGGAAGGAGGCGGGCGCGGCCCCGAGGCGTGCTGGGAGCTGTAGTCCCGGGAGCGCGCCCGGCGGCGCTCGGGCCCGTTGCCCCGGCGAAGGGAAGCGGCGCGGAATCGCCCCCTGCCCGCCCGGCTCCGCCTCGGGACGGGGAGCGCCCGCCCGGCACCGTGCGGCTTGTCCGTGCGCGCCGCGGGAGCGCAGACTGCCCCTGCGCCCACGAGTGCCCAGGCGGGTCTGCGGGAGCGGAGCTGGCGGGAGCACCGCCATCCCCCGGGAGCGGTGAGGCCGAGCGGCGGGGGTGCCCCGGGGGAGCAGACCCAGCGCTGCCGCGGCCCGGGGCCGTGGGGCCGGCCGCGCGTCCCCGGCACCCGCGTCCCGCAGCGGGCGGCCGAGCCCGGGAAAGGCGCGTCCCGCCGTGTCCGCGCTCGGCCGGGGCCGCAGCCGCCTCTCCGTGCGAAGGCGGCCGAAAATAAGGCCGTTTGTTAATTCGGCAGAGTTGGAGGAAACGGAGGCAAAACTGCCTCTGGGCAACATCCTCGAGGGATCGCGGGCTGTCAGTGTAGCATTCCCGGGGCTGGGATGTACCAGCTGGGAGCAAATGGGAACTTGGCAAAATACCCTCTTTTGGTTGGGGCTTTGTAATTAAGATCCAGTGCTTTGCAGAGCTAGGCCTGGTAGTGCAATTTGAAAGTCCAGAAGTAGCTTAAACTGGGTTACCTGCAATAAACAAATACAGAGTTTCCTCGTGACTTGTGCTGCTTGGTATTCAGTCTGGCTCAGGTGTAGGTGACTCTGTGCTGCACATCATACACACCTTTGTGGAAAAAGAACAGCTGTGCCTACTGGTGCTTGATTTCACTGTGTTAATAAGGTAACATCATTTTAGCTTAGCCACCTCTTTACGTGGTTTCCTACAGGCAGCACAGGGCATTGTTGGTCTGATAGTACTTGAACATACCCACCAGACGACCTTTTCTATCTGCCCTTGCTGAACTTTGCAACATCATTTTATGCAGGATTCCTTGAGTAAGTCAAGAAAGCTTTGTGATAACTAGTGTCATTTGCACATCTATTTCACATGTTTTGTAGACCTATGAGCTCAGTGTCTCACCCCAGAGATCATCTGTCCACTAAAACCACAGGTTTCAGTTGAGGGAAAGAGATGAACTAAATTTTATGATGGAAAACTCTTCAATTAAATTGTCTCTTGTTGTCCTTAAGTATGTATATACTGTAGAACATTATGCATGGGTTGTGCCCCCCCATATCTTACTATAGCTGATTTCCCAACAAGTTGGATTATTTTGTTTCTGTACAGATATCCCTCATTTTGGATAAAATTTTAGGACTGACATTTTCTTAAGACGTTATTTTATAATTTAAGAGAAAAAGATATTCAAAAGAAGAAAGACAGGATTGACAATAGTAAGGGTATCTATTTGCTTTCAGAATAGTTTTGATTGTTGTCATTTTGTATTTGTAAGCCCTGCATCTCTTTGTTGAGAAAAAAAATTACTATGTTTAAAAACCCCAATCCTTAAACAAGTATGTTATTGAAATCAATTATTATTCAATTAACTGAATAATTAAGTGCCAAGATCAGTATGCTCCTAGTATTATCATTTGCCACCTACAACAAAGCAGAGAAGCAAAGATTTATGTATGATGTTATCCTTATGAAGTCACGAATTATATGTAATTCATGTTTTATATTTAGCAAACATTGAAGAAATACACTAAATTTAGGGGACCTCTGAACTAGTTCACGTATTCAGAAAAGATGAGCAAAGGTTGATTTTTATCCCTCCTTGCGCATACAGCTGTATTTCAGAGGCTTACAGCTCTTCTTTTCAGAATGCTTAGGCAAATTTTTTGGGAAAATTATACCAGTTTCAGCTTTTTATTAAGGAAGAAGTTTTCAGTTGTTGAGTCTTTAAACTGTTGGATGACAAATAGAGTGCATGATGGAAGACATCTCAAAATATTGCGCTCAGCATAGAACATTGTTAAAGTTGTTGATTGAGCTTGGTTTTTTTTTCTATAAAATACATACTCTGTTCTGTCTTAAGTTTTTTGAATATTATTCCAGTTAGTTTTATTTCTTCCTTAATTTTGCTCCATTTATGCCATATTAATAATTTAGGGGAACAAAAGTGTTCTGTTTTAAACTTGGCAGAATTTACTGTTTGAAATGTTGATCATAAAGGCTAGAGACAGCTCCAGAGGATAGAATAATCCAATATTTGGAATCCCTTGTGCCATTTTCAGATGTTGCATTTACTTCCAGGCATGTGAGAAGTCACTGTGACCTACAGTAGTCGGTAGGTAAGCAGTAGAACAAAACTTTCCACCACTTTCTCATCAGATTTTTGTCCGTTTCTAAGTTGATTAATGTCCTTTGTCAATTCAAGTATTCTAATAAAAAAACTCCTATATTTAATTACAAGAGTTTAATATCTTATAAATTAATGTCAAGAAATGGGTGGTCATAGTATCTGAAGAAGGTGTTGATTGTGTTTTAAATAGTAGAAGTAATGATTTTTGTGACTGTAAGGAGATGTTTGTCCTACAAGGGCTGGTTCAAAGGGCATCCAGTTGTGTTTGTTCTTTAGAATAAAGATATTGCATTGGGAAAGGGGGAAGAAAACAAGGATAATAAAATTAAAATACAGATTTAATATGTGTCCTGATCTTCACTGTTAGCATCAAAAATCTGTTGAGTATGCATGGTGTAATTTTTAACTTAGAGAAAAAAATAGTTTAACTGTAACCTCCTGGTTTGCAGTAGATCAAAATTTGAACAGAATGTTAATCAGTATTACAAATTGATACAGTTATTAGAATGATCTTGTGTGGTTCAGTGGCCAGCCTCCATTTAATCATTTAACCTGAAATTGATTGGCACTGATAATCCCTGGTAACTGTTATTTTTATTTCAGGAAAAAAAATCATAAATTCAATATGGCACCCATTTTAGACTGGAAGAAGCTTATGAAAGTTGATCCAGATAGTCTGCCTCGTCAAGAGGAACTAGCAGACAGATTGCTGGATACCATGTCCAAGGTACTCAAGAGAAAAAGAACATAGGGGTTTTGTTATACCTACTTCCCCAAATTGTCCCTGGTCCTTCACATACGTGCAAGTTTTTCTTTGTAGATTTCATTGATATGAGTATAAACCCACTGTTATCTCTTTCCTTAGATTGATGGGAAAGACTTAAAAACTGAAACTCCAGAAAAACTGATCCACCTTTTTAAAATTACTCAGTCTCTACTGAAGGTTTGTATTAATCCTCAATTTCTACAGTTCTGCAGATGCATTTTTTTATTGTTTTGTTGAAATTAAAGCATCATTATTTTTTCCCTGAAAACACTGGTTACTACAGAGGTAATTTATATGCTAAATGTGTGCTTGCACCAGAGTACCTGCTTGTAGCTGTTGGCATTTAGTAGTGGGAAGTGAAGCAAATTGGACTAACATAGTTACACAGATGGAAAATACAAACACATTTCTCAAAAATTGATCAGATGTTGTAAGTTATGGGTGATGATTTTAATTTAATAGAACTTTTTGTGGAACCTCGAAGTTTTAGAGCAAATAAAATTATCACCATGAATGAAGAAACACCACTGTTCTAAAACTAAATAAATCTGTCATACATTCTCGTATTTATTCATAAATGTACTGAAAGGAAGAAATAACAGCAGCGTAGGGCAGCACATTGGTTTTAGAGAGGCTGTTTTACTGTTTTCAATTCTCAGCAATATGACTGTTTTGAATGTTTGGGCGTCACTGTATAATAAATTAGTAAAGAAGATACTTTAACAATCAGAACTTCTTAATTGTCCACATAAGGAAAAATTGAAGTGATTTGATTTGTTTAAGAGAGAAAATCTATATTCTTTTGGAAATATTGTCATCATTTTAAACATGAGATCTGTGGAATGACCTTAATCTATGTGAGTAGTAAATATTTCTTCTTTGCTCGCTCTAAATTCTTTTCTCAGATGAAAACTCAAGAGGTAGAACTGGCACTAGAAGAAGTTGAAAAAGCTGGGGAAGAGCAAGCCAGATGTGGTAAACAAACTTTTATATGCTATTCCTAAACTATTTTTTAAATATATTTTTTAGGTTTGTTGTTGTTGTTGTTGTTTAGTTTGGGGTTTTTTGTGGGTTTTGTTTGGGTTTTTTGTTTGTTTGTTTGTGTTTTTTTTTGGTTTTTGTTTTTTTTTTTTAAGTTTAGAGAACGGGACAAAATACCAACTGTTCTGAAGTCAGTTGCTACAATGAAGCCAAACTTTCAAAGACTAAGTTCAACCATTGTTGTTTTATGTGCTTTCTACCTTGTTTGGTAATTCACTATATCTGTTCTATTTTAACAGAAAATAATTTTAAAACGAAGATAATGAAACTTCAGAATGAATTAGCGGTATGTTTTAAAATTCTGTTAGAGTGCTCTTTGGTGAGGTTTTTAAATGAATTTTTTAGACTAGTATTTTAATTTTGTAAAGAGACAAAATAGCCCTACATTTTAGGAAATGCTTTTAATGGGTTTTTTAATATTTACCAGTCTTGGGTGAATAACTACTTGAATTTTTTATTCTTAAATAAATCAAATTTATTTTAGTCTTACCATCTGCTTTGGTTTTTTTTATTTTTTTTCTGCTTTAAATATCTCTACTATATTTATAATGTTATTTTAATGCTCATAAGATGGCACAAAAATCTGCTGGTGGTCGTGATACCCGTTTTTTGCGTGATGAGATCCGCCAACTGGAAAAACAGTTAGAACAAAAAGAGAGACAGTTAACAGATATAGACGAAGAACTGGAAAAAGAGAAGAAAGTGAATGAACAGGTAAGAAGGACTTCAGCTTGACATCTCTAAAAGCTGTTCTGTCAAATATTTCAAAAAGTTGTTGTTCTGAAAAGAGCCTCTGAATTTTAAGGAAAAAACACTGATGAAATAGGATGCTGTGCATTTGTGGTTTATTTTTTTTCGTTTGTTTCTGGAGTTCTTTGTAGTGTTAGTGATATAAATAAAGATTTTCTGTCTTGTTGTAGCTTGCTCTTCGAATTGAAGATGCTGAAAACGAAAACATCAGATTCAGGAGAGAGGTTAGCAAACACTTACTGATTTACAGTATGTTTAACTTTATTTAGATGTATTACTGTCTTTCTATATTTATAATTTTTGGTGCAACATAATGTTTAATTCTGCTTTAGAACATTTCCTGGTTACTGGTGCAAAGAGAATTTTAAACAATTTTAGTAAATATGTAGTACATCTCCAATAAGTTAAGTGGGGTCAGGAGGGGTCTACATTTGAATTTGCATAGTCCTACTGTGCATTAATTTGGTCTGGATTTCATGTTTTGGGTTTTTAGTATTTTTCTTAAATATTACTGCCAAGTAGATTTGTTTAATTATTGCCCTTAAGAATCATTTGTCAAAATACCCTTTACATATGTGCGTGTATGTATGTACATGCATGCACAGATATATAGAAAGCTATTCTGTTTTTATGTTGATTAATATTTAGTCTTCCTAAAGCAAAGCTAATTTCTAAATATTTTTCATGCTTTGTTCTCTTGGTCTTGTATTCTCCTTTTTAATATGAAGAAAAAGCGTATAAAGAAAAAGGTGAGGCTTCTAAGTTTTTTAAAAGCAGACTGTAGGAATGTGGATGAGTTTTGAGTGTCTTAGCCTTTTGCGTTAGCTTTCTAGAAGTACAGTGACTTTATCTTGAACTCTTAGAAATAGATTTAAGTTTGGATTGCTTTTTGTGCAGAATGAACAATTGCGTCAGGATGTAGTTGACTATCAGAGGGAAATAGATTCTCACAAAGAATCAGTCCCATTACGAAGAGGAGAGGATTCTGATTACAGATCACAGTTGTCCAAAAGAAGCTCTGAGCTTATCCAGTATTTGGATGAAATTCAGGTAAAAATCTTCAAATGCTATTGAGTATCTACAAGACTTTTACTGACAATAGTGTTTTTCATGACACTGTCGATTTAAAGATCAAGTCACATGGAGTAATGAAATTCATAAAGTAGTTGAGTCATGTGTATACTCTGCATCTATGAATCTGGCAGAGGTAATGCAGTCACTGTCAAGGAGAGGTGTGTCTGTTATTTGCTGTTAGGATTTGTTGAAATTGATCCCCTAGAGGTAAAATACTCTCTTCTTTGCTAATTTCGCATAAGACTTTCAAGTTCTCATTCAGGTATTAAGATGGGCACCTTCTAAAAGCAGCTTTTTCTTTAATTTTTCAGAATTTGACTGAAGCTAATGAAAAGTTAGACATTCAGAACCAAGAAATGAGGAAAAATCTTGAGGAATCAGTGCAAGAAATGGAGAAGATGACTGATGAATATAACAAAATGAAACTAATTGTGCAACAATCTGATATTATTATGGATCAGTTAAGAAAAGAGAAAGATCAGTACAAATTTCAAGTAAGAACTGTCTTATTATTTGATGTATTTTTTTAGGTTTATACTCTATTTTCATATTTTAGCTTAAATTAAAAAAAAAAACCAACACATTTGATCCAATCAGTTTAAAACACACACTCTGAAATAATGCTCTTTGAAAGTAGTGTGATCTTTGAATCTGGTGCAAATTTTAAAATGCGTCTGCACATCACAAAAATTTTTTTGTACAAAATATTGGTCATACACTTGAGTGTCATTCCCTTGCTGTATTGGTTAAATTTTATGTGCTTGATGTAGTGTGTACACATATATTGGTTAAGCCCAAACGTTTTTGTGATACAATGTTTATCTAAATGGCATGTCTAGGTTCAGGACCTTTCGGACCAGCTGAAAGCAAAGAATGAGGAAGACGATCCACTCATGGCTGCTGTAAATGCGAAAGTTGAAGAATGGAAGGTATTTTTTAATAGTATTTTTTATCATTTTTAGTAATTAATTGAAGTGTTCTCATGGTATTTTATTTTCTTTTCAGAAAATCTTAGCTTCAAAAGATGATGAAATCCTAGAGTATCAGCAAATGTTGTTCAGCTTGGAAGAGAAAATGAAAATGGTTCAACTTGACGTAGACAGAAATAATGTACTGGCCCTTCAACAGGTACGGTCCATGTGAGAAATTGCACACACAGAAATCACCATTCACTAAACCTGTGAATGACCAAATACATGTTTAATATTTCATAGTTTGCAAGTACCAGAATATGTATTAGTTACATTTGAGAATCATGAGACAGGTTGATTCATTCCACTGCAAAATTAACTTAATAGACAATGTACAAAGGAAAGTTCTCCATATGTATGTATGAACGGAACTCTTGCTAGTTGATTCTGTTACTTTCATATTTATCTTTTTTAACTATTACATAATGTTTCTAAAATATAGCTTAGTTTCTGTCCTCTAAATTTTTTAGTAAAGTCTTACCTATTGCTAATTTTATGTGTTTATTTGTCTCATATGCTGAGATAAGCCTAATTAGTTAGAGCATGATGCTGATAACACCAAGGTTGTGGGATTGGTCCCTGTATTGGTCATTCACTTAAGAGTTGGATGCAGTGATCCTTGTGGATCCCTTCCATTCCAGAATGTTGTGTGATTCTGAGATCTGATGCCATAGTGTTGAGTCTGTTGTTCATCCTATGATGGAGCTAGCTGAATCTGAGTATCTCTCACATTCATGCAAAAATACATAGTTCTTTATGATACTGAATGTCCACACTTACTTGAAAAACATAAAGACCCCCTGAAAAAATGAGGCCCATTAGAAACCTTAAAATATTCATTATGGAGAGAATACTGTATGATTCCAGGATGCCTTCCGGCCTTACTTCAAGTTTTTTGAATAAAAGTGTAATGACATCTGTGTTACATTTTGGGTTCTTTTAGACTGAGCAGTGTGGTGAGATACATTTGTGCAGTCTTCCAAAGACAGCTTCCGAATGAGAAAAAAATCTGAAGTACAAATCAGCCTTAGATGATCAGAAGAGGAAGGCAGTCAAAAGTAACTTGGATAAGAAGTTGTAGAGTTTGGTTTTAGCTGACTAAATGGCTTGTAGTGGTTGCTTTTCTGGGTTACCATCATTTAGCGTGACATTTTGATCTGTTTTGTGGAAATAAACACGATTTTCAAGCAGACATTTAAAAATTAAATTACTGCTCTGTGATTTTACTCAAAATAGACTGAGCTTTCTACTGTTCAATGTATGTTTATATTCTAAAAGGCTCTGTTTAGCTCCTTACAGCTCTGCTAAGCTCTGTACCTTTAGGATTGAAATGTGGTTGTATTTGTTAGATTACTTGCTGAAAGGCAGTCTGCAATTCAGATGTCGTGTGTGATGGATTGTTAGTCCTCACAATCTTAAACTTGTATCTCTCAGTTCCCAATGGAAATTGTTTGTGAGGAAGCTGTAAGAAACCAGTATCACCTGAAACTTTTCATCTAACATTGGCAAACCCTGAGAGTACTGTTTCCATTTAAAATTTTTGTACTAAAGCACTTCTTTTTTTCTATGTGTTTGATTGCTTTTTTTAAATTTTATTTATTTTTCCTGCTTTGCATTTATATACCAAACTTCTAGATAATATCTGAGCTCTCTGTTGTAAGTATGGTATATTTGATGTTCTAGAAATTAATTTGTGTTAGCTGTAATTTCTTCATTTACTGTGTGGTGTTCTGTGTTGGTAGTTTGCCTGTCAGTCAATAAAGATCCTTTAATGGAATTTCTTTTTTCTGCATGTGTAGGGTGTACAAGACCGAGATGCTCAGATAAGATTGCTTACTGAGCAAGTTGAACAGTATACCAAAGAAATGGAACAAAATGCGTTTGTTATTGAGAAACTAAAAAATGATCTCCAAAAAGATAAAGGTAAAATGACTATATTAATGTCTATGGAAAGGAAAATAAGAAACCATAAATTTACTGTGCATTCTTTATTCTCAAGAAGTACAGGAAAAGAATAATTGCAGTATTTGAGTAATTTTTATCTCTTTTCTTCATTTCCTTTTATTAAACATTCATGAAGAGTTTATCCACAATACCTCAGTGGGTTTTATAGGTGATAAAACTATACCTGGTCTCTGAAAGTTAGAGCATAACATACAAAATCTCAGCTCCATCAAGAATTGAAAATGACTAATAGAATGCAATTTAGAATAAATTCTGATGTTGCATATGTGCACTTACTTATGGTAAGTATTGTTTGAAGGAATGATGGGGGGGAAAAACGCAACCTCTCATGTGTAGTCTCTTGTAATTCTGTAACTGAAAAGGGCAAAAAAAGATGTCCTGTATAACGTTTTCAGAAGTGTTTCTGTCTTGCTTAATGGCAGATAGCAAGAATTCCTAGTTGAATTGTAAACATATCAAGATTTTTCTTTCCAGGTCACTCATCTCTTGCTCTACAGGCTCATATTGGGGATATGCAAGAGAAGTTAAAAAGGCTAGAAGAGAGAACTACAGAGGCTGAGAAATCAGCAGAATTAGCAGAAGCAGATGCCAGAGAAAAGGACAAAGAGCTTGTTGAGACTTTGAAACGAATGAGAGACTATGAACTGGTAAACAGTTTCTCAGAGTGGACAGGGTATTTTGTCATATTTTTAGGAGATCATTTTGTCCTTCCATGTTTTATTGACTGTGTTCTAAATAATAATTAAATAAATTACTTTTGTGCTTTCTCCTCTTTCTCTTCTCTCCATTGAACAGTAATTGAACAGTCAAGATATGCTTCTTCAAAGAATCACGTAGTAAGAGGAGTCACTTAAAATGCTCAGACTCCTCTGTCATCAAAACCAGATTTGTAGGATCTGCTTTTTATTCAGTAACTTTTTTCAGTAAGCATAGTGCAGAAGAGTGAAAGAGGTTGAAAAATATTTTTTCTTATCTGTGTAATGAATAAAGAAAGATTCGTGATTTATTTTAGTAAGTTTTCTGTTGGTTGTTTTGTTTTTACTTCCCATTTGGGGTTTTTACAGGGCATATATGGTTTGGAAGAAGCTGTTGCTGAAATCAAAGATTTAAAAAAGCAAGTCAAAATACGGGAACATGAGATTGAATCATTAATTAAGGAAATCAATAAACTTGAACTTAAAATGAATGACTTTCTTGATGAAAATGAAGAACTTAGAGAGCGCTTAGGTATGGTACATCCAGTACATTTTCAATTATTTTAAGAGTTGAAATATGATCTTATAATGGATTTTACTATACCAAGTCACCGGAAATAGTTTGCTGTATTCTGCCAAATAGTTTTAATTAGTTAGAACAAACTGCTTGAATGAACCTGGCTTACAGGTTTCTTTGACTGAAGAAAGCAGGACAATAGGTTCTCTACTGTTTTTGGTTTTGTTTCCTCGTTGGCCACACGCTGCTTAATAAACTTCATGATACAGTTTTGGAAACCATAAAATGCTGAAGTTGTAATGCTAGATGGAAAAACACGGAGAAAATGTCAGACAGGCTTATTTTTAAATATATATTTAAATGTAAATAAAGCTAATTTTAGGTGACATTTTATTGCATTTTGGGTTCTGAGTAACAAGTAAAATTAAGCTTTCTTTTGTTATTATATGGAGTATAAGATATGTATATATGTTATATAGAAATATATTTTTATAGATAGTTGAAATATATTCCACTATCAACAAATTACTTTTTAATTCTACCTGGCTAGTTATGTTCTTGTTCAGATTAACTGCATTAACTAATATTGATGTTCCTCTTTAATGAATAACTGTACATCATATACTGTGGTTTAGGTCTTGAGCCAAAGGCAATGATTGATTTAAATGAATTCAGAAACAGCAAAGCATTGAAGCAGCAGCAATATAGAGCTGAAAACCAGATTCTTTTGCAAGAGGTAAGTGATAAATTCTGGTTTTGTGTAAGAGCTACGTAATAAAAATGCATTTGAACAAAGTGGAATACTGATCTGTGAATAATAATATGCAGATTGAAAGACTAGAAGAGGAAAGAATTGAACTGAAAAAAAAAATTCGTAAGTTGGCTCAGGAGAAAGGAAGAAGAGTTGCAACAATAGGTAGGATGTTTCCGTTATAAACTGCCCTTTCAAAAAATGCTGTCTATACTTATTAATATAGCTATTTAAAATTTATTTGCTTAAATTAAAACACTAACTACATTTAATTGAATCTGTAGGAAGAGGTGAGTGGCTTTGGATTTTCTAGTCTTACAGCCCACTGGCTGTTTGAGTTGTGATGACTCGTAAATGCATCACTGAGACTTGTGTCATTGCCTTGCAGTTCTTGGATGCAGGATGATCTCCCCAGATTTCCAGTAGTGTACTTAACATATGTGTTTCAAAAAATCTTAAAATTGCAATTTCATGCCACTCAAGATAGCATAATGTGCTCAGATGGAAAGATTGACAGCTTCTTACTTTGCAAATAGAAAACTAGGACTCAGATATAAGAAATGGAATATATTCCTTTGCTAGGAGACCAAATACATTTTCATAATTTATTACTTGTATATCTACTTGCTTTTAGGCTCGGATGCTGATGATATGCAGGTGACTGGTAGCTTTACTGGAGAGGAAGGAATGGATAAGAGGAAGTTGGATTTCTTGACCAGACATGACATTGCTGAAATAAAAGCAAAGGTAGGTTAGTAAAGTAGGTTAATGAACATTTATTGTATTTCTCTTTCAAAAATTAAAGCCTCCCCTATTTTTTAAATATCTGTTCAAACATTTGATTAGGTGCTTTTATTAACTGCTTTTAATAATAAAAAAAGAATAACTTGTAATATTTCTTAGAAGACTTGTGACTATTACGTATCTATTGTGAATACAGTCTGTAGCAGCTTATGTAACCTGTGAGAACCATACTTGCAGATATAGTAGCACTAGTTGAACTTCAGAAGTCAGAGAAAAGTACTGCTGAAAACAGTAAGGCAGTAGGAAATGTACCTAGAAGAACTTCTGGCATACATGAAAATTTAGATCACTTGGAAAAAATCAGAAATACTTTTTCAGTTCATTTAGGGTCAAAATGTGATAGAGTGACTACTAGTTAATCACAAGTGTAATTCTGAAGCTCTTAGTGTTTTCATATTGCCAGATCTACAATTTAGACAGAGTCTCACAGACTTCTGGTCTGTACTAGACCACTATTCCAACTGCTGCATGACTCAAGAATATGTTTCTCTTTGGACAAACAGTGTTATATGGGAATACACCTTGTGGAATTCCTCCAGTGAATCCATTGCCATTTCAGGCAAGAAGTCCATACGTGGACTGGAAAATTTTAATGAACGCATCCTGCAAATTTGAAAAAGTCTGCAACTAAAATATTAAATTGCTAGAATTTAGGTTCTGTGTATTCTGTGTATTTCTGAGAGGAACCATCTAAGAATGTGAAGATGAAACACACTTTCAATGCATAAATGAAGCAGATAGGTCTTTCCTGTCTTTAACAAAGTGTTTTGAAACTGCTGCCATTTCTATTAAGTCTGTTGAACTGTGTGACTGATGAATGTAAAGTATGAGTCTATACACATCAGGCCTTTTTTTACCATACAGGTTTTCCATGCCATGTTGCTATGCTTTGAAAGATGTGGTTTCTCTTAAAATAGTGTTAGCTAAGCCATGAAATTAATCATGCCTACTAATTGCATGAAAAGAAGTGGAGCTTTTTTTATATTATGGAAGTTATTATTGGAAATACTTTCTTTTTGCATGTATGTATGTAAATGGAAGTAGAATCCTATACTAATAAATTACTGCTGGGTTTTTTTAGAATAAAGAGATATGCAGAGATCTGTTGACTAAGAGTATGCTAGATAGTAACAAAGAATTGCAGAAGCCAGGCAGTGCAGGTAGTACCAGCTTGTAAAAAAAAACCCACTACACAGAATAAATATTTTATATGAAGTTTATCTATGATTTAAATAATTTTTTCCTGGTAATTTTGTTGCTGTGAAGATGAGGCTATTTCTTAAATTGTTGCTTTTTATATAATACCTAATGTTGTTTCTCATACTGTGTAATTTCACTACATAATTACAATATTTTCAAGCATTTATTGTCATTTAACCACACTCCTAATGAAAATTCTAATACTAAAATTCCTAAATTACTGGTTTTGAGTCTTTGTTTTTTAATTTAGAATGAATATCTTGCAACTGAATTAAGTGAGAGAGAGAGAGATTTGGAGAAGAACAGGACTGTAATAGCCAAGTTTCAATCTAAATGTAAGTTGCAACCTGTTTTAGAACTTGGGAATATTATCAGGTACCTGTAGGTAGTTTGTTTATTTAGTTGTTCTATTTCTATAACTGTGACAATAAATTTCTGTCTTTTTAAAAAAACTTAGTGTTTATGTTAGCGTATATACATAGTGTTGCTAATTTGGTGATAGTACATGAAACCTAGTTTATTCATACTGAATACATTAAAATAGGATCTCATGTTTTTCCTTCTTGAGTCAGACCTAATAAGGGCTTTGAGCCTGTGAATATATTCCCAGGTGTAACAGTTAAGCAATTTACTTGTGGAATTGTAGAGCTTTCCTCTACATGTTGGGGAATTAAACTAACTTGCTGCTTACTTATATGTGTATGTTAACTGAAGTGCAGTGCCTGCAAACTCTGAAATAAAAGTAATGCTAATTTCTTTGAACAAGAATCTTATTTTTTTCCCAGAGAATGTGAATTCTTAAAATTCTTTTTGACTTCTCAAAATAGACTTGGTAAAACTGCTCAGATTTTGCAGTTCACTCCTGGTTTCGGGACAGTTAGACATAGTGATTGGATACAGAGAATGTCCTGACAGGTTTGTTAGGGTTTTTTAAGGTTTTCAGCCTTCTTGCTGTGTGCTAGAAACAGGAGTTCCATTGAGAAACTAC
The DNA here is from genome assembly GCA_035583185.1 of Anabacerthia variegaticeps. NCBI lineage: Eukaryota > Metazoa > Chordata > Aves > Passeriformes > Furnariidae > Anabacerthia > Anabacerthia variegaticeps. The sequence goes on along the minus strand of JAWWEW010000041.1, from coordinate 42,531,201 downwards.
TAGTGGCACGGAAATCATGTGTCTTGAGAGTCCTTGATAGTCACATAATATAAATGGTCTTTTCTGTCAGTCTGCAGCAGGCAGTTCCTATATACTTCATTGTTACACCTAGACATTTCCATAGCCATGTTTCTGGATTTGTGAAAGTCAGACAGGCTACTAAAGTAATTTAAAAACTGGAAGGAAACATTGAAGACTGGAAGGTTCAGTAAAGTCAATTGTGTTCCCAAGAAGCATTTAATTATGTTTTTGTTATATTGCACCAGTAAAATACGCTGTCCACATATTCCTAGCAGCTCTGCTTTTAATTTCCTAATTAGTTATGTCTATGTATGTATAATATGAGCAGTCTTTTAATTTATCAGATCAACAAGTATCATGATGAAATGTCCTGGGAAACCTTAACTCATTTTTTCCCACATAACACATTTATAATTTTTATTACAGTAAAGGAGATATCAGAAGAGAATAAACAACTTGAACAAGGAATGAAGGAAATACTGCAAGCTGTCAAAGAAATGCAGAAGGATCCTAGTGTGAAGGGAGGAGAAACAGCCTTAATCATCCCTAGTCTGGATCGTTTGGTTCATGTAAATTTGCTTTCTAAAGTGTTATTTAGCTTTATAGGATTTACAGGGTATTCTTTTCCTCTGTAGGTATTTGGTATAATTTAATAGTAGTTTCCTTATATATATGCTTTCTTAATTGCAAGTAAGAGTAGAGAGTGTGATTCCTCTTTAGCAATGCAAATTAAAAATATAAAAGAGAAGAAATTGCCAATAAAGGTAAAAAAAAATTATATCCTAGCTTCAGCTGGATAGTATAAAATTATCTAGCGTCAAATTTGTTGTCCCAGTCATAAAGCTCAAGTAAAAGCTCATTTGCATGTACTTTATCACTATGGGACCTGCCAGAAATGTTTTTTAAAAATTCTTTATTCAAATGCCTTTCCAAAAATTATATTTTTTACAGGACATTTGAGCCATTTAAGTCACAATCTATGGCAACTATACCATCAGGAAACTGATAAGCAGATTTTAGAATGTTAAGATGTCATGCTTTTTGCTAATTTCAGTGTAGTCTAAACTTGAGGGCTCCAGTTTCTTATGAAAAAATTAAAGCTTTTCTGTACTTTTTCTCTGTTCCGTTAATTAAATGTTTACTGCGTTAGGCAATGGAGTCGAAGAATTCACAGGGAATCTTTGATGCTAGTGTGCACTTGAAAGCTCAGGTTGACCAGCTTACAGGACGAAATGAGGAATTAAGACAGGAGCTAAAGGAGACTCAGAAGGAGGCAACAAGTTTGTCTAATCAGCTGGCAAATGCAAATGAAAAGGTATATATAATATTTTATATAATTTATTTTGTACTTCAAAAGTGGCTGCTCTGATAATTTAGAACAAAACCTTACAATCTATTAGGTAATGAATTTAGCTTATGTAAACAGTGTAATTGTACAAACCTTATTGAAATTTATGCATTGGGTTTATCAATTCATCCATTTTAAGTTCAGATCTTAATGTTACTTTATCCTTGGAATATTGTATCATGTTATACATCAAGCATGCCTCCCTTTTGGGAAGAACTGTGCCCAGGAAAGCTCACAGATCTATTTCTTTAAAAAAGCCAAGAGTCTTGCATTTATTATTTATAAGTAAGTAACAGAGACTAAATGTTTGAAATGATGAATCATTCTTGAAAATCCTATGTCTTGTTTTAAGTTGTACAGTTCATTCTGTGGAATGCTTCTTCCAGGGAAGGAATGAGAAATGGAATATTATTTTAATGAGGGCAGATTTAAATTTGCCTTTTATAACAGCTTTGGTGATGCAAAAAGATTTGTCAGAAACTAATATGGACTGTTAGAGAATCAGAGAGCTTTTAAGTTAAATGGAAAGGCAAAGATTTGCATAGATAAGCTGTTGAATAACTACTGCAAAAACTCTCTCCAAATCTTAATCTTATTAAGGGAGTAGAAATGGACTGTGTTTTAAACAATTTGGAATAAAACTCTGGTGATATTTTTAGTTGCCCTGATTGCTGGAGTCGTTTGATAAATTTGGGTGAAGGTATTATGCATTTAATGATTTTTGGAATCACAGCATTTTCAAAAGGTTGTTTAAGGAGTTTTAGAATACTTTAGAAAATAAGTGGAAGTGAATTAGGTTGCTAATAACAACTGACATAGCATAAGAAAACAATATATTTTACATTTTTTTTAATCAAATAGCAAGAGCTACTTTATGTTTTTGTATCCTTTCTTTAGATTGCACAACTGAAAAATGAAATTTGCCTACTACATCAGTCAGAAGGTGCCAATATTGTCTTCCAAACAGTGAATCTTCCAGAAGGAATGGTTCCTTCAAGTGTTAATACAATTAATTCTCTAAATGAATATTTAATACGTCTTATACAGGTAACTCATGTGTTCCTTGGTATCAAAAATATTTATAACCTAGCTAATTCCTCCAAAATCTAGCATCATGTCATGTATGGACATGAAAGAACTCTCCAAAATTATTTTAGTGTTCTAGCATCCAGTAAACTCTTTGGGCTATTTTGTTAATTTAAAGCTGTATATATATTGCTGTGCTGTAAACCTGGAAGATAATAGTTAATTAAATTTTTTACAACAATTCAGGGTATTTTTGTTTTAAGTCTGAATTTTGATCTAAATATTTGCCCACTCCTGCAGCTGCACTATTTCTATGAGGAATTCTCTGTTACTGCTCTCTGGCTTCCATGCCTGAGTCTGCATGTGTGAATCCTACTTGAACAGTTTTTCCCTATAGAGCAAAGGTCTCTATTAATTTGCCATATGAATTTCATTCCATTATTTGCCAAAACAACCATTGTAAAAAGAGGCATAAATACGTTGAAACAAGCCAGTGGTTTCTGTGGGAAGCATAGCAGACAGGCACATAGTAATGAAGAATTGACTCTTTCAGAATAGGAGTAAAAAAAAGTTGCCCTTTTGTTGTTATTAGTTTTTTCTTTGATCACTTTTTGTTTCTTTAATTAGAGAATATTTTTTCAACTCTATATGCTCTTAAAGTAGAAGAGTATTTGGGAGCATGAGAGGAAAATGCGTCTTTCCAATTGGACGTTCAGTTAGTATTCTTTGTGGGCTAGGAACAGGTCATGGTGTTTTGAACTTCTAGGGTTGTAACCCAGACTGCAATTGTGCACCATTTCCCACCTGTTAATATGAATGCCAAAGCTCATGGACTTTTTCCCATCTGTTGCTTCTAAAGAAAACACACATTTCATATCTTTAGTTCACACAGTTCATGACACAAGCATCTATCATGAAAACAAAAAGGACTGGCATTTTGACTGAATTAATCCTTTCATGTTGAAAGCTTATTTTAATAATTTCTGTATTTTTATTTGGAAATTACTAGGAGCTGGAAAATAAAGAAAAGTTGCTTAAACAATTAGAAGATGCAGTAGAAGACTATAAGCGAAAATTTGCAGTAGTCCGTCACCAACAAGGCTTGTTGTATAAAGAATATCAAAGGTATTGTTCTCTTCCCTGAATTATGGAAGTTCAGTTATTTTAAATATTTAAGAATTTTGAAATAAGATTTGCTGCCGTGTTGAAGTAGTTCTTTGGTTAAAGTAATAAATGCTGCTGCTAAAATATGTGCACTCCATATATTTTTAGTCCTGTAAAGATTCAGAAAACTCCTACAAAACCATTTTCTGCTGGACTCTTCTGATGTTGCATATCTTCTCACAAGAATTTAATTGTGCTTTCTGCATCTGATATCTCGCGTTTTATTCAAACCTGATGGACTCCTCAGTCTCATTTTCTTTTGCTTTCAAGTATGGGTTCTAAGAGTTTTTCTGAGAGGGGAAAAAGCCCCCTGCTATCCAAATACAGTCAGAGATCTCTGAAAATTTGAGGTTGTCAGGACTTCATCGTGGGTTTTCTTTCAGAGTCTTGGTTCCTTTATATGCTTCAGTGAATCTAAATTCTATAGAATTCTTATGGTCAAAAAAGTTTTTCATCTGTTAGGAGCAAAAGGATGAATATGGTGATTTGGATTTTTCAATTAACGAAGTGTTAGTTGAGTCCTGTCTGTCTTTGGATTGGAATGAACTGTCACTGAATGGCTTTTGGAACAAGGGTGTTTAATCTTTTAGAGACTTTTGTTTGTTCATTGAATCAGTTAAGATTCCCAGACAGGGCTATCTCTGTTTAAGGCATTAAAGCTATAGCTTTTTTACTACTAGATTAGGTATCTCCAATGACAGAGATAAGATGAATTAAGGCCCCTTCTCTAAAACTGTTGCAGGTTGAAGTTACAGTACGGGTTAAGATTCTTTGACTTGGCATCCCATAGAATCACTTTCAGAGAATTTTCTTCCTCTCCATTTTATTATTATGGAAGAATGCGGAAGAGAAAATACTACTTCAGAAATACCTTTATTTGTTTAAAACTCTGCCATACAGTCTGTAGAAGCTTCCTTATTAGATGTGTATGAACAGTTCATTTTATTTTTTTTGTTTCCAAATAAATAAAAATGGATAGAAGAGAATAGTTTGGGCCAAAGTGAAGCTGAAGCTTTTTATATTGGGGTTTTTCACTAAAAAACCAAAACAAGGGTGGGAAGTTATGCACTCTATTCATCTGAAATAAAATGAATGTAATAGAAGCAAAGATTTGCAGGCAAAAAAGAATGATAGTAAAGCATCTGTATCTCTGCATTATAATACACATTTGAAGAAGAAGTAAGACACTGAAGAATTATTGTCATCACTAAACCAGCTGCAACCTAAATAGAGGAGATTGTTTTTCAGTAATCCATCTACAATTTATGATGTGTTTTTCAAATTACTGCTAAAAGTAAGTACTTTGGTTTGCAATATTTCAGGGTTGCTGTTTTAAAGTTACAGTTTTAAAAATCATCAAGTTTCTCATCATAATAAATGAAAATTCATTACTGTTTTAGTCAAAAGGAAAGCTGGCAGAAAGAATCAGAAGATATTAAAGAGGAAATGAAAAAACTAGAAGAGCAAAGAGAACAGGATGCTACAAAAATAAAGGCCTATTCCGTAAGTAATTTTGTTGCTTTCATTTTTCAAAAAGATTTTAGAATGTAGAAGAGAGGTTTTAATACAATACTATCATTTTAAGATGGGGAAAATGTTGCAGGGAAAAATGGCTCAAATAAAATCAGGAGGGAAGTGGTTTTCTGATTTCTTAGTGGAATGTAAATAGCTAGCAATATATTCAGAATCAGCGTCAACAACAGAAAGATAAATCACAATATTAATGCACATATAAAATCTTACTATAGACCTGAAAATCTCTAAACACCACTCAGGAATTAATCCCCAATATTTCTCATCCCACACATCCATCCACACAGTCACATTCACTCCCGCCTCTTCAGGTTGCCAGGACCCACCCCTTTTCCTGATCATGCAGGTTCACTGTGTACACACACTCTCATATGTGCTCCAGGGTGCTGAGTACATGTGGGGGTGCTCTGGTGTTGTGTGTGTCCGTTCGTGTGCTCGTTCGCCTTCCTGCAGCGTGCTGATCCATTCTCCTATGAGAAATCACTCCAGGGGGTCACCTCACACACCTGAGCTGTGGGCCCCTAATTGTTGCGCTTAGTACCTCCAGAGCAGTGGCTGGAGTGCTGAGGGCTGGTGTCCAGCAGGGAGGAAGCACTTACATCTGTGCAGGAGATGCAGGACGTGGGGAAACTTCTGAGGCTGAACTAGGTTATGAGTGCCGCTTTATAACCCTCTCTGCCCCTGCTGTTAGAAGTTTTTATGCTGCTTTTGTACTAATTTTCAAGCTACCTACTTCTTTGTTTCAAGTCTCTAATTTTATGGTTACTATTCAGTCTGGTTCATGGCAATCTTCTTTAAGATTATCAGTTTTGAGCAAATGCCTTCTCAGGCATTAATGGGTATTGTGTTCACACACACTATTTATGCTCACATGGCTCCCTAAACAGCAGTTGTTACCCAGGCTTTTAATTGGGAGAAGGAGTAGTGCAAACAACCTGTTGGAAAGCACATTAAATTATACTAAGAGTTAAGATTATTACTTTGAATTGCATCTTATTTATATAGAACTGTCAGTGTCTATGAATCAGTGAAAAACAAGAAACAGAATTCATCTTTCTATTGTGATTGACTCCCACCAAGTCTGAATTCAGTCTTACATTAAGAAAACTGAAAAATATTTGTGGTACTTAAAAGTTCCTGGAATTGATGCAAATGTCTAATCACAGACATAGTGCAGTTTTAGATATAAGACGTACTGCCTACACATATCCCTTTAGAGAAGCAGACACAGGGAAAGGATTTCACAAGATACTGAAAGTAACTGTGGATGTTTAAACAGCTGAATTCTAACAGTTTTCTTCTGCAAATAACTGTGGTGTCGTGTGGTCCTGCTTACAATCATGTTCATGAATGTAGCTGATTTGCAAGATAGTTATATCATGAATCACTTAATTCTAATTCTATTTCCAGATAATTGAAATTGCTTTGCAGATGTTTCTATTGTATGTCTAAAAAATGAGAGTGACAGACAGAGCGCGCCATCTTGCTCAACTAGTTCAGTATCTTGTTCTGCATTTCTGGAGTTACAGGAAAAGATTGTAGCAGAATTAAGATATTTCTGGCATTTGTTTTTTAAATGTCTTTAAAATGTAATGGGGTTAATGATGTCAGCAGTGCTATAAAAGCATTTCTGTGATCTTTTAAGAAATTACCGTTTCCCAATAGCTTTTGTTTCCAGAGACATATCTATCCAAACGTAAGTAATATGTAGTATTATTTAGCATTATTTTTTGTTAGTATGTAATTTTTAGAATTAGGTTAATGTTTTCAGATTAAACATTTCTCTGAAATTAATTCACTGTGAGCAATCAATGAAATATGATGCTTACTCATGAAACTTAAGAAAAACAGGCCTCTTGATCAGAAAAACTTCAGACTTCCAGGACTCTGGATTTTTTTTTTTTTTTTTTTTTTTTTTTTAAGCTAGGTACTCATTCTTATTTATTCAGTTCATAGGAATCTGGGAATTTACAGCTCTAATTTCTACTACCTGTCTCCTTGGCCAGCTAGTGTGTGTGATAGCAAAGATAAAGCTCACATGGCACCTGTGACCTGAGTTGTCATAGTTTCCCATCCCTGCTTCTGCCCCTCCTCAGATTTGGTCATGCATACAAACACATGTGTGTGCACACAGGCATTTCTTTAGGAGGAATCTTGTACTTATTTTGCAAATTTTACGGGTTTGGTCTTCAAAGTAGGACATTATTAGTGTTTGTCTGGAACCAAAGGATTTCTGTTTTGTTAAGAAAACTGTCCCATACATTTGTTTAGATTCTAGTAAAAAGGGGAAGGTTGATGACAGTGAATACAGAGAGCTATTCTTGTTCTAAATTTTGAAAATATCAACATTAACTAAAATTCCAGTTGGTTGGTCAAATGTATTTAGCTTCTATTCCTCAGAAACTAATGGGTTTGGAGATTCACTTTTTTCTTTTGATGGAATATTATATGCTTATTCATGTGTTGTGTGCGTATATGTTCTTTTAGTAAAAAGAAATCTTTTCAGACAGAATAATGGGTTTTTTCCACCTAGATTAAAAGATATACAAGAAAACTTGTCTATGTAGTTATGTTTTACCATTTTTCTGTACAAGATTCTTGTTAAAAAAATGTTTTACAGAATTTACTTGATGCTCTTCAGCTGGATCCTGATGAAACAAAAAAAGTACTTGCAGAAAATAATAGAAAAATAACTGTTTTAAGAGTTAATGAAAAGTCACTAACAAGGCAGTGTACCACTTTACGTGACATGGAATGGCATCTTAGAAAAGAAAATGAGAAACTAAAGGATGAAATAACACATATGGAGACTGCAGTTATAGGGAAGATTGGAAACTTGCAACGATTCAAGGTATAGTTCATGGTAGTAGCAGCACACATTTTTATTTCTACATTTTGGCAATAAATACACTTTGTTTTTAAATGGAATTAGTACTAGTTTCTTGAATGCGTTACCCAAAATCTTGCTAAATCCTGTTATAAATCTCGTTGAAACATTCTTTGTGTTTAAAAAGCATAGTGACCCATAGAGGCTCAAGAAGTGGGCCTGTGGGAATCTCATGTGGTTTAACATGACCAAGGGCAAGGTGCTGCACCTGGGTTGGAGCCAGCCGCAGTATCAATGCAGACTGGAGGATGAACAGATAGAGAGCAGCCCTGCTGAGAAGGACCTGGGGTGCTGGTGGATAAGAGGCTGCACATGACCCAGCAACTTGCACTTGCAGCCCAGAAAGCCAATTGTGTCTTGGGCTGCATCAAAAGCAGTGTGGCCAGCAGGTCAGAGGAGGTGATTCTATCCCTTTACTCTGCTCTGGTGAGACCACACCTGAGTGCTGCATCCAGCTCTGGGCTCCCCAGCACAATAAGGACTTTGACCAGTTGGAGTGAGTCCAGAGGAGGCCATCAAATTGATTAGAAGGACGGAGCACCTCTCCTGCAAGGAAAAGCTGAGAGAATTAGGATTGTTCAGCATGGAGGAGAAGGCTTCTGGGTGACCTATTGGCTGCCTTCCAGTACCTGAAGGGAACCTACAAGAAAGATGGAGAGGGACTATTTACAAGGACATGCAGTGGTGGGACAAGGAGGAATGGCTTCAAACTCAAAGAGGGCAGGTTTAGATTAGATATTGGGAAGCAACTTGTTACTGTAGGGGTAGTGAAGCACTGGAACAGGTTTCCCAGAGGAGTTGTGGATTCCCCATCCCTGGAAGTGCTCAAGGTTGCATTGATTGGGGCTCTGAGAAACCTGGTCTAGTGGAAGGTGTCACTGCCCATGGCAGGGGGGTTGAAACTAGATGATCTTAGAGGTCTCTTCCAACCCAAACCATTCTACGATTCTATGATCATCACACAAAACCTGTTGGTTTTCCTCTTCTGAGGTTGTTTCAGCAAGTGCTTTTTGTTGAAAGTGTCATATGAAACCAAGTCTTACTTTTTGGTTTTGCAGGTTGCTAGGGCCTGTATTAACTCAGTTTTATAAAATATATCTTGTCAGTACCTTACCACTGAGAGGCAACAAGTTGGAATACCAGAGCAATTTTGTCAATGTTTTTTGCAGGCAGTTTTTAAAGATGAGCAGTGATTTAGGAAAGTAAACCCATGTTGAAAACTTTATATAAGTAGTATTCTTTTTATGTGCAGTAATTTAATATTTCAAGATGTAGCTGACCCATTTTAGTAACCCATTGTGTTGATTATTTTCATAGGAAATGGCTACCTTTAAGATTGCCGCTCTGCAAAAAGTGCTGGATGGTAGTGTGCCATTGTCTGAGCTAGAAATGGCTAATAAGCAATACAATGCATTAACTGCTAAATACAGAGATATGTTACAAAAAGATAATTTGCTCGTCCAACGGACAACAAACATGGAACACATGGAGGTAATGTTTGTGTTACATTTGAACCCTAAGGGAAAAATCTTATTATACACTCATGTTACTTGGGTTTTGGTTCTCCCTTAATAGAGAGAAGTTCCGCCATTAGAACTGCTAGTTAGAGCAGTTTCATAGTGAGTATGAGATGTTTGAGCCAGTCTGACTGCTGCTATTGAATTTTAATTTTCTATCCTGGTATTCTTCAGTGGATTAACAAACATATACAGAGTTCTAGATTTTATTTCAATGGGCAGACATAAAAGCATTTTGTTTAATTGTTTTCGTTATTTGGATTTTTGCTTGTTTGCTTTTTAAATTAGGCTATGGGTATATTCCCTCAGAAATTATTTTTAGTTCTTTGACTACTAAAACATGGCTGGCAGAAGGTGTATTTGCTATTATTTTCAGTTTTAGAGGTCATAAGGAAAGTAGAATGAATGTAAACACAGAGTTTTCTCTCAAAGTATGTGCTCTTACTAATTCCCAGTTTTCACAAGAATGAAATGTTCAGTTCCAAAAGAGTAAAGCTTTGGAATTTTACTTCTATAGAAAAAAATTATAACTAAAGATTGCTCACAATATGTTTGAAAAATGTTGTGGGAACTGCAAATATTTTAACTCTCCCTTTGAACTTTTATTCTGAAGTAGAAGTTCCCTTTCATGAACTGTGAAGTTGGCTTCAAAGATGCATTGCTACCTCTCACTTTTCACGTGTGGTAAAGAATGAATGATTCCTGGTCTGTTTTATGGAATTTTGTGTGTATGAAAACTTGCATTGCCTATTTCAGCAATTTCATAGAGCTCATTTATTAGCTAAATGTGTCTAGAAAACTAAAGATTGAAAAGGAATATTAAGTATCCAATTTGTTCTACTGGTTAATGTGGAAATTGGTGTTTCTATTTCGAGGAGTGAAGAACCATTTACAAAACTAATGTTTGGCATTGCATTAGGTGCCTAAAAAAAGTGTATGATATGTCTCAGATATGTATTTATGGGCAAGATGAAGTATCCTCCAGAAGTACTTTTTTCCCCCGCTGATGTGAGATGCTTAATATGACAAAGATTTCTTCATCTAATTCTAGACACTGGTAGCAAATATTCATGGTATTATATAGTTGGCAGTAAGATAGAACACAGAGAGCAAAGACTGTCTTTTTTACACTTAGGAAGAAAACGCTCCTCTGTTGCCATGTATGTAGTTTATGGGTTGTACATAGGTAAAATCTGTTAATCTGAAAGATTTCATAAATACTATCATGAAATGTGCTGCAATTAAATAGTTTTCTGTTATGTTGCATCTTTTCTGTTATACAGCAGGAGAATGAATCCTTGAAAGCACAGATAAATTCATTGAATAAGGAACTGGAGATCACAAAAGAGAAACTTCACACTATAGAACAGGCTTGGGAACAGATGACTAAACTGGGCAAGTATGAAAGTTGTATTGCAACATTAAAACCAAATGGTATATCCTGTATAAAAGTAATAATTGAAAATGTTTTAAAATTGATGTATCTTAAAATGATCAAAACAAAAAAGCAAAACTATTTTCTATCTTTCCGTAACAGTCTTAATTTTTTGGTGATTTTTTTGTTCAAATGTTTCATTTGACTAAAACCAAGTTTAGTATTTTCCTCTGGAAATTCTTGCACTTTGACTTTTTTGGGGTTAGTGGGTCAATGGTTTAAAAGTGTTTAAAGCAATATCACCTGAATTTTTGTTTTTCTTAGTATGTTGCAACTCGATTGTCAGGCATTACTTCACAGGTCATCAAGAAAGGGATGTTTTTTCCTTGATTTGGTGCTCTGTAGCAAAGCATTTTTTCTATAAATCTGAGGCTTTATAGAAGGAATGGCTTACCTTTCCATTATTTGAGAAGAACTCATTCACATCTGTTTATTTTACAGATTTTAAATTTCCTTAAGATTTACCAGCTGATTTAAGGATAAAGTGAAAGGCTACATTGAAAATAGTTATCAGTTTCAGTAACCATGGCTGCAGATATATGCATTTATAAGTTATAGTAGAATTTTATTCAAATTAGATACTTTTCAAACATGTAATAAGGAAAAATAACCATGCCTCCAGTTTAAAAAATTAATACAGGTGTTTTGAATAAGTTTCTCTGACACAGATAAAGCAAAACTCATGTTCAGTTTCATGGTGGAAATAATTTTCATAGCTGAATCAGCTTGTGTGTTCCCTAATTTAAATATTTTTTTCTTATAGGAGAGGATGGTGCCATGGACAAAGCCACAAAAGCAATAACCAACAGTGAGATTTTGTCCATTTCTAAGAAAATCACAATGTTGGAAATGAAGGAACTAAATGAAAGACAGCGAGCAGAACATTCACAACGAATGTATGAACATTTGAGAAATACTGTAAAGCAAGTAGAAGAACGTAATTTGGAATTGGAAACAAAATTTGCTGAGGTAAATCTGTTGAGATTTGACAACATAATTTGATACATCAAGCATATTTATGAGCTTTTCAAAAAGTATTTTTTTTTATCAGGACTGCTAAATAAGCTTATGATGAAAAATACAGCTGCCTTTAAAAGCTGCAATTTTGCATGTACAGAGCATTGGTAAAAATCTAACTAATTAATTTGTCAGTAGTTTATTTTAAACATCAGTTAATATCTGTAAAACACATGATGAGCATCCTAAAAGATAGTTTTTATTATTATTATCAGACTACTAGAAAAATGTCTGTTCTTGATCTGTCATTTTTTTGTCTAATTCATATAATCTCTTTTCTACTAATTTTTCCATATAACTACAAATTATTCAAAAAGTGTTAGAACTTTGCATCACTTGTGCAAATGATAATGTCATGATTGTGTTACAGACCGGCTATCTCCCCTGTAACATGCCAAAAATTGCCTATAATACAGGAATAGAAGTCATACCATTGAAGATGACGATCCTTCGTATTACTGTCCTATCAGTCTTAGTCTTGTTAGGTTTTTTGGTTCCCACTATGCATATTGGAAATTTTTTATATAAATTCATTTTTAATAGTGGGAGGGAGGCTTTATTATAGTTTCTAATCTAAATTTATTTATAGGAGTTGTATATATTTGTTTGCTATAATTAGTCTAAAATTTAAATGCAAAGAAAGAAAAAGAATAATTATGTTGTCACAGAGACCTTGACAAATCAGGGTACTGGGCAATCACCAACTATATGAAGTTCAACAAGGGAAAGTGCAGGATTCCGCGTCTGGGATGGGGCAACTGTTCTAGGGAGGGTCCGAAGGGCTGCGGAAGCTGAAACTGAGACACTGCTGAAAGCTTAATCCAAACAGTAGTATTATTACCAAAAGTGGCCAAGTAAACAGGAAAAAAACTCAAGAGAGAGAAAGAGAGGGAGAGAGAGAAGGGAAAATTAGCCCCCAGATATAAACACCCAAGTTGCCCAGGTGTTTCCCATGGAGTTGTCTTACCGACGCCCAGAACGTCCAGACTTCCCCGAGCAGTGGCTGCATCCTCAAGGATCAGCTGGCTCACCAGTGAGCATTGCCACCAAAAGGCAATGTTGTCCTGCCATGTGAAGTGAGCGAGCCCCGAGCGTGAGCTGCCTGCCCTTTTTCTGAGTTGCCAAAGTGACCTCAGCCAGGCAGGTGTGGCCAGGACCACCCAGCCAGGGATCCTCGGCACCTCCCCCCAGTTACATAAGTAGGATCCTCTTGTGCATGTCTGGGGGCATTGGCGCCTGCGTGATATGCTCCAGAGGGGCTTTATTAAATGGGTCTGGGGCTTACTTCATCCTCCTCCTCTGTTTCTCCTTCAAGTGCCCTTGAAGGGCCATCAGCCAATAGTGAGAGCCCAATTAATTTTAGTTTACATAGAAATGCCTCCTTCAAGGACCAAGTCCGTCTTTATCAGCCTGTTTTCCCATAACTTGGCAGGAGAAGCACAATTCATCACAGGTGGCTGTGTTGGGGCCAAACACAGACCAAAAATATTAGCATCTAGTTCAGCCTTAATACAGCAACCTTGGATGTTTGTACAATCTGCGGAATGAGATGCTGGAAAGCAGGGCCATGCAAAGGGGCATGGTGGTCCTGGTCGATGGGAAATTGAGCCTGAGGGGCATCAGGCAAAGCATCACCAGCTGGTCGAGGGAGAGGATTGTCCCGCTCTGCTCTACACTGGGGTGGCCTCACCTTGGATATTGTGTGCAGTTTTGGGCACCACAATATAAGAAAGATATTAAGCTGTTAGAGAGCATCCAAAGGAGGGCAGTGAAGATGGTGAAGGGCCTTGAGGGGAAGCTGTATGAGGAGTGGCTGAGGGCACTTGGTCTATTCAGCCTGGAGGAGACTGAGGGGAGACCTCATTGCAGTTACAACTTCCTAGAGAGGGGAAGAGGAGAGACGGACGCTGATCTCTTCTCTCTGGTGACCAGTGACAGGACCCAAGGGAATGGCCTGAAGTTCTGTCGGGGTGGGGGGTTAGGTTGGATCTTAGAAAAAGGTTCTTCACGCAAAGGGTGGTTGGGCACTGGAACAGGCTCCCCAGGGAAGTGATCACAGCACCAAGTCTGGCAGAGTTCAAGATGATACTCTTGGGCACATGGTGTGACTTGGTCCTGTGTGGGGCTAAGGGATGGACTTGATGATTCTTGGGGTTTCTTCCAACTCAGCACATTCTGTGATTCTGTGAATGTTGATAGATTGTATTCATTCAGTCTCCTCATCCTTTGCTAGAGTTTAGCCTAGCTATTTTAGATTGCTGTTATATGACTCCCCATTTCTCTGTTGTTTTAGTAGTGTTTGTTGCACTCTTTTGATTTAAATTAATCTGGAAGATGAAGTAACTGAAAGTGAATAAAAGTATTCAGCAGCAGTGTTTTTTTGTTTCCATAAGAAACACTTCAGGAGATGCTCCCTAGTGTCACATTTTTCTTTTCCTCCTTTGCATATATTATTTGTCTTGTGATATTTTTAGGTCTGCTGGTCTTCTTTCATTCTGAATTGATGAACTCCTAGTGCCACAGTTTTTTTCTTATTAGTACCTCTGCATCTCTTTGCCTCATTTCTGTAGCTCCAGGACATACTTTTTGTTTCATATACTCCTTTTTCCAATGCCTCCTAATCTGGTATAATTGGGTTTTTTTTTTGAGACAGAGAGATAACAAGACTGTGCTGGGGTAATTAATGAGAGTTTTAAATTATATCAGTTTAAGAACTGATAACTTGAAGTCTACTATACATCTTTTTAACTGATAAATCTACTTAAATGTGACTATTAGTTTTCCAGATGGTACTGGCTCAGATATTTGAAGTGCAGATAGTAAGACATTCCACGCTTTTTTTTGGTTTGTTCAGGAAATCAGTTAACTTTATTAAGAAGTGTTATCAGATGAATGTTCCACTACTGTATATATTAAATTAAGTCCTGGGACTTCTCTGTGTTGTCTAATCCTTTTCAGATTATCTTAGTGCTCTTTGGTTTGGATTGAAACATTGTTTGCTCAGTATTTAATAATCAACTCAAAAAGTCAGACTCCTTGAAAGAATATCACTCAATAAAGAAAGTTCTTTTTAGAAAGAACAAAAGGACAATATTCTTGTGGGTCTCGGCACTTGTAACCTGTATTTGTGTTACCAATCCTAATATACTTGATAGTAAATACATATGTATAAGTAATACTCTTCATTTTCTGAAGTGTTTATAGTCTTTATTTATTTTTTTACTTTACTTTAACAGCAAGTTGCTGCAGTAATGGTTTTAAGAAAAATCACCAATAAAAATTGTGTTTACTTAAAATCCTTTTCTGCACCAACTTGTGTTTCTGTTCCTATGTGTACACAACATTGCAAACAAAAAGATGTTTAAGCAGCGGGAAAACAAAATTGAGTTTTGAACAAAACCTCAACACAGCTGAACTGTGTATTGTAATGGCTGAAAAAGAAAAAATACTTTTGACACTTTTTTCTTTGCAGAGTTCAGAGTAGTTGTGTGCTTAGGATACCATTCTGTTTCTGGTTTTGATTTTTTTTTAAGCTCACCAAAATCAATCTTGAGGCACAGAAAGTGGAACAGGAATTAAGAGATGAACTGTCAAAGAGTGTAAGTAAGGCAGTAAGTGATGCAGATCGACGACAAATCATGGACCTAGAGAAGCGTGAGATGGAGCTCAAGACTGAAGTGTCAAAGTAAGTGCTGAAGTAACACATTTTGAATGCAGTACGTTTGGAAGCATGTGAAACTTTAGGCTATGTTAGTCTTGCGTAATACACTGCTTATATATCACTAACATGTAATTTTCAATGCCTGTTTTCTTTTGACATGTATATATGCTAAATTTAGTATTGAAAATTAAGCATTTCATCCCTGACTATAAAGAAAGCAATTTGTTTCATTTTAATTTGAACACGAAATTCAGTACTGACCTGGGTAGACAAGGGTAAGTGTGCAATTAAATACTTGCAGTAGTGTTTTTAAACGAATTAATGAAGGTTAATTTTGTTTCTGTGCCACAACCTCCCTTATGTGTTTGAAAACCATGTAAAACTAACTGGAAAGCAATTCCTACTTTCAAAGAGTCATAGATATATCAGAGACTGAACTGCAGTAGGAGGGAGTTTTGTCATTTACTTAGAAGAGATTAACTTCACATAAATTGAAAAGCTGAGCTTTTTAGATATGGACATTTGTCTTTGAATAATTAATATAATCCTGTTATGTTCCTAAACCACCAAAGTCTGTGGGGATACAGGGATTTTTGACACTGAAAATAAGTGGTTAGACTTGGGGAATCAGAGAAGGGAATTGAGAATGAGATTTTTTGAACATTCAGAAGATTTTGAGTATATCCTGAAGTGGGAGAGAAATAGAAGACAGAAATTCTTTGTTCAGGTAAAAAGCATGGCATTGTTTTCCTAGAGAAGGTTGCCACTAGCAAACTTCAGTATAACTTATAGGAAAATGTTCTGTGAAAAAGTTGAAATGCAATACAAAAGAAGAATTTTCTTAATAAGAACTCTGAGAAGTGGCTAAGAGTATGCTGAAAAGAATGAAATCCAAATGTTTTGATACCAGGAAATATGCATCTTAGCATCTTGTAGAAAAATTTGAAAGGTTATTCAGTGGTTTCAAGTGACACAATACTCTTGTTTTCCATGCAAGGTTAAGAGAACTGTCTGATGTAGCAAAAACACAAGTTGAAGCTCTGGAGGCACGCCAGCAATACAGAGATAAAGAAGTGGAATCTCTTAGAATGCAAATTTTAGATTATCAGGTAAAATTCAACCTTTATTAACACTGCCGTTTGTTTTATTTTTCCCTGGAGCAAGAAGAAATGAAGTAATTTTGCAATGAATTAGAAAACTGCAAAAAGTATGGCAGAAGGGTCTTCGTAAGATGGTCCTTGTAGTGGCCATACTATTTCAAGAGTTCTATATTACATTAATTATTACCTTCTCTGTTTATTCCATTTCTAGATGGGTGGTTATTACAGATCCTGAGCTTTTTACATGTTGTTTAGGTAATATTTGTTTCTGTATAATTAATAGCTCATGGTCAGTATTTAAATATGTCAGGAAAGTTTGATCATTTTTTACAAGACAAGAAATGACTTCTAAGTATTGAAGATTTGCAGGGGACTTATTATAGTGCTTTGTTATTAGCTGAAACAATTTATTGGGATTTGGTTTCATATTTTAGAATGGCTTGAGTCCTTAAATCCAACACTTGTGTCAGGTTTTATGTTACCATATTTTCTAAGTTTAGGTATACATTTCCTCCTCAGTTTCCAGTCTTTTGGAAAGAGTCTTTAAGATCAGTATCTGGAGAGGTGTTCTTCTAAAATGTGGCTGTAGAAACAATAGTGGAAAAGTAAAAAAACTTTTAGAGGCTAATTCTTGCTCTTCTCTGTGGAATAAAATATATACTATATATATAAAAAAACCCCAAAACTTGTTTATATTTGCACACAAACTGTGCTAGCATGTTCAGAATGAAAAATAAATTTGCTCTATCAATTTTTTTCTTAGGCACAGTCAGATGAAAAAGCAATTATTGCAAAACTGCAGCAAGATATCATAGCCCTTCAAGGTAGTGAATCTGTTGCTCTAGGCAAATTGGAGACACTTAAATTGAAACTACAGAAGATGGAGATCCATAATCTACGTTTAGAGCAGAAACTTGATGAGAGAGATCAAGCCTTATATTTTGCCCGACTGGAAGGAAGAAATAGAGCCAAACATCTACAACAGACAATTCAGTCTCTGCGGCGACAGTTTAGTGGTGCTCTGCCTTTAGCACAGCAAGAAAAATTCTCTAAAACAATGATTCAGCTGCAGAATGACAAACTGAAGATCCTGGAAGAAGTTCAACATGCCCAGCAGGAGCGTCGAAATGCAGAAAACAGAGCATTAGAGCTGGAGTTAAAACTGAAAAGTTTAGAAGAATTAGTAAGTGCATTGAAGGATACAAGAGGAGCTCAAAAGGTTTGTGATTTTACAACTTTGAGTAGCTTTGTTCATGTGATGGCATTTAAATTACATTTCAGTTTAACCTTTTCTCTAAAAGTCAGTTTTAATGTAGAACTTAATGATTTCAAAATACACTTTATTAGAATATGACAACTGTCATTCTTTGTTTTCCATAGAAGTCAGCGCAGTCAGATTTACTAATTATCTTTTGTGTCCAATTAAGTCACATAGGAACTAGAGGCTAACTAGGAATGCAGTTAAATTGAATTCAATTATGAATTTAATTAAATAATGAATTAAAGTAAACATGGAGTAGCATTCTGAAGATCTGTTCCGTGCCCTTGCATTGAAATCTTTACTACAAATTCTTGTCTTTTTAAATAAATCCAGAGGCAATAATTTAAGCAGCCTTGTCAGAAATGTTACTATAATCATGTAACTGTGCTTACTCATATCTGTTGTAAACAACGTTGCCCTGAGATTTGAATAAGGCTTTCTCACTTCTCTTCAAGATCACTGTGTATTATAGAATATGATTGTATCTGTTATGACTAATGTTGTCCACATGGAAGTTATCAATGATTGTAATGCTCTGGACGTGCTTTAGTTTTAAGTCAGTTTTCAAATATTTTTCCAAAGCATTTTGATATAAATATGTTTGTTATTCTAAGTACATGTGCATTTTTGAATACATACAGTTTTTAATGGTTTTGAAAATCTTTTACTATTTTAGAAAAGACAAACCAAACTTCTTACATACTTTTATTTTGTTCCGTCTGGGCAGGTGCATAGGGTGTAACTTAGGTCATTTGAAAATTGTTTGCAAAGCACTTATGTCAGTGTGGGAGAAATCTGTCGCCTCTCCAGTTTACTGCTGCACTTATCAGTCATTTCTCTTGCAGTTTCATACTCTTGCCATGCTTGCTCACTCAAGAAAGTGAAGAAGCTTAAAAAGGCAGAATGTCTGTCTTCCTGATGGTTTGATTTGCCTCAGAGTCAAGCTGCATCTAGTTGTCTTGTGGTACATTATAATATACTGTGTTTTATTTATTGCTAGGTAATTGAATGGCATATGAAGATGGAGGAACTCCATCTGCAGGAACTTAAACTCAATCGAGAATTAGTCAAGCAAAAGGAAGAGGTGAAGTATTTGCGTAATATAATTTCTGAATATGAATGTACAATCAATAATCTGGAGGAAGAAATTGTGCAGCAGAACAAGGTATGTATTTCTGCATGCTATTAGAAAAACAGCCTATTCCTTATTTGACTAACTGATTTTCCTAATAATTTTTTAACATAAATGTTTATGTCTTGGTTTCATAATTCTTTTTAATACCACGTTTGAGTATTTCACTTTTTGGTAATGCATCTATTGAAATTGGTTATAAAATTCCCAATGCCTTCAATAAATAAACTACCTTTATCAAACATGTTACAGTTTCATGAAGAAAGGCAAATGGCTTGGGACCAGAGGGAAGTAGAACTGCAGCGCCAGTTAGACCTGTATGATCATCAACAAAATGAAATACTCAGTACAGCTTTAAAGGTACATGCACTGAATTAACTGAAAATAGATTCATAAGCATGTTTTTCAGAGCTGTCACATGACATGAATATGAATCTTTCTGTGCAGTTAGAAGAGGCTACAGGCTCAGTTCCAGACCCTAGTTTGCCAATCGCACAACAACTGGAGCTGGCTTTAAGAAAGATTCAGGAGCATATTCGAACAATCCTGGAAACTAGGGCAACCTGCAGGTCACTGGAGGAGGTAATTAAATGTATCAATTACCATATAAAGTGCCAAAGTTTGTATTTCTATGTCCTTTATTTTTTACCCCTATAATAAATATCCTTTTTTAAATATCACTTAGATATATTTCACACAGAGAAAATGTAAATAATATATAATCACACCATGAATAAAATTAAATACTTTTTCCATTGGAACAAATTATTGAGACCTTTATAAAACACCTGCATCCTAATTTGGTAGTAAGTGTCTTGTTCCAAGCAAGTAATACATAAAGACATGGTACTGATATTCTGGGACTTTTTTGCATCTAATAGTAATCCTATACAGACAAAACCCAGTGCAAAACATTTTGTGTTTATAAATCCATTTAGAAAAATCTTTCTGGTGCATGTCTTAAAAAGTAAGATCTTTTTGCAGTGTTTGAATTCTGGAAATGCAACAATTGCTTTTTGTTGTAGAAATTAAAAGAAAAGGAAACTGCTCTGCGGAAAGCTGAACAAAATGTTTTATCGAGAGACAAAGTTATAAATGAACTAAGATTTCGATTACCTGCATCATCAGGAGAGAAAATAATGGCTGAATTAGGCAAAGGAGAAGAGGATCCAGAGCACCATCATGCCATTAAAATTGCTCATCAAACCATTGCAAATATGCAAGCGAGATTAAATCAAAAGGAGGAAGTGTTAAAAAGATACCAACATATGCTTGCTAAAGCAAGAGAGGTAGTTAAACTTTTTGCACAAAATTTGTTCCATTTTTAAGTTGTTTTAGTTGATTTTTTTGTTTTTTTCGTTGCTAGTGAAATCTAAAATAAGTTTCTGAACTCAGATGTAACAAAACAGGGACAATTAGTTATTTTTCATGTGGAAAGTTCATGTAGAATTTTTAGCTTCTTCTAATAGAAAGCTTGTTTGGTCAAGAGGTTGTGTATGTGATAGCTCTCTAGAAATTAAAGTAGTGTGACAGGAAGAAAACTAAAATTCTGCTGTGAGAAGTAGTCTGTATATTGTATATTTTTATGGTATTTTCCAGTACTTGCAACAGCAACTTCTGGACTTTATCTGGTAGTCAGTTTGGAAGGTACAGGAAAGATACATTTATGGAAAATATGCTTCTTAAAGCATATTTTAAAATAAAGCCTTTTTTAAAGCATAAACAGTATATCTAAGCATACTTTATATTATTTAAGCATAATTAATATTCCTTTTTTTTAAATATATATATCCATAAAACATATTTGAAAGCATAAGCATTTTGTTTCAGGGGTACTTCAAGACAAAACATGCACCATTTTTAGTGTGTTTGGATCAGGAGCACATTTCCAAAGCAGACTTTCTATCATCTTTACTTAGTGTGCTTTGTTAACATACATAACTATTTCTTAAGTCTGTGGAGTAATATTGAGCAATGAGTCAATAAACAACTTGAAGGCACTGTAGTTTCATGACTTTCTGTGATTATGTGCATCCAGTAGAGTTATGCTTTTATTTTCCACTAACAGGAGCAAGAGGAAATAGCAAAAAAGCATGAGGAAGACCTAAGAGTTCTACACCAGAAATTAGATTTGCACACTGACAACTCCCTTAATAAATTCAAAGAGACTGCTTTGGTGAGTTGTGTGTATTTGTGGGATTAGTGAAGTTGTTACAATATTCTTTAATTTGTTGGTAAAAAGAGCAGTTTTGCTGTCGAAAGTGAGTAATAATTGATGACAGGAAAAATAAACAGGTGGTTGATACAGTTATTGTTCTTGAGATAATTTGCATGAGATGGACTAGAAGTCATATCTAACAAACAGAAGTTACCACCTCAGTATATATGCACATTTTTCATATCATCCTAAGTTATGGAGACTTCTAGGAAAGCAAGTTATATTTTGTTTTCTGTTCATCTCATGCAGTCTATAGTTATATTAAACTAACCTATTTCAATATGAAATTTCTCTCTACACTTTTTGATAAGGTGAAACCTGCATTTAACAGATTATTCTGCTGATCATTAGACACAAAGCCCTTTTCAAGCAAGTGTGACTGGTTTCTCTGTGGGCTAAGGATCAGATCTCAAGAAATAAATATGTTAGCTATTTATGCTTTGGTATATTTATGATTGAGTTAAAATGCATCAGTAGTGCTTATCTTTTATTTAAAACTTCAAATGTTTATTACATGCATTTGTTCTGTTTTACAGGAGTTAGGGAAAAAAACTTCTTTATCACCTTCCAATAGCAAATATTTTCACCGCTTAGAGCAAACTGTAGCAGAACAAGATAATTCCCTTGCTTCACTTGTTGGAAAATTAAAGAAAACTTCATCTGATTTGGAGAAACAAAAACAAATTACTATAATGAAAATCAATGAGTTTGAGACTATCAGAGCCCGGTAAGTTTTTAGACTACTGACATAAGTCACAAATGGAGTGGATCAAGTCAGTTATGTATTGCAGCTACAGGACTGGTCTATCAGATTGAACATGGTTTTGCTGAATTTAAGATTTAGCTGAAAAAACTAACTGAAAAGCATTAGTATAGTTGGTAATTGCAAGTTCATTTTAATCTGTAGCCCTTCACTGAGGCTACAGAAAAACTGTGGCTTAAAACAAATGCCTTTTAGTTGTTGGCTTTATGCCATTCAGTGAAAAAGAAAGTATTCAAGGAGTCTTTGTAAGAAAGTTATCTTTAAGTTACTGTATTACTTGCTGGCTTGTTTTTTGGCATTATTTTTCTCCCTTCAGTACATCCATTTGGGTTTGCTGTTGACCAAGTTTAAACTCATGAAAATTTAACTCATGTTTGAAAGGAGAAAAGTATGATGCTTTTTTTACCTCTAAGGGACAGGAATAAGAATGAGCAGTGCTCTAATCTCATTTTGCTAACCTTACTGTGTAATTTTCTTATTAAATGGGGACCACCTTTGTTGAGTCATTCTTTCTTTGCTGTTTCCAATTCTAAGTGTCATTTGCTTTAATAATAAGAAAAAATGGAACATCATGTCCTTTGTTATTCATTTGGAGTTTGTTAGCTTGATTATTGCAGTGTACCCTATTAATGTTTATTTTTTATTAGGCTTCAAGAAAAGCACACAGTTGATGTGGAACAAATAAAAGTTGAAGCCAATGAATTGAGGAATATTTTATTGCAGAAGGAGAAGGAATTAGCAAATGTAAAAGCTGAACTAGAGGTCCAAAAAGAAGCAAATAATAGAGCACCCACAGCGACACTGAAAAACCTGGTGGAACAGCTGAAGAGCCAGTTAGCCATAAAAGAGAACCAGCACAAAGTTAGTCAACAAAAATTAATCTCCATGCCATGCCACTTAAATGTTTAATGTTTCCTAATGCTTAGAGAATTCTTTGTACAGTTGAGCAGGAGATAGAATATAATTGCTTAATATACCATAGTAAAATATAATTGCCTTTGCTTGTTTTGTAGCAGCATCTTCACTTAAAAAAAAATCAAATTAATTATTTTCAGGCTTTGAGTAAAGCACTTCTGGAACTCCGAGCAGAAATGACTGCTAATGCTGAACAGCAAATTATTTCTGCTGCATCACAAAAAGAGGCATATATGAATGTCCAGGAGATTGTTGACAGACAAACAAAGGAGCTTACGGTGAGTACTAGGTAACATCATTGTATTGCTTTGTTGTATTGTTGATAACTCTGATTTGGAGACTTTGCTGGTTTGTTTGTTTTCTTCTAGACACAGATAGAGGAATTGAATACTCAGATTACAAAACTTACAGATAACCTTAAAATAAGTAAATCGAAGGAAACTTCTTTGTCTGATGAAAGGGATGAGTTGAACCAAGAACTTCAGAGGAAACAAAAAGCATTTGCTAAAATATCGAGGGAAAAAAATGAAATGGAAAAAGAAAATGAAGAACTGAAGAACCGTATTAGAAGACTAAGCAATAGCATTCAGGTAGAAGTGATTTCGCAAACTGTTTGATGTTGGTCCAGTTTCTGCATAGATGTGCTGGTTTTGGGGAGAAAGATTTTTGACAAGCATCAAGACTTTACACTTGATTAAAAAATCTGTTTTTCCTCATCTGATGGATTACATGTAAATTATTAGCTTTTGTTGTTGCCTCAGCTAAAAATATTACTTGCTCCTTGAAATATGTTTGAAAGTCTGAGGACCTGAATTACCACTTTCAAAGCTTCTTGGAAAAATGGAATTTTGTTATCTCTGTAGCTGTCCTGATTTCCCATTTTAGAAGAAAAGTGATTTACAGAAGAATCATCTAATTCTTTTTCAAAAGTTAGCTACCTGCTGCTGATTATTCAGTTCAGAATGCAAAGTTACATTCCAATACTATAATACTTTAAAGATAATTTTAAAAAGATCGTTGAGGTTCTAAACTAGTTCTACCAGCTTGGAATTAAAATCCTTGTATTTTACTTGAGAAAAAAACTTAGGTAGTAATCACTGAACTTGAAGTTTGTAAAACTTTCTCATTTTTCAGAGCAAAGCTGATGAACAAAATCTGATAGATGTGCTTCAGAAAAAAATTAAAAAGTTGGAAAGTGAACTTGAGAAAAAGTGTGAAGAAACAGAAAAAAAAGGTGTAAGAGAAGACAAGGTATGTGATGTTTATTCATGTCTTGAAAGACATCATCAGCCAGACCTGACCAGAAGCAAAGCAGTTTCATGGCTGCAACTTCTTCATGTTTCCCATGGTCTTTGTTACTGCCCTCATTACTTAGTACTGGCATATTGTTTCCTGGTCTTTTTTAGAATTAAAGGTCTTAATTAAAGGTCTTAAAGAACTAAGATTTTGTAGGTAGCAGTGAAATTGATTATATAAGTGCTGTCAAATATGCCTCTGTGAAATCAGTGCAATGGTAAAAACACAAACTACTTAGGAGCAAAATGGTGACACCTAAAAGGGATGATATCTCTAGAAGTGATTATTCTTCTCGGTAGTGATCTCCACATACAAGAGGTTCTGAGCAATTACCAGTTGTTTAGTTTGGTTTTTCACTTGTTACTACTTCAGTAACTGATTAGTGGCTTTTCATACTAATCATAAAGTATTCTGGAATATTATAGCATGCTTGTATGACATTCAGACTATTTATGATGTTAAGTATTATTCTAGGATGACACTCATGCTTCCAGTTAATTTGAAACATTTTAAATACCTGTTGCTTTGCATCTGGAGGTATTTTTCTCACAGTTGGCATGTATTTTTCCTGTTTTCTGAGATCTTCCTTTCTTTCCTTCCCTTAGTACCCGTAATTGTTTAGAACAAAGACAGAAAATTATGTACAGGGGATACCCAGAAAAGAGGAAATTCCAATTAAAAATAAACAAACAAAACCCCAGATCAAACCAAAAATTGCTTACAGGAATAGTGACTGTGATTTTTCAGTAGCTGTTTGCAATCACTGGTTTTAACCAAGGTATAATTTATAGTTACTGAATTGTTAACTCTAGAGATTTCATTTCTCGTAGGAAAAAAAGCTGTGCAGCAGGGGCATATAAGTCCGTGGTGAGCTGCAGAAGACAGATAATGTAAATTGGCATAGAAAAAAACCTACTTTTTCCTAAATCTATCATCTTCACTAATGTGTAATTCAAAGTAAAAGGATAGATTGCACTAGTAACTCTAATTTCATAAATGTGTAATTCTTTTTTTGCAAAATTAATATTAAAAGCTAAGGAAGAATTTGGTAACAGCATTAAACTGCATTAACTTTATACACTAGTGACTACAGCTTATCCATCCAAACCTCCTATTTAGTGAGGGTAAATCAGACATGCCTGCTATGGCTTCCTGGTTTAAATTGATAAATGAAGAATGTATCATTCTTAGCTTTCTAATTTGTTTTCTCCTTTTGTTTTAAGACAAAAATTCAAAAGGAAGTACATAATTTGTTTATGTTCTTCACAGACCTCCAAGGAGGAAATAATGAGATGGGAAGAAGGTAAAAAATGGCAAATCAGAATGGAAGGACTCCGGAACAGACTAAGGGAAAAGGAGAAAGAAGCAGATGCTTTATCCAAACAGTTGAATACATTGAAGGAAATTTATACAAAGTGAGTTGGTTTTAATCAGTTCAGCTACAAAATGATGACATAAGGGAAATCTAAATAAGTTTGGCATGTAGTAATTATTACAGTTTGTTAAAAGATTGAGGGCAAGAATTTGACATTTCTATTGAGATTAAAAGAATTAGTTAATTTTCAAGCAGCAGGCTACTAACTCCTCTAGTATCCTTTCCCTTGTAGAAGCCAACAACCTTTATTAGAAGAAACTCTCTGAAAGTAAAATTAAATTCTTTATTATACTTCCTGTTTTAAAATTCTGTTATTCTCATGAAGCAAATAACAGCTTTAGGAAAACAGGCTATTTCTCGCTACAGTGTTCTTTAACCAGGTTGCTAGGACTGGACACTGTGCTCCGTTATTTGTAGTGCTACTGCAGTAGTGACCGTTCTAGGATTATGAGATGGAAGTTTTTTAAAAAAACAACCACATGTGCAAAAAACCCCTGCAGATGTTATGTTTACTTCAGTAAAGTAATGGCAGGCTTTTGCTGATAGAAGATGCAGAAATGAAAGGAAACTGTGATGGTCATTGTAGATGTTTTTAAATTGTGGTTTGAAACTGCTTCAAATGGCATTTATTCTTAGCAAGTCCTGCATGAATTTCACATAGAATACAGGCAAAACAAACAGGTGGTTTGTGACATGAATGATACTGACTTGATGTTCCTTGTTTTTTCCAGGTTTGGGTTGTGTTTTGGTAAAGCTTTGGTGTCTATTTCAAAACCTTATTAAAAAGAAGAGGGGTGTTGTTCAGTGAGCAAATAAATTGCAAATGTGGATTCTTTCAGACAGAAAATATTTTCTCCTGAAGAAAGCAAGTTAGCAAATAAACTTTTAAATGTAAGTTTACTGGATTTTGCAGGACTGAAAAAGAGAAAATCACTCTGCAGAAGAAACTGAAAACTACTGGTGTCACTGTTGACCGTGTTGTTGGAGTAAGAGCCTCAGAAACTGAAAAAGAACTGGAAGAACTAAGAAAACGGAATCTAGAGTTAGAAAATGAAGTTGCACACATGAGGTGAGAGTCTTTTTAAAAGAATCTATAAAAAGTGAAAAATCTAAATTAGTAAAAATCTGTGGAATGAGACAGATAGTCTCTAATAGGCCAATGAATTCAATAAGGAAAAAAGCCAGGAATTCAAAAATTGTTCTTTGAGTCTGTGATAACCAAACTTTAAACTATTTGGGAGCAGTTGTGCATGTTCAGAGAATATGCAGTATTGGTTCATTATTCTAAAAAGCTAAATAATAGGAAAAGCATATTGCTCCTATTCTGTAAAATTATAACTGCAATTTACAGTTGGTAAAGTTACTGGAACTACTAAGTGCAGTTAGGGAGTGTATTCTTAATCAGTGTATCCACTATCACAGTGGATAATGTACCCGAGTAGCAGAAGCTGTATATATCTTAAAAGAGCAGATTCCTTTTGCCAAAATAAGTATTTTCCATTCACAGGTATTAGTTGAAATAGTTTATATGGGTAACACTGATTTAGAATAACTAGCTCATTAATCCTGGAAAATCCAGTTTAGAAATCCAGAAGTTCATGGTGGTTTTACCTTAAGGGATGTTTTTCTGCATTAATAGCCATTTGATTTTTTTGGGGTTGATTAATTTTTCAATGTAGAACACTGCAAGCAATCCCACGAGATTCTGTTGTAGAAGATTTACATTTCAAAAACCTATACCTCCAGGAAAAGCTTCATGCATTGCAGAGACAGTGTTCGAGAGAGACATTTTCGAGACCCTCGGTAAGCTAATAATGTAACCATATTACCCAGAGGAATTGCACCTACTTATCAAAAATATTTGTTGCCTATTTGGTATTCTGTGTCATTTAGATGGTTTTATTCAAATGACAGTATTTTAAAACAGGGTATGGAATACTTAGGTTTTAGTGGGTTTAAAACAACAAAACAAACCCAAAAAACCCTCAAATCCAAAACTTACAGTTTCTGTGTTATACAGGTAGAAGGTAAAATATTCAGCATCCTAGTGTATGTGGAGAAATAAGGAAAATGTATTTTGAAATGTGAGTCTGCAACTGAGAGACTATATTACATATTGATTGGAAATTTAGGGTGAGGTGCATTTCAGTTAAATTGGGTGTTTTTGTTGTGCTTTTATTTTCACAAGGTTCATTATATTGCAAATCTTGCATTATTAAATTATCTTAATCTTTCAAGAATAGACTTAACACTGCATTCTAGTTTCCTTTATTTCCTGTTTTGTTTTACTTTGTTCTGCTTTTCTTTCATGCTTCACTCTATCTTCAACTTGAATCAGAGTACATGTGACCAAACTGAACTGACCAAGTCTGTTCCTATCACTGTCACTAAACAAAAGTATCTGAATTTCCTTCAAAAGAAATCTATTTCAAATAGGGATGAAATCAAACATCAGGCTAATAATAGCACTATTGATGGCCATGAAATAGATGAGGAAGCACACATGCAAATATGCATCATGCATAATGAAGGCCAGGAGACTGCTTCAGGTGCAAGCACAGAAGTATCTCCTGAACAGCATCCTGAAGATAGTGAGAAAGGGAATGACCCAGCTTCTATGGAAGTATTGGAAAACAAAAATATAGCTGAATATGATAAAGAAGAAAATATAAACCAGCCTGAAAAAGGAAAAGTTAATGAGGAAAGTGAAGAAGAGGAGAGGAAGCAAGAAATCTTCAAAAAATCAAATGTGGATGAAGGAGAAGGTGTAGAAGAGCCTGATACTGATAAAAGGAGCTGCGATCAGTCTGATTCAGGGGATCCTTATACTCAAGCTAATGACTATGAAGCAGACAAAACAGATGTGAATAATGAAATGAATCAACACACTGCAGAGAATAAACATGAAAATTACCAAAGCTGCACAGAAGGGGTTGAAACTACCCCAGAATTATGTGAAATGCCCGAGGTTTGATGCTGTAGTGGCCCTCTAGCATTTCTTCACTATAAATGATGTAGAAATAGAATAGTTTGATCTTGATAAAGCTGTACTTGCCTGTGCATGGTCTGCAGGGATAGTGAACTCTAGTCATCAAGCGGTCCATAAAGCAAACCTTGTAGTTTCATGATAGGCATGTATGTCAGCTCGCAAGTAAGTTACTGTCAATACTAAAATTTTGATCCAGAGATACAAAGAAAACCAATGATACAGGCAGCTGGTGGATGACCTTCATTCTTTAAGAGACTTACGATATCTTACTACACTAAGAAAAAACTATGCTTTATTGAAGCAAATACTTTATTCCTGTTATTAGTGGTGAAGTAATGAATCATATTGTTAATTCCATAATTATTTAGGTAAAAATGCTAATTATTTTATTATTAAAAGGTTTTACTCTTTACTAGTCAGGCGAAATAATTTACCATATAGTCATGGTTTAAATTGGCAGTATAAAATATGCAAAGCATTTTTTATGTAATAGACGTTACTAGCCTCCATAGATAAAGATTTAGGCTTGTAGGAACCAACAGACTAAGAACAAGACTTTTAGACTACTCTTCCTGACTTGCTCTGTGATATGCTTGATATAGGTGAAATTTTATATGATGTATGTTCTATTTAAAAAACTATTGGAATATGTCCTTAAAATTACATGCTGTTCCCAGGAACAGTGTCACAGGTTACTACACTCAGTAGCTTTTTTTGTCTTTGAGATTTTGAAATTTATTTCTACCCAACAGTTTGAGAGTTAATTTCCGTTTGACAAAATTTGTACTGGTTTATACTGATTTGCAAACTTCCTGTAAAGGTTAAGCAAGTTTAGGAAATGCAAGAGAACATGTTAAAGTTAAAGCAGATTAGATCAAAAACTGGTGATAATACTGTCTTGTTTTATTTCTGTGAAAAATAGTATTTATCTGTTGCTGTTACTCGGTTACAACTGATAGTTGTATAGAATTAGTGCAGTATCGCTTAATAATCATTTTTTTTCCTTCTGTTTCCTCAAGACATCAGGAATAGGGTCAAGTGATCAGTATCGAAGAGAACAAGAAGTTTTAAGGGAAAATCTAAGATTGTCATCTGAAAACATTGAGCTAAGATTCCAGCTAGAGCAGGCCAATAAAGATTTGCCAAGACTAAAGGTAAAATCTTTTTACCTTTAGTCCCCTTTACTCTAACACAGGTTAGAGAATTGCTTAAAAAGAAATGGATATTTTTTTCTGTACATCCTGTATGTTTTTCATGGTTTTACAGAAGTTGAGAAGGTTGAATTGCTGGTAGGAATGATGGAAAATGTCATTGATATGGCCAAGTGCTTTCTCTTAAATTTTTCAAAGTCAACCAACCATAATACCAATTGTAATTTTGTTCACTTACATTTCACCACAATTTGAGATCTAATTTAAATTGTTTTTCATTTTCTTTTGCAGGACCAAGTAGATGACTTAAAAGAAATATGTGAACTTCTCAAAAAAGAGAAAGCAGATGTTGAACGAAAGCTGGGCAGCATTAGAGGGGTGATTATTGTAACAGCATTTTTCATCATAATTAAATGAGACTGAAATATAGAAAGCAAAGTTTTATTGAAGCTAAATTATTTGGAATCAACTAAAAGCAAACATTAATTGTTCTTGTTTACTTTATTGACAAACTGCTATAATAAATTAATGAAATTAAGTCAGCAGGACCATTAGAAGAACTGGTGCTACTGTTAAATATTTGCACTGTCGTGGCCTTGTTTTGTCACTTGGATTAGTTATCTTCAGAAACATATTTATACTACAAATTGAAGTTACAGCTGTAATAACAAAAATTATATTAATGTGTTTATGTAAATGAATTGACTTGATGCAGATGTCAGAAGATGCAAGTTATTGTTAGTGAAGGTTGTTTTTGTTTGTTGCACTATGCAAGATGACACAGTTATATTTTAGCCCATCTGCTGTTAACTACTGTAACAGAGCAGTATTTCAGAAGTTAAAGGAAAGAGGTCTTCAGCTGTGCCCAACATAGCCCTTGCCCCTGACTTATCAGTCTATTTGTGTGACCTGTTAAAGAAAGCTGACGTAATGAAAGCTCTTAAGTACCTTCATAGCTTCTTCAGTATGCAAAAAGAATTTGTTCTTCCGGGTACCTGGAAAAGATCATTTTCCATTCTATTACTCATACTTTTTGTGGACTGCTTGTGTATTTTTTTGTGTCTTGTGCAATGGTAATTTTCAGACAAGGAAATTCAGTTTATAAAACTTTTATGCTAAGGTTCTGAGGAGGCAGCAGCTTCTGTTCCTTTCCTTCCTTTTCAGGCACATGACAGTTTCAGATGTGACAGTTTTTTCTTTAAGCTAGTACTCTATTGAGAACTAACATAAACCTCCTAATCCTTCCAATTATTTTAGAGAAGAAAAATAAGTATTTTTTACTTCTGAGACTTGGTTGCTATATAGATTCATGTAGAGCTCCAGGGAGTGAAATCTTCTCCATTTTACACTGTACTGTGGTCCTTATCTCTGTAGAAAGAAAATAAGGTAGCTTATAGGTCCAGAACTGAGCAGCATCTTTAAAGTATTATTTCTGGGGAAATCGCTACAAAGATGATGAAAAAATAAATGGAGTTGAAGACTCTTTAACAGCTTTTCAAACTCCTCATTTGAAGTAGGGAAAGAAGAAAAATGGAGAAATCACAATATTTCCCCCCCACATGTATATATATTTATCATTCTGCAAGAAGAATATATGCCTTTGGAAAGGGAGATCTACTTATACTTTAAAATGTAGTTTTTCTGTCACTTTAATTCAGAAGAAGTGGGACTGCTAAAAAACAGCTCTCTTTTCCTCCCTCAAGCTCCCAGCCATTCTTCCCAACAGTACTAGCATTTAAGCAATTGCACAGTCTGTTGGATTGGAGAATTGTTCTACAAGAAAAGCTAAAAAAATAAATAGTTATTTGATTTATTTTCCTAATGTTTCAGTTTAGTTCATAAAGTATGGTAGATTTTGAGACTTAACTGCAGCTTTCTTGGGTAGCATGGAAAATGAAGGAACTGATATGTTGACTTCAGGGGTGAATCTATTACTAGATGTTTTGGGGAGCTAAGCATGCACAAAATTCTAGGGTTCAAGTTATACCAAAATAAAGCACCTTTTTTTTTATAAATTGCAATGGGAAAATAAGCAATGAAGTAAGATTTAGAGTATCTTAGAATGTTAAGATGATCTATTTACTTACTTTTTTTTCCCCCTCTCTATAGGCTGGTAGAAGTGGTAAGACAGTCCCAGAATTGGAAAAAACAATTGGTTTAATGAAAAAGGTTGTAGAGAGACTCCAAAGAGAAAATGAAGAACTGAAAAAAGCTCCAGCTGTAGTTTCTAATGAGAAATTACTTGGTCTTGAACAGGAAAATGAGAAGTTAAAGGTACTGAATTATCTACAGTGACTATATTTCGATAACAGTCAATATGCAAGTTAGTGAGAAAATGGAGCCTATTGTTGATATTGATTGGCACAGGTGTTTTAAAAATACCAAATATGAAATGTATAGAACAGAAAAACAATACTTGATTTTAGCATAACATACTGAAGGATTTAAGGTATGTTGTACCTTAAGGATATAGTTAATTGTGTGATGAAATGTTATGTTCATTGTGCTAGCTAGCTGTAACTATGCTGTGCTTTAAAAATTGAAATTAAAATTTTCTGCTAAGCGATGTATATGTGTTTTAACAAACTTGGATATTTAGTCTGAAATGGAAAAAATGAAACATGATCTGGAGTGCCAGTTGAGTAAACATTATGAATCTAAAACCAAAGGAATGGAAAAAGTCATTGCTGAAAACGAGAGACTGCGTAAAGAACTCAAAAAGGTACGGTCATTGTAATTCATTACTTTATTTCAATTAGTTACGGTTGTGGCAAGTATATAAATACATGGTTTGGGTTTTCTTAATGGTTGATATAGCACTGATATTGCTGTGACAGATTTCTTTTCATTATATGTGAAGAGGAGATATCCAAGGACTAGCTCAAGACAGAATTTGTAAGTTGTAGTGCTAGTAATCTTGGATGCAGTTTTCCTCAAAATCAGCCTGTCTCTCCATCATTTCAGATAATACTGTGTTTCATGTGAGGTTGACTATTCTATAAACATTTGCTTTTATTGAACATTAGGAAGCTGACACTGGAGAGAAGCTACGAATAGCAAAGAATAACTTGGAGATATTAAATGAGAAGTTAACTGTACAGCTGGAGGAAACCATTAAGAAGCTAAATTTGGCTGAAAGCCAACTTGATGGAGCTGACAGCAAAAGCTGGAAGTCCATTGTAACAAGGTAGGAATTAAGAGTATAGTAAGGAAGATAAACAAAAGTGTTAATTCCTCTTTAAATATTAACAAACAAATTACACTTTTTCATCCCTCTTTTGAAGATAGTTTTATATTATCTGTAACTTATTTTCTGGTTCTTTATTAGTATATAGAATCAGATATCTGATACGAATCTAGCAGAGACCTAGTGTCTTCAAATACTGGCTTTGTTAGCTGCTTCCTCTGTAAAGAAGCCAAATACTTACCTTCCTTCTTCAGATCAGCTCTAGATCTCTGGATAGTTCAGGTAAAGGAGGCATTTAAATGTATTGTATTTTTGCTTTGTGGAATGTCAGCATTTCTCCTGAACACAGAAAGTATTTCAATAATTTACTTCATGAACAACAATCTGAAATTAAAAATGGAAGCCAGAAACCAGCATTTGCCAGTTTGGTGGCATTTGAATCTACCTTTAACCATATGAATGCGTGCAGAGGTTGGGTTAGAAAAGCCACTGGGATTTCTACAGCCTTTGGAACACGTAGACACAACAGAAGATCCTTCATGTGTGTTCTGTAGGCCTAGAAAGCTAATTGCAGTCAGCCAGTTGATTCTGCTTTCTGTGCAAGGGAGAAAAACTCAGAGACCAGCACTGGATTATCTTTTCTAGTATGTAAAATGAAGCTTGGGAATCATCATTTCTAGATGTTTAGATAAAACTCAGACTTGGAAATCAGCATCAAAAATACTTTTTGGTATGGTAATACTCATAACTGTGAACAACTCTTTAGCAATAAGTTATCTGAAAGTTGCCTATCAGTTGTTTTAAAATTCAAGTATCACCTGCATCACACAACATGGAACAAACTAAAGAGAACAGTTCTATGATTGTATGCATAAGTTGTAAAGCAAAACTACTTTTTAATTTATCTCTACTTCCACAATTAGTGGAATCAAATGCTTTTTCTACTACTTACACAGGCTGGAGATCTTAATTCTACAGCCTGAACAACTCTTAATTCCATTCATTCTTTTCTAGAAGCAAGCTGTTTTGCTCTGTGGTTTGCTTACAGATATGATTTTGGCAAACGATCAGTCCAAAACCATTGTCAGTCCAAAAAGCATTACTATTAAAGCGGCTTCATTAATGAGCTATAACTAGCACAAAAAATGTTAGTTATATGTCACTCTACCATGTTTAATAATGAATAGATTGATATAGAATATGAAGTTTGATGTAAGATACGTTCACATGAAATATGCTCATTCATCAAAGTGAACAAGGAAGGAGAATTTTGCCCTTCCGGAGGCAAGTTTTTAGTTGGGTATCATCTCCTGTAGTGCTGGACC
The DNA here is from genome assembly GCA_035583185.1 of Anabacerthia variegaticeps. Lineage (NCBI taxonomy): Eukaryota > Metazoa > Chordata > Aves > Passeriformes > Furnariidae > Anabacerthia > Anabacerthia variegaticeps. The sequence goes on along the minus strand of JAWWEW010000041.1, from coordinate 42,496,880 downwards.
TCAGAAAAGGACAAGAGAAATGGAACAATGCTGATGCTATTAAGAGAAATAAGCAGCCTGTGTCCTTCATAAAGATTGAAGAGAGCAAATTTTTGGTAAAAACTACTTAGTCCTGCATGACCTCAGGGTGAAATTAGATGATGTATTGCAAAAGTACTCTTGAATAGTTGTAAACAGAGGTGAAAGGTATCTACAAATCGGAACCTCTGACAGTAATCTCATTAGGGTAGAGTATCAGCGGGACAGGAGGAAGGCTTAAGTCAGATTACTTTTGACGTCCAAGATTTTACTCACTTCCATCTTGCAGTCCCACAGGATCCCTTGGTGGAGTTCTAGTGCTTCTCTGGCATATTGCTGAACCACTTTGCTTCACTGAGACTTCAGAAAGCCATTCTTTTTTTTAACCTTCCCCCAAACGATACAGTGAGGTAAAATGTCTCTATGCAAGGTCAGATGACAGCCATATTTAGTGTAAGGAAGGAGGGCAAAACTGGCTGCTGGCAACAGGAGAAAGATACGAACATGCAGCGAAGATGGTATGTCCTTAACAGATAGTGTATAGACTCAGGAGCTTTAATACAGTTATTCTTTGAGATCTTCACTTCTTTTGAAGAACACTTCTACTTATTTCTATTTAGTTGATAGAGATATGTAGTTGTGTATAGGCAGATATAAAATACATGGTTATGCTTAATTGTACTTGCCTATTTCAGCTCATGAATAAAAATTTTTATGTGCATTTAATTTAACATGACTTTAAAGTAAATTAATAACATTAAGAAATTACTAACCTAGAGGAGCTGCTTCGGGCACATGCAATCCACCTCTCTAGCATATGCTTCAAAGCATGTATGTGGTAACGAAGTATCTGATAGAGCAGACAAAGGGGTGTCATCCAAGGGACCCTTCAGAAGGCTCTTTGACAGGTAGCAAGATGTTTGCTTTCTGAAAACCCACTTCAGATGGGAGATTGGACTATGTGATTTCCAGAGGTACCTTCCACCATTCTGGATTCTACAAAAACCTTTTTGTAGCTTCATATGGCTCAAAGCAAAATGGAATCATCCTCAGACGGCTGCTTTTCCAGTAAATTAAAACTTAATTTATTGCAGAATAGTTTTGCCCTTGGAGTTTTCATCTTCTGAATCTGTATTAGCCTTTTTCTCAGTACATTATTTTCCATAAATTATTAAATCATAGGAAAAATACTGTCAAAGGTACAACACTGAAGCAAGACCCAACCCGTGTACATACTGCATCAGTAAGAGGCATCCTTTTAGCAGAGGTAGTTTGAGGTTTATGTGTCACAACATAAAAAGATTCCCATTCCTCTTTAATGAAGTGTAGGCACAAAGAAAGATCCATAAAACCATAATATCTGGAAAAGCCTTTATTGTAAGATTAAATATGTATTTTTCATTATGCTTCTTTCAGCACACTGTATTTGTAAAACCAGTGATCATTTTCAAGGCCAATGCCCCAAACATATTTTAGGGTGTATTTTATAGCATTTATTCCCCTAAGGATATTTACATCTCTACTTCTGCAAAAGTATTAACTTTTGCTCTTATATTTTTCTAAATAAAAATACTACCAGGATGCATGAAACTAAGTTGAAGGAAATGGAAATGGATATTGCTAAAAAAACTCAAAGCATTGCTGTCCTTAAACGGCTGCTTCAGGAAGCAACAGAACGTGAACACAATGCTGATAAAAATTTAGAAGATCTAAAAGAACAAGTGAGTAAAGTTTAGCCACACGACTATGAGAAGAGAATGCTTAAGTCTTTCTAATACTGTGGTGGCAAAGTACTTGTGTTTTCTTTAATCCTTTCTTTTATAATTTTTTCAGAGTGGCCTCAACCATATTTACATATTTTAGCCAATTAATGAGGTTTACCACATATTCCCACCTATTATCGATATATATTCTTGACTTGCAGTTTTAGGGAAAAACTGGGGTTTTTTCTGCTGTGTTCTTCTGTAGACCTTTTTTCATTATGGTTTCACTGATCATATGAAAGCCTTTATGTACAGATGGTTCAAATGGTCTTAAAATTTTTCTAGCTTGTTCTGCAAAGTTTGCTGCAGGGACTTCCCTATTCTCTCCAGGGTTTTTTGGGGTGGGAGCGATTTAGGTATCCTAAATGGGATCTTCATATCTGTTTCTAATAAGGCCTCTTAAATTTAAATTTACAAATACTATTTTATCCATGGAAGAGTCAGGGTATTTGAAACTTAGGTACCTTTGAAAAGATGTATCATGTTTTGGCTTTTAAGTACTCCAGAAATGCAGTCCTAGGACTAGGTGATCTTCCATCTTCTTGTTTATTAATATATAGGTAGTTTCCTCCCCACACATCATGTACTGACCTTACTACTGTAAGGTATCAAACAGAAAACTTTCAATGCGGGCATTCATATGTTTATTGTGTAAGAAAGTAGATGTGTTCAGTAACAGAACCTGGAATTGATTTCTACAAAACAACCATTTTGTTAATTTTTGCTTGTTTTCCCTTTTCTGTAAGGTCAATGTTAGTAACATGAAGTGTGTACCAGCCACAAAATTAACTCAGAGAGAAAAATCTTTCATTATGGGATACCTAGATCCTTACCATTTTAGGTGGTAACAGAATAAATGCTTATCATTAACAGTAGCCCCATGAGAGTTCATAAATTGTCACTGCATTAATAAACTGTATATAATACTGTATTTAAAACACTAGTTTTTTTGCTCCTCCATCTTTACCAAAAGGCAGTTGTAGAGGCTCATTCTTCTCAGGTCAGGGACCAATTCTATCAATGACTGCAGGCCATACCTAGTTAATGTACGCGCATTTGGGTTTTTGTTGCGAAATTACAGGCTTTTCATAGTATTTTTCAAAAGGAACTTGAATGCCTAAGGATGCAAATAAGCATATCTAGTATTTTTAAAGCACTTAATGATTTAGGCCTATCACTTTCTTAAGCATATGTATGAATTATGCTGATGTAGCTACGTGTCTAACTCATTTGGCAAACCTAATTTCTGAATACTTTTTTCTTCATCCTTCATGAAATACGTAGCAATGATCTATGCTAACTTTGAAAAAGGCTGTTGAGAATTAACTTCATGGAAGCTAGCAGTAGACGAACACTTGGTTTGTTTTTTTTCTGATAACCTAGTATATCCTTAGTATTATTTTCCTTCATTTTTTCAATCCTCTGTCCAAGGGAACTCTATCTGAACTGGGTTGTCCATGGATACTGTTTCCAAGAGTAAAACTTTCTTTATTTTTCTTTAAGATTGAGCTTCTCAAATACCTTCCTGAAAATGCAAGGACAGAGCAAAGCCTCATCAAGGAGCTTCAGCTTTTAAGGTAATGTACTTCTGAATAACTAAATAAATACCTCAGCCAATATAGATTAAATAAGAATGATCAGGATATGGCCATTGCAATTTCTAGTTAAATATTTTCTGTTTTAAAATACTTTGTTCTAAATTTTTAAAACTTATTCTAAAATTATCTTATATTCCAGACTGACTAATAACCGATTAGAGAAAGAAAAAGCAGAACTAGTGCACCAGATGGAGGATTACAAGCACCACAGACACACCCATACAAGTGAAGGTCTGGAAGCTGGTAATAATTTTCAATACCTGAAAAAAAAAAGATCTTGCTGTATTTGGGGCCTAAAACTATTTTTACTTAATATTTGTGTGCAAAGTGATAATAAATCTGTAGAGCTATTTGCATTAGATTAATGCCAAAGTAGTGTAAACTGGAGCAGACTAAGGCCTTGGATTTTTGAGTACATATACAAGCTTTTTGTATTCTTAGTAAAAATCTCCAAAGTCAATTATCTTGAGCAAGAGGGTGTAATCTTTGTATTATTTTCCCTCACAAGATGTGTCGTTCATGCCACTACTTGCTTTATGAGCCTCGAAAGGCTGTTTGTAACATGTCTGTCATTCATTGAAATATTCTGGCCTACCTCTTTTGCTTTGAGTTCTAGAGAATGAGTGCCTATTTCCAGATACCAGCTCTGTGCATGATTTAAGACTGAGTAGGCATCAGTTCCATGGGAAAAGCAGAGCGCTACAGGAGCAGCACATTGTCATATGACTGCAAGAAATAAAAACGTAACAAACCCTCTTGAAATTAACAATACACATAACAAGATCCTAATGTTATTTCCGCATTTCCTGCGCTTAATTCAGAGAAAGCACACATGATTTCAGAAGTGTGCTAGCAGACTGGCCACTGGAATACTGCCTTCAATCACAGGAATTAGACACCACTGTCTAATTTTTACAAGAACTAAGGAAAAGCCCAGGTGACTTGACTTTTTGGTGATCCCAGCTGGGTTTACTCTTCAACTGTTTCAGTTTTCAGGAGATGCAGAATTGCTCAAATAAGATTGTTTGTGCCATTATTTTTGCAGGACATAATGAAATTGTAGACAAGGATAAAATAGCTGATCTCCAGACACAGCTGAAAGCCTTAGAGCTGGAAAAACTGCAATTAAAGGTGAGTTGCAAGGATCAGCCAAGGCTAGATAAGTAAAATTATAGTTAGCTAGAAAGAGCTGTTTTGTATCTAAATTAATAGTTAATGACAAAGTCGACTTCTAAAGATTATGTATACAAAGGCAATTTTGGTTTTAATGAATTTTCTGTTTATGGGTAGAGTTTTTTGTCTCTAGATAACATCCTTATAATCTCATCATTTAACCTCTCAAGACAGGCAAAAAAGTTATTGTGTAGTATTAACAAAGTTTTTGATAAAGGTGGTACTCCTTCATTCTTTTCAATAGGAAGAAACAAAAAAGCTGAGAAGAGAATTAGAAAACTATGACCCTTCCTTTTTTGAAGAACTTGAGGATCTGAAATACAACTACAATGAAGAAGTAAAAAAAAATATTGTCTTAGAAGAGAGATTGAAGCAGCTTGCTGAAGAGTATGGCATTCAAGGGCACAGTCCAAGCAATGTTTCTGTTGATTAGGCTAGTGTTTAGTATCCACAGCATTGATACAAAAAATAAATTCCAGGGCAGTTACATAATACTCATTTCTCTGTAATTATCTTAGAATAATATGAGTATCTTAAGGTTACATTAGTTTGCAAACACCTAAGAATGCAGAATTGGATTAGTCAACATTTCATGGTCAGTATTCATATACATCAGTCAAAATAAAAGCAAGTTTTACCTCTCCCAGCTCCTTTGCATAGTATCTTAACTCAGAACAGTTAAATTGGGTAATAACAGGTGTCAGGTGAAGTTGAAACCTTCGGCTTCTCCTAAAAGCTGAGAAATTCTTAAAATGCCAGCATACTTAATTAAGTATGATAAGTTCCAGATCCGTAAGAATACATAACTTGCATTTGCTGTCTCTTCTGACCATACTGTTTTACTCTGAACTCAGGGGCAGTGTGCAGGATGTCTGTTTTTACATCCCTGGTTGTTTTTACCTCAATTTCAGACAACCCAAGAACAAAAAAATTGAAAATCAAACTAGGGTATTTCAGCCAAACCAATGCTATTTTTGTACATAAGTGATTTTTCGTTTTGTATATTTTATATAGTTGGATGTATACTTTTACAGCAGAGATAAAATAAAGCCAACTCAAGCAATCATTGTCTCACCTTTATTATTTATATGCTTTATCTTACTTACTATGCCCTTGATGAAGTTTCCTAATTGAGATACAGTTGTAAATGGAAATTAAGCCAAGTCATGTTTCTTTCCAGGTACCAAGGATGTCCAAAATAAAACTAGCTCACTTTCTATTATTTCCTCTTTTTGTCCCAAAAGAGTGGAAATGCCCATAGGATAGACAGTATTTGGGGTTTCAAGTAATAGCACAATGCTTATGTTAAATAATACAGGGAAAACTTTTGCCCCATAAGAAATTGTTACTACTCAAAAAAAAAATAAATCAAATTTTAGAATGAATTCTGGTCCCATCAGAAAGATGTCCTTTACTGTAAAGAAACTAGATCCTAAATCTGAATCCTACATGGAATAATGTCATAATAATTATATTTACAGAAGTGCAACCTATGTAATTTTTCCAGTTGATTGCATTCATTAGGTAACCTTTCAGGACCACACAGTGACAGACAACATACTTCTTACACTTAAAGAAATGGGTTCAAAAGTTAATGATTTTTCAGAAAAGAAAATGCACATGCTAGAACCTAGATCTCTGCTCTGGCTGTCAGATGTGTGTTATTTAAAATTAGGCATTTAGGATAAACTTGAAATGGTACAGTACCTGGGCTGTTGCCTAAGCTAGAAGATTATTTTTAAGGAGTTCTGTGGTAGACACCAGTAAGAGGAATGCAGCACATAGCACTTAAAAGACAAAAATCAGTTTAAGCATCAAACTTGATATCTTTGAGTCTGTCAAATCTTTGACCATCCAAGTTTGAAAAATGGTGAAACAAACTCTTTGGTTCAAAGTCACAATCATATTTAGTTCTATTAAAAGAAATTACAACAGGCTGTGAATTCAGGTATGTCTCTGCAAGTGGCCAGGGTAAATCAAGATGATGGCGATGGAGCTGAAATAAAAAGAAAGAAGATCAGTTCAGCAATTCTGATGGAGTAGCACAACAACTCTCTGCTGCAGGGGTGTACGGCTATGTCTGGATTCTAGGATCCTCTGCATAAGCCACTTGAAATCATTAGTCAGTTAACTGAATGAGTAACAACGAAGCACAAAAGGCAAACCAGAACCAAGGTGTTCTCCACAGTTTCAAAAATAATACAAACCTGCTATTTAATAAAAAAATCATATAATACTTATTCTATAAGTCATCCATACAAGAACTTAATTTTTAAATAAAAGAGTTAAGCTTTAGATTCCTATATAGAGAGGCAAGAAAATGCTATGTTCTCAACCACTCTATTAACATAAGGTTGAGAATGAAAAAGTTCAATATGTCATCGTAGTGCTTCAGTGGCTTGACTAATTCTACTGTCATCTCATTTGTTGGAGAACATTTACTATTAGAGAACTCAGAAAAAAAAGACCAAAAAATGAATACTTTACTTCACATACTATGAATTACTATAGTGTTTTCCATGTGTCTATCCGTATATTTACCTTGATTAAGCACCCATCATGGCAGTGCCACACAATTCCCTCAACTTTACCCTCACTGCAGCTTTCAAACCAAGACAGTATGTCGTTTTGCTTTAAAGTAGGTGGATTCTTTATTTCAAATGCTCCATGTGGTACCAGAAGATGTACAGGGTGCTTCTTGCTTCCCAATCCTATGTTTAAAGAAACAAATACATTGCTGTTAGCCAACATGTGATAACTTAAAATTTCTCTCACATTTGTTATTGTGGCTACCTTAAAAGCATTCTGTAAAGATAGACTTCTATTAGATACTACAACACTGTCCTACCTTTAACAGGACATTTATATTTTTAAGTATCAAATGCGGTTGTTTGTCCTCACATTTTAATTTTTAACTATTTATTAATATCTCCTCCTCCTTTGTATAAAATAAACATGACACAGAGATTTATACAGTTGTCTGTTTTGCCCTTGTGATCACATCCTCAGTAACCATAAAGCTACTGGCTAAATTCTTTATGATTCAGATCACAATCAATGGCACAAACATCTTAGTTCCAGAAAATCTGACATATCCTCCCATGAATATGGACAAATACTAAGCCAGGCTGTTAACAACTGCATTGCCTCTTCACTGACCAACATGTATCTCCATCTTAAGAATACAGCTATTAGACCCTTCTTTTTTTTAGTTGTTGCAGTTCTTTTTATATACTGGGAAAATGCTTAGACCAGGTATGACTTTTTCCTATCCATCCTTGCAGGTTATCCTAACAGCAAAGCTCAGAATTTAGAACTCACTTGTGCGCATACCTAATTGGGATTTTTTTATAAGACCTTTAACGGATGAAGCCACAACCAAAATTTAGCTTAAATTACATTTCCTTAAAAAAAATTCCCATTTCATAATTTAAAAATTGCAACTTATGACTAACTCTAGGGGCTCCACAAAATGTTTTTGTAAAATTTTCTACTTCAATGGACTAAACAGCATCAGAAGAGCAAGTAAAAAAAGTAAAGAACCAAGAAACAATCTTAGAAAGTTATTTTAATAGTATATTTAAAACAGCTTTTCCAGTCAAAATATTTTTTGAAAGACTAAAAGAAAGCGGGTTTATAGCAGCTGAGGTTAAATAGACATAACTAGTCCCATGACAACTCAGCTTTCTAAGGTGAGTGCTCCTTCAGCTAGCTCTTTCTCTCCTTTCTGAGAAGACTGCTACTGGCAAACTTTTTTAAAAAACTTACACAAAGAAAATGCATAGTTTTCACTCAAAAACAGCACTAAATGAAGTATTTAAGCACAGACCATACAAACTTACCATATGGATTTGCATTAATATTAGTCCCAATAAGCTCCAATGTTTGTTCTAGAAGTTCTGATAATGGCACCGGAGTGATTTCCAGAAGCCCTGGGTCAGCATGGCGTTTCAATACCAGTGCTATTTCAGCCTCATAATTTATAACAGATGAGTGCCAGCAATACTGCTTATTATTTTTCTCCACAGGCACCCAACCTATGAGAAAAAAACTGCATTTACCAAAGTAAATATCTCCAGTCATTAAATGCATACTAGACTAATACATGCCTTAAAAAAAACCAACAAACCAACCACAGTAAACTACAAGCAGAAAGAGTAACAATAAAAACTCTGTTGTACGTCAGAAGAAAGCAAGTGTGACAATTATTCCTTCAGCTGAAGTTTGTGCAGCAAACTACAATTATTTTCAACGTGGCAGTAAAACAAAGCCTTTATGGATAGTGAATGAATGACATTGCAGTTCCTTTCTTTTTTTCTTTTTTTTTTTTTTTTAAAATATGTTACCTATTATTTTTACCTCTGGAACTAGTTCTACTTCACTTCAAAAATTTACACACACATACCCCCAACCACCCCTTTCCCCAGTTTTACCTGTGCTGCATCATAGGTACCTGGCATATGTCCATTTTCATCAGGCAAAGGATTGCCATTAGAGGATTCTAAGTCCTTTGCTGGAATCCAGGTATCTGGAACAGGCTTGAAATCTTCTTCAATATTCCAAACAAATTCTAGGCACATAAATGAGACAGGCATGTAGCCTTTAAGTACTTTAAAAGTTTACAAACTAAGGTTAAAAAATAGCTACCTGTTCTAGTTTAAAGCTCTCTCCAAAGAGTGACATTAAAATTGCAGCAGGATCACTGATATTTCCCATGTTAGGCTAGTTTTTCCAACTGGATGACTTACTTTGCCAAAAAGTAGGAAAGAAATCTTCACTAACCTTCACAATCTTTCAGTGAATGCAAGAATTGTCTAAACTTTTTTTCGCCTTGTTTGTTGGGCCTTCGATCCAGCCTGGCCCATAAATAGGGTTGCCCTAGTTTCCAGGGAAAAAAACACAGCATGTTACTGAGGTATCGATATTCTGCAAAGTACTGAAATCAACTATGTAACAGGTGAGAAATGAACTCTCCTTTGCCACAAGAAATTTTATATCCAAATCCACTATTTCAAGTCATAAATTACAGTCTATGAAACTAAAAATCTATTTTAGATTCCAGCTACAGTCTATCTAACATAATACAAGGTTTCCTTACAACTTCATGGAAAGGCAAGAATCCCAGTGATGCAATGAACTACAGTCTTCTCATTTCCTCCCCAACTCTGTAATTCTATTAATCTTCCCCAAGGAAATCAGACACTATTATAGAAGTCCTAGTGTGCTAGAAAGACTTACTAATAGAAAATTTTAGAACTGGAATAGTTCCTGGATTGTCATGTTCCCTTATACTAAACTTCATGTATTTTAGAGAGTAAAATCTTTAACAACTTCAGAAACACCTCATAAGTCTATGGTAACTATTACTTTGTGGTCCAAATGCTTTATGACAGTTGAATTCACAAGAGCTTTGACAAAGTGACAACTAAGTAAAACAAGGCTTCTAGTCAGCATGAGAAATTTTTACACAGATCTTCCTTATTACCTTTATATGTAGTTACATAACAGCAGGTTCCATCCACCTTTTCAGTAGGAATTGCGTTGTGTATATCTGCCTCTAACGCCTTTCCAGTTATAGTTTCAGTTGCCAAAACTTTGAATGGCTGAAAAGAAGACAAGTGGCTATGTTACTGTCATGCTCTCATATGGCTCCTTACAGTTGGCCTCTATAAATGCTATACGTTACATGGCCAATTTCTAACACTATCAAAACACATTTGTTTCTTCAAAACTTGACAGTTTGAAAAATGCTCTTAAGACAGAAGAGCCAAGGCAATCTGTTTGCAAATTCTCTCCCTCCTTCCCATTCTTGATTTGTATTTCAAAATGATTTTGCTTTCCACTTTAAGTAGGGCATATAAACTAGAAGGGTTCCAGTCCATGCTGCAGTATTTTGGAATGTACCTTCCTTTATTAGGGTAGAGAAATAGAAATTGCTCACGATTAGCTCTCAAGCTTTCAGTTTGGAGCTCAAAGTCAATAGCACCACGTTAGTGCAACACATGGAGCAGTGGAATGCAAGGTGGCAAAAGCATCCTGGTATTAAATACTTGGTACCATTGCTAGCAACAGTGAAGGAATATGTGATCTGTGGATCTGAGACAAATAGCCACCTCGTACAAATTTCTCAGAAGACTTCTATACAGCTTCTCTAACAGTTTCACTACAAATATGCAGTTGTATTTGTATTCAAATCTCCTCCTCTACAGTCATCTCACTTCTTGTCTCCCCAGTCAACTTTGTCTTTTAAGCTGAACACTGTCTCTTTCTGTTAGCAAAACACAAAACAAGTCCTTGTCTTGCAGAAGTCTTGAAATAGAATGCAGAATTCATAAAATAAGAACCTTCTACATGCGTTTGTTACATTACATGACTGTTTTAGTTATAAATCTGTAACTATGACATAAAGCATATAGAAAGATTTTATGAAGATTACATGATAAAAATTTCAGGGTAATGAGAAAACACTCCCATTGGTTTTATCAGCACTACTACCCCCCTTTCTTCCCTACCAGTCGTAACCATAGTTTACCCTTGCCTGAACTTTGAAAAACTAAAAAAAAAAAAACCAAACCAGTGTGTACTAGTTCCAGATCTGTTTGTTTTTTCTGTATGAAGGCACAAGAGTGTAGGGATGTACCCTTACATGACTATTATTTAGATGGTGCTGAGTTGAACAATTTACTGTCCTTTTGGCAACCATTTCAGCTCTTCCATCTGGAAGTCAATCACCCATTGAGCGAGTCACCCAGCCGGATTCAAGTTCACTTAGTGGCTGCTATTAAAACCAGGAAACACAAGCTGGAGATCTGTAGATAGACAGGTGAATGCCACCCCAATCTGTCCAAGTCTCACAGCCCCAAACTGATTATTCTTTCATAAACCTGATATTCCTTCGACCACAAAAAGAAAAGAAACAAAAAACTAAACAAAACAAAAAAAGACAAGCTCATGTTTTCCCCCACGAAGCTTCACAGGCGGGGACGGCAGGATGGTTGTACACAGGCGGTCGTACTGGAGAGGCCTTCACTCAGAAAAAGCCAACACAACATCAGGGCGAACACCTGGATGTACCTGCCAGGAGATGCGTGAGGCTGAGCTGGAACGGCCCCCAAATGGCCCTTTCTCCTGCATTTCAGGGGGAGGGCCCCACGCAAGCCTCCACCGTGCCCCTCGCTCAGAACCTGCAGCCAAACCTGTCAGCACTCGGCCGCGGCCGGGCGGCGCCGACACTGCCGGTGCTGCGGCGGCCCAGCCATTTCCTCGGGCCGGGCCGGGCCGGGCCGAGCCGGGCCCAGCCCCGCCCTCCCGCCCGCCGGCCGGCCCGCGGCCCG
>JAWWEW010000041.1:42411569-42484321 GCA_035583185.1 Anabacerthia variegaticeps | reverse complement strand
GAGTCCGCCCGGCGCCGCCGCCCGCCCGCACCAGCGGCCCCGCCCCGCCCCGCCCCGCCCCGCCCCGCCCCGCCCGGAGACAGGGGCGGCTCCGCCTTCCCCAGCGGTGGCCCCAGCGAGAAGGGACTCATCACTCCGTGGGTACACAGGTCCTGCCAGGAGCGTGCTCCAGTATGGGCTCTCCGGCGAGTCGCGGCCTCCTGTGGGTGCAGGCACCTGCTCCGGCGCGGGGCCCTCCGCAGGCTGCAGGAGGATCTCCGCTCGGCCCTGGACCTCCGTGGGCTGCAGGGACACGGCTGCCTCACTGCGGCCTTCACCGCGGGCTGCAGGGCAGGCTCTGCTCCGGCACCCTCTCCTTCTTCCCTGGCCTCGCTGTCGGAGGGTCCTTTCTCTCACATATATACTCGCTCCTCTCTCTGTTTGCTGTTGCCAAGCAGGCTGTGGTATCTTTGTGGTGTCAAAGATTTGTTTCCAAGACCACAGTTCCATCAGCAAGAATTTGTGTGTTATTGAAGCCCCACCAAATGGGCTTATTCCATTTTACACTAAGGAAGCACCAGAATGGGAGACTATTTGAAAAACTTTGATTTTCTATACTTCCTTGGAAGCAATGGAGATAAAGAGAGACGTTCCATCTGGACAGATCATGTAGCAGCATCATGCTGATGTCCCAGGCTGGAGAAGCAGTTGGCAACTGTCAAAATGTAACATTCCATCCTGGCTAACAACTGCTTTCAGTTCAGTTCAACAGTTCAACCACATGGAGAAGGTACCACCTGCTTCATTCAGCTATCTTGTCTTAGCTACACTGCCCATATGTGTTTCATTTCATCTGAAAGTCTAGTATTTGAAGGAAAATTACTGCTTTCAGGAGAAGATTGTGATTTTCCTGACAGCTGATAGCTTCAATTCAAAGAAGTATTTATATTCCACTGGTAAAAATTGAGGGGTGGGTCTAGAACTCCTGCTTATTGCATCCATTTTTAAGAGTTGGGGAGTTAGGTGTTAAATAATGCCTGGGAGATGAGCTTTGACTCCAGACCCCAGTGTGTGTCAGGGGATGGTCCAGTTGCACTAACTACAATCTGAAAGTTTTGGAGATGCTGCTCCTAGGCAAAGTTGTTAATGTCTGGAACTGGGAGAAACCTGCCTCCAAATAATCTAATGTTTTCAAGTGTGGCTTTGTTTGCATTAAAAAAATTGCACAGAAACTCATTCAGAAATAACTGCAGACCTGGCATTTATAGCTGTCAGCTGGGATGCCATTCACATCCAGGATATAAACCTGAGTTTACATATTCAGGGTAATGTTTCATATTTTCCCATAGACCCCTGTTCTTTAATAATAAACAGTACTAATGTAAGATTTGCACATGTACAGCACATTTCATTGGAGTTTGTTCTGATTTTCCCATTGTACAGGAAAGGAAATTCAGCCACATGTCAATTAAAAGACTAATAGATTTTTTTCTTCCCAGCATCTCATGAAAAGTCTGCAGTAAACTAAGTAGACTACCTTAATCCTCATCTAAACTAGGAACAGTTTTACATCATCAAATTCTGTTGACCTACCTCAAGATAACTTTAGAGCTATCTGGAACTTGAGATATCTTTCAGGATAATTTGAAATGTTGTAAACGGTCAGAACGTGGTCCCACAAAATTTTGGTAATATGTTTATAGCACTGTGAATTGTAACACATTCAGTCCAATGTTCACACAGTATGTACTAACCCATTTATTCTATTTTGACCGATACACTTCCAATACCTGAAAACTGTTTTCTCCTGCAGCAAAACTACAGCAAATTCTCCTGTTTCTGGGAGACAGAACCTGTAGGTTGTAGGAGGATAAGCTGTGACTTCTTTCACAGAAAACCCCGTAATATAAATGGACTTTATTTGCCACCAAGTAACAGTGAGTAAAAATATTTTCTCTACAATTTGTTCATTGGGGTAAGGAAATAGACAAAAATGTGCTTCCAGCAGTTACTTCCAGTGCTTATTACATAAGTAATATATAATAAGGTCAAGAAATGGACCATGGCAAACCAATCAGGTTTGATCTGCTATCCCAGCAAGCTCAAGGCAAAGAAAGGAAATTGAATAGATTCCCACATGAATTATTTTACCTGTCATGTTATGAATCTTCATACTTATTAGTGACACAAAAGATGAAGTCACAAATGGTAATTTAGGTTGATGAGATCCATGGAGTAAAAATGTTGCTTAACTTGTATTTTTCATAGATTAAATGTCTCCAGTAATTAAAGTGGTTAGTATGCAGGTAATCATTTGAGATAAATTAGCAGCTGTGTGTGTTGGGGGGAGAAGGTTGATAGGGACACTAGTAGCACTATCTGTTGATAGAGCACAACACATTGATGGATCAGACAATCAGATTACAGTGCTTTGTGTGCAAATATATTTCCAGTTCATAATTTTGAATAAAATTTTCAGGCTTGAACATTGGTTGCATGTTACTGAAGTACAGTAGTAGTGTGTAAGGTAGCATACCTATTTGTGGAAAACCCCACCATTACAAGCTGGGATTTTTATCTCAGCCCTCTCTAAAAGATGCTCTTGACTGTTAGGAGTCCTGGTAGACATCTGGAACTCAGAACAGGGTAAGAGTCCCGGGCAAAGAACCAGGACAGATGTCAAAAGCAGGAGTGAGGAGAACAAGTCACCATGAAACCTTATGTTCCTGAAATTCTCTCAGGAAAACATAGACTGTCATATCTGGGCCTGTGGAGCTTAACTAACCACACAGGACCAAGGCAACAATTTGAGTGCTATTTCTCTGAGTGCCCGTAGTGTTTTTAGCACAGTTCCCACTTGCACAGCACAGGCTCATTTTTGGTGTGGGGATAGTCACAGACTATGCCCAAAAGGCACCATGGGCATCATCCAACAACTAGAACTAAAAAACAGACCAAACCCTTTTAGTTTTTATTGCAATATATACAAAGTCTATGTGGTCCACAATAACATTGCAAGTACTAAACCTGCATTTATTTGTTCTAATACTTAGAAATCTTGTTAAACTATTTTAAGTTTCTTTTGGCTTATACTACCTGGAGCTAATAATATCTTGTTCTGGACAGTGAAAAAGGCTCTGTGAAGTTAGTGTTTTATCTTACACATATCTTACCTGAGATACAACAAATATGATCTGCAATTGTGCTGTTAAAATGGGTTTAATATTACATGCACACTGCTCATAGGCAAGCAAGAGATGCGAAAGAATAAGAACAACTGGAATAATAGAAAAATGCCCACATTTTTTTTTAAACTGGAAAATATATCCAGCTTCAGTATTTTTAATATAATGCACAGAATCCTGATTGTATATGTAGTTGCAAACCAATCAGCTTGAACAGTACAAATAGACTCACTATTTTTCATAATTTTTCTTTTCAGTCCATTGTATTTCCCAGCTCTTGGAATATGCTATCCCAGTACTGAAGCCATTTTCCTAAGGAAAATAATTTTCTTCTAGTCAAGTGCAAATTATTTTCATGAACGATACATGCCCTCTCAAAATCTACATTTTGTACCTAGCGAAAAGAGTTGTGGTTCAGTGTGATAGAAAAAAAAGTCTACAAGTTCAAAATGGGCAATTCTGTGCTTAGCATTCCTAAATTCTTCAAAATGGATGCTGTGGAGAATGATACAGCCTGCCTGTTATTCAGCATGTTTAAAGTATTTTTACAATTGGGGCCCTAAACTCACTCACTTCAATCCAGGAGTGACTAATCACACAATTCTTTATCTTGTAAATACCTTAAAAGGGACTGGAAGTAAGAAAGTTGCTGACTCAATTTAATCTATCCACCAGCTGGAAGAGATAACCAGTCTTTTTTAAATAGCTCCGTGATGAAAAAGTTCCTCTTTCCAAATGTCTGTGTTGAGCTGTGTCTCACCTGTCCTGGAGCTAGTACCACTGTTTTTCCTACTTTGTGGAGCTGGAAGATGCTCTGTTGCAAACCGTGGCGCAAAATAATGCCTAGTCCTGATAAGGATTTCAAAACAATACCTGCTAGCGTGAATGTAGGTGTGATATTCTAGTTCACTTTTAACGAAGTGCATCTAATGCTCTTGTTTGCAGATGTCCCGTTAAAA
Source organism: Anabacerthia variegaticeps (assembly GCA_035583185.1). Lineage (NCBI taxonomy): Eukaryota > Metazoa > Chordata > Aves > Passeriformes > Furnariidae > Anabacerthia > Anabacerthia variegaticeps. The sequence continues at coordinate 42,480,198 of JAWWEW010000041.1, read as the reverse complement.
CAGGATGTCCAAGGAGGGATTCTGCATCCAGCCAATCGTCAAGACTCATTCAGGAGTCAAGAGAATATTTTATTACCAATTCACCCTCCACTAATTATAAACCTTGGTGATGAAGAGGATGATGAAGAGGATGATGGAGAGGAAGAGAACTGTAAACAGTTGTTTTTTTTTCTTTTGCAAGGAGGTTGAATGGGTTTTGTCAACTCTTGCAATGCATTTAACACCTGATTTATTATAATAACCACAACATTTTTGGAAAAGAGTTGTTGACAAGTTTTTTAAATAGTTCTCAGTTAATCTTTAAAAAGTTGAAACTGGTAGTCACCAGATGTAGCATGGCAATGTTTTCTAACTCTGAATTCTCTAGTGTATATTTCAATAGTGTAATAGTAAAGAATATAATTCACATATCTCTTTTTCATTAAATAAAGTTTAAAATGCAATCCACAATTCAGGTGTTGTGATGCACGGTTCAGATGGTGTGATCCACAATTCAGATGGCTATCAAAAACTCTTCAAAATTTTGTGATGAAACTACATGTTTAGGAGGTACTTGCTTTCTGGGAAACAAATTTTTGAACTGCTGTATGCACTCATCACTGAAGGTGAAGTCACAGGTTTTTTACAAAAGATAATTGTGTGAGTTCAACTGATTTGCTAAACTCTGCAGGGAGTCTAATTTTTTTAGAAAAAGATATTCTTAAATCTAGCAAAGAGAATCCATGCAAAACTCTTCACTAGGTAACTGAATGCATATGTGTGTGTGTGTGTATGTTAATATAGTTAAATCTTTGACTGTATCACATGTAGAGATACGAGATTCAGAGGGAAGGGACAAATTGCACATTCCCAGAGAGTGAAAAGTGAGAGAATGACCTACTCTCAGGAATGCACTCAGCAAATTACTGTACTACCCGATGCCACTTTTCACTTTCCTCCTGCCCATCAGATTGACTGGTAGGGGCAGCCTGTTAGTCCTTCTTAACTTGGTTTCAATCTGAATATGCCACATGATCTTAAAGCAGGGCTTTGCTAATCTTCAGAGCCTTAACTGAGAGAGGTAAGGAGAACTCACTTCACCAGCTCTGCTGGCAGATGTTACAGGATAGTAACTTTGGGGCAGAGGTTTTTTGGCAAGCACTCCCTGGTGACATGTTGAATCAGATTTCCTTGTGTGTGTAAATGAAGGGTTGTTTTGAAAATGGATACTGGAGATGTTTTGGAATCATTTTAAATTAACAAATGTTTGCTTCTTAATATATGTTTTAACTGCTATTTCATTGTACTTGAAAATACCTAATATTAAGAAATCATTTTTTTCTGTTCAGAAGTAGAGGTTGCAGTCAGAAACAAAAATAACCAACGACAGAAATGAAAGTCATTATGGTATTTGGTTATTAAGAAATGTTGAAGGTATCTGTATAGTTATCTTGTAATCTTTTACAAATATTTCCTACAGATGTTTCTAACTGGAGGCCCAAGACTACAGCAGATATTGAAGAGGAAAGAGCCATAAGGGATATATGCTATAAATCTGGTAAATATGAAATTAGTCACTCTTTTCTAAACAGCAATGCTGCTAATTCAGTAAACTTTGAGGCTTTTTTTTCCCTCTTGGGGAATGTTTAGGAGAGTATTATGGGATTCAGAACCCTCACAAACACCAATCTACAAAAACTGCGTCTTCACCTTGGCAAGATGAGCTATTACCCTTGGAAGCTACGGAACAAAACTTGCAGAAAGGCAAGTATTTTTAATTTCCTTGAACTGTGTTTACCACTTTTAAAATTGCTGTAAAAAGGAGAAACTATTACATAGTTTGCATCTCTTTCCCACTTTTTAAATCTAGTGAACGTAAAATATTACAAGGAATATATTTGTATTTGTAAGCATATTGCAAAAATATTTCATTCATTATTTACCAGGTACTTGTGGTGATTTCCTGCATCAATTGTAGATGGAAAAGGTAGAAATAGGCTATTAACCCAACATGTACTTTCCTGACATGCACAACAGAGGTCTTTCATATAATTTTTCTTCACAATCAAGATATATTTAGTCTAATTTTAACGATCCTAACATTAGGAATGTAGCTTAAATTTCTTATCAAGGCTCTCTGTTGTAAGTGGAGAGAGACAGGAATTTTTATGGGACTATTTATTGCATCATCAGCACCAAAGAAAGGTGAAGTAAGTCACTTTCCTGGAGGTGCTCTGCACTCTCTGCAGGCTGTCTTGGATGTCTAGGTGGCAAAATGTAGTGATACACAAACTTTTCTATAAGTAAATTTAGATTAAGTAAATATACCCCTTTAAAGGGTCTTATAAAAGAGAGGAACAAAAAAGTTCCGTTTGTTTCAAATGCTGGGCTTTACCCAGCATAGTTAAGGTCAAAGAAATACAAATTCATAAATATTTACCACAGGTTTTATATTGCTTCGTTCATTATTCTCTTCTATTTTCTAAATTTAAATGTTTATTTTTAAAATAGTTTTGATAAGCTATTTCCAACCAGTATATAGATACATTTAGTCTGCAGATGAGGGAATCAGTAACAAATGCATGAACATAGCTTTTAAGAATTGTATTTTTTGATACATTCAGAGAAAGATATAGATATGTTTCCCCAAAGCAGTTTTTCGAATGAGTTCTCTGAGGCTTTAGGCACTATGAATTCATGCATCTTCAAAATGCCATAAATTCATTCAGGTAGGATTCATAAATATGATTCATGGAGAGTGAGAAACTCATGAATAAACAGGTAGTTCATAGCAGGGTCATTACTTTGATGCCATAGTCTTCTTTAGCCTATGTATTGAGATATTTTCTTAGAGAGCATGAAAGTTATATATCAGTTACACAAGACAAGATCCAAATAACTAATAAAAGAGAAAGAAGGTTATGAAATGAGAGGTTAAGAGAAACTGCACAAATCACTGGCCGTTAGAGGTGGGAGGAGGAGAATGTCAGTACCATTCCCTGGGCTTACCCACAGCTAAACATTCTTTCGGTTGCCTTTCCAGGTGATAGTAACACAATTCCTACAAAATGTAATAATACAAGAAAAGAAAAAGAGAGTTCAGGAAGGAGAGTACTAATAGAGAGTAGTCCCAGAACAGATCATAGATCCTTTAACAATGGAGGTAATATACTGTAGCATCAGCTTCTTATTGCTGAACATCATGTGGCAAATCAAATAACTGAATAAGCATGCACTGAACTTCACCATTTTACATTTGAGTTATTACTTGTTCTTTGTGTTCTAGACACTCTTGTGCTGCAGCATTAATTATAACAATCAAAACCATTGTTTATGATTATGTACTATGCTGATTTTAGGATTATACGGAAAGAATCCTTTAAGATGATACAATTAATTTTTTTCATACTTAATTTGGGGAAAGAAAAGGTTCTGTGGAGTTACAAGAAAGCATGTGCACAGATGCATGCAAGTTAAAATGTTTTCAAAAACTCTTACCTCTGTGAGACTATCCCTAGTTAGGATGAATAAGCTTTTTATTTTTCAGTTATTCTGCACAGAAATAACAAAGCTGCAGTCCTGCATCTTGTGTAGGAGATCCAATCCCTCTGCATAAACTTGGTTCATGTTGATGAAGACATAGTGTTTTGACCCACTGAGTTCAGTATTGAATCATGTCATTAAAGTTGAAGAATGCCCCATTCTCCTTGAATTTATTTAATACTTAGTGGTATTCAATCCCTTTTCTTCATAAATATTTATTAGTGCTAAAAATAGCAATATTTGTTGTAGTATTCCTTTTTCCCCCTTAATTCTTCAATGCAAAATAATGTAGTACCATGCTAGCGCTGCTTACTCTAGCTTGGAACAAACTGGTATGGGTCTTGTAGCTCCAGAACTTTATTGCACAGTAAACATGTATCTTACATACTGCTCCTTTTCCTGTGACCTTTATATACAAATGTATCTTTCTTTTAAACATTCTTTATGTCCATATAAACAGTCACCACTGGGAAACAATTTAATAGTTAAATCTCTGTTCACATCTATACATATTTAAAGCTTTTTTAACAGACTCTCTAATTTTTGTGAGCCTTATTGAATCAGCTATTGGGTTTCATTTTGTTGGTTGTACTTTTTTAACCATTTCAGCTGAAAAACGTGCCATATAAAAAGCAGAGTCTTTGCATTGTTCACCTTTCTTAGAGTGCTCTCAAGTGCAGATAACTTTTTGAGACTCCTTTCCTCTAGGAGGTGGTGGTTCTGGAACACAGAGTAGCAGATTCGAGGCACTGTCTTGGGGAAAAGAACAAATTGGATCAAAGTATTCCAATATGAAAGGTACTTCATTATCGTATATTTCCGAATTTTTAGATTAGATCATTTTTGTTCCTCTGCAAGTGTGGCAGGCATTATGTGTTTTGTGTGAAACAAATCTAAAGTGAAATTTCCCTTTAACAGTGTGATTTCTTTCACTGAAAGATGGCACCAGTCATTGTATGCTATGGTTCAGTTCTGTTTCTTTTAGCTAGTTTGCATCGTCTGCAAGATTCAGTGGGGTAGGATCAGTCCCTGAGTTACTGAAGTCTTTGATGCTCACATGTTAGATCACGTGGAGTGCTGTGCGCTTTCCACTCCTGTCAAGTAAAACAGATTTCAGTGTCGGTGGTATCTCACAGAACATGGGACTTAATAGAACCAGTAAAAATGTAGTTAAGGAAAGAGCATAACACTTATGATAAAGTATGCTCATTAAAAGCTAGTAGCAAATTAAAAATACCTACTCTGAAGTACCTTGATGATCATCTTCATCCTTTTCACAAGAAAATTCCAGAATGTATTTGTCAATGTAGAAAATATAACAGTCTGATTATTGTAGGTAGACTGTTACCCCATTATTTCTTGACAGTTTTAGAGTAAAAAAAAAGGAAGACAGATTTGTCTGTAAACTGTCCCATAAACTAAAGAAGAAGTAGAGAATTTCTGCCACATTCTGGCCAGAAATAAAAGAAATCAAAGGAGTTTACTTACATTAGTGGAAGAAAAAGAAGAACAAAGCCATATCTTCCTGAAGAGCATTGTGGTTACTTTATACTGCAACTTTTCCTTGTGACGTTCTGTTTGTAGTTTGAAGTGGGCTTACTTATGCAACCAATGCTATTGCAATTTTATCCTTCTCATGTAGTGTTTTGTCATGTTCATGTACTGCCCATGTCCAGGATGTGTCTAGATGCTACAGGCAGAAGTCATTCACATTTCAGGCAGGTGTCCTTTGGAGTGCATGAAGTGGTCTCCATAAGCTCAACCATGGGTGTTCCAGGGGTCCACACATCACCTATGCAGTGTAGAGAAAGGATGATCTGATCTTTGCCATTAGAGTTAATTTTTGATTTGACTTTCAAGATTTCTTCTGCTAGAGGAAATATAGCCGCTTTGGCTTTCTTTTTGGGAAATGATACTTTTAGAATAATTAACATGTAAAACCACGTTCCACCCAAGGTGACTCATGTATGAAGTGGGACATTATGTTTTCAAAACACCACACCATTTTTAGATAAGGACATTTTGTGTGCTTTCTAAAAAAGTAAATATATGTGTTATTTTAATTTGTCAGAGACAAGCCACACTGAACTGGTAAAGAGCCATCACTTTAAGGAAATAAAGAAAAATAAATGGATTTCTGAGGAGACAAGGCATTCAGCTAATACAGTAACCAGCAAAGGTATTTGGATAAGACTGTTTGTTTATTCATTTTTATTTACTAAACTTTGAGATGATTTAGCACTACCTAGTTAATTTCTGTTCTTAATGTCAGATGTGGACAATCCATATTTGGATTGGACTATCCGCAAAGAACATTTTTTGCATCTTGTTGCCCAGCCTCCAGTCTCTTGCAATATGTCAAATTTTGAGTAATAGCATAACTTTTTGTTTGTATTTTTACTTTTAGGAATTCAGACTTTGGACCCTAAAGTAAAACCAAATTACCAACAAAGGTGTCAAAGTAGGAATGATAAAACTGCTTCTCCCAGTCCTTACGGAAAAGAAACTGGAAGATACACTTATTTAAATTCTCCAGAACCTCGACGATCAGCATACGTAGTTTATCGTACTGTCACTCAAAAACCAAAATTCAATAGATCTACAGGTGGGTTCCTGCTTACAGAAAATTCTTAAAATGCCTGTCTGTATTGTGCTGCATTCAGTCATCTCCCTGCCAGTAAATATTAAGTTATGTATGCCTAAATACAGATATTAGTAAATTTGATCAAGCATAATTTTGGCAAATAGATTTCAGCTGCATCCGTAGAACAAAATGTAAAGATTTATAAACCTTTACAATTTGTCAGAAAGAAAATTTGTGAACAATAATTGAGTCACTTTCACAGCAGGAATTCATGAATCCAGTGATGTACTGATGTGCACAGATATACTGGTGCCCACCTTTTACAGCATCATTTACGTGATTTATTCTTTTCAAATATTTAATAAACCTTATTAAGGCTGATAAACCTCCACTTTTAACTTCTTATTGTATTCTAATAGTAGTGGTAGTAGGAGAACGTAGTAGTAGAAGTAATTTTGCAGTAGAATTTCTGTCTCATCTCAAGAGATGTTTCTTACTCAATTTTTTTTTTTGTCCCAGGAGGGTATGAAAAAATGACCTTGCTTTGCATGGTAGATTTCCACAATTAGGATTTCACCAAAGTTTTCACTGCTTTGGATTTCTATAAATTTTCATTGTTTAGGGTTATCTTTCATCTTGAATAAACAAGGTTTTGGATCTTATTCAAATTTCTCTTGCCAATTTAAATGCAGTGGAGATTTTTGTGGTCTATATTAGTATTATTTTTTAACATTATGTTGAACAGAGAACTGAATCCCTTGCCATTTATGTAAGATGATAATTTCCTTCATCTTTTTTTCCATCTTTGTAATACTCTACTGTTCTCTTGATGGTACATGCTATGTTATTAATTTGACAGGAAACCAACAGGTGGGATTCTCCATCTTTCACCTTTCTTTCTGGCAATCTGTTTTGTGTGTAACCCTGATTTTACAACTTATTTTTATCTTGCCAATATAGCTTTGCACAATCATTTGGGTTTTGCCTTTCCACTTTCAGTGTCTATGGTTTCTCTGGATAATTTTATTTTTTCATATGTCATTTTGTCAACAAATTTAGCAGTAAATAATTTAAATAATCATAAGAAAGTGATTTAATCTTGCCAGCTTCAGTCATCTCTTTTAAGATGGGTTGAATCTCCATCTCAAGGTGCCTCCCTATCTTAATTTCTAATAACAGGAATTTCCTTCAGGCAGAGTAATACCTACTTTAAGTTGAATAAAGTTAACTGAAGTGAATTCCAACATCACTGCTTCATCTTGAGGACAAATAGTTGTGTCTTCTTTGTTTTTAGTTTGAATGTTTGCTTTCATTAAATGTGAGCAGGTTGGTATAGAGATTACAGAGAGAACATTCTTCATGTGAAGAGCCCATTTTCTCAAATTTCTATGTTAAAAAGGATAGAGCATTTCAGAAAAAAATGTAATCAGCATTTTTGTCATAAGAGCAATCATTAGCATTTTTACTACCTTTCTTTCCAGCAGCACCTGAATCATATGGTCAGAAATGCTCAAAACAAATGAATCAGCCTGATACCAATAGGAGATTTTGGACACAAACAGAAAATTATGGTAATACTTACACATTGTGTATAAACTGAAAAGTTTAGGATTATTATGTAATTAATAATTCGAATTAATTGAATTAAGATAGAACTATAATAAAATTATTAATAATATTAATTTTTGATCAAATTTTCTAGAAAATAGTTTGTGATTGGGCACCATACTCTGAGGCACAATCGTCTAGCACAGAAACATGATATACCCTTGCATATAATGCTTTCAGAAGGAGGGATAAAACAAGAGATTGGATTATGGATTAATTTAATCTAGAGTCAATTGATGCCCTTGGGAAGATGTTCAGCACAGACACATTGCCTTTTTTAAAACCAATGATGTCCATGGCAGAATCACCTCATTTGGAAAATCCTGTGAGCCTCCTGAAAATGCTGCAATATTAAAAATTATCTTTAAAGGACTCAAAAGAGAGTCTGTTTTTAATACTAGCTTGTGTTTCAGAGTTGATATATATTCAGCTGATGCATTCATTGATACTTCAGCTAATGTAATATTTAATTCACATATTAGACTAAGAGAGTCTTTCCTGAATTTGTGTCTAAAATTAAGAAACAATGTGTATGTTTTTTCCTACAGGCAAATATACTCCAGGACCTTCTAATTCACCAACTTGGAGGAAAAGAAATCCACAAGCAAAGCCAATCTCTAAGTTTAAAACAACTGCTCAGGTAACTGATAGAAATGGTTACAATTCAGTCTTTTTAGGAGAAGTTACATGTCTCTCTCCACCTAGAAAATATAAAAGTGCTTGTAAGACTTCCCCCATCAAAACGTGCAAGATTCTAATCAATGTTGAGTAATCTGAAAGAGTAGTTTTATTTGTTTGCAGACATGTACTTTTGCCTGTATAACAAGGCTGTGATTTCTAATTTTTTTTTTACAGTAATACTGGTATGAAAGCAAAATGTGCACCTGCCTTTATAGTGAAGCACTGCAAAAAGCAGGTTTTTGATTGTAGAACTGGACAAACACAGTAGCGACTCTATGAGTGTGGTCTATTTGTTTCCCTGCTGGATTGTTCGTGAAGCGTCAGCAATGGCCAAATAATGATCGGCTGAGTTCTGAATTCATAAAAGGACTCAGGCTACAAAACATCCACAGGACATTCTAAGGACCACTAGTACATCTAATGGTCTTTACAGCTGTCTTGAAAGCGGGGATTAAAACCTCTATCTCATGTTAAAAGTTTGTTTCTTAAAATAGTTCTGAAAAAGCATGTAGTTTTACTCTAGCAAATTATGCACAAAATGTTTTGTATATCTGTTTTGACAGCAAAGCCAAGAAGACATGGAACTGAATAGAAAAGGAGAAAAAGAAAAATCTAAAGGGAAATAAGGAAATTGTCAGCTGGAATAGACAAAGATGATGAAACTGCAGATTCCAAAAAGAAGGTGTAGAAAGTACACCATAATGTTTCTAAACTGGCTAAAAATGTTAAAAAGTACACTCTACACAGTCACATATGAAGATGCTTAATATATTCACTAAGTTCAATCTATTATGAAAATTTGGCAGTTGAAGTTATTTTTACAGGCTATGGCTGTACACCAGAAGACTGGCGGGAAGAGATATCCATAGAGAGGAAAAAAATCCCTAAGCAGAGTCTTTCCCTATTTGATTTGACAGATGTTTAAAGGCATAATTCCTAATATGACTTAATAGTATTAGTTTTACTTATCAGGGGTCTTTTGATGTGAACAACAGTAGTAATGTCTTCTAGAGTCTAGCTGTTCTGGTGTAAAAGCCATATTCTTAGATGGCTTAGCTGTTTGCCAGGTGTTTGGGGACTCAGTCTGAATTTGATCTTGAAATTTTGCTATTTTAGCAGAGCAGCAGAACTGTGTTATGAACAAAATGAACTTCAGAACACAACTTTTAGAATTAAGTGAAATATGTATTTACACACATTTTAAAGGAAAATATGAAGAGCTGGGTAAAGACTGAGAGGAAGACTGATAAGAACGATACTTTAATATTGTTTCCTGGAGAATCAAACCTCATACTGACGTGCTACATATATGTGACTTTATATCTTTGTCTCAGATGTTTTTCACTTTTTTTTGGCGTTTGCCTCACCTTTGGTCATTCTTGGAACATAATGAGTTATTGAGAAGAGCCTTTCAAACTTCTTTCTGTAACATTAATAATTACTGTCCAATAATTAGCTTGGTGGCACCTGTAACTGTGAGTATGAAAGCATTTTGCCACCTTGGTGCCTTTTCTCCATTGTGATTTCTCAGAGCATGAGGAAGATCCGATACCTTCCAGGGTACTTCTAGATGAAATGATTCTATCATTCTATGAGAAATAATAGTCATAAATTTCTCTGTCCTACTTTATGTAAAGTATCTCAGTAATGGTATAATTTTTATTCTATTTTGAAAATTAATTTTTAATAATTTAAGAAATGCTGCAGTGAATATAAAAATGTATGCAGTTAGGCATCACTTTTATTAACTGAGAGAATAGAAAAGCCTAGAGTGTCTAGTTTAGCTAAGTAGAAGTGTACAAAACAAACAAGAAATACCTTCTTGAATCAAAGACTAGATGTGCTGAAAATGTTCCTCCACCTCTAATTAAACACTGGAGTTTCAAATTCAAGCACATGATGCCTTGCAGCAACATTTCACGTTTTCTGCTTGTAGCAATTTAAAATCTCTGTTCAGAGGACTGTGTCTCAGGTTGTTTTTTAACATCTTGAAAAAGGCTTTTGATTTACCTTTTTTTTTCCCCCCCCCACTTAAAAGAAGTATAATTTTTGTATTTACTCATTATCCAGTGTCTCCATAATTTAGCATACTAACTTTGACAGGACCATAAGTTTGGCATGGGTAAATGTTATTCTGATCTGATTTTAGCATTCAGTTAAGAGGATTTCAATATTTAATTTTTGCAACTGGTCAGTATTTTACCTATATCAATGCGTAAGTGCAGGCTGTGCTGTGCTGAGCTACATGTGCAGCCTGCTGACTTGTGCCACACAGATCCCTTAGCACAAATCAGAAAATCAGCCAGCTCCTTGGAATAGGGGAACCTGCAGGCAGCTCTTGCTTGGTACGGTGATTACACCCCCTGCCTGGCCTCACCTTTCTTTAGCAGTGCATCAAGAAGGTTTCAGGTGAACATCCTTTCTATCTGAGAGTAGAAATGAGATATAGTTGTCTTCTTTGGCAAAAATCCTGTAAAAGTTCCAGTGACCAAAATGGGATAACTTTTCCATGGATGGGATCTGCAGGGTGTGCTGGGCTGTGGTTAGAGGCCCATTTAATGCTGCACAGCTTGGGGATCCCAACATCTGAAGGGTCATATGATTATCTATACTATCTTCCTTTTCTTTTTAGTATGGTCTCAAAAAAAAAAACAGTATCTTGAGATGCTTTATAGAATCTGAGCCCATATCTGATGGGGATCATAAAGAACAAGGCACCTCCTTGTTCAACTTAACCCACCCCTCTATCCTGAAAAGCCAACCCAACAAGCCAAAGCCAAAGGAAAATATGTTTCTGGCATCTTAACATGCCAATATCCCAGCAGGTGATTGGGCTAAGTGTCAGGCCCAGCTCAAGGGAAAGACAAGGAAATGCAGGAGGAGAAGGATGTGGCCATGAGGGCAATTTTCGGGTGATCCTAGGTTGTTGTGGAACCACAGCCTACGTACGTTATCTCTTCCCTTTTCATGGGAGCTTCCTGCAGAGAAATTACAAATACTGTTCTCTTAATCGTCACTTTCTCACAGGAGGTCACAGATACTAAGAAATATGTCACCATTGTACACTAAATATATGGTTCAACAAGATATTAACAGTTCCTGTGAGGTGTTAACTGCTCTTGGTGGAAATCAGAGGAACGGAAAGAGATCAAGTGCTTTGTATGATCAAATCTGTATTTAAGATTTCCCTTTCACAACTTCAAGGACACTAAGATCCTTTAAAATAAAAAAAAAACACATGTTTTCCAGATCACAGACATTTTCCCTATTATATATTTTAATCAGCTTTTGCCTGGTTCTCTCTGTCATTAGGGCCTCAGAGAGGAGCCAAAGGAAATTGAGGTTATTCAGCATTTCATGCAGTGAGGCCCTAAACTTTGAATTTCTGAATTTTCACATAATCACTGTATGACAGATCCCCCACACTGTTTTAAACTTACAGTACTTGAAAATTGTCCTGAGATAATGAGCCAAAGATCAGAGGCGGAGGACTATTGAAGTAGAGTTGAATTTGTCTTAGTATTAAGTGTGTGTGGCCATAATCTGCTGCTGAATTGAAAGGTCCAGAGGAAATAAGTGATTTGTTGTTTTCACCCTATACTTGTTAAAATATGTTAAGGTTTTTTCAGATGGTACATCTAAAAGCACGTCAAATATCTCGTCTAGGTGAATCATATTGCTTAGTTAAACAGAATAACAGTGGTACTACCGGTATTTTGTCAAAAGTTTGCAAAGCTTCCAGTCTAAGATCCTGCATTCCTGAACAAACTTAGATGGCTAAATTAAAACTATTAACTCCCTGCATCTTAGTAGCACTGATATTTTAAATAAGCTGTTCATTAACTAAGTTAGCAAAGTCCAGCTCAAGTTAAGACCGGAATGAGAAAAAACATTGTTACAAAATAGAAATGGAACTAAATGTCCCTGGGAATCATAGACATTGTTTACAAAAAGAATGATTTTGACAGTTTCCCCCTAATGTCTTCAAAGATTGCTGTCTTTTGGTTGCTGTTCATGCATGATCATAGAGTCATAAACTATTAAGGTTGGAAAAGATCTCAAAGATCATCAAGTCAAAGGCTTATTAATGAATTTCCACTGTGAGGACAGAATGGACTTCTTACATCTTCACAACTCATTATGCCCCCAAAAAGGATCTTCGTGGCAGCTTTTGAAGATTGTAGTGTCTCACATGAGTATGCACCAAGCACAACATACTCTAACGTGACTCATGGTATTCCTATTGACTTCAACACAATTACTGATATTCTTAAATTCAAGTGTATTTTGATCGATCACAGCGGAGTGACTTCCAAGGTTTCCATTGCAGTACGCATTGCAGCCTGCCAAATTGCTCTTGGAGATGGATGAGGATGTAAAATGCAGCAAGACTTTAACTTTGGAAGCAAAATTTGCAAACTGGCCAAATATATTAGAGAATTGTATGAGGAACAGTAAATTATGGAAATGTGGCAATCAGTTGAAAGTAATAAAAATTAAATTAAAAAAATAAAATTTGCAATAAAACATGCCTTGTACCAGGTCTTTCAGTTGGGCAGTACCAATGAAAATTTTGTTCTGTTGGCGTAGGAGTATGGTGAAGAGTACTCCTTAATAGGAGAGATGGTAAAAAGAAGACAGAATTCTTAAATAGCTTGTGCTCATAAGTAACAGACCATTAGCATTCAGAAATTAAATACTTATTTGAGGGAGCTTGAGGTTTATTCCATTATATTTATATCTGTAGGTCTTTCTCATAGGACAAAGCACATACCAGCAAGAATAGTGCCAGTAAAGTTTGGACTAATGAACTGCTGAACTAAACACTGATACTGCCAGCTCTCGAGAGAAGTTCTAAGTGTGTTAAAGAGTTAAAGCCTAATAGTGTGTGGCCATATTTTTGTGTCCAGTATAAGAAATTGAAAAATATGATAATCAAAATATTTTGCAAATTACTTAAAACTGGATCTTTGGAAGAGGAAATTGCTTAACATTTTGTGAAGTGACAATGATGTATTTCATAGTCAAAATTCCACATGGCAGTTGCTCTGAGATTCCCGGTACCTTAACAGTAAAATTTCCTTCAGGTAAGGCAGCTGCAATGTTTCACGTCTGGAAACTGGCAGATGGTTAATATTTCTTGACTTGAGGCCACAGATACCTGCTGTTTGATTTAAGGCATTAGAAAAGCTCCAGCATGGCTTAAACTGAAGTTGCTGTAGAATAAATAGCCACAACAGCTGAGCTCTTTTGATTTAATATTGTTTTATTTGCCTAGAGTGCACTGCACTATTTTAAAGTGACACATCTCAGGGTTTCACAGCAGACTCTCCTCCTCTTATTCCAGCATGACTGATCCAATATTTGGTTTGCTGGAAAAAGCTGTTTTAAGAGCCATTATTTTAAAATCCCTACAATGGTAAACACAATTGTTATTTAAAAGCCAAGGAATAGCAGCGTTAGAATAAATTAGATTTATTCTAATAGACTAGCAACCACTTTTTATTAGATTACATAATGGAAATAGGTTTTCGCTTACCAGATCATATAATTCCTTCCTCAAGAATCTGAGATGTGCAACAGAGCTATTCTCCCTATTTCCCTGGTAAACACGAGATAAGCATTAGCAAAGAAGTAATGTCCCAATAAGAATGCTTCCTGATTTTATAGATCTATCTATAGATATAGATATGTCTGTACTTTTTGAAGTATACACAAAAGCTAGCAAGGCTCATTAACAGAGCTTTTAACTAGCTTGGAAGGGGGAAAGGGACAAAGCCAGGCTTGCCAGTGATGAGTGATGGGATGGTGTGCCAAAATTTGAGAACATGAGCACTAAAGGGATCCCTCATTCTGCTTCACGAGGTGTTGGCTGCAGTGTATCCCACCTGAGATGTTTCTACATTAATGCACACACCATGAGGAACAAAAGAGGAGCTCACAACTTTGGCCCAGTCACAGAGATTTGACATCACTGACATAAGTGAAACCTGGTGGGATGAGATCTGTGACTGGAGTACCCTGTTGGATGGTTACAGACTCTTCAGGAGGGGTAGGCAGGGCAGGAGAGGCAGAGGGGTGGCACTGTATGGAATAGAAGGGTTAGAATGTACAGGGCTCAGAGTTCGCAATGGCACAGTTGAGAATCTCTGGGTAAGAATCAAGGGGCAAACAAATAATGTGGGTGTCATCCTGGAAGTCTGCTGTAGACCTCCCAGTCTAGAATTCATTAATTACATCAATGAATTATTCTTTGAGGAACTAAGGAACACTTTCAACTCAGCTGCCCATGGGGGGACTTCAACTTGCCAGAAATTAACTGGGAGCATCATACAGCTGGTACAACCCTGGCCAGAAGATTCCTAAAATACCTGGACAACAACTTCATGAAGTAGGTCCTAAGGGAGCCAACTCAGAAAGATGCTCTCCTTGATCTGCTGCGTGTCAGCAGAGTGGATCTTGTGAATGAAGTGGAGATTGGTGGCTGTCTTGGCCACAGTGACCATGAAGTGATTGAGTTTCAAATCTCTGTAGGAGGAAAAGTACCAGCAAAACCTCAGCTCTGGACATGAGGAGAACAGACTTCAGGCTACTCAGGGAACTAGCAAGTGAAGTCCCCTGAAAAAGTGTTTTCACATATACTAGGGTCCATCAATGCTGGTCACTTTTTAAACTTCACTATAAGGGCACAGGAGCAGGCAATTCCCAAATTTTGGAAGTCAAGCAGATGAGAAAGAAGGCCGGCTTGGCTAAACAGGAATTTTCTCTTGGAATAAGATGGAAAAGGAAGGTGTATGCCCAGTGAAAGCAAGATCAGGTGACATGGGAAGAATTCAGAGGTGGTGCTTGCCACTGTAGGGAGAAAATTTGTGCAGCCAAAGCTGAACTGGAGTTGAAGCTGGCCAGGGATGCGGGGAACAATAAAAAGAGTTTTTTTCAAATATATTTATGGCAACAGACAGTATAGAAATATCATTGGCCCATTACAGGATGAGGATCATCACCTCACAAACAGGGACAGAGACAAGGCAAAGGTATTTGACTCTTTCTTTGCCTCTGTCTTCAACACAGATGATGGACAAAGGGGGTCACAGTGCTCTGAGCTGGAGGACCATGATGGCGAGAATGATCAAATCCCAGGTGACCCTGCAATTGTGCCGGATCTGCTGCTCCAGCTGGATCGCTGCAAATCTGTTGGGCTTGATGGAATTCACCCCAGAATTCTCAAAGAGCTACTGATGTCATTGCAAAACCGCTCTCGATAATTTTCAAGCTGTCTTGGGAATCTGAAGAGGTCTCAGCTGACTGGAAGCTGGCAAATGTTGTCCCTGTTTTCAAGAAGGCCAAGAAGGAGAAACCCAGAAACTAAGTCAGTCTTACTTCAGTGCCCAGTAAAATCATGGAAAAAGTTATTCTGATAAGTATTTGAAAACACCTGGAGGACAACACAGGCATTGGTCACAGCCAACATGGCTTCATGAGGGGAAAGTCCTGCTTGTTGAACCTGATTTCCTTCTACAACAGGGTACCTGACCTGCTTGATCCTGGAAAGCCAGTAGATGTAGTCTTCTTGGACTTCAACAAAGCTTTTCATACTGTCTCTCACGGTATCCTTCTGGACAAAATTTCCAGCAAAGAGCTGAATAACTGTGTTATACATTGGGTGAGCAAATGGCTCACAGGTCAAGCACAGAGAGTTACAGTGAATGTGGTAACATCAGATGTCTTTTTAACATCTTCACTAACAACATGGATGCAGGACTTGAAGGAATATTAAGTAAGTTTGCTGATGACACTAAATTGGGAGAAGGCAGAGAGGTCCTGTAAAGAGACTTTGACAAATTAGAGGACTAGGCAATCACCAATCATGTGAAGTTGAACAAGAGCTAGTGGTGGATTCTGCACCTGGGATGGGGCAACCTTGGATGTTTGTACAGACTGGGGAATGAGATGCCGTGGAAAGGGACATGGGGATCCTGGTCAATGGCAAGTTGAATATGAGTCAGCAGTGCCCTGGCAGCCAGGAGGGCCAACCCTGTCCTGGGGGGCATCAGGCAAAGCATCGCCAGCCGGTCGAGGGAGGGGATTGTCCCGCTCTGCTCTGCACCGGGGCAGCTTCACCTTGGATATTGTGTGCAGTTTTGGGCACAGATATAGGAAATACAGGAAACATTTTAAGCTATTAGAGAGTGTCGAAAGGAGATCTACAAGGATGGTGAAGGGCCTTGAGGGGAAGCCATATGAGGAGTGGCTGCAGTCACGTGGTGTGTTCAGCCTGGAGGAAACTGACAGGAGACTTCATTGCAGTCTAAAACATCGTCACAAGGAGGAGCAGAGGGGCAAGTACTGATTTCTACATTCTCGTGATCAGTGACAAGACTCAAGGAAATGGCATGGACCTGAGTCAGAGGAGGCTTAGGTTGGATATAAGGAAAATGTTTTCCACCCAGAGGGTGGTTGGGCACTCGAACAGCCTCCCGAGGGAAGTGGTCACAGCACCAAACCTGTCTGAATTCAAGAAAGGTTTGGACAATGCTCTCAGGTACATGGTGTGACTTTTGGGCATGGTTCTGCACAGGGCCGGGAGTTGGACTTGATGATCCTGATGGGTACCTTTCATCTCAGTATATTCTGTGACTGTTGCTAAAATTACTATTTTCTGGATTACCTAGCTTGTTTCAGTGATTTCCTTGTACTGCAAAATCATAATCTGTACCTCCTTTTTCTTAAAATCAAATTGCAATGCTGACAATTTGTAGTTCCTGATTTCCTCAGGCAAATTGCCAATCCAGATATCACAATAATGTTTCCAATAGTGACCAGAAAGGATATTTCAGGGGAACTGCAGGCATTTCCAAAGCTGGAATATAATCAGCAGTACCAGCATTAGAAAGTGTCTTTGTTTAGTAGTGTTTATGGCTCAAAGTGAGCAATTTTAATGTTATTTTATAATATCTTTTCCTTCTGACTAACGGGAATGGTGAGTTCCCTGTTTGTTTGGGGGGGGGGGGGAGGTGGGGGTTTGCCTTTTTTTTTTTTGGTGAAATTAAATGTATTTTTTAAAAAATCAATTTTTAAGTTCCTGACTTTCTTTTAAATTGCGTGTCCTTTTACTATGAACAAGTAACTACACTGAAGACAGATAATTGATATATTTAGTATGGTAGAAATTCTGACATTTGAGAAAGGTTACAATTTAGTATTTCATTTTGTACAATTCATGCCCCCCTCCCCACATCCCCTTGTCATTTTTTTTAAATCAGAGGAGTTTCCTATCGCAGTTCTTAGGAATTCTATTATGCCACTATGTCTATGTTCCCCTGAATCCTACAAGCACAACTTTTCACAGGCTGTTGTCAGAGAACTGGGAATTTGTAAACATTACTTGACTTTAAGGATCATAAATAAGGGGGTTCTCCAGATTAGGGGAAGAAAGATATAATTGTGCATATTAGAGTTATCTGGGGAAAAGATGCATTCCCAAGCTCTTCCAAAGGAATATTTGTTCCTAAAACAGTTTGCCATAAGGACAGTCAGCCTCAGGAGGATACGCTACTGGGTCCTTTCACCTGCCCCACATAGAGGATGATTGCACATCATTGTCCCTATGGCCATCACCCTCAATGAGGTGTGAAGCCTGTTGCTGCTCATCCATCTCCCGGTTTCTTATCGATGACATTGTAGTACCTGCTTCTGACTCACTGCTGACCACTTTAAAGGCCCAGTGAAGAGTGAGGAAATAGCAGGGCTTACTCACTCACCTGCAGCATATGACTGAGAAGACACCTCGACGCCTGCTCCCAACCCTTGGAGATCAGGAGGATGGACTGATAACATCCTCAGGGTCTCTGCAGTTGCTTTGCACCTTGTTGATCAGTGATCATGTCTAGAGTATGATGCAACTTCCAGTTTGTGGAGCAACATTGTCCTCAGGACAAGGGATGGCCAGGAGTGGGTACAGGAAGACAGTCGGATGTGGAAGGGTACAGTGGAGGCCTTCTGCCAAGAACTAACCTCATAACTTTGACATTGCTCAACAGAAATGCTTTTCAGCATTGACTGTTCAGCAAAGTGGCTATCATCCCAGAAACCTTTATTACACCCAAAGTGGCTATTCAGCAGCTGACCATTCTGAGGAAGAGAAATGCAAAAGACAACAGCAAAAGCAATCAGTATCTGCAGTCATTCTCCTATCCTGTTCTCATGGGTAGTGTTAGTGAAAAAGATGAGTGACATCCAAAGCTTTTCTCACTTGAAATACCTGAACTATTTGGATTTTGCAAATATGCTACTTTACTCCAGGACCTAAATCACAGGAGCAGACCTAAAGAGTGAGGTCTACAACTAAGTTGCTCTTTGGCCTTTGAAAGAAAACAGGTGAAAATTCACAGTTGTCTTAGAAGGACTCTTGGAAAAAACACGGTGCCTGCACCCTTTGGTTCACCTTGGATTGTGGTCTCTGTTTGCCTACTCATTTCTTTCAGGAAGAGGAACATGCTAAATCAACAATGAAGTGTGTGCTCAACTCATACTTGTGACAATCCGAAAATTCCAAAAGCTCAACTGGGGAGATTTAAGATTTCTTGCCTTTCTACAAACACAGTGTTATTAGATCCAAAGCTCCCAGAGGATTGGAAATTTTGAGTTTCAAGTTCTTGCTTGTCCCTAGAATGACTTTGCCTTTGAGTTTTGAACCTAAATGATCACTTGTCCTGTGTCTGAGGAGGTCTGTGACACACATCTCTGCCACAGAAAGTTAGGATCACAGATAGCCCCCTTGGATACAAAGCATTTTTCTAAAGGGAGAAAAGTCCTTTACGTGGAGAAACCTTGACTGGGACTCCTTTTATTTTTTTTATTTTTTTATTTTTTTTTGAATGACACATACTGACAGATTGCTTCTGTTTTGACAAAATCACATTTTCTACTGGAACCAGGCTGTTAGAAAATTCTCAGCTCTCCATAAGTTAAATTCAGTGAATGGGACCCTCAACTCACAGCTTAACTGTCCTAGTCATTTCATTCTTCACATAATAGATATTTACTCAAGCCTCTCTTCATTTTTGTTGTTTGTTTGTAAACCTTTTGCCATATTCCTTTTTGATGAAGTGGTCAGTGCAGAGCAGTGGTTCAAAGGAGGCTCTCTCATTGGTTTACATAGTGGTGTTCCCTTTCAATACTGTTTTCAACATTGCTCTGTTTGCATGCTAAGATTGTTTGTTCTTTTGATCACTGTCATATATTCAGCTGAGACTGTTATTGAGTTTTTCACAGAAGTTTCCAAGTCCTTTTTTCCCCTCTGTAGTTGCAGATAATTTAGAGTCCTGTAAGGTGCATTAGTAGGTCAGATTACTCTTCTTAATGTCTGTTCTGAGCCCTGCAAGGCAGGCAGGCAGGCAGTGGTGTTGCAATCAGGCTCCCCTTGGAGGAGCACAGCTTGACATTTGGCCTGGGACTCTGCGAGCACACTGTACCAGCAGCCATCCAGGACAGACACAGAGGTAATGTCTTTCCCACAGAGACCTGTCCTCTTTATCATCAGAGTGACCCCCCACACACACCTTTTTCTCGCAATTGCACACTCCAGCTGCAGGTTATCAGAGGAGAAAAAATGTCCTTAGTTTTCTCAAAGAGTTTTGCTTCAGAAACTTAGGTTTCACTGCAGACTGCATGATGTATGAAAAAATTATTTGCTAGTATTACCCTAAAAATCGTTTAATATATAATTGGTCATCACTTTGATTTAGGAGGAGAACTGGCAAGATAACTGCCTTAATTTAAATTGCTAATCTCAATCCTATAAAATTGCCTGTGGCCTTTGCTTAAATATTCTGTTTTTAAGGGACTTGAAGGGTTCCTGGAAAACTAACCTTGTGGCTTCTGTGAAAATGCTCATTTTTGGGGGATTTTGTTATTATTTATTATGTGCTTTTAATTTGCCTTCTATCATCTGTCTGCAAACTATCCTGTGAGTTGAACTCACCATGCTGTGAGTTGAACACAGAAACCAACCAACACAGGCTGCCTGGTACAGGCAAATACAGAGAGCAAATAACATACAGGAAAAAAATGCAAAATATACTCTAACATGGAGTCTTGATTTTTTTTATTTTTTTTTTTTCCACCAAAAAAAGAGAAAAAAGTTTAATATTAGATTGTTCAGCATGGAAAGGCATTTGAATGAATAAATCATCTAGATTTCATAGACGATTTGCTACCTTTAGTAGGCAACTGCTGAGAGATCAGTTTAGCCTCTTGGGCTTTTGCAGTGTAACAGTTTGCTGCTTGTAAAACAAATAACATGGATTAAACTAGATTCATTTTTTCTGGCAGATTAAGCAGCTGTCTTCTGTCAGCTTTCCTACTCAATACTTTTTGCCAGTGCTTGCTCATAAAAGAAATTTGTCAGCTATTAAAGCATTGAAGTAGGAATGATTATTTGCATAAGTAACATTTCAATAGTAACACAAGTTATATTTCCAACTTAACTTTCAATTACTCCCTGGAGGAGTACTGGCCAGGAAAGAGCCTGCTCATCGTAGCTTGCTCAGTCATGTCCTAGAAATATGATTAAAAGCTGGTGTCAGAAGAAACTCTTTCTTCTAAAGGAAGGACATTACACATCCTACTTATTGCTCTTGCAAATGGATGTAAATACAGTATAACTGTTAACTCTGAATAATGTCCTAATATTAGTGGTTAACCGGATTAAAAAAAAGAAACCCATCCAACCCCAGTCTTATCAGCTGTTAATACTAAAATCTCAGCCAGGCCTCCAAAAATATGAAATTTTGGTTTGTTTGGTTGGTTGGTTTTTTTGCCAAGGAATGATCAATATTCAAAATGAGAAGGACTCAAATTAACTTCTCTATGACTCCTGTTCAAACTTCACTCTTCTGATTAATTTATTAATGGCATTGTGACTAATCCAGGCCCTGCCGTCAGGATTGCTGAGGTATAGCTTAACAGAGTTTAGCAGATAAGCTTGTTAATGAAGCAAGAGAACTGGCAGCATCCTGCTCAGCCTCTCTGAAATGCACAACTTGCTTATTTTACATGGGATTTTCTGTAGCTGAATGGAATTTAAATGTAGAAATGTGAAGTTGATAGGGTAAATGCTACCTTCCATTTAAGGTGACACGTTCCTGCTCTCAGGTTTCTCCCCTCTCACCTGGCCCCAGGAATTTCACTTACAAGTATAGAACAGCTATACCATTTTCAGGGGCACCAGACAGGACAGTTGTTTTGGTTCAGTTCTTAAAAGGAGAGTTTTCTTTGTAGTCTGAGCTGTAAATTAGATAAAGAGAAAATTCTAGGTAGGGGAAAAGGCTGCAGCACTCTACAGTTACTCTTTGAGACACAATCCAAGGATGGAGATGTGGAGCTATCCTATACTGTTTAGGCTGGTGGGAAAGAAATGAGGTCTCAGGGTAACCTCCCACATACTGTGAGGAGTGAGAAGTCATGAAAATTCAACCTTGTTTCTGGAACTTTAAACCACACTAGCCCCATTAATTGAAGTGTAACCAAGATAACCAAAGTGCCAGGTGTGGGCCACGTAGAGCCAAAGAATGAATCATGGAAGTTATTTGGTAAATGTTGGAGGAAAACCAGCTGACGAGTACTCCACCAGATAACTCAAATTAGGTACTACCTGGCCCTTTAGTAACTTCTGGTTTATACAGACCCCAAGCAGGAATAGACATCTGAGCTGCTGTGGGCATGCAGTGAAAATACACTGGGGAAAGTCCTCAGGAAGAGCTAGATGGGAAACTGATCAGACAGGCAATGTGAGAAAAGTAGCAGAGCTTCTGTACCTACTCCAGAAGGTGGAGGTACCTTCTCTTTGTTGGCACCATGTATTCATGGTGTATTCATGATGTATTCAAGCCTTTTGTATTCAGCTTTTTCATAAGCTTTCTGTCTCTGGTCAACTCAAGGTTTTTAAAGAGCTTTTCCTGGAAATGCATTTTGAGATTGAGGAATTCTGTGGGTTCTTTGATAAGTACTTATTGTGAAGTGGGTAGGGGTGGAAGAATTAGACGAAGGAGTTTGGGGATTTTTCCCCCTTGTAGCTGGTGGCCTACTTTTTCATGGAATTTATAGGAACTTTGGTATTTTGTCATACTCTTGTTCTTTTGTTCTACAAGTTTTTTGGCAGTCAAAACATTATTTTGCACAAGATGGCAGCAAAAATCAAAAATTATATGTGTCCATTTCTTTTGGGAGTTTCTTTCTGAAAGAAGATTGAAATGTAGAATAAATCATAAAAAAAAAAAAATAAAAATAATAAAAAAAACCCAGAAGGTAACTATTTATTTACAATTCTGGGTCTTCAAATAAAAATAAATCCTGCTATTATAATCGCATAAATTGAGCTGCTAGGTAGTGATTGGTCTTACTCTTTCTCACTGTTCTCTGCCCTCGATACCCCATACTGAAGCAGAGAAAAAAAGGCTATTGTACTTTATCCAACTTTTTGCAAATGTCTACTGTCACCATCACATCAGAACTTAATAAATGAGAAGTAATTTTCATTTTTTCCAAAAGAAAATAGTTCAACAGCAATGGAGATTTTTTTTCTGTGGCCTATCTCCTCTGGCCTTGCCTGATCCTCTCCTGTGAGACTCTACTATATATTTTATGAGGTTAAGAATCTCAGATCTTGCAAGGTTCTTCATCTTGAGTTTCCACAGGCAATCATTACAATTATATTCCTTTCTGTCCAGCCAGTCTTTTCTGTTTGAAAGAATCACTCATGAGCTTAATGCTGTTATATAATCTCAACTTCAGCATTTAAGACTCCAATTTTCATTACATGTTGTGGGCAAAAGGATGTGCTGGAAATAAAAGTGCTAGCATTGGTGAAAAATGGGGAAAGAAAAATGTAGGATGCTTGTATTTGTTCTGTTGTAAACCAAAGATTGAGAGAGAATAGAAGTGTAAATCTGTCAGAGTGAAGAAAACAAAAACCCTCTAGTGAAGAGGTAATCAACACAATGCAACTTCTTTGACAAAACAGAGACAACTAAAGCACAGGATTTAGTTCACGTTATACCAGGTAGGCACAACCCACATATTCCTGTGAACCAGGAAGTAACTCTACAACACAGTGACCTTTTCTTATCAAGAAATAGTAGCTGAGGTGGGTTTCTCCAGCATGAACTCCACTGTCAAATGCTGCCTCTTAAATGCATTGATTCACTATGCATCTTAGTCTGCTCTTTCCTCCTTCGTTAGTGTTGATGGAACCTCACCCCACCAGAGTGGGCCACAGACTATGGCTTTCCTGAATAATCAAAGTTAGAGCTGTCCTGTACTGCTGCTGCAATATGACCAGGAATAATTTATTTTTTTTCCCCCCAGCTGCTTTAGTCTAGTTCTATTTTCTCTTCTTCATCATCTTAATAATTATCCAGAATGAATACATGCCAGGTACTACAGTTAATTGTATTCACTTCAACTAAACAGGACAGACTACAGCATGCAATCTTAATTATATGTCTATTTATTAACACCTTGCAATTTTTGCATGAGGAAATGTAGAAAAATGCCAAATATCAGTTGCAAATTGAAACTATCGAGGTGTAACAGCATGTGGGAGAGAAGCATACTTTTGCCTTCTCCTCTTGCAACGAAAGAGGTAACATATGATTGTATATCTTTGTAATGGGATATATTTTGATAGTAAAGAGTTTTTGTGGCAACTGGATAAAGCGGCAAATAGACTGAATTGTTCAGGTTAGAATAAATGCCCAGACTTCTGTATCTGTGCACCTCACTGCAGGATTATGCACTTGTTAGCAGACCCTTTCTGTTCCCCCAACTATTTTAATCCTTTTGACTACTGCCTGTGCTACTGATTGGAGGTATTTATAGGCTAGGATAGATATACTATGCGGTTTCTGAGAGATCCTTTGTTGCTCGCTGAGTATGTCTGATGTGTCAGGTTTGCTAAGTATGCACAGATCAAAGGTGAACTTAACACTGAACTTACTACCATGTATGATTTATCTGAGGAATACCTGTCTTTTCAGAAGTCTCATAGCCTATGCTGTTGGATGTCTGAAAAAAAATGCAAGTATCACAAAAACACCAGGAAAGTTACATTCTTGTGTTTTGTTTAACTTGTGATGGAACATACGAGTTTGATGTCTTCTGTGGGGTAGTTGATGATAATGCCTGTAGTTCTCCAGTATTTGTCCTCTGTTTCTTCGTGCAAATAAATCTATGTTATCAATTTCTGCTCTTACAGCTTCACAAGAGGTTTTTTTTTCATATCTATATTATACAAGCGATCACATACTTGACAATGAACTGTTTAGTTATATGCAATTTGTTCTCTGTCTTCCACGAATAAGGAGTAATGGGATTATAAATTCTTATTTTTCCTAGAATAATGGAATGGTTTGGTTTGGAGACCATAAAGACCATCTAGTTCCAGTTCCATTAAAGTTTGGACAAGATCTTTTACTGCAAGGTTTGGGGATGAGTATCAAGAACTGTAACAGAAAATGTCACAGAATTTATATAGCAACCTAGTGAATTAAAAGGAAAACTCCCATTTTTGCATACAGTTAAAAAAGGTGTTCATGGATACATTGCCCTTGTAGAATAACTGTCAGAACTAAGAAATAAGCAATATTGTCTAATTTGAATGCCTTTCTTCATCTTTTTTTTTTTTTTATTTTTTATTTTTCATAGCTAAAAATGGCCAGTGGTGACACAAGTTGAAACTATGTGCTTTTCTTTAAAAATACATGGTGACATTTATTGTCATGGGGTTTTTCATCTTCTGGGACAGGCTGGGAAAGATTTTCTTTTTTTAGAGCTGAACTTAGTTCTCTAGAGTTCTATTCATTTGCTCACATAAAATGGTACTTCAGAAATCATTAACATGTTTTTATGAGATTCAAAAGCAAATTTACTTTCTAATGGCAACTGCTAGCTCCCTGGCTTTGAAGTGCTATTATTGATATTTGAACTGTATATGATCAATACTGTGACATTTCTATGGGCCCGGTTTTGGATCATTAAAGCTGTGAAAAACTTTGCTGTTTATTCCACTGAGCATCAAAAGATCTATACTGGATCATGCGTATAGTATTAATCTCCTTTGTAACAAGAAAGTACAGGATCAAAAAGTATAGCTTTATAGCTTGTTTCCACCTCCCACAATGTTTCAAGCCTTCATGATTTCTGCTGCTCTGCATTTGTAAAGTAATTATTTAAAGCCTTTGATATTTATAAGAGATCTGAAACATTTCTACTTATTAATTATTGATTCCCCAAGTGATTCGATCCTACCAATTTTTAATAAATATTTAAGAGTTCTATTAAATACAGAAGGTTGGCTTGGTTTTGGTTTCTGGAGTTTTTTGTTGTTCTTTTTGTTTGTTCTCTTTTTGTTTCTTGCTTTTGTTTTGGTTTGTTTGTTTTTTTTTAACTTTTGCCTTCATAGTTTTGTAATTTGAAGCAAAAATACTTTTAATAAGACTCAAAACATTTTTATCTGTGTGTATTTTAATGTATTCTATGTATATTTGTCTTAGTGCTGGTGGCATGTCCTTGAAATTAGCAAAACTTATCAATTGTTCTATCTCCAAAAGTATTCATTAAACTGAGTCCAATCCTGCAGCAGTTTGCACATGTCCATAATTTCACACAATCAAGATTGTGTGAAACTGTAGAGCGCATGGTCTCAGAAAAAAATGTGAAGGCTAATGAGTGTCTTTATACAGTGTGTTGGGGGAAATGGAACTTAAGGAAGTGAATTAAAAACCACCCAACCAAAAAAAAAAAAAAAAGTCATGAGTTCAGTTGGATCCCAAACCTAGAGCTGGTGGGAACCAGTAAATGCATTTAATATCTGTTTCCTCCATGGAACTTCAGTGCTGAAGTCAGACCATTCCTCGGAAAAAGACATAATTCTGTTTAAAATTCAGAAAGTGGAATCTTATCTAGAAAGTAATCCCCTTTTTATAGTATTCTCTGAAAGGCTCGTTAAGAGCTAATCATCGAATTTTCAATGCATGACTGCAGTAGAAGGATAATGTAGTGACAGTGTTGTATTGCCTTTTCTCCAATTATTTTCCAACCGCTAAAAAAAAGGAATGTGGAAAATATGGCTTTGTTATCTCATCTTCTTTTTCATGATACAGGATTGACTTAGCTGGAGAGAAAATAAGTGATAGCCAGGATACCAGCACACTCTGCTGAGAGTCCTCTTTCCACCTCCTTTGTGCCACTTTGGAGTCTTTTACCAGTCACAGAGAGGACCTTCAGCAATTGCCTATTGGGGGCTCAACAAGATAGAGAGACAGCTAAGATTAATTAGCTAAGAGGCTAAGAGGCTAAGTACAAATATACTCACCAGGTACAGTAGTGTATCTTCTAACCCAGCAGTTGCCTGTCAAGTGTGAGAGGTATAGCCTCTTCCGTATAGGCTAATTATTCAGGCTATTGAGTTGCTATCTTATCCTCTGCTTTTATTTTTTTTTTCCCTTGAAGTTTTTACCCTTTTATGTTAGTATTTTTCTCATAAACTGCTGATGTCCTTGCTGTCCCATCTCAACAATATTTTCACCTCTGAAAATGCCTTCATTTTTTCTAGCTAAATTCTAAATCACTTTTTGAATTTAAAGGTTTGAGACTGGGAATTTGTAGGTGGCTCATTTTCACTGTCAAAGCTTCTGGATGAAATCAAATATGTCAACCAGGAAGGGTTGCCCTCTTTGATCCTGCCATATGGGGGCACCTAAACCCCCTTTTGGCTCTTACATTTGTGTGCTGAATCTTCTGAGATGCTGATCCTGCTTTTGGAAAATAATATACAGACACATTTTAAACTAGGCTGAAAATCACTTTTTTTTTTTTTCTTCTTCTTTTTTCCTTTTCAGACAGTTAAGGCATTTTATAGCATAATTCTCTTTCATACCACCATCAACTACAATCCTGTATTTCATGGCACCTGTCACAGAGCTATTCTTTGTCCTCTGCTACAAGGTCCTTGCCACGGTGAGCAAGATGCTGTTGTTAGCATCTAGGCATTCTAATGTTATTAGTACTTCTCTTTAAAAATCAAAGCTATCCTTTCCTTGAGAGAGACTTAAATTCATGAAACTAAGCTCAAAAAGGATGTCTAAATCATGTAGTCTTACCTCCTCGGTATGACAGGCTATCAAACTTTACACTGTTAGCTTACATCAAACCCAAAGATTTGTTAAGACCTGAAGTCATACACTGCTTATGGTAGAATGTTATCTGTAATCCAGCTCGCTAGGTCACTTTTGTTTGAGGTCTTTTACTATGCACAGTGAAAACAGGATATACATAGCTTATGAGCTTTATATCCTTTCATGTGACTTTTTTCCTCCAAAATCCTTGAGCCACTCACTATCTCAACAAGTACTCTCCATTTCTCCTTTTATTATCTGAAGTGGTTTTAGCTCACTGATTTTCTTTCAGCCTAGCAACAGTGCTCTTGTCACATCTAAGCCTTGGCCACAGAGCCTTGCTCTGTCAGCCGAAGCCCCGTGCAGAGTCGCAGTATCAGAGTCCACCCAGTAGGAACTGATTAGGTGAGACGAAGTAGAGAAACCAAGCAGTGTCTGACGTTGCAGAGCCATGACAATTTCCCACTTGAAGTCAGTATTTTTTTTTGTCAGATTTCATAAGGTTTCTGTTACCCTTTTTAGAAGATGTTTTGATTAGTCCAGAGACAATTAAAAGATTGTTGAAACCCTTCTGAGTCAATAGACAGTGTATCCTAAGGATGTAACCCACATCTGAGTTCTGGGACACAGGTTCCCAGTATTTGTATGTATTGTAACAAACACTCTAGCGTTGTGATCATTTATTCAATGATTCACAATCTTTTTCTAACAGTAACTTTGTAGCTTTTTATTGCTCTCTTGTGAAGTTACAGTGTGATTTACATCTGTTTCTGGGACAGTATTGAAAACATTTGCTGTATAATTATTTGTATATACTCTCTTTTGATCTATCCTTTCCATAAAGACATATCCATAATTAATGTCACAGGTCTGTATTTATTTCCAGAGATAAGGAAAATATTAATTCCCTTAGCTCATTTGGACCTGCAGGGGAATAGCAATTTTTAGATCTAAATAAACTATTCAGCATTCCCCTTTGATAATTTTTTTTTTTTTTCCAGAGCAGCTACTTGAATATGTACCAAATGAACATATTTAACACTAAAATTAACTACATTCAGACAACTCATCTGTTTTAAAAAGCCCTGGGACACACATGCACATAGATCTTTGCAACTGAATGTAAGCAAAAACATGGGAAATGCACTCACTGAGTATAATATTGTAATAAAATATCAGGACACATAAAAACCCCAGTCACAAAGTTATTGGTTTCATATGGACTCATAATTAATTCATAGTCTGCCTCAAATGTGGCTGGGGTAAAGGACATAAACAAGGAATGTGGGGTTTTGTTGTTTTCCCTTCTGTGACTTCTTTTCTACCAGATTCAAAAAAAAATGAAACCAAAGCTGGCACTACACAAAATTTAATTCAGATGAAACTTCAGACATTAAAGCCATTAAGCATGCATTGCCTAAATAAAAAATGAGATGTTTGCAGGCTGCCTTGCTATGGTCTGCAAGTCTAGTACATAAAAAATCAGTCCAGTGAATTGTCGAATGCTACTGAAGGAAATAAAGAGAAAGCAAACCTCCAGTGCCCCTTTATTCTCTTACAATTACTGTGTGGACACAATACCCCAGATAAAATAGACAGTTATAAGCCAGAATGCAGAAACAGAATGATTTTCTATACCACTAAATTGTTGCAATACAATTTGAAAAAAAAAATAGATGCAATATTTTAATACTTTAGAAGTGTTTACACCATTTCAGCTTTTCATCCAGTAAATGAAGAACGACTTTTGTGTCTTCCCTGCCGATGTTAGTGGTAATCATACCTTAGAGGTTATCTCTCTTTAGCATGTCCTAGGAGTCCAAACCATGATACTGAGAGAGTAACAAGGACTGGTTTGGATATCTTCCTGTTTAGGCATCAGTAATGCCTTCTAACTGGAATGAGATAAGTTCAAAGCATATAAATGGCAATCTACAGAGCAAGACAACTGTCAGTTATTTCAGCTTGCTATACGTAAGCCTGAATGTCTACTGAAAATGATTAGACAAATATAAATCAAAGCTCTGGAGAACTACTGGCATGACTGTGACTGCAGCTACAATGACTGTAAGTATGACTAACTACAAAGTAAGCCAGTGAATTTTAAATGTTCTTAATCAGCTCTAGCTTTATGTTCAAATCCCACAGTGTGTATGAGGGGCTAGTGGTTGAAATAAACATTTAATTATTATTATGTTGTAGCCTGAGCTCAACTGACTCACTGCAGCTGTGCAAATTCGTAAAAATTAGTTTAACTGACACTGTCATGAGATCCGTGGCAGTGGCTGAGAGTAGTTGCAATCAGGTCCGTGTTTCTGTCTGATTATTTCCTCATCTATAAGTAACACACAAAGGATGTTAATAAAAAGAAAAAAAGAAAAAGGCTAGTGAACAGACCTTCCCTTAAAAACTTTTACTGGCAAAAATGACACAGTTATGATGTCCCTTCTATCTCATAGAAGATGATTTGTGCCAGAGGTCACCCAGTGTGAATGAAATAAAATATAATTTGAAAAAAAAAAAGTCTTTATCTAAACAGAAGACAAATCCAACTGTATTTGTGTGGATCTTTAGGGAAATGTTATGTAGAAGATGTTTGAATGATGAGAAGAGAAGTTATAGAATGATACTTCAAGTAGCAAAGGACACAAGATGTGCTGTACTATAAAATCTGGTTTTATTTTCACTAGTGCTTTTGTACTGGCCAACTAAAAACTATTCAAATGCAAACTCCTCAATATGGAAGGGGCAAAAAATCCTTAAATGAAACTTCAGTAAGGAAATCTTTAAAAAAATCTTCATGTTCTTTCGTTAAACCTTTATGATTTTGATCTTTTGTATTTAAAGAGAGAATCTTTCATCTGCGTTTTATGTTTCATGTGAGAAGTTCTGTGTACTATGCATAACAAATAATGAATTTGCATGTCAGGCCAAGAATTAGAAAAAAATAGAAATGTAGAATCGAACAATCATAAAATATACTGAGCTGGAAGGTACCCATCAGGATCATCAAGTCCAGTTTCTGACCCTGTGCAGGACACCCCAAGAATCACACCATGTGCCCGAAAGTGTTGTTCAAATGTTTCTCGTCTTGTCTCAACTTGAAACTTTTTTTCCAAAGGTTGGCCTGTTCTTTTTTATACTTATATGTGGTACCTTTTTGCTGGCACAACATTAGAACAAACCATGAAACTGGAGTTGAGAAGACCAATGTCTAAAGAGGTAATTTGGTAGAGAACTGTTTTATAAGACTTTAGTTGTACAATAGTAAGGAGTCTTGAATTAAAGCCTAACCATGAAAAAAATTAATAAATTATAACAAAGCTTTGGTTGTCAATTCTTTCTTTAATGATAAATTATATGTATGAAGATGTACTAAGATACAATTCTTTGCATAAGTTACAAACCCTACTGTTATCTTGTACTCTTTTCTTTTTTTTTTTTTTTTCCCTGAGTGAAGGACTCTATTTAAATGGGCAAATGGGTTATTATTATTATTATTATTACTATTATTATTATTATTTTCTTCTTCCTGGAAATCAGCACACTAGGTATTTTGTTACTCAAAAATGCCATGTGAGTTACATGAAATCAGCCCTTTAAGGAAAGCCAACGTATATCTGAAATAGAAGGTATATATTATTAATATTAATAGCTTCCATAGATCCATAGCTTACCTCAAAAATGAGGACAAAAATCTTTGTGTTATGTTTTGTGTTTGCGTTATAAATAACTAAGGATGCTGCAGCTTAAGTCTGAGACAGAATGATTAGGCTGCTGAATTTACTCACAAAGGCATTGTTTAATCCTATAGGTATTGCTAATAGTATCCTTAGATCATCATCAGTCTTAGAGAAATTATCTTTTGTTTGTCAGCTACTTCTCTGATTTACATAAGTTCTTCTGGAAATGTTTTATCCAAAGTGATAAATGGACTTACCCATCTTTAGAACTGGAAAGATCAACACTGGAGAGAGGTAGTAAATTTAAAAATGTAAGAAGAGGAAGTTTACATGCACACATTGAAATATATAGTCTGTGTAGACATAGAAAATCTTGGATATTGAGAAGGTTTGTCAAAGTCAATGAGAATAGCCAAACGTTGTAACTGTGAGCATGTAGATAAATCTTTTGCACAATTCAGGCCTTTGTTTCCTGCTGAAGTGATATATTTGAGCAAAATACACCACATCACTTTGAGAATTTATTTAGTTCAAAATGAGTTGAAACCAAAAGGAAGTCATCTATTTTATACTAGTTTTAAAAACTGAAAACTGGTTGGTTTATTTTTCCTTTAAAATGTAATATTTACTGGAAAAAATCAACACTTCTTTTTCCTCAGTTCCTGCCTCCCTCTTCACGTAAATTAGTGAAAAATATTTTCTTAACAAGACACCTTTTTTTTTTTTCTAAGGCACCTTTAAATTAAGGTTATATGTTTCTCTTTTAACATCTATAAATAAGACTATTTAGACTTTATAGGTTTCAAACAATGACATAAATTCTAATACTTCCCTGAAATAATATTTCTCTATTTTTGCACATTGACTTTTCGCGTCTTAGATTCTGGCCTTTTCCATGCATGCACAGTGCCAGAAGGAAAAGGTGCAGTAAGGAGAGGACAGTGTGTTACACAGGCATATGGACTTATAGGCTGGTGGACTTAAGATATTTGCTATATTCGTTGGAGGAGGGAAGCAAAAAAATACTGAAGGCTGGCCTTTAATTGACAACAATCCTGAGGAAACTCTCAACACTTAGTTTAAGACCACACAGACAAACCTTGGAGAGTGAACCATGTCAGTCTGAAAGTAAATCGGGCAGGATATTTGTGAGTGATGCTTAACTAAGCCCAGAAAGGACAGTATGAAAGCTGAAATGTCAGCTCCTCTTTGGGCTGTAGATGGCTTGTATCTCTGTTAATTATGTTAACTGTTGAATGATAATTAATTTAAATGGCAAAACTGCAATCAATTTTTGGCAGATGTTTAGGTTAGATAAGTGATAGCTGGAACTAGGCTCCCCTGTCTCTGAGTTAATGAACCCTCTAAGAGGAAATATTAAGCTTGCTCTGACAATGATAAAAAGCAGTAGCTGAGTGATGAAGAAACCATAGCTAGTAGCCGGCAGTCTGCACAGCAGCTTTGCTCAGGAGGGGCAGAAGGAAGAACTCTTTGGCTTAGAGGACAGGGAGCTAAGAGACTGTGTACCCCCTGGGAGCAGAGGACAATTCTGCAGCAGTCCTGCACTTGGAAGAGCAGTCGGCAAGTTTGCTAGAGGCAAATAGCTGAAGGCTTGCTGTGTACCTGTGTCTCAAGGCCATGTGAACAGGGTGTGAACAGGATTAGAATGACCCTTATAAAGGGATGAAGTCTTACCATGCCCAGGTGAAAACAAAGGGCAACAAAATGCACTGGAAGTACATATTGAGGAAGGTGCAGAGCACCTCAGATCAGTCTATTCCTGTTGTCTTGATATACTTGGTTATTTTTCATGTATTAGTAGTAGCCTAATCAGTGTAGAGCTGGGTAAGAGAAGAGCGATCCTAAACGTCGTTTCAAAAGAGAAATTAAATTAATAAAAAGTTCCAAAACCTAATAAATTTTTAGCTCAATAAGCAGGTAAAAGTCCCCCAGCAGAACCAAGGCTGTTAGACTTATTGTACAAAATGCAATAGATACTTTTGTGGACAGCCAAATGCCCTGCCAGTGGCAAGGACTCCAAGTAACACGTTACAAAACAGAGCTTCGGAAAAAGGTGACAAGTGAGGTTCACTTTGGACTGCATTAAGTAATATAAGGAATGCATCCAACATGACACAATATCAAATTTTGAATTGATGTGAACAATTAATGAAAGATATCTGAGTCACTTTTGACAGTTCTCTGAAATCATTGTGTTAACATGCAGCAGTACCAAAATGGTCAACAAGATGTTGGGTATCATCAAAGAAGACATGAAAATCGAGACAGACTTGAAGTGCTGTAACGAGACAAAAATAGTCGGAAAAAGGAAATTAGAACTATCAGTGGGATAAAATGGCTACCTAATGAGGAAAGATGAGGACCTCTGAGCTTAGAGAAGGCTGAGGAGGAAGCTGGATTTGGAGATTTTATTTGTTAAGATCCTTTATACAAGAATTAGAGGGCACTTGAAACTGGAAAATGTTGATTTGAATGGATAGAAGAAAGTAATTCTTTATACACAAGGCCATGAGCCTCTGAATGTTGCTACCACAGGAGACCATAGCAGCAGACAGTATCATCAATTAATAAAAATAAATTAAGCAGATTCATAGAAATTAGTTCTGTTAATGGAAAATGAGAGAGGAAGTAAGATTGCACTGTCTAGTATCACAAGTATAGCAGTTGCAGGTTGTGGGAAAGTAGAGAGGAAGTAGACACAAGAAAATTTTCAGACTTGTCTCCTCCCCTGAAGTTTTCTGTTGCCATTGTCCGAGACAGAGCACTCTGCTAGGTGGAGAAGTTGCCTGAACCTGGAGGGTACCTGTTCTGATGCGGTTGAACTTCAGCTGGACTTTTTGGACTAACAATAAATACAGTCAACTTTTCATGAGAGAAAACTGTAAAGTTCTAACCTCTATTTGAAGCCATTTTAGGATGTGACCTGGTCCATTTGTAAATGAATGCTCCAGAACAGCTCCTCGGTGTTGAAAACAAAGAATGCCTTCTTGCTGTGTGGTCTTCATAAATCATGGTATTCTAGTTTTGGGTGCCAAAAGTCAACTTTATCTTGTGTGCTTTCTGTACTGAAATTAGAAGACAATAGCATGAGTACAACACAGAGGGTATATAAGAGATGAGTCACTTAAGCAGAGAAAAGATACCTAGATACAGGCAAAGAAAGGTAAAAAGATAGCAATGATAAAATACACTTTAACAACACTGGAGAGAAGACGTGGATATATTTGAAATTTCATTATGTATGTCATTAAATTTTCTAAGTTTGTTCATCTGTTGTATAATTTTCATTTCCTGTGATTTTCCACACTCGCACATCATACTAGATAGAAATGATCCTTCCCTTTTCTGTTGCCATTGTGAAAGGATATCTACTCTGATCCAGGAAAGAGTTAATTCCAATACTTTAGTTGTACACCGAGTATTTTTCAGGTCACTTTGACAGCAGTACTATGTTTTAAACACTGCAGTAGTGACACAATAAAACTTAATTGCCACAGATGAAACAATGCAGTGTGTATACCTATAAACTAAGCAAAATCTTCCCACAAATATTTGTATTTTGTAAATTTATGGCCATCCCTTACTGGCTGAGCATATCTTAGTTACTTCACCCATGCATGGAAATTATTGCCTTACAGCTGTATAAACAGTGAAAATCAGGTTGACTGATTGACTAATCTCTTCTTGTGTTTGTTTATGTTAATAGGTTTACTCACTGATGCTATCCAAATGTGGGCAGGAATAGACTGACTTTGTGATTTTAAGCAGTCTTGAGTGTAGTTAGCTTTTCTAGAAAAGTCCTAGATAAAGTTGCAAGACCACACACTAGAGATTCAGAGGGCAATTGACTCCTTGCTATTTTATACCTACTTCATAATTCTTCATTGTAATGGTGAGACAAAGTTTTGATAAAATAATTTGGGTAAGAGAATCAATGATTTCTGTACATAGAAAAATGTTGCTAGCTCTTTAACAAGAAGCCTTCTTCAGTTAAGCAGACTTAAGAGAGACTTGTCAAAACATGCAGTTTTATGGAGAGAGAGCCTTACAACAATAGAGTTGAACAACATTTCTGTTTCCTGACATAAAGATGAACAAGTGATTCCTATCTGCTGTCTATAATGAGTTCAGTGAACTTTCTCTGTAGCTGATAATGAGATCCAGCTGATAAGAGTTGTTAGTCAAAATGGTGGTGGTAACTGAGCTACGTGAGGTCATTGAGAATAGTAGGATTAGTGTTCCTTCTTTCTTCTGAGGAGCAGGTTGAGGGACCAGAGCTCTGTGATTGCTGGAAAGTAGTTAATGGGCCTTTAGGAAGCATCTGCCTTTTGGAGGTAGACCCCATGAGGCATTAGTACAGGATCAAGCAACAGATATATATGTGGAGTTAGAGTGTAAATTTACCTTGCCTTTACCTTTCTGGACTCCAGCTGGACTTCATAAGTATGATAAAACTGTGATGTATTCCCACAGAAAGATCTGGTTTCTTTGTTTCTCTTTTTCTCTAGAGAGAAACTGCACTGTGTATAACTTGCCTGGACGACTGTTCAGGATCAGCACAGCCTAATGGAGATGGAATGGAGATATTACTTGCTGAAGGATATATCTAGGTAAAACAAACAAGAAAAAATCCCCAACAACCCACCCCAAAAGGCCTAGTTAAAGCTGGCATTCATGAACTAGTGCTGTAATGATAAGGCTAGAACATGAGGCTTCTGAGCAGTTGGAGAGGGGTTGGTAAAATGTTAATAATTGAAATGTCAACATCTTTAATATGCAGGATGTACTATCAAATAAAGTGCAGGACAAAACTTAATGCCAAGGACTGAGGAGAGGTTAAAACATCCTTATATGGTGTATCTCTGGGAACATTATGATTTTATTCTGTGGAATGAAGGCTTAGCCAGACTGCTTGCCTGGAGAAGTCATGAATGCTTTTCTTCATACAAATCTTGGGCAGAAACAAGAAGAGGAGAAACAGAAAAATCTGGTCACCTGACCAGGAAGAAACCCTTGAGGAAGACAACTGAGGAAGCTTATTGGAAAGCTGCACATAGGGTTTGCACAGAAGAAGCAAACGATAAAACCTACAGAGTGGCATTTTCTATTAATATAAAATGTTTTGGTTTTGAAAAAGAAAATATTT
The DNA here is from genome assembly GCA_035583185.1 of Anabacerthia variegaticeps. Taxonomy (NCBI): domain Eukaryota; kingdom Metazoa; phylum Chordata; class Aves; order Passeriformes; family Furnariidae; genus Anabacerthia; species Anabacerthia variegaticeps. The sequence goes on along the minus strand of JAWWEW010000041.1, from coordinate 42,443,778 downwards.
TATAATATCTCAATATGTGATTAATTTTTGTGGAAATCTCATGCTGGGTTGCCAGAAGAATATAACTTCTGCTAGTGTCAGTAAGGGGAGGGAAGAGGAAAGTTTCTCAAATACAGACAGAGGTTTTTTGTATTTTCTAGGATACTAAAAAATGGCTCTCATCTAGGCAGCAAGAACAGGGGAAACACCAAAGCAGTTTATGCTGAAAACAGTCAAGGTGTTCAATTTTAGAAAATACACAAAGGAAAAACTTCTCCTTACCTTTGTACCTATTGCACATGTTACGTTGCACATCTTGGGATGAGGGAGGCAAAACTGTTTTTTCAGGTGCTCTCCTTGCAGTATTTGAGCACAGCTTTAGCATAATTGACAACCTGTCCCTGCACGGTCCCTTTCTGATGGAGGCAAGGAAAACGAGATGGTGGTGTGATTGAACAACAATCCTGCAGCTGTGGAAGATTGCCTAGAGGAGGTGGGCACAGGCTTATGTAACTCAGGAAAGAAAACAGGGAGTGACCACAGCTATTTCAAAGAAAGCTGAATTTATGTGAGCACAAGGCCCACCAAAGGGTGGACTTTGGTTTAGATCAGCTGGTTGTATTTGTTGACTGGATCAACTGGTTGTGTAACTGAGTATTTTATTTTATTTTCTTCCTAAATTAATACAGAATATGTTTTTCTAAGCTAGCCAGATCAGCATGGAAGAAGGGTGTAAGTTGCTCAACAGAGTATAAACACTGAACAGCCAGGAGAATAAACTTTGAAAATAGAAATGAACTTGAGCTGGACTCAAGTATTCCCTCGTGGTGACCGGGCATACCCAGTGCCATGATGACAAACATAAAGACCAGTAATAGAAATAATATTTGCGTTGTGATCCAACTGTATGCCAAATTGCTATGTTCTGCTTGTATTGTGATTTCACTACACTGTCATATCCCTCTGCTGAATCAAAATCTAACGTAGTATGAAATATCTTCAAATCACTAAGTTTTGTATTAAACATTAAATCCTTCTCATGTGAAATGTTTACGAGAAGTTTCTTGGAGAGTAATGAGTTCTGACAGGGCATACAGGATAAAAAGGTGTATGTTCAAAGTCTATTTTTCACCTCCTATAGACACATATAATTCTGGGGAGGGAGTGGGACATCAGTGAAATTGGTGGTGTGTTATGTTCAGATGTAATTTCTTGATGTTACTTTGTGTTGAAATTTATCTTGTTCAGAAGACTGTTTTTTTGGTTGTTTTTTTTTTTTTAATGCAAGTAAGAGAATAGTTCTCTGAAAGTAAAAGAGAACCGGTTTCTGACAAATGAAGATCACTACCTTATATATAAACACATTTAGCTTACCACTAGGTGCCCCCACAACCATAGGAATGTTAATTGTAAAAGTGATACAATGAAATGTTTTGAGGAAAGTATAGGTAGTTGGAAATCTTTCTGACAAGTATTATTTATGCTATAGCCTATATCAAAGATTTGGGAATATTATAAAATTGTTGGGTTTTACTAGTTATGTGGCTTTAAAGTGCTTTCTAAATGCAATTAAGCTTTGAGTTCTTTCCTATCTCAATTCTGCATCTTGAAACAGCCCATTATCACCACATTTCTGTTTTTCCTTTTGAATGAAAATGCAGCTGTATGTGTAAACGGTTTGCAATTATTTTTGTATGTCAGTAATGGCACTGCATGGTATCAATTACTAAAAAAAAGAATTATTCTTCTAAAATTGAAACTTCTATCTGAATATTTATTCAGGGTCTTATGTGTTATTTCTTTTTTTGCTGGGACAGGATAGCTGAAGATCAGGAAGATGAAAGTTTTAACTTCTGTGCAACCAGCTGTACTTGTGACAGCTTGGAATGGTTCAAGTCAGTACTGACTAGGCATTGAGATCTCTAAATAGAGTTACATGTTGACTCACTAGATACACTTGTTACATATTATATTTTGCTGAGTGGTGGACTACATTAAAGTGTAGCAGAAAAAGGTTTTAGAACGGGAAAAAGTATTTGGATTTGTCCCTGTGTTTACTCTTTGTCATGTCTTTTATAAGCTGTATATATATATTTTATCAGTATTTTGTCATCATCACTTCTTAAGGCAACAAGGAGTAATAAAATTTTACAGAACCATGAGATGAGAGATTTGAGGAGAAGAACAGAAGCATTTGATTCTGGGTGAGCATCACTTGTAGACTTCAGCTGTGAAGGCTAGAAATCCCAGTCAATGCAAAATAAACACTTCTATTTCCAGATATAGAGAATAGACTCTTATTCTGCATAGTCCATCAGTCAAGAACACTGTTTAAGAAAACAGCTACTTAACTATTCTTTGTGTTTGAAAATGTGAATGATTAAGATGGTGGCTGCACTTTGATTTGCATACCGTAGATTTTAACTTCATAGTGGATAAAGGAAAAAAAGTCAGCTTCTCACTCGCTGCTCTGTACAGGCTGAACATCTCAACTAAGGACCTAATTTGACAACAGCACACCTGGAATAATACATCTGCAATACTTGTGTGATTGGTATATTTCTTTCCAGAACAGAAGTGGTTCCTGATGCTTCTCACAATTATACTTTGATCTTTCATTCTCCTTCACTCCAATTCCACTAAGCAGCCCCATCCTTCTTCCCTCATCTTGCACTCTTGCTGTAGTCATCTCTGGTCCCTCTGAGGTGGGGGAATCATGTTGAGTGATGGGCTGTAGTGGTGGTAGAAGGAAGGGCTGTGACTGGCATCTGTTGCAGGGAGGGAGGTGAACTGCAGGAGATGGTACTGGGGTAATATTGTGAGGCTCACAGGCTCAATAATACAGCATTATTCAGACTTGCTGAACTGTTGTTGGCTTCTCACTTCCTTCAAGGAATGGAACATGTCCATGGATTGGGAGATCCAGGAGTTTAACCTGGATGGCTGTATGGAATAGGCACAGTGGGCCCGGGCGTGTCATTATACTGCTGCCTTTGTTCCTTCTAGGGATAAATGTGTTTCAGGGGGTCTGTTTTTAGGGGTGGGGAAGTAGTAAGTGGAGCTGTCAGAGCTGAGTTCCACCCCCTCACTAACGTAGGCACTGAGGTTTCAGTTTGTGTTGATAACTCAGTTAAGTTTGCTGTTCAACTCCTTTATCACTTCTACTATGTTTTTTTTTTCTTTTTTCTTTTTTTTTTAAGCTGAAAATTATTAATCTAGGTCAAAGGACAGAAGTTGTGGATAACCCACACCTGGGAGTGTGTAAGGCCAGGTTGGGTGGAGCTATGAGCAACCTAGTCTAATAAAAGATGTCCTTGCCCACAGCCGGGGCAAGATGATCTTTAAAGTCCCTTCCAACTCAAACCATTCTATGGTTCTGTGATATTGGATGGTCTTTTCCTACTTCAAGAAACATTCCTGTAGACCTTCTTCTGAGTAGTCAATGTTGCTTTTCCTTCTGCAAGTAGTGGAAAATTGGAAGGAACTGTTAAAATGTAAGATTTAAAATAATAGTTATTTGCTTGAAAAGTTGTTATCACAAAATATGAATTTATATATTTGGGACTAAAAGTGAAACCTAATATAATTTCCCCAAACTTGCTTGTGTATTCTTTAAAGATGCTATGTTCATTTCATGAAGGGAAAGCAAAACAAAACAAACAAAAAAAAAAAACACAACAAAACAAACAAAGAGAAACCCAAACCAAAAAAACATCCTTTTTTGTCTTAAGTCTGTGAGAGTAAGAGAGCTTAGAGATTACAATTCAAAAATTATTCCTCTTTCAAGAGTTTCAGGAATTTAAATTATCTTATTACATTAATTGAATTACTTCTATCCTCTAACTCTTACTGTGAAAAAGAAATGAAAATATCACAAGGAAAGACAAAGCCTGCCTTGTTATATGTGTATGTAACCTTCCTATGTAGTGGGGTAAAGAGGTAGAAGGTATATATTGTTGCCTTAGTATTTCCATTCAAATGACATGGAAATGTCCATGGAAATTCCACAAGTGAAATGTTTAACAGGTGGGTAATTAGTTCACAAAATAAAGATGAGCACCACAAATAATTAGCTATGTTTCAAAAATTTGTGTGAATTAACCAATATTAGCAGGTCTAGAAGGAAGAAAAGACAGTTGGATAGCTGGAACAGACAGACGATCATCTGCAGTGTCATTGCAGTTTGAATTTTTTGTGTAATATTCCTTGTAATGCACCTCTAGTTTGTGGTTTTCTTTTGTGGCTTACCTCTTCTTGCTGTGAAGCTTATGAAAGGTTTTGTGATGAGCAGATTGATAAGACAGGTTACCTTGGTGAAATTTTTCATTCATATCCTAAAATCACATCTATTATGCGACAATAAAGAATTAACAAACTAAGAGTTACCATTTCAGTTTTTCATGCTGCGTAGAAATGGACTGTGTTCAAAAATGGCTTGAAACATTTCATCTAGCTGTAGTGCTACTGCAGTCAAATGTAACAAAATCTATTTGTATCTCAAGGCCAGAGATTGCTTGTTCACTTTCTGTGATGTCTAAAATTACCCCCTTTAGACTGAATCATGAGAGACATTGTAGGGCAAGAATACCTAATTTCAGAATCTTTGAAAATGTAGCTATTCCTTGTTCTTTGTTTTCTGTGCCTCCCACACCTAGCTCTCTATGAAGAAAGGCCCTGATTCCTGCATCTATACTTGTCTCTCTTTCCTACCATGTGATTGTTTAAACTGGGAATCACTAAAAGCAGGAAACACAGTTTTTTAAACATTTGTACTGGAAATTTAGTAAAAGAATCTATCTTTAAGGCTGTACTGCAATGATGATTTCTAGATAGATAGTATATAACTCTGCCCAGTAGAGAGGGAAGTAAAAATGTGGTAAATAATGAAGAGGAAGTAACAGGTGAACTGCTTTATATTGCTTTTCTAGTAAAACGTTCTGTATTTAGCCCCAAAGTCTTACTTGCCACTTCACCTAAAATTGAGCAAAAATGTCTTGGTGTGTATGAAGCTGCCATCTGACAATATCCATATGACTAGATATTCTATCTCATCATGCTTTGTACTGTGGAAATGTCAGTATATATTAAGCATTGCATTATCAGTCATACCATAATATTTATTTAGACAAAATACATTGTTTCACTCAATTATATAAATAATGGTAAAAGAGACGAATTTCAAGTCTTTATTTTGCAAGAAGCCATTTTGGACAAAAGTGTCCTCTCCTGAGGAATTTTTGTTGTGTTTCAGGCCTTAATTCAATAATTTATCTCCCTGAACATATGAAAATGCTGAATATTTTAGAATTGGAAGCCTTTTCTTTATTCCCTTTGCTTTCTTCAGTTCAGTGTTTTTAGGCTTTGTTCTTTGCGTCACTTCTGACTTGCATGTTAGGACTTCTAAAGAAAGATGCATCTTACCTTGGGAACGCAAGCAAACTAATTTTCCACCTAATACTAAAGTAAAATAAATTACCTTTTGCTAGGCATTTCTTGTTGTTTTGATTTCCTTGAAGCATCATAGGGAAATAATGAATACAATTTCTTTTGTAATGGGTCTGACCAATACCCTTAATCAGTAGATAAAATAGAATAAAAAAGAAGGCAGAGTCCATCAGGTTGTGTTGTACTAAATATCACTAGAGAGAATACGTGTTGAGAGCGTGACTTCGGTCGCTTGTGAGCTGTTCTTCATTCTTTGTCCAACATCCTGTAATTTAGACCTAGGGAGTGAAATCAATTTTGCTTGCAGGTCTACTGGTTGCACAAAACCGCACCATCATTACAAAGGGAATTTTCTCGGCTCTCGTCAATGGACTGTCAATGGACTGTTGTATTGCACGATCTTGCACACCTGAGATTAGGAAAGGAAGGGAGGAGAAAGAGGTGACTTTTCTTGCAGCTCTTTCAGCTGACACAGAACCTGTGACTGGAAGGAGCCCAGAGGAGAAGTGCCAGCCCTTCCAGCACAGCTTCCCTGGCTACCACAAGGACTTTGTAAACAGGGACTTCTGGCTCTGCCTTGTAGCTAGCTGACTCATATTCCTCCTTACAATGAGCACCTGCACATTCGAGTGGCTGCTCTGACATGATTCATCCAACAGGGGAAAATATGTAAAAAAATCATAAGCAACACAGAAACAATGTGGGGCTGAAATAAATATTTACTATCCTTCTAAGGGCGTAATATCTGCTCTGTGAGGGGGGAAGAAGAAATCGTTGATTTGTGTTTCAGTTCTTGATTATTTCTGTTCTTTCAATTTAGAATTTGCACTGTTAGTGTCTCTCACTATCTGTGTATGGGTTTTGGGTGTTCCTGCCAGCCTGATTTGAATTTCATGTGGGGGTTGTTTTATTGGATCATGCATTAAGTGAAGATAAACCAGCAACAATGGCTTCTGCAGAGCTGGAACTTTAAGGGAAACGAGATTTAGCTTTAGTGTCTGAACAGAAACATCTCAGTCGTTAAAGTGACTGGTATCTTTAATGTTTCCCTGACCTAAGGATGCATTATAGTTCATAAGGGATAGCAAATGTTAAAACCAACACAGACTAATATAACAGCTTTTTCTTTTTCTTTTTTTTTTTTTTTTCTGCTTAATGTATGAGAGACATATTGCTTCAGTAATCAGTATGTCTCTCCGTGTCCTCATAGTTGTACAGTATCCTGAAGGATTTAGGAAAATGAGCAGTTTGAATCATTCACTGTAGGCTAAACAGAACTATTGTAAACGACAAGTTTACAGGAAACTATCTGAATTTTCTAATATTCCTGTGAATTTCTACTGTTTTCTCTAGATTTGTTTTTAATCAATGTCGTTATATATATATGAGGAAAAATATGTTTATAAGCATTTTGAGCATCTCTGATTAATTAGCACATTCCTCCTCACAATCCATTATGGGGTTTGTTTGTTCTTGAGTCTGTCTAATGATAATGAAAAGAGTTATTCAAATACTGGATCTAACTATTACTTTTTTGGTTATAAAACTTAATCTGCGGTAGTGTCTTTAAATTTCAGAGGAAAGTAATAATTAAAGAAAACCTTCCCTTATGTATCTGTCTGAACTTTCTTAAGTGGTAGCCCTCATGTGCAAAGGCAAGATCAAAGACAAAACTATGGCTTCAGGCAGGAAGACTGCAGTGTATAGTCTTTAGGGCCTTTCTGAAATGCAAACTGGTATGTTGCGAGTAGTGATGATTGGGAGATCTGGAAAAGCTCACTCCTAATCTGAGCTAAGGCACTAAAGTTTGGGTACCTGTTGTTTGTCATCTGGATAAGGCACCAAAGGAAATAAGCTGTACTTCAGTTCTTGGTGTTTTCAAATTAAGTCTCAAAGCTTTTGGCTAAAATGTTCCTTCCAAAAAGGTGAAATACAAAGAGGTTAATAGAGGGAAACATAAGGTGGAATTTGATTACTTAATAACATATAGGACACCAGATCTTTGGAACATATCCAGTCTTTGGAGCAGAGTTGGAGTAGTTTAGGAAAAACAAAATATATATGTAGCAGTTCTAATGGCTGAGGAATTTGAAAGCCAGATAGTTGATGCTGGCATGTTATGGGAGAAAACCTGACTTCTGGTAATGGTGACCCAGCTCAATGAAAGTCTTAGAACTTTAATTTAATAGAGTTGTAGTCTGGGCAGCTTGTTGTTATCTTTAGTTGCATTTTGCAGCCCTACAACCACTGGGACTCTGCAGTTTAAATCTCACCAAGCCCTTACCCTAAACCAAAAGGCATACATGATCTTCTACATTTTGTAGGCTTTCAAGGAGAAGATGGACTGTTAGACTCTGCTTTACAGCAGAGTCATGCTGTTTATTGTCCACCTCGAGAACACTGCTAGCAAATCCTTTTTCCAGAGAAGATATTTAGGTTGGAAGTATTGAACACTCTCTGTGGCTTTCTGCTTCAGTAATGGCTAGGCTCTGACTGGAGCTTGTCAGGTTTTGTGGCTTCTAAACTCCAATGATGAAGGTACTTATTTGTCTCTCTCCCAATATAATTCTTGTAATTTCTTCTCCTCTTTGGCTCAATGAGAAGATGCAAGTCTATGCTTCATCTTACAAACTAACTTCATTCTTCAAAATAAACATTTTACTTTCTTTTGCAAATTACCAACCTTTAGATCATTGTCTGTTTAATGATTCTGATGCGGAACTTCCAACTGGCTATACAAGTGTTTAAAAGTAAATTCAACCATTCATGCCTTTGCTAGATGAGGTTATTTGTGGACCAATGATAGCGGATGGTATTGTTCTCTACTCCTTCTCAAGAGCAGCTAAGTTCCAGAACTTTACAAGTCAGTACCAGAATCAAGCTGTCTGCATAGTTACAACTGAAAACATGCATCTGCTCTGTATCAGAGGCACAGAACAAGTTAAACACATGCATAGCTATGTAAGCCCTACAAGTGACATTAAAATTGCATTCACTTACCTTTCATATATTTCATGACTTTTTGTAACTACTCAGTGATTTTTTTAATATCTCTTGTTTCTCTGCTTTTCTGTGCTGTTTTATCTTACCATTTCACTTCATTTTGTAAGTAAATGTGTTGCAATATAACAAGACCTGCTATACAAAAATCTGTTCTTTTGGCAACTTTTTAGTTGCCTATAAACCAGTCCTAGACACATTGCTAGGAGATGTACCCATATGGATATTTTTAAGGAGGCTAAGGAAAAGGTATTGAAAGGAAGAACACCAAAAAGCTTAGTCCGTGTGTTTCATGGTAATATCCTCACTGTACAAATCTGTTCAATGAGAGAAACATTTATTTAGAACTGCCACTTCTTGTTTCATTATGTATGTTTATAAAAATTCTTGACAGTGCCCTTCAGACTACTAGAATTTGTCTTCATTTTCTGGGAGAAATTTCAAATTTGATTTATTTGTATAACACTTCTTTGTCTCAGTGCTTCATATTCACTTAGATTAATCTTCTGTAAACTGGAAAGTTTATTACTGTTTTTTGTTGCAGTCCATATTTAATGTGCTTTATTAGGGAATAGAATTTGGTGTTTCATGTCTAATGTCATTTAATATCTTCTAGCTCAATATGACTTCTAAATACTAGTCTGAATAAGCACAAAAAAAATCCTGAGAGGAGGTCATGTAAATATATTTTTTTTATAATGTAAAAAAACCCCAAACATCTCAACGTAGCTGAGAAATATGTAAATGAATTTTTATTTTCTGTCAAATTCCTCATAATTTCTTTAACAAATTGTAATTTTTGCTTTCTGCTGTTACTTAAACTTCAAAGGGTTCTATATTTTGCATATTCTTTTATTTGCCTCATTAGATGTTTACAAAATGTTAGTTTGGGAATGTTAATTTCTGGAGCTGATGAAGATCTGGCCCATTTCCGAATGTAGGCTTATCATTCATGGGGCATTTTGTTTACATCATCATTTTGCTAGATAGGTAGATCTAGTTCCTCTTGAAGGGTGTTTGTTCCCTTATGGTCACATTTGAATTTAGAGGGAAGCAGGCAAAGGAGTAGCAAGATATAGTGACCATAGGTTTAAAATTCCTCTGGAGCAAACTTTTTTTTTTCCTTTCCATTTGGTCTTCATTTGCAGTAGCTGATAAAAAGAATAATGTGGAAAACTTACTCACTAGGAAAACTAATTATTCCTTTCATGTCACCTGTTGGATTTCTGTAGTGATTATGAAAGAACAAGCAGATACATCCTGCAGTTGACTAAGAAACTGTGCTAGCTCCCAGATCCTCCAGCAGTGAACAGCGTTCAGTCCTCCTGAAGCTGGAGATGATTGAATCCTTATAGGTAGTTTGAGAGTCTCTAGTGTGGATGAACTGTTTGTTTGGGGGCTTTTTTAGGATCAGCATAAATGATGGCCTCTTCATGAGCATTTTAAGGTAGAAACGATATTTTCAGTCTTTGTACAAGCTTTTCGTTAATTGTTGTTTCTGCAGAAGCTGTAGACGCTAACATAAGACGTGGGGTATGGGTACAGGATGTGGAAAAAGGATGTTTGATTAAACAGGGAGAGGGGAAAAAATCCTCTAAAACTAGACTCTACCTTCTGAATGTCAGGAAATGGACAAGAATAAGGTCCTGGTCTCTGGGTTGTTTGAAAACACCTGAAAAGAATTTAGGGCTTTTTTTTAATGTAACTAGTTACAGGCAGTCAAGCATCTCAAGAGAAAGTTAATGTTAGATCTAAAATATCCTGAAAGGTCCAGGAGGGGCTCACAAATTTTAACATGTTTGTCAGTGACTTGGACAGTGGGATTGACTTCGCCCTCAGCAAGTTTGCTGACAACACCAAGCTGTGTGGTGCAGTTGACACACTAAAGGGAGGGGATGCCATCCTAAGGGACCTGGACAGGCTTGAGAGATGAGCCTGTGAAAACCTCATGTGGTTCAGCAAGGCCAAGCACAAGGTCCTGCACATGGGTCAGGGCAATGCTAAGCACAAGTACAGAATGGTCAGAGAATGGATCAGGACAAGCCCAGGGGAGAAACACTTTAGGGTTTAGGTGGATGAAGAGTTCAACATAACTTGGCAATGTACACTTGTGAAAAGGCCAAACACATCCTAGGCTCTGTGTGACCAGCAGGTTAAGGGAGGTGATTCTCCTTTTATGCTCTGCTCTTGCAAGTTCCTGGAGAGGAACTTTTCACAGGGACATGTAGTGACAGGATAAGGGGGAATGGCCTTCAGCTGAAAGAATGTAGATTTAGATTAGATATTAGGAAGAAATTCTTTACTGTGGGGGTGGTGAGACATTGGAATAGGTTGCCCAGAGAGGTTATGGACTCCTCATTGCTGGAAGTACTCAAAACCAGACAGAATGGGGCTCTAGGCAACCTGGTCTAGAAGAAGGTGTCCCTGTCTGTGAGTGAGAGGCTGGAACTAGATGATCTTAAAGGTCTCTTCCAATCCAAACCATTCTCTGATTGTATGAAATCAACTTGTCTGTGCAGCCAGTTTGACTGGAAAAGAGGACTCTTTAGAGTCTCCTTAAGAGTCAGCTTTAAAGAAATGTGGGAGCAGGCTATGGACAGTTTAGAGTGTATATTTGTAATATCAAAGGGATTACTTTCTGCTTTTGGGCTTTGACTAAAAAAATGTGGGGATACTTTTAAGCCATTTAACAATTACATGGAGTTCTTGACTTTCCTGTAGGCTAAAATTGTTGTCTATCTTCAAGGAGCAGGAAGATTAACATTTTGAAAGAGGTTCTGAAGTGATCTTGGATGTGAAGAACAAGTCATGTTGTTAGTGTTTTGACTTTTCTTTGGCATTCTGCTTGTCATAAAATTATTGATCTTTAATGGTAGCTAAGGGAGAAAATATGAACCGTATGAAATAAAGTACACATAACTGAGTTTCCATTTATATACCAATGCACACACTAAATAATGGAGCACTGAAGAAGAACAGAAAATTAACGTGGATCCATAGAAAACTATGGGATGTGACTGGCTTTTTGACATGCTTTAAAAATATATATGTATATATATATATATATATATTGCTGCATCCGGTAACAAAGCTTTTGTTTGCTTTTCTATAAACTATTTTTATTATTTAGAAAAAAGCCTAATTGCAGTTTATCATGCATAGTTACAGTTGTAATTATTTCTCTTGACCTTTTTGTGGGATAATTCAAAACTCCAGCTGTTCTCAGGGGTTACAAACACAGCTCATGTAGTCAATAATTTTTTTTACATTTAGAAAGTCTTGTGAATTCTAAGTAATGAACAAAACTCCTGGTCTCTCTATGTGCACATTTCACATATTTTCAAGCAACTGTATTAAGATTCTACTCAACAATATTTCATGATATAGAGACATTACTGCTTGTAAGTATGTTTATCAAAGTGCTCAGTTGTAGGAAGGCTTTCAAAAGCAATACAGTAAGCTTGAGGAGGATGTATTTCAGGTAGTTTTATATACTTGGCTCACGCCATTGTCTTTGGATGAAACCTCACTATACACCTGCAGAAGTAAGTTCTGGTATACAGAACCCCTGGAGGATGCAGCTGAGCCCCTCCACTGAGATGATGGTGTCCCTGGGAAAACTCATTTAAGAAAGGACAAAACCACTGGAGAGAGAAAGAGGACTGAGGAAAAAACTGCCTGAATGCAGTTTCAGTATGTTACTTCAAATATCGGTCCCGAACCAACTTTTTTTAAAATATTCCATTTGAACATTGGATTGATAGAAATTTCAGTTTAATAATTGACTACCATATAATTTGCTAAGGTTAAGTTCTTGAATGTATGTGTTTTGCAAAAGGAGCCCTTCAGATATACAATGATATCACCAATGATATAAAAACATGTTTCAGCTCTGTGAGAAAAAAACATGCTTTTAAATTTTCTTCAGTTTTCATCTCTCCCATACAGATATATTTTCTGAGAAGACAGCATCTCCAACTAACATTCCCTATGATGTGTCTGTCTTAAAAAAATAATACTTCTTTTCAAATCCATCCTTTTTTTCTCATTTTATACTGAGATTTGTTCAGTTTCTGACAGGCAGTGCTGGCAGAGGTTCATTATCTGCTGCCCAGAGGTTGCCCCACTAAACCGGTAAGAAAAAGTTCACCATAATTTGATTGCTTCCTCAGCTGGGCAGAAAGCTCTGACAGTGGCTCCTGGCCGTTGTTTTCACTAACATAGCAGGGGAATCTGTTATCCTGCATACAGCAGAACCATTGAGGTGAAAAGGCTAAATTCAAGTCCCCCTTTTGATCTTCATTTTAGAGATACTGTTACTGTAAGATACCTAATGATTAGAAGAATCTTTAATCTAATGAATGTGTTTTGTTTTACTTTTACTGCCTAGTCTGAGATCAACCCATCAGTAATACAGATTTTTTTTTTTCTTGTTTTAATGGTGTGTTTGATTTGGTGTTCAGTACATCTGAGTATTTACATTATTTTTTAAACTTGGTAGGTCATGAATTATATTAGAGTGTTTCTGAACTTAAAGAACTATGAAATATAGATTCTGAATAACAGGCTTTCTGTATGAAAATACAAAAGGCAGATAGTAATGCACCCATTAATTTATCTGAATAGCTATTCAAGGAGCTCTAGTGAAGGATGAACTCAAAAGCTAATTGTACAGACAAAATAACTAATTTTTTTTTTTTTTAAGAAAATAACCAGATGTGTTCTTGATGCTTATCTGCAAATTTTGTTTAAATCAGAGAGCCAAAGGGGACAAATAAAGTATATTTACAATTTTCAGTAAGCTCAATCCTATGACTACTGTTTCACTAAGCAAAAGCGTTATTCTATCAAATAGGCAACATCAAAAAGCACTAAAAAAATTACTTGGAAAAGGAACAGAATAAATTAATCTAGTTGAAAGCAGTTTTGTGTCAGTTCTGGAGCTTCAGAAAGAAAATCAATGAATAATACCTCACCCATGGTCCATTAACTTCGGTCTATTAAGGGAAACACTGAACAAGCTCAGATTGTGAGATACTGAACTCTAATCTTGATTTTTAATATATGATACTAGGCAAAGTTAAATGTCTAACTGCCAGTTGCTAAGAAGCTAATATAAAATACAGGCTTACTAATTGAACTACTGGAGAAAATACCTTTTGCTTCAACACCCTAGCGTGAAATACTGGAGAATAGTGGGTTTCTGATAGAAGTAGCTTTGATGAAAACGTTTCCTTTAAGAAGTCATGTCAGCTTGGAGTTTCCCCACACCCGCCTCATCCAAAACCGAATATCAGGCTATTTGTAGAATATGCCATATGTTATGTTTTTCTTTAATGTGTGTGAAAAATGTTACATGGTACAAAAAATTTGGACAAGAATTACTTTCAGTTTTGCCAGTGCATAGAGAAGATACTTTAGTAGAATCTGCAGAACCTGTTAATTTCATCACTTCAGTCACTCAAATTCTTTTGAAATACGATCAAATATCATACTAATTGTGAAATGCAGTGCATTATAAACATTTAGAGTGGCCAATGTTTATTCCACCCATAAATGTTTTAATGAAGTATTGTTGTGTCTTGACAGGAATTTGGAGCTTAGAACATGGAATAAATAAAACATATAAGTAGATACATTGGCCGCTAACTATATCTTCAGAAATGTGCCATAAAATTTCTGAACTTTCTCATGTCAGCATTGTGTTATATTAAAAATAAATAAACTGGATGACATACTTATGGATTTGGAGTCCTTTGGGAAAGTAAGTGAGAGAGGGCAGGCTTTTTCCTGAGTGTGAGACTTTTTCTTGACTTCTAACACTTCAGTGGTACTGTAAAAAAACATCTCATATTGCTGCAGTCTGAGAGATGCTATTGCTTGTGATACCACCTGTTGTATCACATCTAGAATGCTGCATCCAGTTGTGGGCCACCCAATACAGGAAAAGTATTGGTAAACTAAAGAAAGCTCCAAGTATGAGGTGACTGAATGTAAACTTGAATTCGAAGTTCCCTTAGACCAGTTCCAGAAGAAATCTGTCTCCCACTTGTATGGACAGGTATACTTTAAGAGAAAAATTATGTTCATTAATTTAACCTAATAACTATCTTTATTTGAGAAAAATGTGTGATCTACAGTAGAAGTATAAGTTTCTTTGAACAGACCTTAGTTGTTAGACATTAACGATTGTATTTGCAGAGAAGTGATGACCAGTGCTAATAGAAAAATAGAGCTTTAATAGCTAATACATAGCTGATAACAATTATAAGTCTTTAGCAAGTCTTTTCACGTGTGATCTTCCTATCAATTGAGTGGCTGACGGATGCTTTTTTTAATGTATAAATTAATAAACGAGTAGATAGAGAGGCAAGACAAGAAGAATGGCTCATGCTTGTGGAACAGTAAATCTAACTTGGTTATTGCAGAGGAAATGCCTCAAAGTAACTATAAGCTGATGAAAAATATACCTCATAATAGTACTTCAGTTTTTCCCCCTGATAAAACCTATTTTAATTTGTTGTTGTTTCCTTCTTTGAGATTTACTGGTTTTCACATATTCCAGGTGATCAGAGTTTTGGGTTTTTTCCAACCCCTTTTGATGTTTTTACCTTTAACTTACATTAGCTGCAATAAATCAAGTAACACAATGTGACTTAATATTGAATGAGATGAGCAAGCCTCTGTAAGGACTAGAAAGATGTGGTATGAGGGTGTGCTTTAACAGATATATTGACAGATTTTTTTAATTTTTTTTTCATATCCATTCACATAGCTGGTATCTTCAAAAAAAAAAAAAAGAGAAAGCTTGCCTAGTTGACATCTGCATATATTATGAAACTACTCTTTATTTGTTTCCCCGTCTTCCATCCATTCAATCAGATGTTTAATCAGTCAGGCTGTTTGTGGCATTTCCATGCCATGTATAACAAGAACGAAAAAGGAAAAGGACAACGTCTGTTGTAACAATCTCAAGAAAGAGTACACTTCTGAAATTACTCGATTTCAGAAATTAAATAGGACATCTAGATAAACTTAACAGACCAATGCTAGTAATATAATATAACATTGCAGTCACATGGAAGTGATTTCCAGAAACAAGAAAAAGAAGTAAGTGGGAACAGGCCAGCATGGATTTACCCAGAATAAATCAAACCTGACCAACTTGATTACTTTCTGTGAGGAGATGTCTAGTCTGTGGAACAAGCGTGAGTAGTGTACGCAAGATACCATCAATTATTTCAAAGATATACAGAAGTCAGTATCTTATCAGTCTCTATATGAATTTCTAAATCCGTGTTCTTTATCTCCCTCCTCACATACATCATGGTTACTCTTAAAATTTTCAAGGTTTTCATAGTATAAAAAAGCATGTGTATTTGCACACATGAGTATAAATTCACATGACAGTGAATAATGGGTGATTGTATTTTCTGTGCAGTTTATTGTGCTCTCTGTAATGTCAGTCATTATTCTATCTGACATGGATAGCATTTTCAGATTGATGTGTTTAAAATTAATGAGGCATTTCTTTTCTCAGAGCGGAAGGTAATAAGGAACATTCTTCTGTATGAATTAGGTAGATGAATTAGTAAAAATCAACTTAATTTTTCGAATTTTGTGATTTTCTTCTTTCTAGCAATGCATGTTAACTGTTAGCAGCAGTGACTAGAATACAAAATTATAATAAAAAAATTTTAGAGAAGTAAAATATTGATGTCATTCTTCAAGGATAAAAAAGGAGGTGTTTAATGATATGCATCATCTTTTCAGTGTAGAAAGACAAATTTTAAAAGTAGCCAACTGTATATATTTTCCTTCTTTTCATAGGTATGGCAGTTGCTGATTGCAGAGAATCACATATGGAATGAGTTTGACTGAGAACGTACAGATTCTGGAATTACTTGAGATGAAAATTGACATTCACCTTCAACTCTAAATGGCTTCAAGTGCAGCTCTTATTAAATGGATGACATGAGAAGGGGAGAAAAATTTGAGGCAGGAAAGCCTCGAATACAGAAGAATAGAGGGTATTTGTTATTTTTATTTTTGTTGTTTGCAAATAGTTTTACCAACTTTTTCCTCATTATAGTAAAATTTATATATAAAAAAGAGTCAGTATCTTCACATCCTGTCTCTAAATGTCAGTCTTGGAACTGAAATGCACCCTATGATCTCCTAGTGAGGTTAGTTCATGTAACAGATACACTGGACTATTGTAAGTTCATGCAGTCTTTACATGTAAAACAGAATGCGATGGCACTTATAGGCTGTATGCATTCTGTAGTTTATTTTTCTAACAAAATTATTCTCTGAACATTATTTACTTCACTATATTTGCACTTGGGAAAAACTATTACTTTCCATTTTTTATTGTTTTCATCTGATGATCCTTTTAATAGAGGATCTCTGCTCTAGTTTCTTGATTTCAGTAAAGCAGGACTGTTTATACCAGATTAATCTGGAAGTGTTCTTTGGTATTTTGGGAGATTCAATTCAATTATATGACAATCCGTGGCACTAGTTTTGAGCATAGCATCTTCACTCTTAAAAAGCGTCTCCATAATTATTTCTAGCAAATAAAACAAGCTCAGTCTGGCCATGTGCAGAGGAGCTTCTCTTACCTGCAAGTACTCAGTGGGTTCATTAGCTTGGTTATAGTGCTATATTAGCTACAGTTTCAGGTCTCTGACTAGGAGCTGGCTTAGGGCAATAGTGTGCCCAACAGGCATGTTTTTATTTAACCACATACATATTCTTATGCTTACATTTTTGCAACAATAGGTGGAAAAAATAGTTTCATTCTTGTAAAATAATTCATTCGCTATGCACATGTATGTGTACACATGTATATACACTATATACACTTGCAAGCATATATTGGACTATTCTGATCTGGATGATAAGGTGTTGGTTTTAATGATTTAGGCAATAATGCCACTGTTCTGACATGAAAGGGTGAACTGTTAAGCCAGTAGTATATTTGTATATTAAATTATTTGCACAAGTGAGGCGATGGTATAGGATGGAACACATACCAGTCTTATGAAAAGGCAAGTAAATAATCTGTTTTTCAAGACAGAAGTTCCAGCAGAGATGTGTAGGATGTAGTTTGAATGTTTTACACACATGGGTAACAGTCTTGCTAGTGATAATGCAAGTTAAATTACTTCAGGTCTCATCTTTTTCCATCACCTTCCAAAGTGTCCAGAAATACTGACAAGTTATTTCACAGTTTATTGGGAAGGAACTGGAATAAGTCATGCAAAAAACAATCATAGGATATGTTTCTAGAAGAGTCTTGCAACAGCAAGGTGCAGTATCAGTGAGGAAATGAGGACATATTTACTCTCAGCTCTGGCTTTTTGTTTTGATGGCCTACACTAAGTAACCCAGAGCACTCTAATCCTCTGAGCTGCCTTTGTAAGGAAGTAATGTCCGAAAAGATGACATGCTTAACTTCCATGAGGTATCTGACTGAATTTCTTTGCAAACTTGTAAACTTCAGAGAGAGTAATGTTTTAAAGTATTTTTAATAGCTTTTTTATTCCCTTAAATTGCTTAAAGTTTTTAAACGCTTATGCTACCTAGAAACTATATATCATCTTTTTTCTCATCTTTCTTGGTCTTCAAAAGCTGTCATTCCTTTCTAAATGTCATCTTCTACATTCGCCAGCTATACAGACATAAGTGCAGAATAAGTCCTATAGCTGCTGCCTATTAAATTTACAATGAATTCAGATGATCCTGTCATTGCAACACATCTGGGCTACTACATTTCTGTTTAGTTCTGCCAAACAGTTTAGAGTAATGGTATGAATAAAGAATTCTTTTCTGTTGGATATGCAGTAATTTAGCTTTGTTGTTCTGCACGTGTAGTTATGCAAATATCACCTTCAGAAACTTATTACATTGATCATGGAAGAGAATATAGGTGATATGATGTTCTCACTAACTTAAATATACAAGAGACAATGGTGGAAGTGAAAGTAGTGTTTAGGACAGTAATATTCCTACATATTTCTAATCTTCCTAGGAATACACCAAATTAGCAACTCATAACACCGTCAGCTGAAAACATCTTATCCTTTTATTATAATTATCATCATTATTTTTTCTTTTAGTATTCTTTAGCCATTTTTACTTCAAAGTAAGACCAGTTTGAAAAAGGGGGCTCTCTGAAAAATTCTTAATAAGAAATGTAAGAAATATAATTTATTTTAGTCTTTCAGCTACAGTAAAGTAATTAATCTGTTACAGAAATCAGAATACTGAGAATAATGTTCTCATCTAGGAGTGATACCATTGCTAGTGGTTCTTTGAGTCACCTAAAACATTCTTTTGTGATGCCTATCTGATACCTGAGACTTTTGTACATCCAAATGGGTTAAGTGATACCAAACTCTTTTCTTCAGCTATATTCATCTTACCTTTTTCTTTTGCTACTGCTGCACACACCTTTCATTTTGACTTTCTTCTTTTCTCTAATTTCGGTTTCAGCCGACCTTTGACTTTCCTGACTGCTCCTACATGTGCAAACAATGTCTTTGTTGGAAGCTGCTGCTTCCACCTTAAATCACACTTACCCTTCTCTGAGCACAGACAGGAGATCTGTGTTCACCCATGTTGACCTTCTGCCATGCTTGCTTGCTTTCCTGCATGCTGGAAAGAACCATTCCTCTTCTCTGAAGACACTGTGAAGATCAGCTACCTCTCCTGCACCACTTTTCTCCCTGCAACAGTTTCCCTTGGGGTGTTGCAAAGAAGGTGCCTGAAGAGGGTAAAGCCTGCTTTGCTGAAGTCTGGAATTATAATTCTTCTGTCCATCCTGCTCACTTTCCTTAAACTCGAGTCCCAGGGTTACTGCAGATCATATTCTAAGGAATATCATAATAAGGTTATTCTAAGCAATACTATAATATGGCTGGCTGTTGCTGAGAGCTACAGCTATGGAAGTATTACAGATAGTGTAAATTAGTTTGCTATTGAAAAATTCTTACTAAAATATTATGAAAGGTGATTTTGAGATGGCACAAAAAGGAAAGCTGTAACGATTGTTCCAGTCTACTTATTGTATCAGCTTAATGTATAATGCTAATTTTATTCTCCTGAAATTGTGTGAACAAACCAAACTGTATTTAGCTGACGGCAAAACGGTCTCTGCATCCAGAAATATGAAAGCAAGTAGTACTCAGGTTAAACGACTTTAAGGTTAAATTATTTGAAGAATGACAGATCACAGACTAGGAACTTACAAAGATAAATAAACGTGCTACAAAATTACAGTCTTTCCACTGCTACAAGACTAATTATAGTTCTGAGTTTTAAAAAGGCATGTCTAGAATGATGTGGGATAATTGATCCTGGTTTGGACTATGAGAGTGAAATACCCAATTTTTTAAAAACATTCTTACGATTGAAGACTCAGTTTTCCCTTCTTACCACTCCTTTTCTAGCATGAAATGGAAATGGTTGGTTCTTCTTGGTTTTATCCACTCTTTCTGATGTGGACTATATTAATATAGTTATCAAGAGTACTGTTTTTCAACAAGTACATTCAAACCATCCTTCTCAGATTCATATATGGTTTGTGTTATTTTCCTCATGTGTCCCTATACTTTACCAATTTTCTTCAATTTGTAATTCCTCATTTGCATTCATTAAAGTTGTTATTATTTCTGCCATTCATTGTAAGCTTTGAATTTGCTTGTACTTTTAATCCAGTCTAATTTTTTTGTTTGTTTGTTTTTGTAATCCAGTGTCATCTCTTTTGAGAAAAAAATAAATTGGTAAAGAAATAAAGTGGTTTCTGCGTGTCAGAGCATTTGTTTATTTTTTTTTTTCAGATGATACTTGCTGAATATATGAAAGTACTAGTTTTTAATGCACCATGTCTTTGTACTTCAGTAGGAGACTTTGTTTTGTTGGTTTTCTTGACTGAGTTTAAATAATGATCAGTTGTTTTGTTTTTGTTTTTGTTTTTTTTTTCTGAAATCTCACAAATTATCCTAAGGAAGGGGGTGTATCCAGTCCCTGTGAAAATAGAGAAAACAGATTTCGATGCTTTACCTCTTGCTGAGCATCAGGTGTGACAGAGATACTGTGAATGCTTCGGCTATGAAAAAGTTCAGTCAGAATTCACACTGGTTTATATGCTAGAGAACTCTTCATGAGACATAAATCTGTAAAAGACCGCAGTTTTGGTTCTGCCACTCCAAGATTCATTTGTCAGTGCTGTGATCAGTTCCTATTCTTAGTAAAGAAAGGTCTGTGATGTAGAATGCTACACCCAACAAAAGGAAAAGATGTGATGAGAGGATGTCTGCCAGAGACCTAGCACAGTTTTATTCTGGAGCTAACTGACTAACAAGCGTTAACAAATCAGTATTTATCATAGTGAAGTTTCTTGTGGCAGCACTTTTTACACTTTACACATAAATGTTAAAGCACAGTATTTCTTGACTTCAATCCTACCCTGCAGCTGCAGAGGACACCAGTGATTCTGAATTGCACTAACCTTGTAAGCGCAGTGCAAAGTGAAATGGCAGGTGTGGTGAGGGAATCAGCCGGCCAGAGAGCTCACACCGGCAGTGTTGATGAGATAGGTCAAGTAAAGTTTAAATTGACTCTAAATGTTATGGCAGGCTGAAGTTTTCTTCCCTGATGTATTTCAGATTCTGACTGCTCAGGCCTGAAGCTTTGATTCAAACACACATGTGGGCTGACAATTGCTGCTTGCAGGAGGCCTGCTTTTATGAGGAAGCATATTGTATCTTCAATGGGAACTAGTTATCGTTTGGATAAATTACTGGAATTAGTTTCAAACTACTAGCTGAGGCCTAAACTTTCTGAATTTTCCAAAGAAGTTTCACATTTACTAAAAAACTAAAATATCTTTCTTCTATATGTTTCCCATTCCCCTCTCCCACTTTCATTCTCAAAGTCTGATAAATTGTGTAGTTTGTCTCTATAATATATATACATTTTTTTGTGCAAGTTTCTGTCATTTATACTCAATATGGAAATTTAATTTTATGAAATGCAAAACACATTTGAATATACATTATCTCATCCTTACCTTAGGAACATTTAATGGCCTTAATTTTTCTCTCAAACCTCCGGGTTTACACTTCAATACCCTTTCTCAGAACCCAAAGAATTGCTGTTGCTGCTGATTTCCATATTCCTTCAATACCTAATCTTAAAGGGAAGGAAAAAATTATCTTTTTGATGTCTGCATGCTGTTTTCAATGGTTTCTCTAGTCAGTGATAGAACAAAAACTTGAGTAAAATTATATGAATAAAACTTCCTTCTTCATTAAGTGGCTTGAAATAATAATTATTAAATATTAATGATAATAAAATGAACTTAAGAAAAAAGATCTGAAATGCTGTGGGTTTTTTTTCCTCATTGTGTGGAGTGAGGTATACTACTTCTCTGTGTTAAAGCATCTGTTTCACTTATCCTGTCACATAATATTTTATATTTTTGTACCCATCTATTTAGTAACTTTAGTAATATATTAAAGGACAAAAGCCATTTTTACATAATGTTTGATTTTTCTGGTTTATTCCTCATGTTCTTTCCTTTTTGTTTGTGTCATCTCCTTTGCATTGGGAGTAACACAGATGTGAGCTAGATTTATTTTAATAATCATTCTGTAAGATATAAGAAGAATGCTCTGAGAGAAAACTTTCTTACCTCCCACCTCCACTTGAAGAAGGTAAGGATTTCTTAATTTATTTATACTAATGTAATTATTTAGAAAGAAATTGTTTAACTACTACCAAGTAGCCTAAAGGTGACAGTTGTCATGAAGACAGGGATTAAGCATTTTAACTTCTTCAGCTGTTCATAAAATTACTTTGGTTCTTTTTATAATTTATTTTTGAAAATATTTATGAAGTAGAAATCCACCATGTATTTAGGTTAGGTGTCTTACTGTTCACAGTCCAGAATATTCCTGTGACAGTGTTTGCTAAGGTCATTAGCTCAAATAAAACACTAAGACTCACTCTGTTCTTTTAATACTCTGGTGACAGAGAAGATGGGGATTGTACGATTGTTTCATAAAAGGTCTTCTGTTCAGAGTACTTTATATAAAAATAAGAAATGTAGTTTCAGTTGCTTCCTTTGTGGAACAGACTTAGACATCCAGTGCTTATTTCCCAAGACATTTGGGAAGAAAGAAGGTAAGCAGTGAATATGCGTCCCACTGTCCCTACCGGTAGTATGAGTCTGGGCAGAAATACTTCTCTAGCGGCATGAGAGACACACCAGCTCAGCTCAATATTTGTTGTGGAGAGGGAGCCTTGGTGTCAGTTCAGAGCCAAAAGGCAGGAATTGACAGGTATTTGAATCATTTTTTAGCCTGGAGGTGTTAGAGCTATTTGTTTTTTGAGCTTCAGGTTCTGCTAGTCTTTGCTGATGGTAGTGAAGGTACCTGACCCTGCATACAATTTTATCTACTGCAGAAATGATGGAGCTATGGGCTATGGGGAGTGAGACATCTCATTCTTATGTGAATGCTGCTCAGTTTGATGCCTGAGCTCTGCTTGGATTTAGGTGGGAGAGAATTTACAAAAGCCAAGCTTGCCATCAACTGACAATTGTTTTATTGATAAAAAAATTTCTGTCTTAGGAATGAAAAATCATTGTTTCCAAGTGGAATAATACATATATTGATATTGACTCCTGCTGTAATAATGCTAAACAGGACAGTTAACATTTGCTTTGTATTGTGAAGTTGATTGAGAAATGCAAAGCTTGAGCCTTTGTTTTTAGGTATTAAAATGTTTGCTAGAACATTATGAAGAATATGCTACAATTATAACCTAAACTGTAGAACTAAAGATGTTACTAATTAATAGTATCAAGGTTTTAATCATAATTTTAAATGTTAGGTCATTTTTCATTGCATTGAAAAACACTAGCAGTTCTCCCAATGGTAGATTGTTCTGGAGAAGTGACAGCTTTGTGATCATTCTAGTTTCCAAATACTGAAGACAATTGCAACTGTTCCAGAAAAATGCTAAGTGACCTCAGGCAATATTTCACGTTTAATATTTAAAAGTCATTTGAACAGTGAAAACTTGTTGGGTATCTTAATATGTATATATTTCTGTTAGAAAGGCAAACAGGTGTAAATTGATCTTGAAATTTTTCATGTTGTTCCCATTAAAATGGATGTACATATTGCACGGTGCTGTTATGTCTGATATTTCAGAACACTGAACCGTTTGTTGCACACAGTACCTGCTAGCAGGCTAACTGGCAATTGCAGTTCAGCAATGTACTCATAACATGTACCAAACTTTAAATGTCACTGAAATAATAGGCTTTAAAGATGAGTTTAACCTATAGTCAGTAGTTATTTACTATGTCGAATCATTGTCTAGGTAGGTGTTATTTCATTGAGTGGAAAAAATTTAACTAGGAAAACTGGTTTTGTAAGTATTTCTGTAAACGTAAGCTCCAAACATTGCTGGGGGTCAGATAAGGTGGATATATAACTTTCCTGTTAAGTGTAGCAAATAAAAATGGAATTTTGAGAATAGTCATGATTTTAGAAATTTAAAGCTGAGATGCTATGATTTCTGAAACAAGAGTTTGTAGTCCAGCTTTTCCCTTCTGGAAGCATACCAATGCTATTGGGTGTTTCTGATTTGACTTGGTAGTCATTTTTATTAAGGTCTACTACCTTAGTAGTTTTTCCTATGGGCTACCTAGAAGATACATGTTCAAGTTTTCGTTTTGCTCATCAAATTTTCATCTAAAATAGAATTTTCATCTAAATAGAATTTCATGTGCAGTTTTTCAGTCAAACTAAAGATGCTTTCTTAGAAAAGTCTTTGGAACTCCTGAAAAAACCTATGTGTTTATTAAGATATAAACTGCTCTAGAAGTATTGAAGGTGCCAGTGACATGGAGCATTGCTTGTATTATATCATTGAGCAATAGTTCTCAATTTGAAAATAGAAAGAGTGGTTTCAAAAAATTATCCTGAGATCATGGTAAATGAAGTTTCCAAGAAGTGAATATCTCTAAGCAACTTCATAGTAATTTCTGTTAATGTTATTTGCATTAATTCTGATACTAAGAAATACATATTGAAAAGTGTACAGAGATGGTTCTTTACATTTTAGTTATTATAAACATGAAACCACCAGAAATTTTATAGTTGTTCTTTCATCATCGGTCTTAAGGTTATAATTTGTTCATTCTTATTTTTTGTAGCTTGAGGTTTTTAGGGATTCACCTTCAAATTATCTCAGTAATTTCTTAGTTGAATACCTAATTCTTCTTACATATAAATGCAATTACAGTTTATATCATTGACTTTTGAACCTTTGTGCATTCATTAAGCTTGCACATTTTTTAAGAAATGATGTGATTTGAATACTAATAAAATAAGCTTTCTGGGTTCAATATCTCTGTATTTATATTTTGGAGAGTGTTTATTATATAATTCATATTTCAGAAGTCAAAATTGTCAAGTTATTGGTATTCCTATGTAAGGGATTAATTTTCAAGAGGAGCAAGTGCATTCATTGGAAAGCTACAGTTATAAAGGCAGAGATGGAAAACCATCACTATGGTGATGGAGATGAGTTGTCATATGCCTCATTTCGATTTATCTTGTACTGGCATGAGTTCAAAAGCAGATAGCTAGAGCAAGCGTTTGATACCAACAACCTTTCACTTTATTGAATGGCTCATGAACCATCCACTGGAAGTAGGAAATGAGACCATGCTGCAGCTGGAGAGCCTTGTGAAATGTGATTGAGAATGTTGGGGGAAAATACTGATGAGTAGAGACTACCTATTTTTTCAGACTGAGGGGAACTATCTGGGGAAGGAATTAATGTAGGAAATTCTTTAAAAGTGTCACAGAAACATCCTATAGATGGTTAGAATTAAGTCAGTCTTTAGTGATAGGTCTTCACTTATCAGCTCACCCCAGCTAAAACCTTTCAAATTCAAAGCTTTTGGGAAAACATGAGTTTTCTGTGTTATTGTTGTCTGCTAATTATTTTTTGAGATTCCTACAAACAGAAAAAACATCATTATTTAAATCAATTTAATCAGGTACACCCACAACTTGAAATGCATAGTCAGGCTTTGGAGTTAGATGCAAAACTGGTACTCCTGAAAAATAAATTATGCCCTCTGTGAACTATAAGATCCTCTGTAGTCACACACAGATAACTGCAATTCTGGCACTTCTTTAACATTTCACAATACTGGAGAAATACTGAAAGTTAAGAATATACCTGGGCCATGATAATTTGCCTGTCATGTGTTCTTCCTTTGGCATTCACCCTTACCTAATATGCCATTGTAACAGGGTGTGATGTGCTGTCAAGATGATTTGACAAGGCTGGGAAATTTCAAAGACGGTACCTTGTTGCATAAGATTTTTTTTATTTATTAATATTCTTCCAAGCTATTTTTAAAATCTGTTTACTGCCCTGTTTGCATAGTTCACTGGAGCCAGTAAGCACAGAAGCATCACAATATTTGTTTCCAGCAGCTTGAAGCTGGCAGCATTCGGGGAACTACTGGTGCAAATAGCACAGGACCTGTGACTGATTTCTATTTCCTTGACTCTGTATTTTTAGTTTGTGTAATAATGCCTAGTGGCCTTGATCTTGATTAGGTCATCTAAATGTTACAAAAATATGCATACTAATTGTGGAGAACTTTTTCTTAATTTAAAACTTGCATTTTATTTTTTTTTCAAACTTTGGCAAAGGACTGGGAGACAGCTCCTATGTTTTCCTTATGATAAATAACAAATTTGAAAGTACAAATACTTTTCTTTGTTTCTGAATGCCCTCCCTGCAAGATTAAATGACAGAGAAATACAAGTAAATGCATTCCTCTATTGCTTGACAGACAGAACTAAAAAAAAAAAAAAAGTCCCACCAGACTATGTATATAATTATAGATAGTGATGGAAGCATAATGCAAGTTGCCATATTATTAATGAAACAAAAATACATTTTACAGTTCTCACAATTTGTGCCGAAGTAATCGGTATTTTACTGCTGAATGAGGAATTGCTATGAATAGGGAGTTATAGGAATATAGCTATATCTCATCTCAGGTCTTCCAAATCTATTGATGCATCAGTAGGTTTCCTTATATTGATTTGGGATCTCCTAGATGGCAATAACATGATGTTTTACAATGTGTGAAGGAGTCTGATGCTTTCTTGAAACATCAGATCTGTTCTGTATCCACACTGACTCTATAGCACAGATTATGGCTATCACATCCAGCATTTTCAGAAAATTTCAAACATATCTTTGATGTCATACAGCTGCGGTGTAAATCAGAGGTTTCTGAATGAATGGTTGCTGCTGGCGAAATGGTTAATGTTAGTAGCTCTGTAATAAGTATCATACGGTTAACTTGCACATCTGGAAATCGAAGGCATACATATCGGTTTCTCAAAATTTGGACAGAAAGATTTTCAGATGGAAACCAAACACAAGCGAGGTAGAGCAATGCTGGGCAAGTGAAGAAAAAGTTAGTCAGAATGTGTGTCACAAATAGGAATGGCCCTACTTTTTTCACAAGGAGAGCCTTTTTGGTTTTGTTTCTGCCTTTTTTGATTTGTTTGTTTAGTTGATAGGTTTTTGTTTTGGTGGGAGGTTCCTGTTAACTTTTTTTATTCCCTAATTTATAAAAACCTAACTAAAACATTGTAAATTTATGTAGGGAGAACAGTACTGTGTTTAAATGGAAAGCCAAACCCTCCTTTCCCTTTTACTTTGCATGCCTTTAAACAGTAAATGATCAATGTATAAACTATTCTTGGAAAGCCAGAAAGAACATTTTGCTTACCGAAGAGATGTCACATTTGAACTTTGGCTGGCAGTAGGAAATTGTACTTGCCAATGAATGGGAATACAGAGTAAATTTGCACCTTTTACAAATGTCTTATAAACAGTCATTGAATTTAGATAAAATGGAGAGTGGCTATAGCCATTCCTCTATAATAGCCCTATGGATGGAATGCAACAGTGGAGATCTTTGGGAGATCCTGCTTTCTGACATCCCACTGACACTGGAATTATCTTCACAAGAAGTTAAGTGGAGCTTCAATAGCTTAAACATCACCTACAGCAAATCCTCCATACTGTGGTTGGATGTAGATGCATTACCAAGATTTTTAAACTTGTCTCTTACCTAGAATAATTGAATAGTCACAGTTCTATCAAATGAAAAAGTGCAAGATACTTAAGTAATTTTTTTTCAGATAAAGCTTGCAAATTGAGGGACGTTATTTTGAGCAGGAGGCAGGAATTCATTTTCATCACATGACATTTATGGATTGTGTTTTTAGAATTGCATTAATCCATTGCATACTCACATAAAAGGTCAAATGTGTTATATTTTTTGAGCATACTTAGATATTTATTACGGTACTGCCATTAATCTGTCTTTTCAGAGGTTGCTTACAACATTTACTAACCCTTAGCTGGTTTGGTCACAATTTATGAACAAAAAACAAAAAAACAATAAGAGCATAGGACAGCTTGTTTTTTGATCCTAAAGGATTTGCAATAGGTACTTTCTTTAGCTTTCTTATGGCATCTAAAAGTTCTTTGAATCACATGTTACCTGGAAAGCTGCTTGGATTTATTTTCTATCTGACAATAGGTTGACTGCTATCAAGAGCAGCCAGGTAGCACTGGAATTCTTGAAACTGTGCACATATGGTTACAACAAAGAGACACATTTAGTCTGATGTTGTTTCAGTAGTTGATCTGGGTGGGCATTATGTAGAATCATAGAATATCTCAAGCTGGAAGGGACCCATAAGAATCACCATAAGTCTAACTCCCTGCTCCTGACACAGCTTCCTAAAATTAAATCATATGACTAAAAGCATTGCCCAGGTTCTCCTTGAACTCTTCACAGGCTGGGTGCTGCAACCACTTCCCTGGGGAGCCTGTTCTAGTGATTGACCATCCTGTCAGTGAAAAGAACTTTCTGCTCATGTCAAGTCTGAACTTTCCCTGGCACAGCTTCATGTGAAGCCGCATTGTGAGTCTATTCAAGTTCAATGGACAAGTTCTGGCAAGTAAGAAAGTGTGGGGATATTTTTCAAGCTGTATTGTTAGCTGGACACAAGCTGAGATGAGCTGCTCTCAGTATGGCACTTAGAACAGAGCTGCTCTGAGGATGGCTTTGTCAGAAGTTCTGCCGTCCCCTGAAGTTTTCTCTGAACTGTGCAGACAAAGAGAGGCCTGCATGTGTCAGAAGCTGATTGTCCAAGACACTAGGTTACAATTAAAGACAAAATTCTCATCTCTGAACATCTCCAAGCTTTGCTGGCAGAGTGGTAATACACTGTGCTTGGTGGGGTAGGATTACAAATTTGTATGTTATTAGTTCTGGATAATTGCATGCTGTGCTTTGAATTTACTTTAAATTCAATTCATGCCAGCATAACTGTGCAAAATGTAACAGAGTGGAACCAATCTGTCCTCGCTAATACCAGATCTCTAGATGTATATCCATGTTTAAGGCTTTTCCTAGGATTCCATCAGTAATTATTGCATTTTTGCTTACTAATGTAATAGTTTATATACACTTTCATAGTCTGTTTCTCTTGTTTCTGTGAGTCTAAAGTAAGAGAGAGTGGTAAATGCTAACAGAAAAACAAAGACCTTTTTTGTAATTAAAATTTGGAATGTATTAAAAATTCTAAAAATTGTTCATTTTCCTGGTGGCTTTGTTGCTCACTTTGAAAAACACTAAAACCCTCTGAATCTTTTTTCTCCCCTGACAACTTTTCATTTCTAATACGATATAGTATCTGTCAATGCACAATAATAAATTTCTATGTTTCTTAGAAAATTAAACTGAAAGAAGGTTAACAAGTAGCCAGAATGTTTCATTTTCTTAGATATTTCCCCATCTCGATACTTTTAATTTCCTTAATCCTAACCCTTTTTATGAATAGACGTTTTTCATTAAAAATACTAGATATCAGCTACTTTCTGATATAAATCTCCATAGTAAATGGTGCTAAACATGTTCACAGTGGTACATAAATACATTAGGACATATTAGTTTTAATATGTCCTTTTCAAAAATCCTTTGAAATTATCTCAGGGTTTGTTTTGGTCTGTTTTTTCTCTTAATTTCAGTGGCGGTTTTGTTCAGGCCTAATGACCTCAACTGCTTAGGTCATTTCAGTTGTGTTGCAGTTAGTGTGAAAGACTATAATCCTTATTCCAAATTTTTAATTCTGTTTGAATTTTTAATTTGTTTCATCAGTCTTTTCTAAAGCTTTGTGTTCATCATGACTGAAAACTGGCAAAGATAATGGAAATTTCTGATTACTTGATTTTATTTACCAAAAATTAACCAAACCCCACAGAATTCTGTTCTGCTTATATATATATTTGCCATGAGTTATAGCTTAAACCAATTAGGAAAATATATTTCCAGAGAAATCAGTTTTTTTTTTTTTCTTTTGCGTTGTCTGGTTGTACTCTGGTAAAAGCACATTATGCTATTAAATTTTGAATTTGGTCCCTTTGCTCTAGGTGATACTATATATATCACTTCATTACTTTTATTGTAAATTTCATTAATGAGGTCAAGGGAGAGTCTTATGTTATTGTTTGAGTGTCTCTTTTTATGAATTAATTGTGATAGGAATTTATTTTAATAATTTTTGCTATTGCTTGTGTAAGTATTTTGCAGACTGCATTAATTAAGAAAATTGGTCTATAATTACTGCTGGTACCCATATCCTACCAGGTTTCAAAATTGCAGAAATAATTACTATCCTAAGAGAGTTAGGCAACTTTTCAAATGCTGCATTATACATGCTACACTAAATACCATGAAAGACTTGACTGAAATATTAATGCATCTCAGCTGGAAATCCTAATGTGCCTTTCTACAAGGAGATTTGGTTATAGACAGAATTATTTTGCTTGAATTTTCAGAAGTTTGCAGTTCTGAAAGTCTGTTTTGTTTTTGATTACCAAAATGAACCAGTTGATACCCACATAATACTGTTTTTCGTACTAAATACCTAATATCAACTTCATTTGTGGGGTTTTTTTCTGTACAAGCTTCAAATACTGGAAGGAAATGTCTGTGGAGACATTAAAGTCAGGGAGAACAGGAGAAAAGGAGCACTTCTTAGAAAATGGCAGTTCTCAGAACAATATTTTCTTCAGGAATGATGTAAAACTTAGGTGGTTTTATCAGTCTATGCACTATTTTTTCTCTCATTTTCTTTCTTTCATTATACTGTCTATATTAAAAGAAAGCAAATAATATATGACAGAATTTTATAAAGACTCCTAAACTATCTTTAGATTTGTCATTTGTTTCAACCTTCACAATGGTGACTTCTGGTTGGTGCAATCAACTTGTACTGCATTGATGATATAGTCTTGGGTCCCACAGTACCAGGTTGCTTAGGGAAGGGGATGTGTAGGGCACAAGACTGGTTTCTCTCCTGCTTATGGAGGAAGTAAAGTGAAGAGGGAGAGTGAAAGGAAATCAGCTACAGAAAGTAGCATATTTAGCCCTAAGGCAGTATGGTGACCCAGGCTGTTAGACTTCCACCATTTGCATGGTTGCTAAAGTCAAATGTTATATGGAGTCTATAAATTCCTCTGCTGCAGTGATTTTTTTTCTGTAAAACCCAAAGGTGATCCTGGCACTTGAATCCTAGTTAAGTCTTCTTACCTGAGTGGTAGAAAACATAAATAATAGAGTCATGATCTCTGTTGATTTCCTGCATCTTATGGAAAGTCTACTAGTGTAATTTTCTCCCCATTGCTTGCATTGCCAGCACTCACATGCTATTTTATATTTGTGTTTCAGCTTTACCTGTTCCATTTTCTGAGACTTTGCAATAGATTCTCTTTGCCCCCTGGCTCCTGACCAGTGCAGTCACCCATAGCCCATTTGACAGGCTGTTGTCTCAGTTCATTTTGGGGGAAAAGAAGGTAGACATGCTGGAAATAGTTTTTTACCTTACTACCTTGTGGCAACTTCATATGTCAGTGTCTCAGAAAGAAGGTGATGGAGGATTTAGTGACAGTTGCAGTGAGCAACAGTCCAACTCAGTACCCTAAAAGAAAGCTAAACCTTCTCTGTGTCTGTCTGTGACAAAGTCCTACCTCATAAATGACTGGGGTTACTGTTGAACATGACAACATGTAGCAAGTGGTCAGAATTTCCCTATTCTCTGCGAACACCTTTTTGGGTTTTTTGGAATCCCCAGAGGCAAGGGTCAAATATCTCTTCAGAAAATAGACGTGAACGAAAAAAACTAAAACAAACTTAAGTACTGAAAGGAACTCAAGGAGGAAATATATACGTATAGCACATATAGATCCCATCTTCATTGATGCCATAGGGTTTTCATGAATTTGTAGATTTTTATACTTCTATGTAGTTTCTTGCATTTAGAGCAGCTAGCAACCTCTAACCCTGTGCTAGCTGCCTTGAAGGTCAGATAATAGCTGGAACACCATGCCTGGGTACCAGAGCTAAGACAATTAGATACCGTGTTAATCAAAACAAGAAAGCAAAGCCCAGAAACCTTGGAGAAGCTCCAATAAGAGAAAATGGTATGAAGATGATGATAAAGCATGAAGTAAGGGGTCTTAAGACCTCCAACTCAATTCTAGGAGAGGTGTGACATGGGGTGGAAACAAGGGAAGTTCTGGGTATGGACATGGGTTAGATTGGATGCAACCTTTAGATATGATAATTGAGTAGTGTTATAAAATT
>JAWWEW010000041.1:42382177-42411469 GCA_035583185.1 Anabacerthia variegaticeps | reverse complement strand
TTATATTCTGTACCCCAAAATTCTATAAGTAAAAGAACTCTTCTCTACTTTACCCACATAAAGTTGTCTTGGAAGTTTTTTTCCCCCTTCCTTATGGCAACATCAGAAATGCTTTCCGTAGTTTACATTATCAGTCTATGTGAGTTACCCAAAGACCAGTCTTATTTTCTCCTCTAAGAAGCAATGAGATAACATAATTTTTTTTTTTTTTTCCCCAGGCATGTGATGTGTCCCAGAATTGTGAGTAATCATTGTTCTTTCTGGTAATAAAAAGCACAGATATTTGATATGAGACTATTTCCAAACATAATGCAATTTTGTATATGTCCTGACTCCAAGAACTTGGTGGTTTTCTGCTATAATCTTAGCAAATTTGGATGGCTTTTGTCTGTAATCTGTATCAAAATTTTGAAGACTATGTTACATTTGGATTCAATTTGCCTATTGCTGAAAACCCAAGGGTCTTGTTTTCAGATATTCACAAATGTTTTGAATACTGGAAAACAATGCCAGCAATACCATCAGCTTTGTTTTCCTGTAGTGGTGGCATCTGTTTCTTTTCAGCAACCCAGGCCTATGGCTTGCTGTTAGATGCTATTAGACTTGGATATGTCTCCCATATTGGATTCTTCAAACTCTTTTAAGCATTTTCCCACCTAGTTTTGGGTCTTATTTAGGCTTAGACATGAATCTGCTCAGTTCAGACATGAAGCTGCTCTGATTAGGCAATTATGAATTAAAAAAAAACCCACAAAACTAAACAACTTTTTCAAAGGTTAGATAAGAAAGAATACTCATCCTCTTTGTCCTTTTATGATGCTTTCACTGGATGGTTTCAGAAGAATTTCCTTATTTTCACAATTATCTTACTTGCAGACTAAGTGGAGAATCAATTTACAGACACTTCATATTTGATGAGAATGCACTCAAATTGTTAGATAGTGCTTCTGAGGGGTAACACATCATCATTGAGGAAGTTGTCCCAATGTGAAGTTCCTTATCTATTCTCATCCACTTTTTATTTCTTATTTATTCACATTTTTACAGTTTTTATGGTTTCTGGCTGCTTGCTTATTTATTCATCTGTCTTTATTAAGAAGTGACAGACCTTTCCTCCTGCTCCTTTTGTTTTTCCCCAAGCATTTGAAAATTTTTAAGTGTGCAGCATAATTTGCTTGTGAGTGAGAGCTTTACTATCCATACTGAAGAGTTTCACCTCACTCATAGGTTTACATCCTGTCAGGACCTGCTGATGTAGGAGAGCTCTAAGATATGAATGACAGAGTTTGCATAAGCAATGTACATAAGTACATTATGTACAGAGTACCTAAGCAATGGAATGCATTATATTGCATGAAATATGCTGAATTTGAAGCATGAAAGTGTTAAATGAAGTATTTTTAATTACTGCAAAGGAAAACAAGTAAGATCTCTTAAATCTCAGAGATTAAGTACTAAGAAAATGAATCAGGGTAGAAAAAGACCTCACATGTTTGCAGTTCCTGTTTTGTGTAGCTAATGACTTGACTAACCTAAATAATGCTGGCATTATCAAAATGGATGAACAAATATTTATGCTAGCCTGACTATTCAGCATGTCTGCACTGATGAATATAAACATCTTTTGGGAAAAAGCTGAATTTGTAAAGGTTTCAACCTGCACTGTGTAACAAGACATAACTTCTTAATATTTCTGATTGCCTTAGATGAATTCTAATGAACAGGTTTTTATAACCTGAATCATTAGATGGACATAAAATATTCCTCTGGTAAGTGTTTTTGGAAAGGATTCTTAACAAATGAATTGCTAAGCCTTTGAGGGCTTCTTCATGCATTGATTTACATTACTTTATAGTAAAATAAGCACGGTTTGCTGGAATATAAACAAAACCTGGAATTCAACCAAATTAAGGAAATATTTTTTACTTTACTTACTATTTGACTAAAGCACCACTTGGATCACTTTTTTCATGGCATGAGAAGACTGTCTCTGGAACTGACTGAAGAAACAACTGAAGAAGAATCGCATCTTTCATGTGTCTTCTTCCCACAGAAATGTTGCTGAGGTGATATTTCTGGACCCAGATGAGAGCAAACTATAGCTTGTTGGATGGGACACCCCCTGGAAAGCTATATGATGGAAAACTATACAATACATGAGGATTTGTGCAGTCCGTTCAAAGCTGGATTTAAAACAATGTTCTTCACTGTCTGAAGTGAGTGATCTACATAGAAGGATATAAAATTAGTATCTTCTGTGCGAGAGATAAACAGTTGATTTACATCAGGTAGAAGAACTGTACAAACTCAAAATCACACTTTGAAACCTTAATATTTTACTGTATAATGTCTTGCATTTATAAGAAATCTACACTCAGAGACACATGACTCCTGTGTTTTCTCCCTAAGCATTCTTAACAATGCCATGTACAATGTAGTGACATGGTGTGTTGCACCATTCACAAAGCATTGTAAATTAATTAAACCATCAACTTAGTTGTGTTCGATAGGGCAGTCCTATCATATACAGCACATTATGACTCTAAGTACTCAAATTCTTGGTGACATTTAGACGATCCCTGCAATAAAATCATTGAAATAGTTTTTCTTCTCTATTTCCATCTGTGTTTTCATTATAACCAGGGATCATGATGACTGGATACTTTGGTGTTTCATCTTCTAAATTTTTCTCTTCTTTGGATTCCTCTGCATTTGTGTAATTTCTAGCATAACTAAACAAATAAACAACTGTTGCCTAAAATCAGCATTTAAAAGAAACTTCTAAGACTTGAGAGGGGAAGAAGAGGAGAAGGCACTGATCTCTTCTCTGTGGTGACCAGTGACAGGACAAAGAAATGGCCTGAAGTGTTAGAGGAGGTTTAGGATAGGTGTTAGAAAAGGGCTTTTCACCCAGAGGGAGATTGAACACTGGAACAGCCTCCCAGGGAAGTGGTCACAGCACCAAACTGACAGAGTTCAAGAAACTAGCAACCTCCTTCCAACACAATGATATAGGGCCTGTGCTTCTATGCAGTCCCATATTATAGAATAAACATATAGAGGGAACTATACCAGGTAGGTGATACAGTGAATTAGAGCTAGGGTTGGCAGATAACAGGAAATATATACTGTTTAAGGTAAGGCAGACAAAAACTGGGAAACTGAGAGGACACTAAACTTGGAAAGAAATGTGATAAAATGCTGAGCCAAATGGCTAGGCTGGGAGCCAGGCCAACAACCATGTTAATGATCAACATCTATATTGCAAGACAGAGAAAGGGGAACAAAGGGAGAAGGTAAAGCCAGTTTGGAGATGTTAACAAACAGACGGAAGGCTGGAGTAAGGTAACCTTAGGCCAGTCAGAAGAGAAAACAAAATCACAGAGAAAGTTCTTGGAACATGTCTACAGCTGAAAGATATGTTTCAAGGATTACAACTGCTTGAATTTTGTCATGTACCTGATGGGAAGAAACTATAAGCATGGTTAAAAGATCAATCTAAAACTCTGAAATAGACCTAGCAAGTAAAATGTCTCTGCTCTTAAAGATAAGGGTCTGAACTTAGCAGTACAGAGATGTCCAGCATAGATCAATAAATCCCCTAAAAGCATGACTACTGAACACTGTATTTTTCTGTTCATAGTTTTCATCACATAGTTTTCGTCACATCTTTACTATGTTTGAAATAAATATAATATTTACATATTTACATTTATTTTCATTTTATTTTTAATTTAAAAATCCATCCCTAATCTTATCTTTTCTGGGGTCAAATTTTGGTTAGGCTGGGACTTGAATTTCTTTCCAACATGGATAAATTCAAAATACTTCAGCTGAAAAAAGAGGTGCTAAGATGATGGGGTTTTTAAAAGGGATTACTGTAAATCCAGTATTTTAACTTGTGTTGGATCAGAGGTGAGCAGCTTTCTATAGAAATGAGTGTCCCTATTGTGGCTTTTGAGAAGAGGATCACATTCTTAGAATCAGAAAGCATTGTGTTGTATATACCTAAGTTTTTGTATTCTAGGGGAATGTTACTTGTTTGCTTTAAAAATAAGCATGATATATATAACAATTGAGCTGCAAAAGTAAGTTAAAGGTTCTTTTTAGCCTTCCTTTAATTTCTTCCCAAGTTGTGCATTCCTTTGACATGCTGGACGCTGAGGATCTTCAATAAAACAAAGGACATTAAGACAATCAAATTTCACATGTCATCCTTGAGGGAGAGGCCTGATAGTACTTTTTACTAATTGCTAGATGTTGGTTATGCCCTTGGCCAATAATTCAAGTATTAGAGCTTTGTTTCTCTATTCTTTTCCTCAGTGTTCAGCAGTCAATAAAAGATTGAGGGCTGTCTGTCAGTCTGTCAGGCACATACAGCACTCCAACAGCTGCACTCATCCAGTCACCCTCTGCCTCCAACATGAACAAGACCTCTTGCTAGGAATCTGGAAAGTGCTGCTGCCTTCTTTACTTATGCATGCTGTATTCCCCAACTGCTCAGAGAGTCTTTCTAGGGCTTACCATCACAAACCCTGTGCTGCTGGTCAGACATGTTATTGAGATCTCTTTACTATATTAGTAGCTTCTTGTTTTTATTGTTTTTCTTCTGTTTGCTACCCTTTATATTAGTTCAAAGAGTATTTTGTTGGTGTTATGGCAAAATGAACATTTGGCCCTCTACTGGATTTAGGAGTGTTACAGTTCCATGCATATGAGAGAAATAAGAATAAAATGCTTTTTAGAATACTATGTGAATGTTTATAAAATAATTATAAAATAAATTTATGGTTTATTCATAGGAGCTCCATTGGTGAATTTCAATTTGCAAATGTTTCTGTGGTTTTGTGTTTGTCTAATTACCAATGATGTAATAAAATGTCTAATCATACTTAAATAAACTCATTAAACTTTGGTGGTGTAAATCACTAATATATAGAGATTTTAAAATGCTCCTTATTTCAAAAAATGTGATGTGAAAAATAATTTGCATTATTTGAGATTATTTTTGCGATCGTTAACCACAGCTCTTTTTGACAACAAGACATATAATTCTGAACTTTTCAAAATTATCAAAATTTTACCCTCAACTTTAACATGATACTGCTTTTGACAAATATTCCTTTCTGGTTTGAGCTCTAATTTATTAAAAACAAAACTTTGTTCAATGACACAAACCTGGAAATTATGAACTGTGCAGAATATTGGCTTTCAAAACTCTACTGTGATCTTTTTGTGGTGGAACAGGGAGCCAAGGAGAAGGAATACTTGGAGGAAGAGAAGAAATAATGTAGTTACTTTTCAGTTGTAGACACCTAGAGAAACTGTGGACTAAGAAAAATCAATTAACTGTAGAAACAGCAGGTTATGACAGCAAGAGTTCATTTTTCCCCTTTAATGAATAAGCTCCTTAGAAAAATTTTGCTTGAAGATATTAATAAATCTATTTTATGAAAAATCTGTCATGACACAATACCTTACCTTAGCAAGAAAAAGTTTTCCTTTTTTCCTTCACTCATTCATTACTTATCTAGGTTTTAACCTTTCCAATATCCCCTGAGTTAACTTATAGTGCAGACTTTTCTTCAATGATTTATGTATTACATGATGAAATATTCATAATAAAGTACACTTTTACTCAAATAACCCCCTAAGTCATTTTGATTTGCCTTCTTTTTAAAGAAAGTAGTTGATGCCATTTTATTCACTGATGAAACAAAACCACTTTTGAAGTGCATAATTTTGTTAATGCCTCTTTTATAAGTTGAACTTGGCTGACAACTATGCATAAGTAAAAAGTCGGTAAGCTTAGAAATTAGGTAATATATATTTCATCACCACATTAATTAACATTATTGGTATCAAGAAATAAGAGTATCTTTTTAGCCAGCACCCACCAACTTTCCGAAGTGAGACACATGGCCACGGTGGTGGTAGCTTGTGCTTGGAGGCTGGAGGGCTTCAGCTGCTCTGGGTCCTGGAAGTCTTCTTTATACCAGACAGTATGTGATCTCTGTTTCCACCTGCTGTCAAACTGTGACACGATTTTCTTTATTTTGCCAGAAAATCTTGTTCACAAATTGAAGTGAAATGGGAAATCAGTCATTTTAAATACAGACCATTTATCTAGTGCATGCCAGTTTACTTTCAGTGACATACTATTACTGTGCTAGATCTCATCAGAAAAGTTCTCTTTAAATATTTTGCTGCAGTCAGATTCTTGGCCAGAAATAAAACTGGTTTTGAAGAGGTCACTGATAAAAGTGATGTAAGTGTGCTGACTAAAAGGCGTTTATAGCATATTTTCCTTTTTTTTCACACTTTTTTTTTTTTATTATGGCAACAGCAATGAACACGTGAATTGTAATTTCCATTGGAACAACTATTTGCTTTAATTTCATCCATTTATAGAATGTTTTTCTAATGTACTCCCCAGAAGATATTGAAAATTTTGAAATGTTGAAATTTTCCATGAAATTGATATTTTCACATTTTTTTACATAATTAGTAAGAAATAGGCCATTCACATTTAGGACCAAGATAAGGTACTAAAAGACAAAATCAGATGTGTGGTGTCTGACAAAGTCTAAACAAACATACACAGGGAAGAAACTCCTGGAATTGTAACTAGACAAATTATTACCAGATTGCACATTTCTGCACGTAACAAAGATTGCTGTAAATCTAGTACAAAACATTTTGACTACATAGAAATATCTATCTTTATCTGGAAAAAAAATGCAAATAAGCCAAATAGACATATCCAAATTATATTTTAATGCAAGTTGTGTTTTTATGCAACCATGTCAAAACTGTCTTGATTAAAGGAGAACACCAATGTTTAAGCAGAGTAAACAATTTGGAGGCAGAAAATCCCGTTGGTTTGTGTTTGTTTTTCATCTAAGAGTACTGGAGATAATTAAAATTATGACAAACAGAATCACAGAATAGTTTGGGTTAGAAGGGGCCTTAAAGACTCCAAAGAGTTCCAACCTCCCTACCATGAACAGGGCCACCTGCCAGCTAAAGATATTTTAACAGTCATGTCTTGTCTCACTGCTAGTGATCTGCAATTGTTGCAGCTAACGTAATCTGACTGTTCTAGTCATAATTCTTATGATTTTTGAGAAAGAATAAACCTCATGTTTATCTTTCCATTTGTGAATAAACTATACGAGGTATCAATACTTTTAGTAAAATAGTAACTTGCCTTAGAAGCTAGAATTTAAGGAATTGGGTGAAACTCTTCATTGATGTATGGTATATTAATTAAAATTTAATTATAATTATGGGCATAGGAGGACTTTGCTGAATTACTACAGTTAGGGGGTTGAAATACATTGCAGATTTTTAAGTTTTAATCCAACAGTATTTTGTTTGCTGTTTTATTTGTTGTAACAAATAATAGTAGGACTGTAATTACCTTTTCTGGGGATTTATTGTTTACTTGGGTTTTGTTATGGGTTTTGCTTGAGTTTTTTCCTCATCTGAAGTATTTTGGCTGATGAACAGGAGAAATTTGATGCTGTTATATGCCTTAGCTCTTTCTCCAGTGTAGAATCCTACTCTTAGACCTTTTAAAATACTGTTTTGAGCCGTTCTACCAGTGATGAAGGACAAGCGGAATTCAATCAGAATTATATTTAAAAATTTAATCACAGAGCAAGATAACTGAATTAAATACACACCTCTTAATAACATAATATTTTTTGAAAAGGTGCACTTAAAACACGTCACCATTTTTAACATATCAAGTGAGTGCTTCTGTTGTCACTTTTGTCCTATTACTGAAATGTATTCAGACAAACGAGGGCAAAAGTGTCTAACTGTGTCTCTATATTTATGGATGCTTTGATATTTAATGTAAAACAATAACATTATATGATCTGTCACGTTGTCTATTGTTCTTCAGTAGATTCTATTTTTAATATAGTTTTGAATTGTTAATGTGTGACCTGGAGCTCATGCTGCTTCTCTGGCAGTCAGAAAAAATATATTTTAAAGACCATACATCTGGGTAATTTTAATGTTCCTAGTGTAATGAGTTTTAAGATGGGATTCGTATTTGTTTTGTTTTCTCATCCAATGTAACCACGTATCTTTTTCTCATATGGAGTGGAGAAAAGTTCTTTAGAGAGAAAGGATGCATTATGATTTGGAACGAAGCAGAGAGGCATCTGAGTTCCAGTTCCTAATCAGTAATCACCGCTGAAAAGTACACTGCCTCCTTCCCAATCTTTTCTTTTGGAGAGGTAAAGACACACGTTATGTATTTATTCCTTCTAGTTCCTACATACAAATCTCTGTGGAGTATTTTGTCCTTCCTTTTTGTATTAAAAATTTGTTTTCTGTGATACTTTTGCAAATATATTCAATATAGATACAAATTTGAGCTCTTTAAGGTATGTTGAAAACTCAGACCGTTCTTATAGGCATATCAAACAAAATCCTAAGAAAACATATTGTTAAATACTGGTGCATCCCTAGGCAAGTCTGTCATCAACATTCTTTGCCTCTAGAAGTAAGTACCAGACCATAAACAAAAACTCAGTTCATCATCATTCTCCTCAAAGTGAAAGAAAAACATATAAAAAATATTATGATTCTGCATCACACTAAGATGCAGAATCAGATGGGAGTATAATCTTCATATTCTGCTAATGTTTTTTTCTTGAAACATGCTCTTCTGTTTCTTCTTTTTCATGTATACAACATAATCTTTCTATTCTCCAGTTTTTTAAAACCTTTGTACTCATATTAGCCTTCAGAAACTCCTTCCAAAGTTGTTAGACAAAGCTGAAACATTTTTTTTTTTCATCACCTAGTCTTTTCAGAGAAGAAATATTTCAAAACGTCTTTCTGGAAACAGACTAGTATCTGTAGTACCAGCAACATCATCATTTATATTTATTGTGCCCTCTAATGTGGGTTCTAAAATATGGCAATTCGTATTGCAATAGGTCTACTAAGGTTTTATGATTAAATAAGTAGATGGATGAATGCATTGTTGCATGAGGCATATTAATCATTTAGTCCAATTGCTAGAACAATTCTGATCCTCCCTCTGTTTGAGTCAGGAAAATACTACCCCAAGATGAGAACACTAGTGATTATAGAACAGATTTTACATATTTTAAACTGTACTGAACTGACCATAGAATCGTTAAAAAACATGAAAATATTCTCCAAAATGTACTTACACATTCAATGTAATTATTACTCATCCCTGTCTTGGTTGCTATAACAGGTTTTTCTCCGGTGGTTGATTTTATAGTAATTTGTTCAGCATAAGATTTTTATTTAGGAAGAAACTGTAATCCAAGAAATTACTGTTTCTTAAGTGTTTGTTTTGGGGATTCATTTTTTTTGTTTCTGTTGAAAACATCTTTGGTTGTTTGGACTATTGCTTTAGCCTCTAAGCTAGACTTCTTGAAATATAGCCTGTAGAAATGTATTTGAAAATGAAGTTATTTCATTGAAATTCTTCTTCATGTACACTTTCATTTTTCATCACATGTAAAGATGTCAATCATTTTAATATGAATTGCAATCTGATATGTAAGAGCACAGCTTTGGGTTGGCATGAGCAGAGAAGTTTGTGCATCTACAAATAATAGAACTTACAGCTTAGACAAAAAATCAAAAGCTTATTTGAAGCAAATATTCTTTTTCTTAGTGAATTTCTATTCAAGAATAAAACACCTGTAATTAGTTACCCAAATATGAGCAGGTACAAGAGAACTATTCAGCTTATACTGCAGGTCACTTCCTCCCAGCAGGATTCAGTTGGTTTAACTTCAGTGCCAAATGCTGCTTTAAATGTTTTTGAGTGATGATACCTCTTGTTTCCAGCAGTCTTTACCAATGGCTGCAGGTTTCTTGAAGACCCCGTGTCATAGCAGTTTTACCTAGTGGAAGCTTCCAGAAAGTTGTTTTGCTGACTTGTTAGTAAAGGTAGCCTTTAGTTGCCTAAATCTAAGTATCAAATGCCAT
Organism: Anabacerthia variegaticeps; assembly: GCA_035583185.1. Lineage (NCBI taxonomy): Eukaryota > Metazoa > Chordata > Aves > Passeriformes > Furnariidae > Anabacerthia > Anabacerthia variegaticeps. Next base: position 42,401,476 of record JAWWEW010000041.1, on the reverse strand, counting down.
TTGAGAGAGACTCAATACACACGACTGTGTTACGATGAGTTGTCAGCATTTGCAGGTCTTGGTTCATGTTGATGTTTTCTTCTTTCTACCTCTAGGATCCACTTTTATGTTTTCTAAAATGCTTTTATAACTTTGCCCTTTTTTTCACTGACCTGGCCCTGCACTTTGATCTACCAAGTATAATGCTGTCCATATTTGTTAGTAATCTTTTTCTTTAAATTTATCTAAAAATCAGTTTTGTCCAGCTTAAGGTTTGCAAGTCATTAACTAACCACAGGTGAGTGTTTACAGCCATGATGTTGGCAGTGCCACCCTGTGCCTGTGCACCTCTGTGCCACATGCTGTGTCTCCCCTTCCCAAGGTCTCAGATCTCATACCAGACCTGTATTTCTCAACACAGCACATTATGTTAGTCAAAAAAACTGTTGTGGCACTGCCATATAAACTAAATAAAATAGATTAACCACAGCCACTTGACCCATTATTTAAAAAAAAAAAAAAAAAAAAAAAAAGTGTTTAAATGTTCCAGTGTCAATAGTATATTAGGGGGCTGTAAGGTTATGTCTAGAGACAGCCTTGAGTACCCGGAAACTAATCTTTTCTATATAAAAATGTATATAATTTATGCTGATGAAAGATGACTACTGACAAACCTTGCCTTCCTACCCCTTCTTCAGACAAATGTGATAGAAGTAACATCCAGGCTGACTCAACAGAACTCATGCTGGTTAGTACATTGGATAATGCAGAAGGCTGAGAACACCAGACAGTATTTACTAAAGAAGGATGGAATACTTGTGCTGGAGAAAAAGCCTGCTGCTTCAAATTTGTTAAAAAATTCTGACCCAACATTTTATGCTTTAGAGGAGATGAATAGCAGAAAGGTTTCAGTGCATCTGTGATTAGCAGGGTGACTTATAGAGGAAATATTTCTTACAGTAGCACTTTAACTTCTGTTTCACTTCTTTGTATTTCTCCTCTCTAAGCTGCCAGAATTAACTGCTTTCCAGGAGTAATTCAGCAGTTACTTTACTCTGCCTCATATGTCTTTTCCTTTTAGGAAACAGCTATGATCTTCATTGTTCAATTGCAAAGCTGTTAAAGAGTGTTTTAAAGTGTTCCCTTCTTCTTTATTAATTAGTGGAATGAATTATATTCTCAAGCAGGTAAAACATCTTTTTTGGTAGGGTACTGTGTTGCCTTAGAACTCAGAAATTAATATGGACAAGAATGGTTTTCAAGAAAAAAATTGCATAGGTTTTGTTTGGAAATCATAATTATCCTGTAATGTACTTACTGCTCTCTTGTTATGCCCAATTCTGTTGTCTTGGGAATAAGTTCATTCACAGTTAGATATTCCCATAGTGGCAATCCTCTTTATTTACCCATAGTTTTGTGTTTCTGTTCCCTGACATTGGTGTCTTCAGAAAGGATTTTTGGCAAGTACAACAACATTCTGAGCGTATAACAAGCATAATCATCTGTTAATTCGTCAGTACAATGACTTTCCTACTTCGAGTTGAATTGGGGTTTTAATCTTTACTTCATGTGGACTCTAATCACTCAGGCTTAGTCATTGCTGAAAGGGAAATATATATTCAAAGGCCAAAAGCTCACTTCTAATAAAAATGAGATGTGCATGCATTTCTATGTCTCCTGTTCTCTGTACACCCTGGCACATGCACACACAAGTTTTGAAACCAAGTTCCATGGTTTGGGTGCAAACTAAGAGTGTTCTGAATGACCCTTGATCTTTAGTTCCTTACTGGAATAAGATGCTCACACTGCTGTCCAATGACTTCCAGTCTGAATACTTTACTAAGTCTAAAAAACATCTCTGTGTATAAATAAACAAAACAGACACCTACATTGACACAGTGAAAGCATGTTTTGTATAAGGAAATAATTCATAGGACATTGACTGTAAAACATACTGAAAACAGACCTTACTGAATCCTTCCCAAAGACAGGGTTATCTCCAGGAATTTTGTAGAGTCAAGTTTCAGACTAAAATACTATCAAAGCTTTCAGGTCCACATAAAACAGATAAATCTGGGAATCTGAAGAGTGATTTTTGGTACTTTTCTCATTGACAAGTTTAAAGTATAAGACTTCAACAGATTATAAAACCTTGTAAATAAAATTCCATACAAATGATATGAGGAAACACTTGATGCTTCTGTGAAGCCATATACTTCACATACTAGACACATGATAGACACCATGTGACTATTACTAGCAGGCGGTTTTAGTACTGTCATTTTAAATGAGTGCAGCTTTTGTTAAGTAGCCATTACTTTTTATTTAATTAATGCCTTGTTTTTAAAGATTAGGATCATTCTGAAGCCACATTGTTATTCTATGCAGCAGTTTACTTCAGGCTAATTTGTTTTTGTGTCTGCATTTTTTGGGAATGTCAGAATTGTTTATTCAGAGCAGATAAATCTGCCATGTGGTAAATGATAAAAGGGAGATGGTCAAGTGTGTTATGTTTATAACCCTCTGAGTCCTGTCAAAATTATTGTAAAAATGTGTGATATGTTTTGAAAAGAAAAGAAGAATGTGTTGTTTTATTCTGCGGAACACTTATGAATTTCATGTAGAATACTATTAGTCTAGAAATTGAATGAGCCAGTGCACTATAAAGAAATGAGTTTTTGAATATAATGTTCTGTATAAAATGAAGAATGCTATTTATCATAATATTTGGCATTTAAATAGAACTTCTCTGAGACTGTAAGCATTTTATTAACATTTATTAAGCAAGGCAAATGACACATTCTTTGAGGTAAGCAATCCTTCTTCAATTAAATTAAGAAAAAAGGATAACAGCATAAAGAGTTGGTGGTTAGTCAGAACCACCATTGTCAGCCTTTTCTAGGCCTCTTACTTCCTGTGAGGCCAGACTCCTGTATTTCTTGAAAAGCAAGAGCATGTAGCAAGCAGCCAAATCAATTTTAAGATGAAGTTTATATTGGCTCACTTCAATAAGTAAAACATTAAGCTATCTGATTTTATATTAGGGTTTTTTTTTTAATTGTTGTTGATGTTCGAAGATATGGAATAAAATTTTCTGTTAACTCTTGAGAGTCTGGTGGAAGATGATCTTTTAAACTTATATTAATACTAATAAGGAACCATTCAAAAACAGTCTTTTTTTAGCTGAAGACATTTCCCAGCATAATCAATATAAAGTCCTATTGTATTTATTAATACTTTTATTTAGAAAATATTTAGCTAAATGACTCCTAGGTGTTCCAGATACAGGTTTTCATAAATTAGTGACAATTATCCCATTGATTTTTTGAATATAAAGAATTTATTATGACAGAACTTTAGGAAGGAGACTGTTCATTGTGATATCCTGAAACCAAATTTATCTTTGACCTCTTAAATACTTCCGATTGGCCAGGTGCCAATGTGTCTGTGTTATATAAAAAGTGGAGATTTATTAACAGAAATGTGCTAATAACAGAAAGCTATTTGCTCATATCATAAATCATGTCATATCCCAGACAGTTTTGGAACTACATTATGTTTGGAAGAACAGTAACTAGCTAGGTCTCTGCATTTTGCTCTGAAGTTCTAAATAGTAATGTGGGTTTAAGAGCCTTCAGGACCCTCAAGGAGAGAAGTAAAATGAAGCCACTGCATTTTATATTGATGTCAGGAACAAATCTAGATGAATTAGTAAAAGTGGGTCATAAAATTGGTGCTTGCACAGAAAACATATTTTTTTAAAGTCACTAATTTTTAAAAAAAGAATAAAGAAATTTTGACTAGTGTCCAATAAGAACAATAAGAAGCTGATCTCTTATACTAAGAACAATACTAATTCCTACTAAGTCTTAAATTTAGATGCACAGAATTATAGACCAGGGCTCCATAAATAAATTGAACCAAGCTCTTCCATTTTCAAAAGGTATTCCAGAGCCCTAGACATTATGAAATATTTCTGCCCAGAAATGTAGAAAAAGTATGGACTGAGAAATGGATGGTCTTTCTTGAGAATGCCTGTAGGAGGCATTTTGAACAGGAAACAATTATCTGCCTTGCTCTTTCTCATTAGTAGTCCCATGTCAGGTGAAATGCATTGAATTTTGCCTTTTGAGTATTGAAATTTGATAGTCTGTGAAGAAAGAATAACCTTCAACATCAGAACAGAGTACCTTCACCTCCTTCTAGTGGAAATTTGCTTCAGGCTATCCTTCTAAAAGCACATGTGGATAGTTCAAGTTTTCATATAAAACTTATAATGAATAGGAAATCCAGCATGGCTAGTTCTGCTCTGTTTTACCTCTCTCTCTTGGGATTTTTTTTCTTGTTTTTCTTTTTGCTTTGTGTTCTGGGTTTTTTTTTCCAAGGGACTTTAGGAATCCTCTTTCATTTTTCTTTTAACAAGCCATAATGCCAAGGAAACATTTTATTATTTTTGAGGTGTTTTTCCTATTTAAATAATAAAGAAAAATCAACTAATCATGTGATTTGACTTTCCCTCAAGCTTCTTTAAATGAAGTGTGATGTATGTGCCTAGAATACTCTGTATAAGATAGGTCTTTCAACACATCATGGGCCATGAAGAACTAAGGCTTTATCTGGAATCTGTGATGCAATAGAATTAACTGGAGCATACAAGAAAAGGACAATAACAAGTCCTATCCACTTTGAGAAAAGTATTTAAGTATTTTTTTGTAGGTTTTTGTTTGTTTGCTTGTTTTATAAAGGTGATGAACTAAACTGATTTTAAAAAGTTTTAAAATAAGACAATTTCCTTTTTATTGTCATGCAAAGTGTGGTTTTTTTAAGAAAAAGCTGTATAAAACTATCCTGATAAAAGAAGCAAATATTTTCTCCTCTTTTTGTGACTGTATTTTTAGTATTACAATTCTTTGCTACTTATGCTGTTTAATAACAAAATGTTATGACAGAATTGGTTTAATTTGACTCTCATTTTTCAAAATGAAATGATAAAACCTGCAAAGTATTTAAAAAGTACCCCTCCACCTCCTCCTCTTTACCCCTGCTGAGCATATCAGGGGCAGATAGTGATTGCAGTCAGTCTGTAGGTGTTTATCTCTGCCAATTCCTCACACTTTTCCCCTGCTCTAGTGTGAGTCCTTCATGGACTGCGTCCTTCATGAAGTGCCCCACTGTGGGGTCTCTGAAAGAGAGAGTCCTTCAGAATAAACTTGATCCAGCATGGGCTCTCCATGGGCGACAGTTCCTACATTGCTTATCACAGGAGGGTTGAGTTGGGTAGGGACCTCCCTGGGCAACCTGTGGCAGGTCTCAGTCATCTTCACAATACCAAAGGGTTTCCTGATGTTCAGAGTGAACCTTCTGTATTTCAGTTTGTACCCATAACCTCTGGTCCTGTCAGTGGACAGCACTGAAAAGAGCCTGGCTCTGTCTTCTTTGCACCTTCCCTTTATGTATTAACATACATTAATAAGATTCCTCTGAGCTTTGTCTTCTCCAGGCTCAACGGTTCCAGCTCTCAGCTTTTCCCCATAGGAGAGATGTTCCAGTCCCTTAATCATCCTTATGGCCCTTTGTTGGAGTTTACCTAGTATGTGCATATCTCTCTCTTACTGAGGAACTGAGAACTGTAGGGTTTCTGATACTGTGCCTCACAGAATTCTTCTGGACACTAATCCAGCTGTGAGATGAATGAGTTCACAGTTTGCTGGGTGAAGATTAGGCCCTGCAGGAAGGGATCGGGGGGTGCTGGTCGATATGAGTCAGCAGTGGACACTGACAGCCCAGACATCAAACTGCATCCTAGGCTGCACCAAACACTGCATGACCAGTTGGGAAAAACAGGTGATTCTATCACTGCACTCAGTAATGGTGCACCCTCACCTTGAGCACTGTGTCCTATTCTGGGTCTCACAATTTGAGAATGTGGAGGCCTTCAAATGTGTCCAGAAGAGGGCAAAAAAGCTGTTGAAAGGGCTGGAAGGCAAATCCTTGTAGTGATTTTGGTTTAGGCTTTTCCTGGTAACTGGGTCATAACTAAGGAAGTATTCCATCTCATTTCTTTACACAAGCAAAGATATAAAGAGGGGGAGTCGGAAGTCAGGGGGCAGTCCTTATTCCAGCAGTATTGGAGGGCAGAGGAGCTCCCTGTGGTCGCTCTGCGGTGGGAGTGGGCCATAGGTGTGGGTCTGCTGATCAGCCAGCTGGGTCGGGAGGAGGTGTCCTGAGATTCGGGAACGGCAGTTGTTTTGGTGAGAGGGAAGTGAAAACTTGTTTTCTTTCTCCTTTCTCCTCTGTATATACATGTATATAAGTGTAAATATATATAAACTGGTTTAGTTCTACTGAACTTTGGTTTTGTGGGTTCCCCCCCCCTTCTCCCTTTCTTCCCCTGTGGCCAGGAGGGGCCTTTGGGGCCTCTGTCCTGGCCCCTCTGTCTCTTGGCATTTTGCCAATTTTCAACTCATCACAACTTTTTTGGCACCAAGTGATAGAACATGTGGGAATGGTTCAAAGCTGTGCTAGTGGAGGACATAAGAAACATTTCTTGGTCAAACACTGAATGAGACTTCCTAGGGAGGTGGTCCATGCCCCAAATCTGTTGGTGCTTGAGAAGAATTTGGACAATGCACTAAGTAACGAGCTTTAACTTTTGGTGAGACCTGCATTAGTTGTCAGGCAGTTGGAGTAGAGGTTTGCCATAGGTCCCTTCCAACAGAAATACTCTATTCTTCTCTGTTCTATTAATTTTATTCTAGGACTGGACACAGTACTCTAGGTATGTAGCTTCCCTTGACCTGCTGGCAGTACTTTGCCTAATGCATCCTGGCATCTCATTGGCATTCTTTGACATAGGGGTGTATTACTGGCTCATGTTGAACTTGGTATTCACTGGTACCCTTGGGTGCTTTTCTGCCAAACTCTTTTCCAGCCAGTCATCTCTCAGCATGTACTGGTGCATGGGATTGTTTTTCTACAGGTGCAGAACTTTGTACTTCCCTTTATTGAATTTCATGGGTTTCCTGAAGCCATTTCCTCAGCCTGTTGACGTCCCTCTGGACAGCAGCACAAACCTCTGGCACACCAGCCACTTCTACCAGTTTGATGTCATCCGTCTGCTCTAGTGTGGTTTCCTCCATGGGCAGCAACAGAATCTCTGCTTCTGCATGGAGCAGCTCCTCCCCTTCTGCATCTTCTCTCACCATGGTTTTCACATTTTTCTCTCTCCCTCACAGCTTCAGGGCTGTGTAGGGATACAATCAGTACAAAGTCCGTTCTAATATGTTTTCAAAATTGCACTTGTGTCTTCAGAAAGATTATTTGCTGATAGCTTGTGTCATGTTATTCCAGTCAGGAAATTAAAGAGGAGCAGATACATGTTTCCATTCTAGCTCCTGGAATTGTTCTTTGTGTCAGAAGTGAAACAAAACGCGTATCTAAGAGGCAGGCTTTATTTAGTAAACTGTGGATATTTAGCAGTCTGCTATTGAAAGGGATTAGCAATTCACTAAATCCAGATAAAATCTATAGAGTTTAACCAGCTGAACTGCTTCTACAGCTATTTCTCCCTCTCTTTTCTTTTTTTCCCCCACATTTTTAATTATTCCGAGTAGTACTTTCATTATACCTAGTTTTCCCAACTGCAAAATAAACCACCATATGTTTCTGAGAGAATAGCAAAGATTAACTCATCCACTGGAGATTTTTCAAGTTCTTTATCTTCATGAAAGCAATTTTATTTCTCTTTTCCCCTGTTAGAAAAAATTCTAATCTAATCTAAGGTTTGCTTGGCCTCTTTGTTGCCAAAGTGTTGTGCTGGTCATGGTTAATGTTTGATTTTTGTAAAAGTGTTTTTTGTCTATGTTGGAGAGTAATATCAACCATAAAGGTCATGACTTGTGAAGATACATGAAGTGAAGTGAGTGGCACAAAACAGTAGGTAGCAAAGCATTGTACAATTCGGTGAACAATAAGGTCAATTACTTCATATCTACTTGTAGTTGAGCACAGCTGGACTGAAAAAATTGCAATATCTGACTGACATTGTGTAGCAGTTTAATGCAGAATAATAATGGAGTTTAAATTGCCGGTTTACCAAAAAATGTCATTCTGAGTGGGCAAGCACAGAAATGAGAAGCAAGCTGCCAGAAAAGAACTACAAAAAAGAACTAAAAAGTATTAGTAGAACAGAAAACAAAGAAAATAGTAGACAGCACATAGCTTGTTAAACTATGGGTCCGACATCTTAGTTTTTCATACATTTTTTTGTCAGGAATTCTTTACTATGCAAGTCTGTAGGTTTTATAAAGCCAAATTACACCAGTATATTATAAAGCCAATTTACATCAGTAAAGAATTCCCAAATAATCAACATCTGAGTTCAAAAGTTCAGTTGCACTAATAAAATTCTGTAAAATAAATGAGTGTTAAGATTATATACATTACTTTAAGTACTGCACTCCACTGGAAAATTTGAAACAGTAAAGGTTAACTCTCTAAATGCATAAGAAACATGAGGCAGTACTTTAATAAGGAGAAATATCGTTAGGAAGGGTTGGAGGAAAGTCAAAGAGGAATTTGGAGTATATTGATAACTATGCAGAAAGATCATATTGTGTCCTTAAGATCATTACAAGAAGATGAACCTGCCAGGAAAAGCCACGTATATATATGGATGTTGTGGGTGAAGTCACTATACAGAGTCTTGTCACCCATGTTTCTATCTAACTCTTCACATCACCATCATCCACCTCTTTCACTACCTCTGCTGGGAAGCAAAAACAGGAATGCCAGAAGCATTTGATGAGAAGGATAGCAGTGGAAATTAAAAGGGCAGCTGGTGGCTTTTGGTAATTCCTTACCTTCAGTGAGAGTGGCAGCAGTGCCCACTCAGCTTAAAAGGCCAGTGTTCTGGCTATTTTCCATAAGAAATCTGGCAGTTAGGTTTCCATTTTATGGCTAACCTAGGAGAACCGAGTTTCCCTTCAAAACAGTAAAATATGAAATTTTGTTACTCAGGGGAATATATTCCATGCATCTCAGGGAACTCTTTCTTGCAAGCCTTTTCAAGTAGAATGTCACACACTTGCTTTTTCTGAGTTAGAGGTTAGTAAAAGCCTGGTAGGTGCCAGTTGATATACCTCAGAAACTAGCTTTGTGAGTAGACATGTTTCTCCTATTAGCACAGCTTTTACTTTCATACTTCCAAGCAATGAAATTTGTTTTGGCTGGTTGTTAGGTCAAACACTAATTATGAGTTAGTTTTCCTTGATGAAGAACCACAGAGTTTGTGCCAAAGATATTAAAATCTCATTCTTTTAGACAAAGGGTGATCATTGTACTGGCAATGAGGGAATTGTTTCTCATGTGAATATAGTAATTCACACTTGGCTTTTTGCAGTATGAGAACAATCTTTTACAACAGACATTACCCATTGCTAGAAGCTTGCTGCCAGATTACATGGATAAATGGTCTAATCTAGTGTGGCAGCTTTTCTAAATTGAGTAAAATAAAATTAACTTTACTGCCGTTATCAGTGTACTTGGCTGTTGTCTATATGACAATTTTCTGGGAAAATTATGATTGACTGCTCTCAAGGCAACAGTTCCAATACAAAGGGTAATGGACACAGGAAAATAAGACAAAAGTGAACAAAATTGTGTGGTCTAGTAGTTGCTGAGATGGCCATGTCAGCAAGTTGTAATCTTCTCATTTGGTCTTGCAACATATAGCTTCTGGCAACCTGCCAAACTCTGAATTTGACTGTCTTCAGCTACTCTGGCTTTCTTAGACAACTTTTTATTTTTGTACCTGGATAATTCCCACTTTTTTTCGCTGTCATCAGAAAATGAAAACATATCTTTCTAATCAAAATTTACAGGAAATAAGCACTCATACTTAAATTCTATTCGATCATACCAGTAGTTGTGGGAGAAAGGCGAGAGTTAGAATTTTTCTCTGTGCAGGGTACAGTGACATAAACATCACCAGATAAAATCTAACAAATGCAGTGTCTTCTGAACTCAGTTTTTAGCTTGTCACCTGTGGTAGGAACTATGACGTACATACACTTTCAATTTTACCAATTCTGGTTTTTCTTTTCCCAAATCACTTAATAATAGATGATAAAAAAATAAGTATGAAGTGAAATATGTCCTCAATTTTCTAAACTTTTTCCCCTACATTTGAGGATTTTTTTTTCAAAGTGCAACTTCAATCCCCATTTTGTTCTTCAATTTCCTCAGAATTGTTAGATAGTTACGGAGCACTATTGGAGCCCACAGCCTATTTTCCTATATGAAATTCTAAAAAGGTTAGGAAAAGAGCAGTTACTAGGCAATCGCATTTACACATTTAATTTACACATTTAATTTACTCTTCAAATACCAGAAGAATTTATGTAAAAATGGTATATTAGTTACCCTCTTCTAAATCAAGGTCAAGAAACTATCAAATGAGTGAACAGATCGTTTAGTACTAGGAAAGAAATGAGACAAATTCCAAGGGTTGCAGTGGTCTATGCACTGAAAGGCACCAGCATGAAGTACTTCAAAGATTTCTCACTGTAGTTGCAGTTCTTAAGTGGTTCAATCATTTACAGCATTTTGAGAATGCACAAAAATGTTCCTTTTTATTTTTTTTTTTTCCAGCAGGCATGTCTTTTTCTAAAACCAAGGTGAATAATTAGCTCTAGAATTTATTTTAAAAAATACTGATGCCAGGCTTTTTTTATATTATGATTTTCATTAAGTTTATTTTGGGAGATTAAAAATAACACACTACATTTTTAGATATAACCTGAGGGAAATATATATTACAGATTATCCCTGATAGTGAACAACAGACATTGCACACAACAGCCTGCATCCATTAAATAACCTGCCAGGTATAAGATATTACATAATATCTTATGTATTACAGCTTAAGAAAGAGCGCCATAGAAGCTCTTAAATACACTGTACCTGCATCTGCTGCCAATCATACATCATTCCATATGTAGTCTCACTGAAACCAATTGTGAACAGAATTATTTTGTTAAATTTGGAGGAAATTAATCTAAAACACATTTGTTTGGATGTATGTGTTTTTCTTAAATTGAATTTTAGTCCAGGACTTTTAAATGACCATGTAAGAGTGGATACAAGTTTTAACTGAGCAGAGACCAGAGGATCTATTCACCTTAATATAAATTTCTGGTAACTATCTGAGAGAAATCAACCGAAATAAAATGAGATGAAGGGGAAAAAGTAACAATTATCTGCCTGTCCTTGTGCAAGTAAGCAAATACCTCTAGCAAGGTGCTGTTAAATTACACTAACACTCAGGTTATAAAATGAAGGTATAGCCATTCCACATTACTTTTTCATGTCCTTTTGTGAGGTCAGAATGCCACTAAATTAGAGTGATGCACCCGCTGGGAGTCTTTCCAAAGCATATTTCTCTCTTGCACATATACTGCTGGTGTTTTCACAGATGTATGGGAAATTATAGCATAGCAGCAGTAGCAAGTTTATAAGTGAGATCAAGGGATTCTGAACTGTGAGAGAACACCTGGGTTTTGTGAAAAACTACCAGCTGGTGCTCAAATTTCTTAGCTGTAACCTCTCCAAAAAGGAGTGGTCTCTGTAGTCTACTTAAGTGTATTGTTACACCAACTATATAGAACTACTCTTCAGATTACTGGATGACAAAGATTTTCAGTGTTTTGAAAGAATCTGAGAGAGAGCATCATAGGCTTTTGCTTTGATTTTTCTTTCCAAAACATAATAGAACTGGAGAGAGATGACTACAGGAACACTAAGGGATTTAGTAAAAGGCCTACATGAATCTTCTCAGTCTGAGATGCATGTAATGACCTCCAATATGCTGATATCAATTTGCAAAAAATACTACCATGAAGATCCTTAGAGATTTGGTGTCCCACTCTGGGGCTTAGTGGCTGACCTGAATGGAGGGCAAAACAAAACTTTATTGTTTGGAAGAGGAAGAAAAGACATCAAAGGCACCTTCCCTATCAGAGTGCAGAAAAGGTGTTGTTAGCACCATTAATCTTTGTAATGACCGCCTGCTACCTGTCCCCCTAAGCCTCCTCAGGGGCATCGTAAACCACAGTAGGTACATGGCTGAGCAAGAAACCCTTCTCCTTTCTAAGTGCAAAGCCACTAACTGGACCTAAGGGTTTGCCTCATGATGCTCAAGAAAATGAACTTCCATTAACTTTTTTTTGTTGTCTGTGCTTCACCATGGCTTTAATGGCTTAATGTTTTAATTGTCCTTGTAACTCTGCTTGCAGTAGCATTGGCTTCAGTATAGTTTACATTTGAATATAAAATTTTCTATGTTACAGCTTTCACACAGGAGAATTCACATCCATAAAATGTATTTAGATTATCGATACCTTTTTTTCTTCAATAGAATACATAATGCATGATGAAGTATATTTTTTTTAATTTGGTTATTAATTTCCCCCCTCCACTTTCCATCACTTAAAAAGCTCATTTTTCCATGAATACAAGGAGCAATTTTCAAAGAAAATGAAAATTAAAATGAGATAGGTATGTTTTATAGCTGCCTTTTCCTTATAATAAAATAAATATATACATCTCTTCTAAAAGATAACTGATGTTCAGTATCCTTCACATCCAGAAATCATCTTCATTAAATTTTCAAATGATCTCCTGATTGATGACTTATAAGATGGTAATGATGCAGTAAACTCAGAAAATTGTGTAATAAATACATAAGTATACTTATGTATTAATGAGCTGCTTGAGTTAAGACAAGTTAATGTTAGGTTGTCAGAGATAGGAGGTGAATTTCTGGAAAAAAGTATATTGATCAACCCAAATTCACCTGACAAAGATGTGTGCTAGTCTCAGCAGGAGAGGTACATCCTGTCTCCCTCAGTACTCCTTTCTCAAGAAGTATCACAACAAATTGTTATGTGGCTTGGTTATGTTTTTGTTTGGGTTTTGTTGTTGCTGTTGTTGTTTTTGTTTTTATTTTTTGTTTGTGGTTTTTTAATTATTGTTTTGGGGGGTTGGGTGTAGTTAGTTAGTTAGTTAGTTTGTTTGTTTGTTTGTTTATTCCCCATAAGAACTCAAAGAAACAGGCTGTTGTTCAATTCTGGGCATCAGAAGACATTTATATATACATATATATGTTCTTGAAATTGAAAGGCTGTTATCTGACAGGTAGCATATTTCTCTGCATTCTGCTCACAAACTTTTTTTAAACATTGCCAAACCAATAAGATATATTCTATTGTTTCTACTTGGAGAAGAAAGACGTGCAAGATCTCTCAAAATACCAAGTGCATACAAATTGTAGCAGATCCTTTAGATAATTCATCATGCAGGTCTAATCGTAGATGGAAAACACCAGTTTTAAATCCCATAATGAAAGTAGTACTAACTGGGGTGATTTTAGCCCAACCTGGTGAAAGGTTTTCTTATCTCCTTGAAGAGTTCAGCTATACTGCATTGCAATGCCAGTATATGTCTCTTATTAACACCACCATTAGATCATCTCACATTTTTCGGCTTAGGACTATTTGCCACTCAACATAAAAAAAATCTTCATTTTTAAACAAGTAAGTGAAGCATATTAAGCATACACTCCACAGACAGACTGGAACACAAACCTAAACCCTGTGATTTCTGAGTAGCTACCACCAGAGAAAGATTTGAAGCCAACAAATGTCCTGCTTAGGTTCATGCTGCTTATTTGAGCAATGCATTTGGGGGTGATGGTGGGAGCTGGCAAACTTTTCTCTGGAGGACTCTGTGCATAAATATCTTGCAACAGGAAGTCATCCATATTGTAGGTAGTAGCATTCACATCTGCTAGACATTTTTAAAAGAGAATATAATCCAAAACCAGATCAAATTATTTTTATTATTGCATTCATGGCTTGCGGCCATTACACTTCTTTATCAAACATTTAATCTCCTCTAATTTTCCTTAAAATGCCACATTAGGTGTCTTCACTGCACGTGCAGATATTGCTTTATACAGTTAGGCCAAATGGAAGATTTTCTTGAAGTGAGTAGCCAAGTTGTATGTATAACTGTGCACTTCCACATGAGATTTTCCCTTTTATACCCATGTGCCTACAATAACATTTACAGGGGTAGGAATTCAATTTGCACATTCATTTTATGCCATGAAGTACACATATATCCTAAATTAACTCTGTGAATCTGAAGGTATCAGATTTTAAAGCTGCATGATACTAATAATGCCAAGTCTCCTTTTTAATTAAGAAATCCTAATTTCATCCAAGAGGAGCAAAATCCAGTTAATCCCTTAGGCTAAGTGAGGGTCAACAAGACTGACAAACAGCATGTTATTAATTTAAAGACAGTCAAAATGATCGCACATGTCACAGGTTATAATAAGCAGTTACTGACATTGGTGACACAACACATTTCATTAGTAAGCCTTCTGTCACATGTTGCTAGCCATTCTGCCTTCAAAACAAAAAAAACAAATAATTCAGTAATAGAATTAGACTTATGTTGTCAGTCAAAACAGCCAAAAAATCAGCCCTCTCCATAATCCTGACTCAACTCTAATTTTGTTGCCTGATTTTAAAATAAAAAAATAATAAACAATTCATCAGGCCCAATTTTGTGTTGGCTATAAGGTCCACTGTCTCTTTTTTCTTTCTTGTGTATTAAAAAATCACTTTTTGGTTGATTCAAAAGAACCAGTATATTTTAAATTATGAAGCACCAGCTTACCAAATAGAAGTTAATTACCTCAAATGTAATGCTGGCCAAAACCAGATTTCAGCTCCATAGTTCATTCATTTCTTGGTATCTCAGATCTCGATGGAATTCTGTATCTTGATGTTTCAAGTATGGGTGACACATCTGATTTATATTGGTTTTGTAATTGACATTTATTTGTTTCTCTTCTCTGACAAGATCAGAAAATACTGTGTCTTGTCTTCTCTCAACACATAGCACTTAAATTCCAGCTTACAAAACAGGAGAAACATGCATCTTTTTGTCAGACATGATTCATTGACAATCAGTTTAGATATTTGTGGACGGGAATAAACCCACTATCTTGTTCAGTATACACTGTGCTTTCTCTTTCTCCCAAACCCTTTAAAGCTTACAGAATAAGCTGAGTACTGTAGTTATTTATTTTTATGCCTTCAGATTTCATGAAATATCTTGCTTTTGGCAAGTTTATATACAACTTGAAACAAATCATCTGAGTATTGCCACTGATGACTTCACACTTAAGATTCATACTGAGCTAGTGAGTAGCTTGACCGCTGTTGAGGAGACCTTTTTCATACATTTCAACAGAAAACAGTAGAATATATTTTAGAAGAGTCAATGAAATTTAGGTTAGGCAGAGATTAACAGTAAAATTCTTTTGAAGACTTCAACAGCAGCTCAGAGAAAAGAACAGAATGAGTTTAGATGATAATAAAGGCAAACAGAGTTGTACACAGAGAATATGCAGCAATGCCAGAACTGGCTGCATCCAAACAGAATTCATCAACTATTATAATTTTACTATTGTAAAAATCAGTGATTCCAAGTGTCAAAAGTTGAAAATGCTGCCTGTGGTATCATTTGTCTCCAAACGTAGGGAACAATTAACTCATGTTATCTTTAATCAAAGTCAGAAGATCACTCAAGCAGAAATCATGTAACTTTTGTGTAGAGGCTGGTTTGTTAAACTCAAATCAATTTTTCACCTTATTCATCTTAACATGTCCTAGCGGGAGTAGGATCTTATGAAGACTATAAACATCAGTCTTGGAAATATTTGAGACAACACTGCTTTTAAATATATCTTTTATATTTAATTACATATTTGCAAAATGTGTCAGTTTTAAAGTTAATATGCTCAGATGTTCATTGATGATAAACAATAAAGGTAAGCCATATTATTATTTTGATTTAATTTAGAATTGCAGTATCAATTGGCCTAAACTTTTTAATTTCTCTTTCTATCACTAACTTGTAGGCTCACAGAAAACAGGCTCACCATTCTCTGTCAGTGTTTCTAAAATGCTATCAATTTCTTCCAAACTCCTAATGTTGATAATTTATCAACTTCCATTTCTGTGAAGCTGTACTTCAACAAAGGCCAAACCCAGCAACCATACTTCTGGCCAAGACTTTATCATGCTGGTCTAAGCCAACTTTCATTTATATTTTTTCTTAAACCCAAAAGTCAATAGCTGAAATAGATTCAAATTGCAGGAACAGGTCTGTCTACAAGAACTATGAGAAGGAGAAAAAAACTAGAGACATGTTGCTCCAGATCAGAAGAGTAAAGTAGAGATTTTTCTGACTGCTTTTTGGCAGGAGAGGGAAGAACACCGGATGGGCTCAGTCTCGCCTCCTGTCTCAATACGTGTAGTCTCCAATGTAGTGATGTTATAAATAAAATCTGTTTGGAAAAAATGCCAAATGGACATAGGCTGTTCAAGTGAGTAATTGGCAGTGTCACTGTGATTGATATGGTCTATTGAAACTTGCAGTTCACATCTTTCTATTGGTTTCCAGTGATTTTCCCAGCCATCTGGTTTAGGTTACATTTTTAAATACTCTTACTCCAAATTAATCAAAATAAGAAAGTTTTCAGGTATGTTGCTCAGAAGGAGAAAGAAAAACAATCTAAACAGCAGCTAAAGTACAGTTAATATTTTGCATACTTATACTTTGAATGTAATTGACGTTTCATATAAGCTTAGAAAGGTAATATTCACCATATTATATCATGCTACACAGCTTTATATGACGGCTGAGTGTATTTTTAAAAAAACTCAGAACTTTAAATTCAATACTTCAAATATTTTTGAAGTAGTGAACTGATGTATAGCTTGAAAACTAATTTCTAGTCCTTCTTAGAGTCCTGTATAGCCACTGAATTACTATTTTATACACCAAATATTTTAATCACATAGATAAATGGAAATTATACTCAGAAAATATCACAAAGGATAATAATAAAATAATGTGTAGATCCTATCTGTCTTTTGCTTACTAAAAGCTTAAAAATACTTAACAGCTTAATTTAGAAGACTGGTCTACACATCCTGCACTTCCTCAAAGCAGTTTTGTTTATTTTGCATATTCCCTATGTAAAAAAATATTTTTTGTTATGGAAATTCTCTATAAAATAAAAAAAAATATGCATAGATCTAGTGGAAATTTTATTATTTCTCTATATTTTTAATTATAAGGTTACAATGATAAATATTTACTTAACTGTAATTATTTGAGATAAAATATTAGAGTACAAGTATATTATTAATAATTCGAGGATTGTTTTGGTATGTTCAGCTGATTGATATATCAGGATAAGCTTAAGGAAAGTACAACACACTTTTTGTAAGAAACACAGAAATAGAACATTGCCTTTCCATCTAGAAGTTTTCTACTAGAACCATGAAAAATCTGCTTCAGTTTGGCACAGTTTGGAAGAACACTGTAATTTGAACATAAGCAATAGAGACCTGAGAGGATATCTGTTCCAGGTGTACTGTGAGTATTCCATCCTCGGACAATAGCAACCTAAAATGACTCTTGCTATGACTGTGCCTCATAGCTCAGGTTTCCTCTGAAAACAGGATCAAGCTTAGGAACTGCAAGGGGAATTTTTATCTCTTTTAAAAAGAATAATAGATTTCACAAATAAGATTTACATCTTTTCACACACACACACACACACACACACACTTGATTTTCTTGTTGCATTGAAAAGTCCTGTGTTTCCTTATAGAGCTGCTAAACATTGTGTTCATGCCTGTTACCAAAGGAAAATTGATTTATACACTTCAGTATTCTTCAGGTAGATGCTTGTAGTACACATGAGAACTAATGAGGAAAAGTAAAACAATCCTGGGAACTCAATTCAAGTTTGAGGGAAAACTGTCATTAAAAACTTTTTTTTTTTCAGTCCTCTAAGCATAGCTAGAAATATTTTATCTTTAATTTAAATTTACCATGTCAGTGTGTCAGTGAAATGCCGGTAGTTATTCTGTAATATTTGAAGAGATTTTTTTTTCTAAGAAATCATTTTGAACAAGTTAAAAAGTAAAAATATTTTTAAAGTGCAGAAACAAATAATTTTAAAATTATAAGAAAAGTGCTACAAAATGATGAAGAAATATTTTACAAAGTTATCTGCAATTACAAAGTTAACTGTAAAACAATGGTCTAAATTTTAAAGAAATAAATTTTAAAGCTATATTCAAAGACGCATGTACTTCTGAATTCTAAAAAAAAAGTCCTTGTTTTCTAAGCAAAGAGCCATCTGTTTTTCTGACTTGGTTTAGACTAAATGTAGGATTTTGAAATTTAGAAGTATTAATACTTGCACATAGATCTGCCATTTTGCATAACTCATTTTATGTCCAAAGAGGAAAGAAATTTGTTTTCTGTTAACCCAAGTAGAACATTTTTTTTTTTTCCCGGTTTCTTTGTATTTAATGAAATACTTTCTAAAATACTTTTTCTAAAAACAAAAAAACAAACAAACAAAAAACCAACAACACCCCCCCCAAAAAAAACCACAAACAAACAAAATAAAACAAAAAAAAAAACCTAAAGAAATTTAGGAAATTTACTCCTTCTGAAGCAGTAAATGAGAAGAACAGTAAATTATATAAAAATTAAGTGCTTTTTTTTTTTTTCTGAATTTGAGTAAATAATAGACGACCTTTTATTTTTATAGTTTATAAGCAGTGCTTATAGAACACACTTCCTTGCAATTTTCAGTGATGTGATACCCAAAGAGGTATCAAACCATTTAGGACATCAGAGGAAGATGGTGACTCTATTACCCTTTTCCTTCCTTTCAGGTCCTGCATGCTGGAAACTTCATACCTCAAGACATGGAGCACACAGTAAGAAGAGATGGCACTTGTTTTCCCAAGTCACCGTTACATGCAATGGATGCTTTTCTGGAGGTGCTGAACACCTGCCTACCCATATGAATCATCAAATTGATTACTTTTTTAGCATAGCTTGTGCAGCTTCTGCTTTACCTATTAAACTATTATCCTATTATCAGCCCACGAGTTTTCTGTCTTTTACTCTTCTGAATCTCTCACTCATCGCACTTGGGGTACATGAGCAAGTGACTGGGTCATGCTTAGTTGCCATCTGGGGTTAAACCACAACAGAACTATGGAGGACTCTTATGATGCCTAAGGATTTTTATGTATTTTTTAGTGTGTATTTTATGGATTTTTAGAGCTTTGGAAGTAAGGATTTCTAAGGGATTTCTTGCTCACATATTAAGTGTTGTTTAGAGTTACTAAGGCAAGTTTCTCAGGCCTT
>JAWWEW010000041.1:42356888-42382115 GCA_035583185.1 Anabacerthia variegaticeps | reverse complement strand
TGTGCTCGGAGGATCAGAGGGGATCCGGACCTGAACCACAATAAAGGTAATATCTTATCTCCATTAACCTTGTGCAGGGTGTCTGTTTTGCAGGACTTCAGGCATCACTTACAAAAACAGTACCTGAGTTACAGGAAAATTAGACTATTCCACATTTAGCAGCAGGTGAATGAAAACATGACCAAAAGAGCAGAATTGGAATACAGCTGTGAAAGCAGTTTTGATTTGATATTCAAGAAATATTAAAATTAGTGTATCCAGATCTAGTGATCCATCAGTGTTTCAAGGGTCAGACAGATTTTCAAAAGGCATTTCAGGACTCCTAGGTGAGACTGACTCCTGATCTGAATTTTTCTTTATAAAAAACTCTTTTTTATTTTTCTCCTCTTCTTTTTCTCACTGTAAAAAAAAAAAAAAAAAAAAGAAAAAAGAAAAAAAAAAAGCCCTCTGGGAAACATCTCCTTTTACTGACGTTTTCCTTTTCAGCTATTTCCATTTAGTTGATTTAATCTAAAGATAATAATAATAACATTAACAAGTTGAATCTTCTAGTAGCACCTGTTAATTCATTAAATAAAATTATTGAGGCCAAAATTTTTGGAAGCATTTGATGGCACATGGCATTTTTCCTTTGGAAGTAATTAATTTTATTACATGGGGCATTGGTTTTGTAATCAAAAGTTTGATGATGCAGCATTTTCTCTCATTTGCTTTAAATACCAGTATGACTGAACATGGCCAATCAGAACATCACTGTGTGGAAGTGAAATATGTTTCCGAAGTGTGCTGTTAGCTTGAGCATAAAGTGTACTTTTTAGTTAAAAACAGATAAAGGATTTTTCAAATTGCATAGATAATCTGAATGAATTAAAAGCTTGGACAGCCATTTCTGTAGGAAGGGAATGCTGGCTGCAGTTAAGCTATATAACTCTTCAGTTTCTAGTCCACATTCAAAGTTAGATATATGATATGAAAATAAGTAGATATGCTAATTACAAAATGACATGTAAGAATGTGGGATAATTCAGAAATATTTATTCATTCACACCTCTGTCAAATCAATATGAGAACAAAAAAGGAGCCATTCAGTCCAACCACTGCTACAACGGGTATCTAATTTATGGGATCTTTAATAAACTTATGAATTACCAGCATAAAACTAGAAAAACTATTAGTGGACAACACTGCTGGAAAGCAAAGGAAAACCTTTATCTTCCACCAGATAGAAATCTTCTGATTTACAGTTTGAACATGTTCATAGTGAGTTTCTACTTGTTCTTTTGCCAACAGTGCCCTTCAGCTTAAATAACTCTTACTCCTTTCTAATGTTTACTTCCCTGTGTGACTAGAGATAGCAGTCATATTCTCTCACACTGTTTTTTCTTGTTAGGCAAAACAAGTCCATTTCATTTATTCTGCACTTAAAAGATAGACTGTCATTCTCCTGCTGAGAGGTAGTGTATGATTAGCTCAGGAACAGTGCTGCTGCAGCTGCACAGCTTCTTTGAGGTACCTGCATTGAATCTGCCTGGCTGAAGCATATGAATATATGTCCAGTGATGTGGGCTAAAGTTTCTTAGCCTTTTCTGTGCCTTCATTTGAAATACTCTTTAATGAAGATATACGGCCAGAACTGGAGACCACAGGCGTGAAAGAAAGAAGGGGTGTTGGAAGGATGAATGGAACATGTGACTAAGTACTGAATTAAGTCTGCTGAAAGAAAAGGCTGTCACAGTATCTGCCTAGTTTAAGGAGGTGCTTAAAACTTTTTCTTACAGAGTGGAATTTTGAAATTTGGAAAGAATCAGCAATAACTCACTTTCATGTGAAGAATTCATGCAATGGGTGGAATTAAGCAAGAAAAAATATACTTTTGAAATCAATTTTACTGTAATCTGAGGCTGCAATCTGATCCAAACTCTTCCTTCTGCTGCAGGAAATGGCTTCAGGATTTTTAATACATAACATAGTTCTACACATATAAAAATATCAAATCAAAAGTATTTAGAAACAAGAGACAATACTTTAAGCTGGCCATAATAGGTTTTCATTGAAAGCATTTATAGGGCTCCTATCTTTTTGGTTGAAAAATGACATTGCCACCTTGGAGAAATTGTCTGTGCTTCCACCAGATGTTATATCACATATAAATATTTTTTGACACAGTAGGTGCAACAGTTAAGGAAAGAGTCAGTGGGATGTCCCTAAGAAAAACTTCCTTAGAAATGTTACCTCAGTGAGGACCCTCCTGTTCTCTATGTTCCACTGTCACTAAAATTGTTTTAGAGACTGATCTCTGCATTTCTGTGCCAGAGTTTTGTTAGCACTGCCATGGATACATATGTGGTCACTTGGAAAAATGTGAAGAATAACAGTACATAATTTCTCACGTATTCCTAAATACCATATAGTAATCAACTCAAACCAGATTTGCTTGTTTGTTTGGGGGTCTTCTGGGGTTTTTTTTGGTGATTGTGAGACAGTAACCTGTGTAGCCTTGATTTGTTATACTTACATACTGTTAGGACTCCCTTGAAGCAACATTTCTAGAAATATCTTTGTTAGTTGGGAGATGTTGATTTAATCTAAATGTACATATGCAGAGGAAGGGTAGAGAAGGAAGTGGAACAGTAAGGAGTGTAGAATAAGAGGGTAACACCTTATTCCATTAAGTGTGACTCCATTTTCACTGCTCACTCAGAAATGGTCCGTGACACGTAGGGTTATTCCTGTACAAATTACCACTCAGTTAGCAGAGCATTATGACAAGATGTTCTAATAGCAATGCATTGTCATAATGTCACTACAAAGCTTAGTGATGGATTTGGTAGATGCAGTTTCCTTTTGGAGATATATGATAATAAGAACAACTCACGTGTTATGCAATGTAAAATAATTGGAGTAACCAAGGGCTTCTGCTGACACAGTGACACTGGCAGAAATACAGCGTAGATTTACTGTAGATATAGTAAAAGGGAGAAAGCTTGCTAAGAAAAACCTGTGCCTGAAAATGCCAGGTAAGCAAGATATTTGTTTCATTCAAGGTATCTGGTGAACTATTTGAAGTTGTGAATCAAATTGTAATCATTGACAAATGAGTAAAGGACTTCTGCAAGTCTAAAACAAGAAAGTATACAAAATGACACCTGGATTTACAGTCTGTTGTAAGACTGAGACTACAGAAACTAATACGTGATCCTGCAATTTCTTCAAGTTGGAAGAGACTCATCTAACAAACAAGTACTTTCCTTTTGGCTTAAAGAAACTGTTTTATTATCAAAAGCAGGGTGGGAACAAAGAGAAGATTATTTCAAGGAAGTGGATATGAGGAATTCAGAGAGTTTTCAGTAAGAGCATAAAGTGAGTCAAAAGGAAGAAACAAAAGTAGTGTTTGGAGAATTCATTTATATTAAATTGTTTTAGAAAAACAAGTTAATCAATTTTTCTGATTTGTCTGTGGGACTATGTTGGTGTTACAAGTCTTACTAATGAAATGCTATTTTAAAATGCATATTTTATTTTAACTATAACATTCTCAGTGACAAAACTATAGTAATTACAACAACAAAACATGTCAAAGTCAACATGACTGTGAACAACTTATTTGTATGAAAAAGATTGTTAGTGAATGGCCTACTTACATTTGAAGTGCGAATTAGCTCTGTCAAAGATACAGTTTCAGGTTACTCTACAATAAGTTTTCTATAGATATATTGTAATTTTTTAATTTTTTTTTAATTAACTTCTATGACAAAGAAGCGACCTTTGGTTTGGCAGACATTATTTGTGGACACTTTCAAATAATCTATTTGTCTGTCTGAGGTAGAGAGGTATTTATCATTCTATTCTTGACTCATGAATGTAATATTGTGTTGCAAAGTTTTGCTATTAATTCACCTCGTAACAGTAATTACATATGGAGTTTTTGAAGGTGTAGCTTGGTTGCTTTCAAGGAGACACAGAGAGATTTTAATGTTGCTCATTCTGCTTCATTATCTGGGAAGTTAAAACAGGATTAGTTGAAATATCTGGTAAAAGATGGAAAAAAATATCAAGAGAATTTTTTACTGATGTGGCAAAATGACACTTCTGGCTGAAAAGTCAAATTTCTTGAATGATTTAATATTACTTCCTTTATTCACAGCAGCAATAGGATTGTTTGTAAAAACTCAAGGACTTTTAAAGAATAGAATGCAAATTTTTACCTCACCTTAGGAAAATGCTAAAACCCAAATACATAAATAAAAGTGTGTATTGAAGAACATAGCTATTGTGGAAAATTCCATGTCAAATACTGGAATTTAAGAACTTGGAAATACAAGCTTATGTTGGGAATGCCTCGTATAACTTTTAATCATAGCGATGCTATCAGCATCAGGCCTTCTCTGTTATATTTATTGTAGTGCTTTACATGTTCCAGGTTTAACAATTCGTAAACAGAAATTGGTTAAGTATTGCTGGTTCTAATAGACAATATTAAGTTTTTTATATTAATTTTCCAGGTTTTAAACTTTTAAACATCATCTGGCTGAGAAATCAATGAGCTAAAGGTTATTTAATGTGTTAAAATTCACGGGCACTACACATAACATGAAAATAGATTAAAAATTAAGCTATGACCACAAAGCTTTTGTAATGAATCCTACACAGAAATGGAAAGTTTTATTAAAAAACTGTCTGTCTCTTCCAATTTTAACACAATTCCTTGAGTGATATTTCAGAACAGGAGATAGAGGAAATTATTCTGTTAAGGGCAAAATTACCAACTCCTTTTATGTCCTCAACCTTCCTCATTGGTTTAAAAGTCTTGGTCAAAATCTACTTTCAGCATTAAAAGTGATTTTATGTGTGTGTTTGTTTGGGACTTTTTTCAACT
Organism: Anabacerthia variegaticeps; assembly: GCA_035583185.1. Taxonomy (NCBI): domain Eukaryota; kingdom Metazoa; phylum Chordata; class Aves; order Passeriformes; family Furnariidae; genus Anabacerthia; species Anabacerthia variegaticeps. Next base: position 42,377,239 of record JAWWEW010000041.1, on the reverse strand, counting down.
TGTTTTAGATGCATTAAGGAGAGTCCTGTATGAGCTCTCCATGAATAAAATATTTGATTTGTGTTCTTTCTATAATTAGAAGTCTCTAGTATGTAGTTTGCATTCCAAATATTTCTGGTTCATCTCTAGCAGTTCTTGCACTGCTTTGTCTATTTGACTGGATTTTATTAATGTGTCCAAAGACACTAGAGAAACATCAGCGTTGATGAATAAGAACTGACTTCCACTGACTGCATTCTTTTGAAGCATGTTTTTGATTTGACTGACAGATACTATTGGGAGTCACACAGATTGAAAAATACTAAAGCAATAGTATTCAGAAGAATGATGTTGTTTTCACAGCTGGGAATGATCAAGAATATACACTGCTGTCTACATCTTTTTTTTCCTATTAAGACCAAAATCAAATGGAAATACCCCACTTAAAGATATTTCAGAAGTACTCAAAATTTGTAGCTATATCAAAGGTATTAGCACTACTCTACATTCTTTATTTGAGTCTAAAAGTCATGGGAAAAAAAACATATAAAAAAAGTGTCTTTCTGACTCATGCAGTATTCTCTCTATGATACTGTACTTCTTCTCTAACGTTCTGCTTGAGCCACCAAATAATTGACTACAGGTTTTCTCTAATATGGGCCTTCAATGTAAGTGGTGTTCTATTCTGAAAGGACTAATGTTCAGACTGAGTCAGACTATGTGAGTCAGACTTTGTAGAGGGAGTTTGTGCAGTCTGCAGCACATATGAAATTCACCTAAAAATGTGTTGTGCTCAGAATAGGAAGAAAGCTTGAGGAATAGGGGACACAAAACCAGAAGTAAATATTTTATTATTTAAAATATCCTGCATCTTAAGAAATTTATCTAATTTGGTCAGCTCCATGACAAAGTATCTTGTTTTTATTTTGTTGTATGATCATTCAGTCTGCATAGTAGCCATGGTTCTTTCTCTTTGTTTTTATGACTGAAGAACCATTTTTGATCTTCTTGGAATATTATAAAATGCCTAATTCAGCCTGGCTTCCAACAAGTCTTATCTATTCTTTAAGTTTCCATTTCTTAAAAAAAAAACCCAACCTTTTAATTTACTATATTTCCAAAATGTTTGTAATAGTAATCCAACTGTAACTTAACCATGAACACCTATACACATTTCTCACTATATTGTGTCAAATTTTAGTTCACGATGTGAAAAAGCAAAGGGATTTAATGAATATTATGTACAACACATTTAACTATTACCAAAGATTTCATCACTTCTTTATGCTACAATCACAGTGTCTTATTTATAAAGCATAAAAAATAGAAAATATCATTTTAGGGAGGTAGGGGGGGGGTGGAGTAGGAAACAATATATTTAAGCAATAAAAAATGTATGACACCCAAGAGATTTGTATACTAAATGAGTTTTGTCATTTCCTTAAATCTTTACCTTTAAAATAATAATTCTTTTTTTTGTGTATGTGTGTTCAAGCTAAGAGCTTAAGTTTAGGCATTCTAACAGCTTAAAGTAGTCTCAAAGAAAGTCCTCTTGTGGGCTTGCTTAATCCTAGACTACTCTATGGAAGAGGAATGAAACCAGACTACATGATTTTTATGACACTTCAAAATACCAGTTTTTTTATTCCTGAAAAATACAAAATTTCATCAACTGTTAATTTGCTCTGTCACTTTCCTAAATTTTATTCATAGACAAAATAAGTTTGTATTAACAGCAATAACATCATAAACTTCTGAAGTAAACAAAATATTTTGAGTCTTTTAATGATGTATAAATTCAGGATCATAAATGTTATTCCTTCTTTACTCTTCCCCCTTGATAAATTAATTTATCTCTAACCTTTGACTTCTCTCTATGGCAATTCTTTATTGTATAAACCTCTATGAGACTCAGATTTTTGTTAGTTATTTAAATACTTTATTAGGAAAGCAAAATTTTCATAATCAAAGATACAAGTATGAATATGTAGCAGCCAAGGAAACATTTATTTTTAAAATTTATTTTCAAATACATTAAATGTAAGTATACCGTACAGATTCTATCATATTCTAATATTGAATGGTGATTTTTAAAATGTAGTTAGTGTGAAAACTAAAATGATATACTTTCCAAATCAATATATGATACTTGATGCACTTAAATTTTTGAAAACCTACCACAAATATTGATATGTCGCTAAGACATGAAGTGCAGTTTAGTCAGACTTTGCAGTCAGAAAGCAGTTAATTTTCAAGAGTGTTTTCCTGGTCACAGTAATTACTCTGCCAACTGTCAAATTGAATTAAAAAATTAAAATTTTGATGGGACATATGTTCCAACTGAATTAATTTCAACAAGGCAATGACTCAGTGTTGACATGCAGATAATATTGTTTAAACATATTTTTTGATAATAAATGATGAAACATTAATTCTCACTTTAAAGATCCAGAAAAGTCTAGTAGGGAATTTCACAAAGACTTGCCTTCTCCATACATTGCTGCTTCTTGGCAAAAAACACCAATATCCATTGGAGGACTGATAATGTTAAAACAGACCAGTCCTTTAAACACATTTCTGGTGTTACGTTAACAGTTTGAGCTTTTAGGATCCAAAATAGTTCTGCAAATAAGTAAGAATCAGGAAAAAAATCTTGACCTTTCAAGGCAGTAATAACAGAGCCTTACTACCTGCTGCCTGCATCACTAAAATGCACAGATATGCACCACATACAATGGCTGTTGTTGCTACCCAGGCAATACGGTAACACAAATTGGATCTTTTTATAAAACACTTTGTTACCAACTCAATTGAAATATTAAAGGGCTCTGGTATCACAGTTATCTGAATTCTGATAAAGCAAAACCCTTGGTTTAAGCAAATGGCTGGTTTTGTTAATGACAAAGCTCTGATCTTCTCCAGGCTTCTGTTTCTTGGAAGGTTTCAAATCCATCTAGATCTGTCTTATCACAGCAATTCTCTTGTGTAGAAACCCATAGTCATTTTTATTGCTGTTAATGACATTTGTATTTGTTTAAATGAATTACCAATTAGCAACTATCACATTACTAATTTAGTATCCTATATTACTCTTTCAAAAGAAATTTAAGTTCTAGCAAGAACAAATGAAGGAAAGCTGGGGGAAGGAGGGTTTTGAATTAATATTTTGTAGAGATAAACTATTTGGAAGTGTTATTTTATGCTTGTGTAATATTGCAAAGTCTACCTCTAGTAAAATACTATCTGATTTCACATTTTGTACTTTTACATATTTCATATGTGCATATTCATAGGTAGAATATGTTCATATGTACATTATGTATTTCATTATTTTTTTGTTTGTTTTTGTCCTTTCTTTTAATCCATCATATGGTCCATGTATACGTAATATAGTAAATGCTGAAATACTTATAAAATATCAGTATTTAAAAGTGCGTATAAAAAGTTAATGTGTGTAGTGATAGCATCTATAGAACTATGTTTGTTATTATGCTTTCCAAAGTTGTGTACCTTTGCAAATGGATATATCCAAGGTTTACTGGGGGCTCTTGCATAGTTGTAATCTGCTAATTTTCACAGTCTGGGGCATGTATTATTTTACATAGTAGGAACAACAGCCAGTACCGATCCTTTATCAATACTGTGACTAATCTCACCTTGAGTCTTAGCCTAAAGGTGTAAGAAAGTACAGTACAATGCGGATTCCTTACTATTCCTTAGTATGAATGAAAAAGTTCAGGAGTCACATGAGCTTGTGTATTTGCACCACTAGAATACAAATGGTAATTATCAGTGGCTTTTTGTTAACTTTTATGTTTATTAAATCAACTGATTCTTCCCAACTCCCTTTAGACTGGCTATTGGTTTGAGTGCTTTAATAAAGAGATGGCAAACAGAGCAGGTAATATGTTCTAAAGCAGACAGTGTTTTGTGTAAACAAATTTCTTTCATTCTGTGTTTAGATAGATTTGTAAAATGATCATTCAAGGGAGAATTTCTCTATTTTGAACTGCAAACCCCTAAGTTTTCAAAGTTCTTGTTCAGTAATAACACCAAGTAAGTATTACTCCCTGGTAAGTCTTCCATAGGCAACATACTGTAAATAATAATAACAAAAATAATAGTAAAAATATTATTCGGTCATCGTAACATTAGGTTGTCCTGAGCTGAGCAACTTTTTTTAGTGCATTAACATCTTCTCAGTATTTGTGGATTGTCATTCTTCCTCTTGTTCCTTTGAATAAAACTGGCCAGACATAAACCCCTGGAATTTTGATTTTCTCTGTGTTCCTTCTGCGGTAAACATTGCTGACTGGATTGTGTTTTTTGTTTGTTTGTTTGTTTGTTTGTTTTTGTTGTTTTTTTTTTTTAAAGTGCATTTCATCAGCTCTGAATTTTATTTTATTTTTGCACTATAGCTATGTCGTGTTACTGACAGATAAATATACCTTTTAAAAGTCAAAAAAGAAACTTTGCACAATGGAACACAGAAATAAATCTGTTAGTAAATATAGACAAATTTATTATTTTAATTCTAATAATTATTAATGTTGAAGATTTTATTTGATAAAATATTGAAAGAAACATGCTAACAATCATTGAACACTGACAGAATTTTTTTAGGAACCAGAACAGCAATTATTTAATGAGTTTATTTGCCTTGTAGTGCTTTATGGAATAACTATATTGAGCTTTCTTAATGCTAATATCTAACAAATATATACATTGTAAAAATATCTATGTTAAAGATATATATGTAATCCTCACTTTATGGCTGGAGAGAATATTAAGGATATGACAATGTATTTATTTAAGGTCAGACACCTGCTGTTTGCAGTGAATTCCCTTTTTTCTGCCATAATCTGGAAAAACATTAGGTTTAAAATTAATGGATTAAGAGCTTTTCAATTCACAATTTGCAATGTATAGAGGAATTGTCAACTGCAGCAGTGCCTCTGCCGTATGCAGCCTTTATTAAGAACAATTAAGGAGCCATTTCAGTATTTTTTTTTTTTCTTTGAGAAATAATGTCCCCACCTACCCCCACACAGACCAACACACAATGTCACACCTTCAACTTGACAAGTCTAGTACGTAAAGTATCCTTTTGATCATCTTGCAAGATTAATGTCAAGCTACAGTTTTTAGAATCTCAAATCTTCGAGATGATGAGGTTTATTTTCTTACTGGCCTACTATTTCAAGTTCACTTCAGTGCTGTGTCTAAGTATAGTAAAAATTATTATGTTCCTAAGGCTCCTGTTTCAATTCATGTTTTATGGAAGAGTTTGAATATACTGTGCTGGCAAAAATGGATAAAAATTTATGTAAAACTCATCTCTAGAGGATGCCAACACAAAAGTGGTTCAGTTATTTCAGTGTGAAACGAGAGGGAAGTGACCTGAGGTTCTGACCATCTTACAGTAGATTATCATAACTACAAAATCATACTTTTGTGTACAAGTGTCTCAGAAGAAGCTGAGATTCTTGTTTTCTTTTAGGAGTGAGCATTTTAGATATGATTGCAGATAAATTTCAGTTTATTCTTGGGAAATAAAAGAAAGTTATGTACATTTTTATGACTCCTGAGTATCTTTTTCTGAATATTAAATAGGTTGGTGGTTTGCCAGGTCTGTCACCCATACTACCTTTTCATCCTTCAATATTGGGACATTAGAAATAAGAAAGATGATGCAAAGTATTTTAAAATATGAATAGTAATAACCAATTTGAATTCAATTATAGATTAAAAATATAAGTTGTATTTTATAACAAGTCACAAACTTTGTTGTGTTTTGTTCTAGTAAAACCTATAATTGCTTCATTACATTAAAAGTCTTTGTTTGTTTCTTTTTAGTAAGTAGTAGTTATTTCAATATCCTCTAACGTGCCAGCTTTAATTCTGAGTCATAGAAAAATATGGGCATTTTTTCTTAACATGCAGATCAGTATTCTCTCTGAGAGACAAACTATTGCATTTCTTGCTTCTTTTACATCAGACCATAAATAATTTCTTGCCATAATTGCTAAGTGAGACCAATCTTTTCAAAGAGTTCTTCTTAGGCTGAAAAATAAAATGTAAACAAAGAAAAAAATCTGCCAAGAGTTACTATATTCATTCTGCTGCCAATTATGATCACTCATTTGTTTTACAAAACTTTGGTGAGATCTATTTTCATATTTAGCTATATGGTTAATTTGGAATTTGAAAAAATAAAGAAATTTGACCTGGTTGAATTTTTTTTGTAATCTCAGAGGCACTATGGCAGTGCAACGTTATGTGCTGATTTAGTAGGGGATTTGGGCAATAACATCTAAAATGTAGATTCTCAGAATCTTTGTCTGGCATGAAATAAGCTCAATTCCTTGGGCATGTAAATTTGTTTTAGCAAAATCTTATAGATAGCTAATTTTCTCCTGCAGGCTATGAACAGATAGTTGAAATTCTGACAAAGCTAATTTGTTTGAAAGATCTCTTAAACTGCACTGGGAATAATAAATGACAGGTTTCTGTACCTGTCTCTGTACAGAGCATACTCCTGAAGGCATGGTAAGCAGAAAATAAAATGGTACCTTTCAGTCTTTATTGTGTAGCAGCTGCCCATAGCAAAAATGTGGTAGAATACAGTTTTATCCTTGACATGGTATATGTAGCATGCTACTGTGGTGCACAAAGTGATTTCACAACAATAATAGAAAACAAAACTTCATAAAGCTTTCAGTTATCTCTGTGTTGTCCACCTATTCTGTTTCTTTTCATGTATGTCATGTGTACTTTTAAAACCCTTCCACAAGGAGTTTTAATCCAATATATCATATAGGAAAATATGACTCAGGGCAACTGAGTCAACTACCCTGAACCAGTAGACAAGGATGGGGAGCAGAATAGAACCCCTACAATACAGGAGGACATAGTTAGTGGCTTGCTAAGCCACTTAGACATTTAAAAGTCTATGGGGTCAGATGGGATTCACATGAGGGTTCTGAGGGAACTGGTATAAGAGCTCACCAAGCTGCTCTCCTTCATTTACCATCAGCCCTGGCTAATCAGGGAGGTCTCAGATGATAAGGGGTTAGGCAATGTAATGTCCAACTATAAGAACAGCTGGAAGAAGAATATGGTGAACTGCAGGCCTGTCAGCCTGACATCAGCGCTTGGGAAAGTTGTAGAACAGATCACCTTGAGTGCGATCAACATGGGTTTAGGAAAGGCAGGTTCTGCTTGAGCAACCTGTTTTTTTATGTCCAGGTGAGCTGCCTAGTGAATGAGGGAAAGACTGTTGATTTAATCTACCTGGAATTCAGCAAAGCCTTTGATACAGTCTCCCATGGTATTGTCCTGGAATGTGGTGCCAGCCCATGGCTTGGACAGGTGCACTTTTCACTGGGTTAAGAACTGGCTGAATGGCCAAGCCCAGAGGGTGGTGGCGAACAGTGTTAAATCCAGTTGGAGAACAGCCACCAGTGGTGACTCCCAGGGGTCAGTGTTGGGCTCAGTCATGTTTAATATCTTTATTGATGATCTGAATGAGGGGATCAAGTGCATTCTCGGTACGTTTGCAGATGACACCAAATTGGATGGGAGTGTTGATCTGCTGGCAGATAGGAAGCCTCTCCAGAGAGATCTGGACAGGATCTATTTGTGGACCAAGACTAATTGTGTGAGGTTCCACAAGGTCAAGTGCTGAGTACTGCACCTGGGTCACGCCAAGCCCATGCAAAACTACAGGCCTGGGGAAGAATGGATGGGAAGCGGCCCAGCAGAAAAGGAGCTGGAGGTGCTGGTCGACCACTGGCTAAACAAGAGCCAGCAGTGTTCTCAGGTAGCCAAGAAAGCCAGTGGCATGCTGCCTTGTACCAGAAACAATGTGGCCAGCAGGACCAGGGCAGCGATTGCCCCCCTGTACCCTGCACTGGTGAGATCACATCTCAAGTCCTGTGTCCCGTTCTGGGCTCTTCACTACAAGAAAGACACTGAGGTTCTGGAGCATGTCCAGTGAAGGACAATGAAGCAGGTGGAGGGTCTTGAGAATAAGTCGTATGAGGAGGGACTGGAAGGGGTGGCACTATTCATCCTGGAGAAAAGGAGGCCCAGGGATTCCTTTTAAAAAATCTCTCCTGATTTTTAGTTTAATTGCATGTGCATCTTGTTTCACATGTATTTCTTCTTTTACCCCACTGCTCCTTTGCCCCTATTTGTGATAGGTGATTGACATGCTCTTAGGTCCAGGCTGCAAGCCACAACCAAGATCACTTATCTACATGGAGTCTCTGTGGCTTCTTTTCAGAGTTCAAGAAGGGTTTGGTCAATGCTCTCAGGAAAGTGGTGTCATTCTTGGGGTTGTCCTGTGCAGGGCCGGGAGCTGGATTCAATGATCCTTGTGGTACCTTCCAACTTGGCATATTCTGTGAAAAATCTAAATTTGGTTGCTCGCCATAACCACCTGAAAGGAGGTTGTGGCAAGGTGTAGGTCATCCTCTTCTTGCAAGCAACTAGCAACAAGAGGACACAACCTCAAGCTGCATCAGAGAAGGTTTAAGCTGAACATCAAGGAATTTCTTCATGGAAAGAGTTAAAAAATGGATTGGACTACCCAGGAAGGTGCTGGAGTTGCCATCTCTGGAGTTAGATAAGAAATGACTGGACACAGCACTTAGTGCTGTGCTCTAGTTGACTAGGTAGTGATAAGTCAAAGGCTGGACTCAATGATCCTTGAAGTCTTTTCCAACCTGGATGATTCTGTGATTCTGTGACTCCAGATCTGGCTGTGATAAGGGCTCCAGTAAAGACTAGTAGTAGAGTCTATGAGACAAAAACCCAACTTGAAATAAAATGAAAATGAACAAAAAAATAATTTTCTTCCTAAATATCCTCACTAGAAAATTGTATTCCAGTAATATTTTCTCTGAAATACATGGCATAAAAAGTCTGTGTTTGTTTTCCCTCAGAATTTCTTAGAGAAAATTGTTTGCTGTCCAATGCAACCTCCTTCCGCACAAGTGGTTAAACATGTTATGTACATAATATTTTTTTCCAGGAAAATACTTAAAGGAAAGTTTTAATAATGACATTAGAAATGGTAACATGAAGTATTTCATGGTTGCTAATTTTTTCTTAATTTTATTTCTCTGACTCTGTGATTTCTGATTGCATCCTGTAATTCTCTGTCCATTTCTGTGACAATTCCTAAACTTTCCTTCTGGGTTATGAATTAAAGAACTATGCATTTTCAGTGTACAAGGATGCAAAGAAAGTGGTGTGATTACACAGAGGAAACCAACAGATCAACAGTATCTTGCTGTAATGTATTTTCTTTAACTTCTCAAGTAGCAACATAAAGGCTTTTCTTAACAAACGGATGACACAAACCTCATATGACTAATACAGAATGAGTCAGTCTTTATTCACTTTGTCCTTTCCGCAATTTCTAAACTTATATTGTATACCCTGTAAGTCATCCCCTTTCCAAGATTAAAAGTACTTGACCACTAACTTTTTCAATATTTGGAGGCTGTTTGAACATCTTTGCTGTCCTTTTTTTAACAATTTATGTTTCTCTCTGCTATATTCTTCCTGTAAATGAGTTAGAATAATTGCACACGGTGTTCAAGGTGGGAGCAAGTCATGGATCTGTACAGTGAAGGATTTTTTTTTGTTTAATTTTTTTTTTTTTTGTTTGTCATTATTTTCTAAAAAAAAAAAAAGCAAACCAATTGCTAGAAATGGGTCTCTGTTACTGAGCTGGTGGTTTCATGAAGCTGCCTGTCACCAACATCACTCTTCTACTTCTCCCCTGCCAAGATTCTTTGCTTGGATAATAAGTAATTTCAGTATTTCTTGTGAACATTAAATATGAAGCTGTGATTATTCAATATGAGTCACTTTATATTTGTCTACTTTAACCTTCATATGAAATTTCATTGCTCAATCTGTCAATCTGAGAAATTGCTTTTACAACTCTTCAAAGGCTGCCTTTATCTTTTATGTGACATAGACTCACCAGCATCCTTAACTCCTCATTTTGGCACTGTGGATTAGTACAGAACCCAGATTAGATCTCTACAGGGTGCTTCTAAAGGCAGTGGTTGAGTGACTCTGATAGGACTCAAAATGTGCTCTTACAACCTGTTTCCTACCTTTAAGTAAAATATTTAGGTATGAGAGGCTTTTCACACTTCTGGTGTTCTATGCTTTTAAGCTAGGGCTGGTAAGTGTTGTTTGGCAATCCATGCCATTCATTTTGCCATTAATCTTGTGTGATTAATAATTTAACCTCGTGACAGACTTGGGAAAATAACCCAGAGCACAACTGTCTATAAATAAACACTCAGAAATCACATGCTTTCAAATCTATTAATATAAGAGCCAGAATGGATAGTACAGTGTGCTGAAGTTGGTGTGCAGAGAGACTTGTCTGGAGACTTGTCACTGATTCACTTCTTTATTCTCTGAATTTGCTTGCAAAGTAATGATATCAAAGACTGCACAAGAAGTTCAGGAAGAAAAGGAAATAATGCACATCAGGGAAGTACTTCAGGAATAGATTTTTAGGATATGAAGATGCTGTAAGTGCTTTCCTAAAGAGTTTGCAGCAGTGACTCATCTGTCATAAGCATAGAAGTGCTGAATTTTTATTCAGCTATTATATCTTGAGTACTTCATCCCAGTGACAAACACCTTACAATTATATTATTCTGTCATTGCAAACAGATCTTGGAGAACAAAGTGATAGCATGTCTGTTTTCTGATCAGGGAATCTGGAATAACTGATGATATGCAGAAACATGACAGTAGTTGGTTTGTTTTGCTCTTTCTCACTTCAATGACTGTTTGAAACACAGCAGCATTCAACCAACATGCATCTTGAGCACTGCATCCTTTAAAAACATATTCTGATGAAACAGAAAGCTGAAGGCGGGAAGAGAGTAAAAGGACTCAAAATTACCTATAAAACTTAGGTAATCAATTTTAACTGAAATAAGATTGATTTCTTAACTGTCATTTATTTATTGACAATCACAACATACATTTCAAGGAAGCATAAAACAAACAAACGTAATACAAATGAGGAAATCCAACAAAACTGCTCTCAGAAATAACTTTTAAACCTTCGTATTTAACTTTTTGATTGACTTTTTTCCAATTTAATTGACTTTGCAATATCTTTGATATTGCACTGAGATAACCAGATCTGCTGATTAATATATCATCTCTGCTTGGATTGCTTTAACAGTAATGACCTGTGACTTCTCTATCTCAGGCAACTTAAATGGATGAATTGTTACTGAATATGTAGATAAACTGCTTTGTTGCTTTTGTCACCAAGTATTGAGTCCTACAGAGGTCAGTGACTTTTATGAAATAAAAAGAACATATTCTAGACATAACTTGCACGTACTAAAAAGTCAAACAATAGAATGAGTATTAGTTAAAATTAAGACTGTAGGGAAAATTATGCAGGGAAAAAGAAAAGCATGTGTTCTACTAAAGTATTAACTACTAAGGGAAAAATAAACACTTATGCTAACAAAATAGTTGTTCATAGCATTCTTCCATTTTGAATAGATCATATATAGCTATAATGAAGAGTGTTTTAAAACACACATAATTATCGCTAGGAAATGTATTAAATTTTGAAGATTCTTAGATGTCAAGATCTTGAAGTTTTGTAAGCAAAATCTGTGCTTCAAAGCCTTACTTACAAAGGAAGTAAAGAGGAAACTATATCAGGATTTCAGAGCTTGGTCCAAAAGGAATCCAAATAACATTTTATTTACATGTGGATCTTATCACGGAATGAATGTTTTAGCAAGAGCTTTGATCAAGGTCTGTGACCAGGCTGAGCTCGGCAGGATTTATAAGCATGAGCGTGACCCTGTGTTGATTCAGTGATACTGCCCTGAAAACCTATGCTAGATCCTTTTCTCTGTGGTACAAAGCTGGGCTGCACTACTTAGTGCACAGACCTTCTCCTTGGCTATCCTTGTGTTGCACAGCATTTTCTGTCACAATAGAGTCCCTTAGAACCTAAACCATCTTTGAAGGCAGTGGGCAAAAGTTCACAAATTGGTTTCCTGTTCTTTACTGACTATTTTTTCTCCCAATGAAAGGAAGATTATCACCTGTTTCAGACAAGATAGCTTTTTTTCCGCTGTACCACCAGCATTTTTGAGAAACTTTTGTAGTGACTAAAAAAGAAACAACAGTTTCACAGAAAGACATCTTTTCGTGCTTCATTTCCTGCTGCACACAGGCTTTTTATTCTTTCCAGGCTGTCAATTTGACTGTTGTACTGAAAATTGCAATCTTTTATTTTCTGGCTCTTTTGGACCTCCACTTGCACTGTTTTGTTTTTGTTTGGCTTTGTTTTATTAAAACCTAGAAAGAAATTGAATGAAATCCTGAAATGGAATATCAAGTAATCGATGATGCAAACAATTCTGAAAGATCATTCTGCCTAATTTTAAGGTCATCTTCATCTACTTTTTCCAGTGGAATATCGTTCCTTTAGTATTTATAATAGTTATAGGTATAATTATCTTTTGTATTTTCTGAAAGATAAAAGTATCCTCCACATTTTTTTTTTTTGTGAAAGATTTTTTTCTCCCTCTAATTTTCTTATCTTTCTCTTCAATTCCTTCCTAATCATGAACTCACATTAAATACTAAGCTTTAGAGGTAAATAATTTTACATTAAATCAAGTTTCAAAAGGAAAAGAAAAAAAGATTCCATTGTCAGCAATTTTGCATTGATATCTTTAAAATGGATCTTTTGAATAGAAAAATACTTCCATCTTTTCATATTTTAAAATCATGCCACTAGTGAAGGAAAAGTTACAGAGAAAGGATGTGTCAGTGACAATGGGGTCTCATTTTGACTTTTTCATTTTCTAGCCCTGCCTGCACTGTTTGTTGAATAGATGAAGTCTTTTTATTGCCCCACAGTTTGCTGTATGCATATGAATTAATAAATACATTGCAAAGTTTTCAACTTTGAGCCATTGGAAACATAATTGGAAGACAAGGGAATGTCTTTCTCTTCAGTACTACTGACGATAGTGGAAGGCAAACATTTTTCTTTTCAAATGCAGGCTCACAGTGAATTTATTGTCTGTTCCAAAGGATGCAGCAGTGAATCTGGCTTGTTTGGCCTTTCTGACTGACTAAAAAGTCAGGCTCCTTGGTTATGATAGACAGCACCACCATAATGGTCTAAGTCATCAAGCAAGGAGATGTCAGTTCTACCTCACTGTACTAAAAAGTAATTATCGAATGAAATCCTAATCTCTAGATAACAGTTTTTACTGTTCTTTCAAGGTACTTTAAAAAAGCTAGCAGATGTCTGAGTAGTGTTTTTTTTTTTCCCACCACTAATGGTCTATCCTATGATTCTCATCAGGTTAATCTATGATTAGAAGGGAATTCTTCAGACAAAATTATTTACATTTATACAGAAATATCAATGCCAAAGCTGTCTTCTGACAGCACGTAGAATCCATGCATGCTGACAGTTATCTTTACAGTCTGGGGGACAAGGTATCTTAAATTCATTATTCCATTGCTCTCATAAAAAGAGAGAGTAATTCAGGCTGCAAGAAACTTCAGGATATTGAAAACCTCTAAGGATGGACACTGCATAAGTTCTTTGAGCAGTCTGTTAGTCTGTTGAGACATTAAGGTAAAAATGCTTCATGCATATGCATAAAATGAAGATGGAACAATCTGTTTCAAAACTAAGAAAAATTTGGGTGTAATATGTCTTGAATAAAAAATCTTTCTGGCAAAGACAATCTTTTATTTTCATCTAAATAAGTGTTAAGACCTGCATTTTCCCCTCTACAAAACCTTTAAAGAGTAAGATTCTTTATTTTTTTTTTCTTTATTTATGCAGAGACATTTTAAGAATATTCCTTATTTCTCTCTTTGTAAGAATTTTAATTTCAACTCAAATTCTCAATTTCCAAGCAAAGTGTTTCATTACGGCTAAGTATGGCGTGTGGTAGTTGGCAAGTAAAATGCCTGCAATGGAAATGGTCTACAATCCTCAGTATCCCTTAAGTTGTCATTCATGTAAGTGACTCTCCACCATGAGTATTAACCCAGCGTACTAATGCTACTTGCCTGAGATATCAAGCTGCAATTATACTTCCTTCAGTTACCTCCGTAAAAAGTAAATATCAGATGATCTGCATGAGGCTAGTAACAGTGTGGGACATGTCAAGCACTGAAGCACCTTCAAGTGAAAAAATTAACAACTAAAAGAAAGCCTCTTTCTGAATTTTTAGAGTAAGAAAAAGAATTAGCTTAATTCTAAGGAATTAAAATGGTCTAATTAAAATTTTCAATGATACACCTGTCTCTTTATAATTGCTAAATATAAAACTGCAAATTCTAGTGGGAACCTTGCAAGCAGTAACAATTCTATTTTAAAATATTTTGATTTTAAAAATTATTTTTTACGCTGTTCACATATTATAATAAAACCTTCAAAGACATTATTAACAAGTGTTTTCCAAAGCAAGTCACATATATAAAGTTGAATGCAGTTAGAACACCAAGTAAGATTAGTCTTTGCAACAGTTTAAATTTCATTTCTGTTTCTAGTTTTTCCCAAATGGGAAATGTCTCTTAGATTGATTTATACCTCTTTGGTGAAGTTCAATCAGAAAATAGTCACCAAATAATATTTACAATCTTCCTGTTTATTTTTTGGCATACTTAAGAGTACACTTAAAAACAACGTTGTGTATTATTTCATAGTTAAAATGATACTTATTATCTGTTAAAATAGTTTTAGAGGGATATTGTGCAAACATTACTCAAGTTTTCTTTGAAAAGTGGTTGCTGATTATTCGGGATGCAGTATTCTGCTTCTGTAGGATTAACTATAAGCAGCACTTCACTTGTGCTTGTTGCTTAGAAGGTGGAATGGGAAAAATCAGCCTCTTATCCATTAAGCCATCAAAGTTCTTCTTAAATAGCAGATGAGAAGCTTAAATTTGAATCACATATGTAAAGTTCAGCAAAGTTCAGACTTTGGTGCAATACATATTAGTATTCAGTGTTCTAAATGTCAGCACACAGTGACAGACTATCAAATGTATTGAATCATATCACTGAAAGCCAGGAGGCAGAGCAATTTTCAGCCAAGTCCAATTTATGTTTATAAATGGAAAGCTCAGTTTGAACCCTACTTAACTAAACAGACAATGCCTGCATGAGGTTAGATTTTTATATGAGCCTGCTTATCTTTAATTATATGCTAATCAATTTGATTTCTCATTTAAACTCAAACTATGTTGTTTCCTTGTAATAACCAATTCACATTGAAGCAACAAAGCAACTTTACCACACCAGCAGGGTTTAATTGCACATTTGGACAATGAAAATTAAGATGGATTCATTTTCACTGTCCTTACAATGTAGTAGTACACAATGTACTTTTACTTTGAGCTAACACATTTATGGTGGAGATATTAAACTCTAATATCTGAATATTTGCTAACAGTGCCAAACTATTTTGTTCATATTGTTTCCTAAGTGATGCATATTAGCTGTGCACTGTTATATTTCCCACCATTTTCTCTGTGTCCATGGCTGTGGATATACCCAAGTGTTTTACTGAGTCTAGTACAAGATAAAACTGTTGTTCAAATATTTGTCTGAGTTGTGGTTTTAAAATGCCCAAATGAACATCTTCAGGAAATAAGTCTATCTGATTTAATTGTGAACCTTTTGACACATATTGAAATTTTACTTGTATGAAACTTTTATTTCAGTAGAAAATATAACACAATACTGAATAAATGGGGTTACTGAAAAGACAAAACTAAATCTTGCCTTGCTTCTTATGACTAGGTTCTTTAGCTGGATGTTAAATGTTAATACCATAAGATGTAAAAAGGAAGATTGTATTCATTGCTCTCAAATCTATTATGTATAATTTATATGTATATTTATATGTATAAACAATTCAACAGAGCCCTTGTGGGATTCTGTGAAATTCTTTGCTGCATTCTTGAGGTGGATTGTCTGGTATGGCAAAGCCATTCTTGTACAATTGCTGTTCAGCATGCCAAGACAAAAACACTTTTATTTATAGTACTATTTCTACAAACTAGAGATTTTGAAAACACTCAAAACAGTCGGTCTTTGAAGCAAGGCAATCGCATTGTGAGGAAAATAAAGATCTTCTAAGTAAATTTCACTTGTGAGGAAGTGTCTTATGTCGTTCTGGGGTTAAATGTTGTTTTTAGAGTGTTCTTCTTTACATTCACATTGTGACTGAACCTGTAGTATGTAAACATCATAACTCATTGTTTTTCAGCTGGAACATAATGAAAATCCACTTCATTCACCGTTTTTGCAAGAAGACGACATAAAATCATTTCATCTCCTCTCAACTGTTTGGCAACTCGAGCAGTTTTAACTTACAACTTATTCCTGTGATTTCTTCAGAGGAGTGCATTTTTTCAAAGGACAATTTGTTGTGCTATTCCAGTTCTTTGTAGCTGGAGCAGAGGCTTTCTCCTGCTGCTGCATGAATTGATGCAAGTGACACTTCAATCTGTCCACTCATTTTCAAATTAGTATATGGAAGAAAACTTGCATTACCAGATGACTGCCATAATCAATGTTTGTACTAAGAAAAAGAAAAAGTTAGCCAATAAAAGTTGAATCTGTCCACTTCAAACTGATGTAAGTGAACATAACAAAGCATCATCTTTTGGTTAATGAGTTTGTAGAGCTCATTGTAGAGCTCAACATGAAGAACATCAGGTAGCAAAGGCAACCTGAGGCTGTTTGGTTGTTGCTTATAACCACCTGTTGCTGGCTGAGTCTTGATACAAATATTTATGCAGACTTTTAAAAAGTTGCAAAATAGTGATCAGTGAAATTCAGAAGTGTTTTTCTGCTTTCTTTCCCAACACTGTTAAATGATTCAGCTGAAGTATAAAACAATTTCCAACACACTAGAAAGTACTTTATGAGAGTTAATCACTCTGTCAAGTGAAAAAGATTCAGTACCTGGGCAACAAACCCAACAGTTATCTCTGTCTTTTACTAATCTACCAGCCCCATGGGGTAGGTTTTCCTCTAAATCAAAAGTGAATAGAAAGATGGGTAAGTTTTAAACTGTTAACTTGCTTTTTCTTTGTAAACTGAGGTTCAGGAAGTATGAAATAACTACATTTTAGAAAAGGCAAGTTTAACAGAAATTTGTTGGATATCTTGAATGGAAAACACAGGGAATTATATTAGTACTATCCAAGTGGTGCATAAGACAAATCATGTATGCAGTACAATGACCATGAAAGTGGCAGAAAAAAACTTAGATCTAAATTTCTGTATTTTGTTGCTCCAAGAAAAACAAATAGGCAATAGGTTTTCTAAGGATAAAATTTATTTCAATATTGAAGACTACTTTCTTCTTACAGTTTTTACCTATGAGTTGAAAGTTCAGTTTTAATAAGAGGTCAGATATATACATATGCATATTTACGTGTAATAATTCAAATATCACAATCTTAGCAAGTACAACTGTTCTGCAACAGGATGTATTTCCTTTTGTCATTTGTTCACAATTTTACTGCCCTTATGTATTTCTTGCTGCTGAGTTTTCCTAGCTATTGCCACTTCTCTTTGACCATGTTTCCCTTATCATTACTTGGCACAGTTTACATTGGCTTGCCATGTGAAATATTGTGAAGTATTTTTGATAGGTTCAGTTGATGTCTCTACATACAAAAAAATGAAAAGAAAAATACAGCTTGTGCATGCATGATTTATCTATTTTACAAGGCAGTCTACAGGTTTAGATCTGTATTAGCCCATATGGATGCTGTTATTAGGATTTTCCTTTTGTGGATGTGAGCAAGCCCTCAACCAATTCCAAATGAAAAACTATGCCACTGTGGCAGTGAATTAGGAAACTAGCATGCTGCAAAACAACAAAACAAAATGACCAAGAATCCTTTTCATTTGGCATTCAGCCACCTAATGGACAAAGATTTCACATGCTTTGTAGAAACATAGTGAGGATGGAATCACAGTTTTAGTTGTTGAAAATTTCGTCCAATTGTCTACATTTTAGTACTCTTTAAGATGTAGTACATTAATGATACTGCCAATTTTAATGAGCTGTCAAAACTGGCCAAGTCAATCATCCTTTATTTTAACTGGACAGATTACATCAAGTACTCTGAATGTGATGGTGGTAATGTTTCACAAAATATTATGGTGACAATACTTAGCAAAATGTGCAGCAGTCAGGTTGACACTTATCTTCCTAAAGTTATAACTCTGCATTATGCACTGGAAATGAAGAAATTGCTTTTCAGTAGTTCTTGTTAAATGATCACTGTTGGCTCTTAGAAGGGACTTTAAAAGAAACTCCTCTTGATTTTGTCTTGGGAAATTATACCTTTAGCTCATCAGCTTCAGTTCCTTTGCACATCCACCCTGTTTCATTCTCAGCAGCTTCAATTCTGTTCTGTTTCAGTTGATGCAAAGTCATTTGGTGTTACTTCATCCTTGAACAAATCTGCTGCATTTTATCTTCCCTGCTTCTCTGAACAGATTCTTCTCCTCTATTAGTTGAAGCAGCAGTAGGATCTCACCCATCAGGACCTTCACTTGTGGACTGTCTTTTGCATTATATTCCTTGCTCAGCACAGGACTGGTTTGACTCCTGTCTTGCTAAGAAAACAGAGAGACAAAGTAAAGTGTATGTGATAAAAAATTCAGTTGAGCAGAACCCTGGGGAAATAGTGTGGAAAATAGGTAGAAAGAATAGAAGCACGCGCTGAACAAAAGGACTATATATGAGCAGAGAAGGCTGAGCAGAGCATCTATATTTACAGTTTGATAACATTGGATGAGAGACTATCATATGATTGCTTTGCAAAGGTATAATACATAGAAGGAAAATGAACAGTAAGGTGTTCTTAGGTGAAATGAGTTTTATATGGACATATTCAGCTAAAAAATGAAGATATAATAATCCTGTGGATAATGCAAATATATAGATTGTGAACTGTTTCAGTATGTCACATAAAAAAGGAAATGAAGTGACCTTGAAATTATAATGGTACTCTTTCATTAATTTTATGTATGTTATTAAGCTGAACAACACCAAGAACCAATTAAAGTTCACATCTAAAAAGCATTTAGGATTATCAAAAAGAGCTATGATCCCACTCTCTAAAAATAAAACAGTGTATTTCAGATGAATAAACATCTAGTTCAGCTCTTTCTCTCTTCCTGAAAAGTACTTGAGAAGATAAATGGAAAAAAAAACCAAAACAATTTTGCAGTGGAAAAAACCTGAGGAATAAACAGACTAACAAAAAGGGAAAGAGAGAAGGATGAAAAAGTGGAATATTTATAGACTCAAGAAAAATGTGTGTGAGAGAAGTTTTTCTCTCTGTAATTTACAAAGGACATTCCTAGGTGTTTTAGTGTTGTTAAATAGTAAAATGAATACTACACAACAGGAATACTACAGATAAACAGGAAAACTGCAGCGGTCTGGTTTATACGTTTTATCACTATTAATAAAGTATTCACAAAAATTGGCAAGATTATTTCCAGTGTATTACCTCATATGTTGTGCACGAGATTTGCCAGCATATACTATTTACAGTGCAAGCTTCTAAATAATCACAGAATGGCTGAAGTTGGAAGGCATCTAAGCAGGAATGGGTGCCACAAACAAGGCAACCCAGAGCCAGTTGCCGTATCTGTGTCTATGTGGCTTTTGAATAACTTCATGGAGACTCCACAGCTGTTGGGGAGACAGAATACAAAGTGTTTTTATCCTGTGCCAAAATAAAAAGTGTTTCCTGATTTTCAGAGACTCTCCAGTGTTTCATTTTGTGCCCATTGCATCTTCTCCTGACACTGGGCACCACTGAAAGGAACCTGGCTGTGTCTTCTCTATTGCCTTCCTTCAGGTATTTGTATACGTTGATGACAACCCTGAGCCTTCTCTGCTCCAGACTGAACTGTAGAAGCTTTTTCTGCCTCTTATGGAGAGATACTCTAGCTTTTTAATCATATTCATGGTCTTTTGATAGATTCTTTCAATATGTCCATGTCTCTGTTGTACTGTGGAGCCTAGAGCTGGAATCAGCACTCCAAATATGGCATAAACAGTCTTGAAACATGTTTCTCTCATTGATGAGAAAGATTTGTCATTCAATACTGGTAATATGTTCTACCTTAGATGTTCAGTCTTTGACATCTAAAAGATCTCTCATCTCCATATAGCACACAGAATTGAGTAGAGGAGTGTGTGGTGGTTTAGTTTTCTTGGTTTCGGTTCAGGCCTTCCTTGGTAACCAGGTTATAACTAAGGAAGTATTCCACAC
>JAWWEW010000041.1:42273839-42356537 GCA_035583185.1 Anabacerthia variegaticeps | reverse complement strand
AAAGGAAAGGAAAGGAAAGGAAAGGAAAGGAAAGGAAAGGAAAGGAAAGGAAAGGAAAGGTAAAGCAAGGCACGGCACGGCAAGGCAAGGCTGGGAAGGGGAGGGAAGGGGAGGGAAGGGAAGGGAAGGGGAGGGAAGGGAAGGGAAGGGGAGGGGAGGGGGACTTTCCCTCATGAAAGTTCTATGATCATTTAGTGGACACAATGTAATTAATTGTTAAACTGGAATTCAGCCAAAGGACTGGGACTAACTATTTCTTGCTTGTGAAAACAGACCAAAAAGCTAAACAGAACCACCATGGTGTCTTTCATGACAACTGGTCAGGATTTGAAATGTAAATCAATTTCTTTCGTGGCCAGAATTTAAAATGCTAATCCTTGCTACTTGTTATTTTGGATTTTCTTTTATTCTAAATGTAATGAAAACCAGTTGCTTTCATAACTGTAACAGTCACAAATGCAATTGATCTTGGCTGCCTGAGAGAATGCCTTTGTCAACAGGGCTGCCATATTTCTGTCAAAAAAAAAAAAAAGAAAAAAAAAAGAAAATATATTTTTCTATGTTGTACAGAGAAATTATTCTATGGCCTAGAAATCTGGGCTCAATAATAGCAACAAAGTGTTTTTTGAAAAAAAACCCTGTGTCAATCTTTGTCATCAATTACCAATCAAGGGGATTGGTAAACCTATCCCTTCCATTTTTACTAGTGAGTTGCTCTGATGTGTTCCTAGGTATTTTTTCCTAAAAAAAAAAAAAAAAAAATAAAAAAAAATAAAAAAAATCTAGTTTTTTGCTCTGTAGTTCTAAACATTGCTCTTCTGACAATCTCACTGCTTTTTGGACTATGCTAATGATTAATCCATGACAATGTAGTCTTTTTAGATTTTTACAAACTATTTTGAACATTTTGTTTATACAAACTACACTTTCCCATCTGAAATTGCAAGGCTTGCCTCTGTCAGAAATATAATAGATTGTTAGACACTTGAAAACAGTGTCTTTAAGATTTGGAAATTCAATTAGACTTCTCTTAGTCAGTGTGTGTGATAGAAGAAACTTTTGTGATGGAGTTTAGATAGTGAAAAGCTTTGGCTATTAGCAGAGAAGAATGTTTGGGTGAAGATGATAAGAACACAGAAAGTTTCTTGACTGACAAAAATGGTAACATTTCTTTGAAGCAATTTGAAACATAAAAATTATCCAGGAAACAGTAATTTTATGAAAGTTAAGAGTTTAAGAAAATTGTTCACTCATCCACTCTAATTTCCTCTGAGGCTGCCTAAGCACTTGAATAGGTTGCCAAGAGAGATTGTGAAGTCTCCCTCCTTGAAAATACTCAAAAACCATCTGGACAGAGTCCTGAGCAAATGTCTCTAGCTGCCTACTTGAGCAGGGAAGCTGGACCAGATGATTTGCAGAGGTCCTTTTCAAGCTCAAGTGTTCTGTGATTCTGTGGTTCCTAGTTCTTGCAATTCCAAGAATGACATGAATCATTTGTCTTCTGAAAAGTATAGGTTTCCTACATATGCACCTATCCTTCAGCTTAGGGTTCCTGATGGTTTTTGATATTTCACTGACTTGCAAGTGATAAAAGAGAGGAGGAAAGTAAGGAGAAATCTGAGGAATGAGCAGCCTTTGACTAAAGACTGGCACATCTGAAAATTAATTGACTAGTCTTTTATTCAGTACCTGTCATTGTTCTCCCATGATCACAACCATATATATCCTTCAAATCCGAGTGTACTTCAGTTTCGCACACTGTGAAATGGTTCAAATGTCATATAGCAATAATCTTGTCCATTCATGTAATTTCAGATCAAATCAAGAATTTTAGTTTCCATTTAAGGATGAATAATGTAATTTAATGGCTAATGGAAAATGCAGTGGAAGAACCAATCTCTTTTTTTCTGAAGGTAGTGTGCTGAAGGACTGTATCATGTACACTAGCTTTTGAGAGTATTATGGAGAAGTTTTGCTATTAATAGAAATCCAGCATAAGTTTGCTTATAAATGTAAATAAATAAATAACAGAAGAACAATAAATTGTGAACAGAAAAGGTAGAGGACCATAAAAATCAGGATATACTAGAGTAGTGGTGTATTTTGTGGTGATATAAACAATTAATGCTTTGGTGAACTTTAAAAGTCACAACAAAAATTAGCTAAGTATGCTAAAGAAGGCTTAATATGTATTTAGTTGATCATAGCACAAAAACATAGAATTAGACAATGACAGAATGCTTCAGGTTAGAAAGGATCTATGGGGGTCATCTGGTCCAACCGCCCCTGCTTAGGCAAAGTCACCCAGAGCTAGTTGCCCAGAACTGTGTCCAGATGGCTTTTGAATAACTCCAAGGAGGGAAACTTCACACTCTCCCTGGGCAGCCTGTACCAGTGTTCAGTCCACCCTCACAGTGAAAAAAAAGTGTTTCCTGATGTTCAGATGTAACCTCCTTGTATTGTGAATTAACCTGGCAAGCAGCTGGAATGTACATAGCTGCTCCTTCGTTCCTCCCTGCAGTGGAATGGGGAAGAGAACTGGAAGGAAAAAATGTAAAATTTATGCAATGAGATAAATAGAGTTTAATATGGCAGAAAAGAAAAAGATAATAATAATGATGAGAAAAGAATTATAATATACAAAACAAATTATGCACAATGCAATTGCTCACCTCCTACTTGACTGGTGCCCAGCCAGTCTCTGAGCAGCAGCCCCATGGTCAGCTTTCCCCTGGTATATATAATGAATGTGAAACCATATGGTATGGAATATCTTTCAGGTCAGCTGGGGTCAACTGTCCCAGCTATGTCTCTTCCCAGCTTCTTTTGCTCACTAGTCTGCTAGCTGGTGGAGCAGGCTGAGAAGCTGAAGTCCTTGACACAGAGTAAACACAGCTTAGTAACAACTAAAACATTAGCGTGCTATCAAGGTTATTCCCTTCCTAAATTCAAAACACAGCACTGTCCCAGCTAAGAAAATTATCCCAGCTGAAACCGGGACACTGTGTTTCAGTTTGTGCCCATTGACCCTTGTTCTGTCACTGGGCACCACCGAAGAGCACCTTGCTGTGGTCAGTATATCTTCCCTGCAGCCGTTTATAGGCATTGATGAGATTCTCCAAAGCCTTCTCTTCTCCAGTCTGAACAGTCCCAGATAACTTTTCCTCGTAGGAGAGATACTTTAGTGTCTTAATCATCTTTATGGTCATTTGCTGGACTCTCTTCTGTATAGTTTTTCAGAGTATACTAATCCTTATTCCAAGAACATTAAACCTTTATTCCTAATTGCCTGTGTCAGTAATTTTTCAAGATCATTTTGAATTAAGCAATGAAGTCATGACTCTAAAACTTAATGAGATTATTAAAACAGGTGGTGTGAGTTTATCTGCGGCATACAATTTCAACCAAAGCAATATTCTTTTTGATAGGATAACTGGTCTCCTGAAAATTGAAAAGCATCAGACAGAAAGAACATATTCCAGTAGCTTTTCAGTGCAATAAAAGTTACATTGATCAAAATATTCTCTGAGCCCTCTTTTTTTTTTTTTCTCATAGAGTAGCTGGTGGTCCTCCAGCTCTTTGGAGTCCTCCAGGCTTTGTTTATACTGGCATTCTCTGTAAATCATCCAGCATAACAGGACAGACAATCCCTCATAAGACTGGTAGTTATTACAGAAACTCTATTTGAAATGTCAACCTTTAAACAAATTTCTTTTCTATCTGAGAGTGTTATACAATTCCCCATAGAATCCCTACCACATCTTTTGTAAGGCTGAACATGTAACCCTGGGGAAAACTTATAGGAGATATGCAAATAGTTGCAAGTACTTTTTTTTTTCCTAAGGATGTATGTGTTTACAGGAAGTACGATGAAATATTAAGTAAGTTTTTAATAAACTGCTGTGTTTCAAAGCAATATGTCTTAGAAGCAGAGAGAAGGACTAGGCACTACATTTAAATACAGCAGGCAGCAAAAGGGAGGACAGCAGATAAGTATATCAGCAAGCTTCTTTATTTGCTTAGATAGATTTATATAATTTCTGCTAAAACTACTCTAGTTTATTTTTATTTGTTTTCATTTACTTATCTGTCCTACTGTTTTCATTTTACATTTACTATTTACATTTTTTACATTTTACTCCTGTTAACACAATCTTTTGCTTTACCTGCAGCTGTATACTGTTTCAAATTTTAGTGGGTTTTGGGTTTGTTTTTAATTTTTTGTTTGTTTGGGGTTTTTTTTTTGTTTTTTTTTTTTTTTGTTTTGTTTTTTTGTTTTTTTTGTTTTTTTACTAAGTAATGCAGTTTTTGTCTCTAGCAGACTGTTCCATTTAATACATACCCTCTGGGTGACTTCCCAGAAGAGCTCTACCTAAAATTATTGTTACAATCAACAATTCTGATGTAAATTTACCAGCTCTTTCTTGTGAATAATAATGATATTTCATGATGCTATAAAGAATTCAAAGTATTTCATTTATTCCACACCTTTTTTTAAAAAAAATAAAATAAAAAAAAAAAGCACATGTCTGAAGCCAGGACATTAGCTTTAATCCCTCCTCACAAATCGAGAGTATGTCACGTACAGCAAATAGAAGTTGTTCTAGATATTCAGCATTTTTTTAGCTTTAGATTTTTTTTCTTTTAAAGTACTTGGCTCATTTCCAGTCTTTATGAAGGAGCTTGTTTGAAAACTACTTCGTGGTTAAATTGCCCAAGGTACAAATACTGATCTGAAAGTGCTTTCTTTGTCAGTGCCATATCACTGAAGAAGAGGAAAAAATAATATGATAATATAAAATTTTGATTGTGTATTTGCTATTGTTGACTGAATTTCATAGAAATCAATATAATACATTTGATAAATCTTCTTTGTGTTATTTTCCATATTTAGTTGTAAAATATACAGAATCATTAAAAATCCCCTTTTTTCTTCTTCACTTATGATAGTTTTTGTGTAATTTATATATTTCCCTCTGTGTTGTTTCCTTTAGTTGCCATTGATACCTTTGTAACTACTTCTTTCTGAGGTACTGTGTGTTGAGAATCAGTTTCAGGTTTGTATATAGCATTTCTGTTATTTTATTTATCCTATACTCATAAATCAATGCCTTCTGCTTATTATAAATCCTTTACTGGATCCAAGAACATTTCCTACTGACTATGCCCTGGACAGCAATTTGGAAAACCAAAGTTTATTCACCAGTTACGCTACTGATTTACCACATGATTTGTAATGTGAAAAAAAGTTTACATTAAAAAAAGTCTGTACTATATTTCCATTATTATAGTCTTGTATAGTTTTGTATTAGGGATTAATATTTTGAAGGAGGTAGATGTAGTTGCATTTAAAATGGTTGTGTTTCTTTCAAGATGAATTGTTTTCTTCTATGAGGAAAATGCCTTCTTATATTGTGGATTCACCTCCAGTGGTACATAACAATAAGCAACTGAAGATTCTGAAAAGTAAAGAATCAATGTCTGAGATTTTAAATTCGATTTAGTTTTACAGTCATTCACTGAAAAAGCATAAAAATGCACTATCATAATGCTAATTACTGAATGCATATTAATGTTTTGAGAGTGAATTAACAAAATGGATTTTTTTTCAGGACCACTGCAATATCTCATGAACTCTTCTTGATAATGGTCATCTTTCTTGCTTTTACTTAAACAAATTCTTGTCTCAAGAAAGCTCAGAAGTAGCTGCTATTGAAATGCACCAAACTGAACTTCCAAAACCCTAAACACTTTAATACAGTTTGTTTGCAAATTTGATATCATCTAAGGAGTTTATGGGATCCTTGGCTGTCTGGCTTGGGTCTCTTGTCCCCTCCTACAGTGAGAAAAACGTGGAGAAGATCAAAAGGAACTCCAAAAGTAGCAGTTCATCTTTTACTTAATAATGTATGACCATAACATCTGTGAACGACAGTGACAGGCAGGAGGCCCTGTCTGTTAGGTGCTGTGCAAATATAAAACCAGAAACATACTTCTGTCATATACAGTTTACAAAATAATGCTGCACCCTTTTGTCAATCTTTAGACGAATCCTTGACAATTAATGTCATGATACATCAAATATTAAGGCCATGAGCACTAGGAAAGAATGGCACACAACAGCATCATCCCGACAAGTTATCTATTGGAAGTTATCAACACTACCCACATTAGAATTGCTGTACCTTCACTTATCATCTTTTCTTCCTTTCTTTTTAATTTGTACATAAATTTACTTTTATTATCACTCTTTCCTTCCCTTAAATACATGAAACAGTGGTGATAACTGACTTTATAAATACCTTTGAAACTTGAAATGTTAGAGGCATCTCAGAGTGCTGCTCAGCAACCTCACCCCAAATACATAGAGTATCCTGCAAAATTTATCTCCCTCTGTTGAAGTAATATTACCAAATCTGAGTGATCAGTGTTTTCCTTTTAAATGAAAAACAATAATGATAATGATAGGCTTACACTTTAACCCTGTCATTGCAGAGGGACTTCTAGAAGAAAGGGTTTCTTGTTTTCCCATGCCATTTACAATTTCAGTGTTGTGAGACAGAATTTTTGCACGCTATGCTGGAGGGTAAACTCTGTGGTTAACTCATGAAGCATTGAATTTGACAGTGTCAGACATGTATGGCCCAGGCTGCTGAAGTTACTGCATAATCAGACTGCTGCATATTAGTCTGTGTAGGCTTTATGCTTTTCCTAAAAATGTCAAATATTAACCATTGAATTTAGAGTTTAGAAGTCCAGGGTGTAGAAAAGTAATACATATTTAAATGTGAAAAACTGAATCTGTGTGTCTCATGCAAGAAGATTTTTTTTTTCATTTTCAAGGACCCTTCAAGACTTGAGGACATATACTCTCTGTATTCAGTTTTGGATAGCAACGAAATGGGAAAGATGACTCTGTATCCTGTTCAGAATTAATCTTATTTTCATTGCTTTTCCTTTATTCTTCTAGATCTTCATGAACCTTGTTTCTCAAATAAGTTGTCTTTCATAAATTCTTTATACGGACACTGAAACTATTTTTTCGGTGTGAGTAAAAATCAATTTAACTCTCTAAGAAACTTTGACTATGAGGGAGCTTATGTCTTAACAGTTGATTGAAGAAAGAGCCTGGTGAGCAGTAAACCACACATAGTATGCAAATAAATGAAGGCTGATTTGGCAGCTATAAGCAGAAAAAAAAAAGTATGAAGTCCTTAGGTTTATTCATGCATATACTTTGTAATGCTTCATGTTATCTTTTTTATCGCCAAAGAGCATTCATTTCTTACCTCCTCTATAGATGTGTCGTCATAAGTAGCTATGGTAAAACTGTTGCATTAGTATCTTATAATTCTGTCACGGTCTAAAATCATCAGTGCTTAACAGATTGTAGGTCACTGTAAGTTATCTTTTGACAGACATTATATGTCTTTGAGGTTTCCAGGAGGCTTGTGATTTTAGTGGTTATTACTGCTAACCTAGTAGTCTTTTCTCAGGGATGATGCTGGCTGTTGAAAGTTTATTGGAAACCCTTGTTAATGTGGTATAGATGTTGAAACAAAGCTTGAGTCAGTATGATGTGTTAAAATTTTCCATCCTAATGTATCTCAAATTGTGTGGAACACTGCTTTTTTCCTCATTGAGACTGTTGTAACTTAGGTAGGCAAGAATAGGACTCATGCATTGTGTTGTGAAAGAAGCTATGGAAAAGCAGATTGTGCTTAGCTGTGAGTGTTGTGCTTAGCAGTGTTGTACTTGGAAGCTGCTTTGTAGTTAGTGTGAAGCTCTGGGCTCATCAGTGGCGCAAGATCTACATTAGAGCAATGAACATGATGTGTACCAAAAGGGGAGGCATGTGGGCACTTTGACAGGGTTGGAAAGAGGAGAATGACATGAGAGAAATTTGCATGGGAGGTCAGAAAAGATGTCGGAACTGAGGACAAGCAAGTATGATAAGCACCAACAATAGTCATTTTCTTTCTTTAGACAGATGGAGATGTAATTGTTTTACAACTTGCAAGACAACTTTGAAGCAGAGATTCAGGCTAAACTTACATCCTATTTGTTAATCTGAACAGTTTTAAATCAAAATTTTTATCCTTGCTCTGTCTTCTCTTCTGATCATGACTCATTTTCTTATTCTGAGGGATTTCTGACCCTGCACTGAAAGAGCTTACTAAAGTGATCAAAAAGTAGCCTGACAACGACTTTTTTCTTTTTTTTCTATCATGAGGAGTTGAATCAGGACTGATGAGTGCTAGAGTACCTCCAAAGAAAGGTTCAAGTCTATGCAAATGGAGAAATGATGTAGGAAGGAGTCTAAGCAGCAGCAAATGGTAAACTCTTAGATTAGATGAGACATAAAATAGAATTTTAGTCTGGGAAAAATTATAGAATTTTTTATAGTTGTGTTGTAATCCATTGACAGATATCTTTATAACCAGATTTTGGTTAAAATCCATGCTGTAGACCATAAGGAAAGAAAAGAGGGATTACTCAATAAATCTTAATCACCACACAATTTACAATGTTCACTTTGTATTTACTATAGAACTAACTTAAAACACTGAAATAAACCAAATCTGCTGATATTGTTAATCAATTCACTCTTTGCCTTTCCCTCAGTATTGGACATATATTTCCAGACCATGAGTTTTTTTTTTATGCATAAATGAGGTGGAATTTATAAACGTTAGCAACTACTCTGCACTCACAATTAATTATCATATTATTCCCAATAGAGGGTTCATCTGAGCAACGTTGCAGAACAGCCCTTTAAGTGCTCAGGTCAGAAGGAGGAATCTATTTGCAGCTTCTCACAAAATAAAACTGACACTGAAGACTCATATAATGTATCACAGGATAAGGCAAATTCTCTGTTTCAGTGATTGTTCAAGAAATCTTACTGATAGGTCTTCATACTGTGCTTTTGGTGTTAACATAAGAATGTTTACATAATGTGTGTTGAGATATTATTGGTATCATCTTGAAGAAAATATATTGCAGAAAGAGAGGAAGGAGAGTTAAATCTGGGGCAAAATGATGTCCCATGCTAAACCTGGAAGGTGGCTTGTTTCCCATAGCAGTGGGGAGTACTGCGACCATTTAGGCTTGCTCTTGTTGGACTTTCTTTGTATAGTGTATTTTTTAAAATTGTAATGATCCAAAATGGTAAAAATGGCCCTGCTTTAGTGGTCCAAAAGATTTCTAAGTGTAGTGAAGTCAACAACACATTTTGAACTTCTTTCTGTCATAAACTCAGTTTTAGAAAAGGGTAAAGGGATAGTTTCTGGTGCTAAACAACATCAGTCAAAGGCCTTCCCTGAGGCCTCATCTGTAATAAGAGGCAAAATGCTTACCACTTTTTGAGGTTATACCTAAATGTTGTGCCTCCTTGATCTATAGAAATTTTCAGGAACAATACTGGCTAGTTCAGATGGAAACACGGTTATTTACAAGCAGACTGCATATCATTCTAACATGGTGGTTTGGAAGGTTTAATATAATTGCCAATTATTTTCATCTATAAACAAAAGTGGATTAGTATACTACATGCAGTCAGAATAGATGAAGCAGCAGGACACATTTCAATTAGTAGGGTTTTTTTATGTCAAAATATGTGAGTTCTCTTTGATTCTAGCCATTCCTGCTGAGACAGAAATATTATCACATTTTGGAATAGTCTTTAATAACAGTCCTTCACTTACTTACTTAGCACATAAATGAAAAGTAAATAGGAAATATATCTTGCTTACACAGCGGCTATTTAAAATTGTCTCCTAACTGAGCTTCTCATATTGTACTTTTAGTTTTCACTTATACCTGCAGTGCTTCTAGCAAAGTGATTCATGTTTCAATGAAAATTTAAGGAGGATAATAATCCCTAGAATAAGGGACCATATATGAAGCTGAGTTGGGGGAGTTTTAGATTAGATCTCAGGAGGCAGATGTCACCCAGAGAGTGATTGGGCACTGGAACAGGTTCCCAGGGAAGTGATCACAGCACCAAGCCTGACAGAGTTCAAGAAGAGTTTGGATAATACTCTCAGGCACACTGTGTGACTCTTGGGATGTCCAGTATAGGGGCAGGAATTCAACTTGATGATCATTGTTCGTCCCTTCCAACTCAGCATTTTTTATGACTCTGTGATTTGTAAGTTCAAATTAACACAGTTCTATCACATAATTAAAAAGTGAAAATAATAATTTCTGGTTTTTAAAGAGTGATTTCTGACTATGTTCATGATATATGATTTTATGATGCAAATCAAATACCTAAAACTACTTTAATAACATTGTATATTAAATGACATAAAAATCACCATTACTATATTATTTTCATGTATTGTTAAATACCTTTAATCTATCCTTATGCATTTGAAACTTTTTCAAAATATAATTCCTATGAAGAAAATAAAAGAAAATAAGATGATGAATGGTCATACCTACCATCCTTCAATGTTATTTTGCTCTCCTCAGCTTTGTCTTCATGGACCAGTATGTGATTTATACATAAAAATTTAATGCACATACTTTCTTTCCCATTATATGATTAGAATTGCTTCCAAATCATCACTGTATAATGACTACAAAATATGTTCTGTCAGTGCTTAAATTGGCAAACATTTTTCACTTCTTTAATTCAGTCATTATAGACCTTTATATTTTAGAAAATTTTAAAGATTTTTCTGAGAAAATATTTTTAGAATTCTAACATATTTTTAAGATTTTCTTTCCACTCCTGCACTCAGTAAATTTTTTCCAATAAAATGGACTAGCCAAATGCTGAAACAGAGCAACCTTTTATATGAAAAGTTTTTCTTCATGAAATCACACTTGATATGAAAATAACTTGGCCTTTTTAAATCAATTTTTATTATGGTACGGCAAAAAAGGGAAAGAAGGGTGTATTTTTATATAAAAAAATTTAAAGATTAAACTACACAGACAGAGGCATATTTCCATGTGTGAGCTGCATAAATACACAGATGTCAAAGTAATGGAAGCTCCATACTAAGTAGGAACCTATGGTCAGTTACTTGATATCACCTCATTAATCTAAGCTTGACAAGAATGACCTAACCTTCAGTTCTTTTGAAACAAAGAATATTTCTTTGTATAAAAAAAACTTGAAAAGTAATTAATTTCAGAATATTTATTTATTAAAATTTCAAGACAGTATTGGATTATAGTCAAGACGGAAAGGAAAGAAAAACAACTAAGGAAAGGGGTTTTTTAAGTCTTCATTCTCTCCCCTTTTCACTTGAAGTTTTGATAGGTATTGTGAGCACATATTAATACTTAGTTTAAAGATAAGATTTGTTTCCATAAGAAGTGGTAGGGGTCATAAAAATATGCCACTTTTTGCTTAGCTCCAACTAAACAAGCACTTCAGAAACACTCATAATGCAATGTAGTCTCTTGAATGCTGTGTGTAAGGAAATGCATCATTGTTGTGTGTATAACCATTAAACCTCAACTTTCTCTTAGGGTTTGTTTCCAGTACTTTATTCATGTAGAGTTTTAGGTAACTTGCTCAGCATTAATTTCAGTATTAAAAGGAGTAGATTACACTTTAGCCTACTGCTCTTTTTTTTTTTTTCCCGAATAACAAAGCTAGCAGAAATCTTCCTTTTTTAATCAACACTTGTAATATATTATTTAACTCAGACCAAGATAGTATGAAACAAAAAAATATTGAGTCAAAAACAAGGGGTAAGTAGAATGAAAACCAAAAATCACCATACATTTATTATAACATGGATATACCTACATATGTGTGTGTAAGTGAAAGTATGATGGCTGTTAACTATTCAAAAATAGCAAATATACTGTAGCAGTTTAGCACTAGTAGAAATAAAATGCAGCTATTTCCATATATTTCCAAAAGCATGGTAAATCAACACAATGGAATATTTTGGAGTAACGCGGGATGACAAATGTACAATTGAAGGACTATGAACTAAAATGCAGCATTACAAAATGTAATTTCTGTAAAAATTGTCATGATTAGTACAGTGTAGCAATGATGCAACTGCAAGGTTTGAGTTAGCCTTTCTTTCTGCATTTGTCCAGAGGCATTTAGAATTCAAACTCCCAAGTGTGAATTTACCCCAAAAAAACATTCTGAACTTCCCAACATGTTGTTCCTGCTTGACTGTGCTCATAGCCTTCAGAGATTTACCACTTAGTATCTTGTAGAAACATGTCTAGCACTGGCATTTTCTTCTTAAAAGCCGTATCTCAGCATCTATATCAAACTGTCACCTTGGCCTTTTGTGCTTCAGTCTCTCCTTGTTCTTCCCTGCATGAAGTCCTCTTGAGATTCTTTCTCTCTCCTCAGCTTTCTGTTCAGCATGCATTTTCCCATCTTCTTCCAGCTTTGATAAGGTGGTAGTACATACCAGTAAAGCTTTCATGGCAACTCTCAAAGGCCTGTCCTCTCACAGGAAAAGCTAGCAGGCAGTTTCATTATGTTGGTCTTTTCAAAACTTTTCAGTTCCTTCTGGCTAATGTGTTTGATGGGGAATATGTAGTTGACCTTTCTGTCTGTCTTTCTCATTTCAGCATCCTCTAAGTAAGTGTTTCCTGTACATACATTTCATAAGAAAAATAAAAGTTTGAGTTCTACTTAGAAATACTCCTCCCCAGTTCCCGTTTCAGGGAACTTGTGCAGGTGCCTCCATCCCTTCCTGCTTCCTTTCTTCCTTCACAAGTATAAAATGCTTATTCAGTTCTTAATCTCTTCAGTTATTGATCTTTTATTTGGTAACTTAACCTCAGATTGGCTAGGCTGCCTTCATAAAATAGTAGAAAAAGTTTCTCTGAGATGCCTCTATACTAGATATCATGGGCACCAATGGCTTAACAGCACAATATTGGCTATTTCACCCTGCCAGGGAGGTATGCCAAGGAATGGAGTGACTCCCCTATAAAGAAAGGTTGAGAGAATTTGGTTTGCTTATCCTGGAAAAGAGAAGGCTTTGGGGTGACCTAATTGTGGCCTTTCAGTACCTGAAGGGAGCCTACAAGAAAGATGGAGAGGGACTATCTACAAGGGCAGGTAGTGACAGGGTAAGGGGGACAAGTTTTAAACTGAGAGTAGGTTTAGATTAGATATTAGGAAAAAATGCTTTTCTGTGAGGGTGGTGAAGCATTGGAAAAGGTTGCCGTGAGAGGTTGTAGAGTCTCTGCCCAGAGAAACTGCAGCTGTCCCATCCCTGGAAGGGTTCAAGGCCAGGCTGAGCGGAGCTCTGATCAACCTGGTCTAGTGGAAGTTGTCCCTGCCCCTGTCCAATCCCCAGGAGCATTGGAGCTAGTTGACCTTTAAGGTCCCTTCCAACCCCAGGCCATTCTATTATTCTCTGATACAGTTTTAAAACTTGAATGGCACTGGAATATGTAAGGATAATTTCTGCAGCAGTTGGGATGAGACAAACCATCTGAAATCAGAGTATTTTGTATCTAAATAACACCTAAAAAAAAATAAAGTCCCTAAAGTATTGTTAAAACCCAATCAGCTTTGCTTCTGCCCAGATTTTCACATGCAGTTGGATCCATACACTATTCAATTGGATTGGTGAGTTGTGTAACTGAATCAGTAAAATATGTAAGTTCACAAATATTAAAATAAGCAACACAGGAAAGTGTGCTGGTTGATTAGTGAGTCTTGAGCAGTAAATCATATAATTAGATGACTAAACATAGAATTAGGAAGAAAAAATGACTGATTTGCAAACTAGCCTTGATATTTCAGGACATATAAGCATACAATTTTCACTTTTAAAGCTTTGTAATAATCATCATTTTGCAATAATTTCAAAGAGTGTAATATCATTGGCATGTTAGGGTTGAATTGAACTCTTGATCTTAGTAGACCATGTAGAAAACAGAAAAAAACCTATCAAAAAGCAGTAAAAGTGAAAATTTTTCTCTTTAATAAAAAAAAATTAGTATTTTTTATTCTATTTCTTCATACAAGATTTTCAAGGTCAAATGAAATAAAAAGTACAGTAGACTAAAGAAATCATTTAACAAAATTGGTAGAAATTGTCCTGTTTCCAGGAAAAGCTCCTAAAGCCAAATGATCAGTTTAATTTTTCTTTATGTGTTTGAGAGAAAAGTCATTAGGCACAAGCGTTTTTGGCTTCTCACCTTTTGTTCCCCTGACATAGTCAAATGCACTTTGATGAAGTTAATATTCCTTAGAATCTCTTAATAGTAAGAATTAATATTAATTAATTAATAATAATCATAATTTTACAAGAAGTAAGACTTTTCTCTGTAGATGTTGATTCTGTTCAGCTTCTTGCATTTCATGGTCTGCTGAGAAGGGAGAGGGAGAACACCCTGGGTTATGACTTCTTTCTGCTTCTGAAGGAGCTGTAGATGGTAGCAACTCTCAGGTTTCCTAGGGATGTAAAGTGGAGGAGCAGTAGTCACTGTTTTTCATAGTGATAGTCAAAGCTATAAAAGCAAAAATACTAGTGTTAATTACAGATTTACTATCTTGTTTCTGTAGTCTTACTAATGTAGTATTCCCCTTCAATACATTTTTTAGACATAAGAAGCTGTCAAAAAGTCTAACAGACTTAGAAACTTCAGTACAAAAAATTTGAAGCACATTTTCCTTTCAAAATACTTTCTAAAGAAACACAGTTCAAGTTACTTTCCAAAAGATATAAATATTTTATAGAAGACTTTGAGCTTATGAAGCAGGAAACTCCTTTTAATAATGTGAGAGTGGCTATGGCCCCTGTAATGACACACGCATGTCTCACTGAGGGATATTTTTCAACCTGATTACATTGTCAAATATACAGCATATTAACAAAAATGATAACACATTGTCAAATTTACTTAAATCAGTAACACTTTTCTAGATTGGAATATTGTCACCCAGCAGAAACTTGCCTTGGCAGACTGCCATCTTCTTTTCCCTTCCTTACTGGAGTGACACACAAGTTTCTTTGAAGTAAACAGGCCTCATACAGTTAGGTTTCAATATGTCTAGCTCTAATTAGTTGTCTTTTCTACATTTATCCCTATGTAACACTAAATTACTATCCTCATTGGAAGCAGGAATTTGTTAGACATAACCTTTACATATCTTTCAGTAAACAGATAGAATGATCTAAGAATAATTCAGAACTATATTGTTAATGAGCTGGAAATGTCTTGCTAGAAATAAAAACAAATCATACCCTTTGATTTTCAACTAAATTGCATGTTATCTAACTTCAAAGGTCTTTGTAGGTGCAAAAAAAATTGCTACTCTTCCAGAAAATGCTGAAAAGTCACCATTCTTCATATTCCATGACACCACACAATAGTGTTAATGATTAGTATGGATGTTCAACAGTACC
Source organism: Anabacerthia variegaticeps (assembly GCA_035583185.1). NCBI lineage: Eukaryota > Metazoa > Chordata > Aves > Passeriformes > Furnariidae > Anabacerthia > Anabacerthia variegaticeps. The sequence continues at coordinate 42,341,172 of JAWWEW010000041.1, read as the reverse complement.
TACTATTTAGAAAAGTGTCACCCATGTATTAATGTTAATAGTATTTATTTTGTAGACATTTGAATTTGTAAGCAAGAATGTTTCCAGTAAACCAGCATAAAGCAGAAATGTACTGTTTTCTGTTCTAAACAATTCAATTGTTTTCCATAAATAATGAGTTACATTTACTGAGTATTTCCCCGAGGAAAAAAAAAGTGAGTGGAACATAAATCTAACAGTCTGAATTAAATCATTAGTCAGCATGTACATGTTAACTTACAGCAAGTTTGTTCTGTCTATATATGTTCATAAATTTCATAACACGCTTTCTTCATTCAGTCAGTCCAAATGATTCTTGATCCATGCTGCTTATCTTTATCCAATATTTCCTATTCTATCTATGGACAATACAAAGATGGCAATTGAAATTTGGCTTACTTGGTTTGCAATGCATAAAGACTTCAAGAAATAAAGGTTCCTAAAATGGTGCTCTTGAGCTTCTTCATCAACAGCCTTTTAATTCTGTTGAGACAGCACCTGTCTTCTACCAAAGATGGTGATTTTTGCTACCTTCATTGTTCCTATTGCCATGCCCCAGAGGTGCTTCTCCTAGACTGAAGAGGTCAGTTCAGAAGGTTAATTTCACTCTGTGGTTTAGCACCATTCTCAGTAAGACTAGTCATTGTGCTACCTGTTGTCACGGAATACTTGAGTTCTGAAGTTCTAGCATTGCCTTAACAGTTTGTTCTTCTTTTTTCTTGTATATATTCTTCAGAATACAATAATTTCTTATATATATAATATTTCTTATATATACAATTGGCATCAGAAGGCAGCAGAGACAACACCTCTGTGAAGTGTGAGGAGGTTAATGATCTACTCAGCCTTGTGGTACAACTTAAAGAAGTGGGGGAAAGGTTAGGGAGTATCAGATCATCTGAGGAGGAAATTGACTGCTGGAGCCACTCTCTACAAACCCTGAGCAGGCATAGCAGACAACTGCATCTCAGGCAACTAAGGCTGCCCTACCGTCCCTCTAACAGGCAGGAGAGGACCTAAAGGACACGGGGGAAATACAGGCAGGTCCCTTCTCAGGGTAGCAGACAAATGCCCTCTTAGATTCCCTCCCCGTACCACGTGCTCCTATGGAACAGGCATGAGGATCTGGAAACTAGGGGCCAGGGAAGTGATGAGGTAGGTAAAAGACTAGCTTGGGGGTTGCCAAGCATGAGTCAGCCAATCCCACATATTGCAACATGCTTTACAAAATAAAAAAGAAGGGTAATCATTGTAGGCAACTCCTTTCTGAGGGGAACAAAAGGCCCAATATGCTGACAGGACATCCCACAGGGGAGTTTGCTGACTCCCTGAGGCTCAGCTGTGGGACACTACTAGGAAACTCCTTGATCCGGTATGGCCCTCTGACTACTACCCTCTATTAGTTCAAGTCAGTAGTGACGAGACTGGAGGAAGAAGTCTTAGGGCAATCAAAATGGACTTCAGTGCACTAGGACATTTGGTCAAAGTGATGACTAAAATGGAAGAAAAGAACTTTCTAGACAATATTAATATAGATAAAATAGAGAGGTCTTTAATTAAAAGTGCTTTTAGGTGCAATATACATAAGTGCACATACAGTATAAGGCTTTTACAAATTTATAACACTAATTAATTATCATATCTAATGGATACATCCAGCAAGAGAATTGTCCTCCCCCAGAACCTCCCTCAGGTCTGCCCCTTGACAAGCCTCCTGGGATTCGAGTCAGAGGTGTTAAGACCTGTTACTTCTTCACCATGATCACTCTCACATCACATGACTTCTTTGGAGCTTCTCCAAGGTTTCTGGGCCTTCTGCTAAAATCTTGCTAAAATCTTTTCCTTGAAAAGAACATTAAACAAAAATTCAAGAATTTCAAGAGCTTGATATAAAATGTGAGAAAGGGGTTTAGTAACTGTTAAATGCTAATTTCAGATCTTAGAAACTATACAGCTATATTAAAAATCTGTATGCTACAAATCTTAAGAATCTTAAGTCATCAAAAGGAGCAGGTACACAAGATGAGTTCTCCTCAATTCCTTCGGTATCAGACATGAATACTGAAAAGAAGAGGAAAACTGGTGTGATTAATACATGCCATAGAGGCTGGTGCCATAGGTGGAAATGTGGGCTTTTTTTGACCATGTGGCAGTTCACATGCCACCAGGCCTGATGATGACAGATGAGGTCTTCCTATCTGAGAGAGTAAGAAAGGTTTATGGCCTCTAAGTTAGCAGGGGTGATTGAGGGGGCTTTAACTAGGTTTGGAAGGGGATACAACCAGGCCTACTGGAGATGAGCCTAGAGCAGAGCATACCTGTGTTGGGGGTGAAATTGTTAGCCCAGTTGAAGTGCATCTACACCAATACATGGAGGATGGGCAATAAGCAGGAGCAGCCGGAAACCATTGTGTAGTAGGAAAGTGTTGCACTCTGAATTTTAAGCCACAAGCTGCCGGGAGCAGTTGCATTTATTTAAGACTTTTATAATGCCTTTAGTTCATTATTATCTTGAGTTTGTATCCAGAGAAAATGTTATACTTTCTCTAAGAGAATTTCTTTCAGTTTAGTGAGAAAATAAGACATTTTGGCAAAAGATTTTATAGGAATAACAGATAACTGAAGAAAAGAATTCCACTGAAACCTCCTGCACAAAAACTCAGTTCACAAAAGCACCCACCACAACATAATCAATACAGTAGCTTTAGTAAAACACACTTCATTTCCCAGAAGAGAAAGAAAAGATTAAAGGAAGAAAAGGGATTTCAAAAGTGCAGAAAGAAGGAAGAGAGAAAGAGAGGGAAGAGAGAAAAGACAAAAATAGCTACCACCGTGCCTCACATGGTAGCAGCCAGAAGAGAAAGTTCCACATGGACCCTCACGCTCTCACATTTCTATAGTTTGGCCACACCTTCAGGCAGGACCTCCAGGTCATTGACCACTTGGTGTTCTCCTGGCCACAGTGAGGTGTGCTGTAGCCAGTCGCAGGCTCTGGAGGGAATGGTGTGGGCAGGCTAGAAGGCAAACCTTCCTTGGCTGACAGCCCAGCCACACGGCTCCCGTGGCCATGTCAGCTGCCGGCCTTCCAGCTCTGCCATGAGGCTGCAGATCATCTGTCTTCCAGCTCTGCCATGTGCTCTGCGGACAAGCCTTATCATTTGCGTGCAGGACCACGCCTTCCACACACACACACACACACACACACACACACACACACACACACTCACACTGAGTTGGCTTCGACCCATATGAATATATAATTCAGAGAGATTCAAATCCAGTACCTCACAGAAAGCTATGATGTAGTCATGGTCATAGAATTGTGATGGGATGACTTTCATGACTGGAATCTCTGGACTTTCCCAGAAACAGGGCCTGGGGGTATGGGCATATCAAAGAACTTGGCAATATTCTAGAAATGCACAACAACAATTTCATAATTATGAACTTAGAAAGATATATTGCATTAAATGGTGCTCTGAAGAACCATTATGACTTTATTGATCCACTTCTCTGAAATTTCATAGAGTTGATTTTCTACTTTATGATACGTGCATATCTACATGAAATGATGAAAAGAGTACCTTCATAACTGATACTAATAATTGCTGACAGTTTTATTCTTTCATAAACAGAAATTTTAATTTTTAAATATTAGACTTCAATATCTCAGTTTTCTCTAATTGGAAAACAATGTAGGCATAGATAAAAAATAAGTTATTTAATTAACATGATGAATTAATTAATTTGGAAGAAACAAACTGAATTTCAAGTGTCTCCTGGCAAAAGTATCTCCTCTTTTTCTCTGGACAGCTTGAATAAGATGTAAAAAAAAAAATTTGGACACTTGATCAGGTTTCACAGAACTGAAATGTATTTGTCTATGTTAGAGACACCGGAAGAAAGTGGAATGCAGTGGTGTGGTTGCCCTGGGTTAAAGAACATGTGCTGATTGCTATCATGATGCTGCATGATTGCATCAGTTTAAATTTCCTGGTTCCCATCCATGGCCTGGTTCATCAATTCAAGAACCAAGGAGTTCTTGCAAGACTCTCTTACTCTTAATTACACTATATGGCCAGCACATAAGTCTGATGGAGAGTTCAGGTTAGCAGTGGAACACTGTGGTTTGAGTACAGCCTTGAGCAACAGCAAGCCTTGGAGATGATCCAACAGAAGAAAGCTTGAGTGGTAGCCCTTGGACTTATCCATGCAGGATCAGTTGTGCAAAATGAGCTCTACGCTGCAGCTGGGGAGCACGGTCTCACCTGGAGCCCCTGACACACCAGGAGAAACCCATTTTTGGAGCTGGGGATAATGCAGCTTACTACATCAACCAAAAAAAAAAAAAATCTAGCACATTATGAGGGAGTTGAAATAACTTCAGAAGTTATTGGTATTGAAGCACATCTCCTCTTGGTATCACATGTGCTGAACTGGATGTGCAAAGCTAATGTCCTCTCTGTCTTTCAAAGTAACCACTCTGCATAGAGAGGGCCTAGTTCCCAGGAACTGGCCGGATGTTGCTGGATGATGGGAAGTAGAGAATTAATATCCTTTGGGTTTGCTTTGCTTTAGGAATTTTTTTTTTATTTTTTTTTGTTTGTTTGTTTGTTTTTGTTGGATTTTTTCCTTGTTTTCTTCATTAAACTTCCTTTATCTTGACCCACATTTTTTTTTTGTTTAAATATTTAGTCTTATTGAGAAGGTATGTGAAAGAAGCTTGGATGCTTGGCAGCCAGACAAGATTAATCCACCATTGTAACTTTTGAATAAAATGAAGGACAAATGGCAGTCCTTGTCTAGGGACATGTAACCTCTGGTAGACTGCACAGATAAATATTGGAGAGGTCCCAGTCTTTCATAGCTCTGTGATTAAAAAAAAAACCTTTTTCAAAAAAGAAATCTGCCTTGCAAAGACCATGTTAGTTTGCTGCAAATCCTTTTAAAATTTACCACAAAGAAAATGTTTACCAAACAGAATTCTTTTAATTTTCTTTTTTTTTTTTTTTATACACCATATACTCACATAATGCTATGAATCTTTTGTTAAATCTCATATCGTGTACATCAGGGGTTTAAAACATACTAGTGGCGGTGCTGAAATGCAAACCACTTCATTGTAGTAGCACCTTCACTTTGTCTGTAGTTGGGCTATTACCTCAAAGAATGGTTGGCTGTCTTCACATCACCAGTTACATTTAATGTGTCAATACTACTACTACTAATAATAATAAGGCAATCACTCACCATAATTTGTAAGCCAATTACTAATTGTGTGTTTGGTAATAATTCACCATTGTACACAAAAGTAACTTCAGATTAATTGTTTTGCAAATGTGGCTGAGGAACCTCAGCTGAGACTGAGACATGCTGTGCCTGTCACATAGAAATGATCAAAGCCAAGGCAAGGCTGGAATGGGTACTGTAATGGGTCAATGCAGCTGTGGTGTGAGAGGGTCCTCTTTTGTGATGGTGAGGAAAACAGGTTCAACAATGGCAGGAGAGCAAGGGAGGAATAAAATTGAAAATGCACCTTTGAGGGAATGGGAGGCTGAGGCAAGAAGAGGAACAGAGGGCCAAGTGCCACTTCCATCATGCATGTGGCTAGCAGTGCGGAGCAGGGAACTGCCCAAATGTTTTTGCTAGTCTGGATGGTACATTTGGTTGGTTTAAAAGATCATTCTGCAAAAGAGAATGTCTAGCTTAGATAAAAGATAATACATTGTGCTAAGTATAGGAAGCTCCATATTAAAATTCAGTACGTTCAAACAGTGATTGTTGTAAATATTCATGTTTTAAAATCAAATGCTTTTACATCTTCATTTTTCATCTCCTTGGCCATATGTGTGGTAAAGATGTTGACTAATTCATCCATCACTTGGCAAGTTGAACAAACCTGTGTTTGCAATATGTAGATTGCAGGACAAAAATATCAGCTGAGGGAAAAACATAGTTTTTAACTAAGCAGTGCATCTTAATCATGTGCTTGGTCATAATGGTTTTTCTTTATTGGTTTGCTTTTAATTTTAACTGGGAAAAAACAAGAGTGGCATGATGATTTGATAAATGTTCTGTGTTGAAGATTAAAATATGGGTTTAGCAGTACTTTAAAAACCTGAGTCTGCTTTTGACAACAAACATCCTGAAGCCGATGATGTCAATCTTTTTGAATAATTGAAAATGCAAGATGGCAACAGTCCTCTTTTTGACACATTTTCTTAAATAATCCAAAGTACTTAAAAGTTGTGTGTTAATTATGAAATTATGGTATGAGGATAGCAGTTCCCATGTATACACCTTCAAGAGAAAAATATTTAAAGACTATGTTACTTTGATTCACTTTACTTCATTCAAATTACTTTTCAATTTAAAGAATAACTCAGCAAGAGCTCTCTAATTTTGATGATGATAAGTTCTCCAGGGTCTGAAGAAATAAAGCAATGAATGTGGTATTAGTTTTTTTTAGCCAACTTACCAAAAAATCCTTTACATTATTATGTCAAGATTTCTGCATTATACTAGAGGAGAAGTAAAAACCATGGTCCTCTGACCTACTGAAATTGAAGGTAAATAGTTTTAAGAAATGCAAAATATAAAAATGCTTTCTTAATATAAATTAATATGTGCATAAGGCAGGCCATAAGTGGGATGTTCCACACACAGCAGAGCAGAGGATTTTTTTTTTCCCCAAAAAGTACCAACAGGTATACCTTTGTGAGACCTAAAGCAATATATATATATGTCTGTCAGTTTACATGAATGTGAATATATATACATATAAGAATGATTTCAAATGCTTTTTGTTTCTCAGGAAATCAGAGGTTTGTTAGTAAATGTAGCTTCAGTCTTAGGGGGTTGTTGTTTCTTTTCTTTTCTAGAACACAGAAAAGATGCCTATTTATTGATCTCCCTCAGCTATGAATATGGTGGTTGGTGTATGTAGTGCTTTAATATTGTTAAATGCCTATGATGGGTAAAATTAGAACTACATTCCTACAAAAAATCTTACAGTTTGACTTTCATCATCAAGGATCGAGGTCAGTTGCATAGAAAGGGAGTCAGGTCTTGAGATATCAGAAAGTGATATGCTAATGATGAGTGGGCATTGTGTCTGAAGAGCTCAGCTAGAGACAAAAAAGGTTCTGCCTTTTACCTACTTCATAGTGGAGTAGCTATTTACATGCATTTCATGTTCAGCACCATTTTACTGTGATTCTGAGCTCTCTGTTCATCAATATGGAGAAGCTTATACTGATTTGAGTTGGCCTTTGTGAAAGACTGGATTCTAAATGGTTAATGGCTTAAAGCAATTGTGGAGGCTCCATGGTTCTATGCTGAAGCTGCACTTTAAGGCCACTAAGAGGTAAATTCTTCAAAGGGGGTGGTGCCTTTTTATCATTGTTGTCACTTACCCACTCTGTTCAGCTGCAAAACTTTCTCTTCCCTTGGGAAAAGTCTGATGGGGCATAACTGGCTTAACTGCAGAGGCATGAGAAGCAGCTGTCTTAGAAAATGTCATAAACCACCCAAGACCCCTTAAGTGCCCCTAGAACCCTTTTCTGAGGCCTTCTGCCAGAGGACTGAAAGCTCCCCACCCTCCCCAGGAGGTGCCAGGTGTTCCCACCTACCCTGAATGTATATTAACCTACCAGACTTTATATTTCATGGGCTTCTTCCTCCCATGCCCCCAGATCATGATCATCACTTTGACCAAAGGTGCAACAATCAAGTCTCATGATAGATCCATGGGTAATGATTATGAATATTTCTTACTTTTTTCCTTATGCATTTTCTTAAGTGCCTTCATATTGCCATGTTACTGTAGATAATAACCAAAATGGCTTTCCATTGGAACCAAGTTGTTCTAAAATAAAGCCTACATACATATATATATATATTTACAAACGTCATTCATTCATGTCTTTCACTCTAATCCACCCCAAGGGATCTATTAACAAGAACCTGAGTTACTCTCACTTTCAGGGATGGGTTGTAAAAATTAAGTTAGTATTTAATTCGTTCCTTCTGTTAAAGCCAAAACAAAGTGGCTACACAGTTTCTTGTTAAACTTAACATGAAGTCTTTGCAATCTTTTTTATGGTTCTTTAAAATACAAAATTTGCTCTACAGGTATTTCTGAGTACTAATTGCAATAATGTACAGATACCTCCCTCATAGTAGGCAAGCTTTAGCTTAATAAATCTAGTTCAGTCCCCATTTTTTCTGAGCAGTTGGAAAAACATATTTCAAATTAACTACTTTATCACAAATTTAACTTTTTTTCCTCCCCTGCTCTTTATTAATGATTGTAAAAGCAACGCTAGTAATTATTTTTAGCAGGATCTCCATCACCTTCTGTAGAGAAGATGCCCTTCTTTTTAATTTGCCATTCACCACATTTTATTACTATTGACTCATTAGTTAAATTAAAAGTGCTACCTCTTACTTTTAGGTAAATTATTTATGGGTTAAGTAAATGAGGATTTAAAGAGTGTGTCTTTGTGTGTGTACTCTGCTCCAAACCCTCTCACAGCAATATGATTAATAGCAAAGCACAAAGTAAAGAGTAAGCCAGGATATATCAGTGATGCACTTTTTCTACTTGAGTGACAGCTATCTGATCCTCAAGTATGCCTTTTTTCACAAATCTGAAGTCAAATTTCCAAACTGAGCAAAATCTTTTGATCTAAATGATGAAATAATTCAAAGCTCACATCTATGCCTCCACTCTTCTTCTGTATAGCAAATAAATTTTGTGGATATGTGATTGAACTTCTGGAAATATAATCCATGTTATTTCTCTAACCTGGAGATGGAGTATTGTTTGATATATGTTTGACTTTTTTGAAGTACCTAGTAATGAAGAAAAAATAGGTTATGGGTGATACATGGTATTCTGTCACATATACATAAATAACTACCTTCAGAAGGTATCAGTCTGAAGTAAGGATTCTCTGTATGTGTTAGTGTACTTAGTTTGAGAACTTTTATTTGGGTCCGATGGTACGTTACTCTTGGGACCATTATGCAGTTTACTTTCCCTGAGACTAGCCAAGTAAGTACCATCAAAACAAGGCTGTGCACCTAATTGATTTTTTGGTTCATTGACTGAATGAAACAATTGTGGACGCAATCAGGTCAATCTCAACTTTAATGGTTTGGGTTTTCATGCTGAAACAAAAATAAAAGTTTTAAATGTCTTAAATACTTGATTTTCTTGAAATAACTACTGCATACTTCAGTTATACCCTAAAATTTGGTACTTTATTTAACAAGTAGACCTTCTATGAACCTAATGCAGATATTCGTTCCTCCCACTTTTTATTATAGTGGCAATATTAAGAAGCTCATTACCGTGTAATGCATCGAGTACAGCTTTTTGAAAGTATGTGATTCAACTCTATTTCCATAAAACATATTTTCTCTATATTTCTATTATTACAAAATGTTTGATGGTACACTACCTTTATCATACCACTGTCATAGTAGTAATGAACATGATTTTATTCTCTTATAGAACTTTTTTTCCTTTGTTAAAATATAATTCTATTAATCACACCTTTGGCAGTTTAATGCTGGGATTGCAGCGTTAAGATGCAATTCATTAAAATTTGTTCCAGACAGCATGATTCATGCAGTAAAATATTTATTACTGTTTTAAGCACTTTTGGCAGAAAAAGGAATTTTGAAAAATAAAGAATTATATGCTTTATATATTGATGACATCAGCCTGTAAAAAAAGTTGCAGGATTCTGTGATGCACTCTGTAACATATCAGTCTTGTTCTATCATTTTTGCATATGGTCAATATCATGATTTTACCAGAATCATCTGGGTCTGCCTACCCCTTCTTTTCATCCACTGAAAGGTACTGTTTGAGCTCTAAAACGATATTATCAGTCAATTTTGGAATACCCCTTTCAGCCAAATGTCCCTATCAGTGCTGTTTTCAGCCAGAGAGATAATATGCCAGAGCGTGAGCATATCAGAAGGTTTTAGGAGTGCCTTGATGGCAACTTCTTAATGCAGGTGGCTGAGGAGCCGGAGACAGACTTTACTAAACTTCATACTTACAAACACAAAAGGTTTATTTGTTTTGTGAAGGCTGGGGCAGCCTCATGATTATAACAAGAGCTCAGGATCCTGAATAGAAGAAGCAGGACTAAAGTCAGGATCACAGTTACAAACTTCAAAGGAGCAACCTTTAGACTCTTCAGTGATGTGCCTGAAAGAACGTCACAGGAGACTGTCTGGAAGAGACAAGAGTTCCAGGACAACTCATTAGTATTGAAAATTACTTTCTCCAAGATTAAGAATTAAAGCATCTGGATGAGCAGAAAATCAAACAAAGGAAACAAGAGGCCTGTATGGATGAACAGGATGTCCCAGTTAAACACAAGAGGGAAGTGTGAAAGAAGTAGAAAAAGCACAGGCAGTTGATTTGCGAGTAATGCAGAAAAGCTGTCCAGTTGTGCGGGAATGGGATTAGAAAAGCTAAGGCCCACACAGTTGTAAATCTGTCAAGGAACAGAGAGGGAAAAAGAAAGGTTCACACAAGTATATAAACAGCAAGAAGAAGGGAAAATGTGGGCCTGTTGCTGAAAAGGGAAGGTGACAGTGGCAAAACACACAGGAAAAGCTGAAGTACTGAATGTCTTCTTTGCCTCAGTCTTTAATAATCAGGACAGCCTTGAGCAATCCCTGGATGCTGAGAGTTTGGAGCAAGAAAGACTTCCCCTTGGTGGAAAAGCACCAGGTTAGAAGTAATTCAACACACAAGTTCACAGGACTTGGGATAATCCCAAATACTGAGGGAATTAATTGGTGTCATTGTGAGGCCACTGTTGATTGTCTTTGAAAAGTTATGGGCAATTGGGTGAGGTTCTTCAGAAATGGAAGAAATTAAATGCCACTCCTACTTTCAAGAAGGTAAGAGGGTCTGAAGAACTATATACCAATCAGCCTCGCTTTGATCTCTTGAAGATGATGGAGTCCTAGAAACCATTTCCAAATACATGAAGGACAAGAACTTGCTAGGAGCAACTGGTAGGAACTTGTGCAAGCAATGTCGTTGTCTTCTACAATGAGATGTAAGACTCATGGATGAGGATGAGGTGGGCGGTGGATGTTGTATATCTTGACACTGTCTGTCCTCTAGCGTTCTCATAGACAAGATGATTAAGCATGAAATGGGAGGTGGATGAGGAAGTAGACCTGAACATCTAGGCCCACAGTGTTACGATCAGGCAGCTGATCCAGCTGGAAGTAATGTCTTACATTATATAATGTCGAAAGATAAGGGTAATGGGACAGAGTGAACCCTCAGACATGATACAAAACTGGGAGCAATAACTGGTAAACTAGGGGTTGGTGCTGCCATCCAGAGAGGTATGGACAGACTGGAGAAAGGGAACAGGAACCTAATGAAGCCCAAAAAAGGGAAATGCAAAGTCCAGCACTTGTGGAGGAATAATGTACTTCTGGATTCTGAGAGGCTGTGAAACAGCTTTGCAAAGAAGGCCCTGCTGGTGCTGATGGGGGACCAAATTGACCATGAGCCAGCAAAACATGTTTGTGGCAAAAGCAGGCCAGGAGTCTCTGGGGCTGCACTAGGCAGGGCACAACCATCAGGTCAAGGGATATGAGCCTGCCCCTTTATTCAATCCTAAGGAGGGTGCATCTGGAGTTCTGGGTCTGGCTCTGGACTGCCCAGCACAACAGAGGCACTGGACATATTAGAGTGAGTTCTGTGGAGATGATGAAGGGACTAGAGCATCTTTCATATGAAGAGAAGGTAAGAGAAGTAGGGTTGTCTAGCCTAGAGAAGGCTCAGAGTTTATCTTATCAATGTGTACAAATATTCAATGGGAGTAGAAAAAAAGACAGGGGCAGGCTTGTTTCAGTGGTGCCCAGTGACAGAAGAGGCAATTGACACAAAATGAAATGCAGGAAATTCCATCTGAACATGACAAAACACGTTTTCATAATGTGGGTGATGAAATCCCAGGCCAGGTCACTGAGAAAGGATGTGAATCTCCATATGAAAAAATAAAATCCCAGTTGGACAGAGCCCTGAGCAACCTGTGTTTGATGACTCTGCTTTGACCAGGGCCACTGGACTAGACGATCTCCAGCTGTCCTTTCAAACTTCAATGATTGTGTAATTTGATATACTGCTTCTGGTTAGTTGCCTCTTCTTATGAACAAAATAGTACGCTTTAAAGTGCAGAGATGTAACAGGCATTTTAAGGGCTGTAGTTGAAAAAAAATCCAACATATTTTACAACCACAGGAAGCAGCAACTTTTTCTTAAATTTGAAAGCATTTTAACCAGCTTAATTAATATTACTTCCAACATAGTTTGAATCAGTCTGAACTGCTTTGTACTTTCATTCCCCAGTGCAATTCCAACTCCAGCTTCAAGTGCCTTCTCCTTTTTTCACATCAGGATTACTGTTTGTTTATCCTTTAGTAAATGGATTCAAAATGCCAAACTGGAAGACATCTAATACAACAGAAAAAGAACTCTTTCATCTCAAGAAGCAGAAAAGGATGGTTTCTGTATGAAAGGCAGGGCTTTATATTATAATGCTGTATTTATAAGACACTGATTCATAAGCCTATAGCTGAAGTGTTCTATTCTGTCCCAAAGAGCTTGAAGTTTTAAGTCTTCTCCAGGATTAATGTGAATGTAGAGAACAATGATCTTCCCACCTTCCCACCTGCCCCTGACTACAAAATAACTTGATTCCTTTACTTCCTCAGAGATTTACACACCCCAATTCCTGAAAGTCTTCTAGCTTCTGTAATATCTCACATGACTGACTTCTACCCAGGACTTATTCTCAGAAATTTTCCATGTTTCTTGACTTACTTTTTGCCACTTGATCTGACTCAATCTTCTTAATTGAACAGAGAGAAGAAAGCGAAAGTGCTTTAAAGAGTTAATCCGTTTTCACAAAAATGAAAAGATTGTCTGCATAAACAGAACCCCAGACTTATTGACTGATAAATTACTTTTCTTATGAGAGGTGAATTTTAAAGCACAGTAAAGCATTAGTTCTAATAATGCATTTAAAATTATGACACTGAAGAGAATTATTTGTCAGAAGGGAGGAATGTTGTTGCTTTTTGCGTGGAGTGACTCTTGCTCTCTGAAACATCTTTTACAGTTCCAGAGATAAATCGACTGGGCTATGCTCTTGCAGACAACCTTCTCTTTCAAACAACATATTACTAGGTTGTTTTAGTAATGAGATGTGCCCTCTGATGTGTCACGTATTTTCACATAATTAATGATGTTTATATATTTAAACAAAGTACCACAAGAGAGATCCAAATTAAATAATTATTATTCTATTATACTTCTGTATGATTGGTTATTATATTTATGCCAAGGCATTTTTTTTACTTTATGAGAAAATATGGGAAAATAAGGAAGAGAACCCCTTAAAATATGAAAAAAGAGAAAGCTGTACTTGATATCTGGAATTTATTCTCAGTATTTTCTCCCTGAATTGATTTTTGTGGGTTTTGTGTGTTTTAGTTTTTATTTGTTTTGTTGGTTTTTGTTTTTTTTTTTTTTTATTATTTTTTCCTAAATGATGCATTTTTCCCTGATTGTCCCACTCTGCAAAACTACTGGTACATCTTCAGGTGAAATTTTGTTTCTGATTCTGACTTATTAGAGACTGTGATGCAGCTGCACAAATCTGAAAGAGAAAATTTCAATTCACTGAAAAGACAAGCCAGAAAATGTTGTATATCCTACTGCTTCTGCAATCTATAATTAATCCTGTTAGTTGTCATAAAAAAGTCATTAGCAAATTTATGTATTTTGAGAAAGTTCTAGCCTAAGCATTCTTCAAAAACTGAGCATAGTTTAGATTTTGGGCACACAAAGAAATATTGATATTAGGTTTGCACTTGGTTTGTGTCCAGATCTGGGAGCACTTAAACAGAAAAATCTTGATATTACTATGATTTTTCTTAGAGATGCAAAATTTATACTATGGGTACTATATATTATTCAAATACCTAAAAATGTATGTTCTATTACAGACCTTATGATCTAAATTTAAAAGAAGAAAACAATTCTTAATTTCATCAAATCATGTGTGTTGAGCTATCTGACAAAGGAATAGGAAGATCATGGAGTCGAAGACAACAATCTTAGATAGCATTTATGATGCTTCTACCTGTTTGAGAAAGTCTTTTGTTTCAAGCAGATGGGTTTTTTCTAAGTATGTGATACTTTTAAGTGAGAGACCTTTAGTTCTGGATATTTTTTTCAGAAGAAGTATCAGAAGTCTCCCCAAAGACTGACTGTTATCCTTTAGAAGACAATGTTAAGCCTCCCAGTTCTTTCCATGATTGCTCTTAAATATCACTGTGTGATTTAAACTAGAATGGTAATTGAATAGGAAGAAACTTTTTTGGTAAAGAGAAATTAGAAAATGCCATAATCACTTTAGAGAAGTGGATTGATTTGCATTTCTGTTTATCATTTCATGAGATGTATATTAATGTAGAATTTTAGATTCAGTATGTGCCCATTGAATTCAAATGTGTTATAAAAATTCTAGCAGTGAGACTAATTTACATATCTCAGCTTGGTTCATTTCTAACTGTTCACACAATAGAATGTGATATACATTGCTGTCAAATGAAATGGCATTAACACTGAGTACAGATTATGATTTTACTGGGTAACATTTGATAGCACAAGAGAAAAATTGCAAAATACACTGGCCAATTTTGCATGGTTGAAAGTAAAGTAAATAATGCTTTTGACTTTACTAGAAAGATGTCTAGACTCAGGTGTGTGGCAGTCCTACAGCTCGAAAAATAGAATGTTCTTATGGGGGCAAGGAAAGTCAGATCTGTACAGTACTTATTGGGCATTTCGCTGGATAGCCAAGTCATGCAGTAGTTAGAGAGAGACTGGGTAGGCTTTTGAATTACAAATAATCACTTCCCTCTAAATCTTTCCTCACTAGAAATTACCTGAAAGCTACACAATTAGTTTTTGATAACTGTTTTATAAAGCAAAGCATAAATAAAGAGCTATGTGTATCTAAATATATGTGCATGTGTGTAAAATATCTTCTATATTCTCTTAGAAATCAATGAAGAAGTCACATCTTTTTTGAAAGAGTTAAGAAAAACTGTCAATTTTTTCTTAGATTTATGTTAAAATAGCTATAATATTCCAAGTCAAAAATTATAAGAGAAGTGATAGTATTCACCCTAATTTGAAAACACCTCAATGGAAGATTTAGTTGTCATTTGTGTTTGACTTCCTGCTTATGTAAGAATTAAGATATAAACTCAGATTTTTGCAGACGCTGTGGTGCTTCTTTATTTTTTTTTATATTATGCAAGTTGCTAGATAGAACAAGAACCTAAGAAATTGAAAGCCAAACCAAGCCTGTGATTTGTATCTAGACTCCCTGGAAAAGTAAATCTACATGAGCAAAATGCTTATTTATATTATGTAAAAATGGAGCTTTTCACGTTGATATATAATTTGGTTTACATGTTACAAGGATTTAGCACTGCGATAAGAAAATTGTTGACTTTGGAACAATACTATGAGATAAGAAAATTGTTGACATTGGAACAATGCTATTGCTATCTCCTACTCTGTTTCGAAGATTCTGTAACAAAATCTTTCCTTAAAAGATTTAATAATCCATACCAAATGTGAGATGGTATTTTCAGTGGCTGAATAAAATGTCTTTGTACAGCTAGTCATCTAGTTTATTTATTGTGTTCACTAATGCTGCTATTGTTTCTCAAAATAATAACGGTGTTTTGGCTTCCAAAATATGAAAATCAAATTTTTCATCTTTTCTTAAAGAGCAATACATCTAATGCAAAATTTCAAGTATTTTCCCATAAATTACTGTCTCTTCTTCTAATGCTCTTGAGGGCACACAGGACAATGAAAATGATCCTTCTAGTTCTTCTGACTGAGGTTTATTATCCTACAAACAGGACTAGGGGATAAAATAGGTTTTGCTTAGTTGTACAATTGTCCAGTACAGATATTTACATATTTTTGTGGATACACATTATTTTTAAGTGTTCTTGATGACATTTCATATTGATGGGTAATGATTTACATAATTCAAGTATATTTTTCCAAGGAAAATGAAAAGAAAGTAGATTTAGTAAAATATTTTAAAAGTGATGATAACTTCTACAGGGAGCTAAGAATATTAAAAAGTGACTGAAGATTTTATGAGGAAGAATCCATATCATCTTTTCCTCAAGGTTTGCTTTGGAAAAAGTGCTATTCTTGCCTTTTTTTTTTTTGAGGCTATGGCTAAATAGGTCAGTTTTAACTCAGTGTTTCATCCTATGGCTTTGGGCAATAGTGATCATGTGCAGAGCACACATATTTTCTTTCCAATACGAATACCTTTTTTTTCTGAATTCTGCCATTTATGTTTCTTTTTAGAAACACCTGGTTTTAATTACAGAAAATAACATGTTAACTTTCTTTTCAGGTTTTATTCTTAATTTTTTTTTTTTTTTTTAAAAGCCTCAGACTGGAATCAGCTTTGCATAAAATTTTATGCCAATTCACTGAGTATTTTTTATACAGTCTGATAAAATTAAACTGAAAGCAATTTATAATATTCACTAGCAGCATAAATAAAAAAACATAACAGACAACCATATATGTGACAATCCTTACTTTAATAAACATAAACATGTGCTAGAACATAACATTCCCTAAACATAAAAGCAGACTAATGTTATGAAGCAAGCAAGTTTATTAATTGAAACTACTCTTCAAGTGGTGTAAGTACAAATTATTCAAGATCTGAAAATCCATCCTGCAGAACAATGCCATATTCTTCATATACAGAGTGTCTGTATATCTAGTGTGACTGGAACACAGAGATGGAGGATAGGTATGCAAATGCATGGCACCTTCTGGATTCCTTGTCTGGAAACTCATCCTACCACTTAATAGGATGATAAGCTCTGATAGAGCATTAGATAACATACAACTTCATTCTGCCTGAGGTCAGGCTCTGAAATTTCTAGTCACAGCTTCAGATTGTGCTCTTTCTGGGAGGCCATTTTTCCTGTTCAAAAGTCTGAATTTCCTTTGAGTGCTGCATTTCTTTACAAGCTTCCTTTCTAGTTCCTTCTAGGAGTCTCCTACGCTCAGACTAATTTTTATAATAGGATAGCCACACCTGATGGGTTAAAATTATCATTCCCCAAAAAGACTCAGACTTCCTGCTAATATTTTACATCTTATGGTAGGTACTGTGCAATAACAGCAGGTTCTCCAGGTACACCATGTGGCTATATATATGCATTAGAGTCTGTATCTGTGCTATTTGACAAGGAGCAGAGGTATAAATCTTGAATGTTAACCTTCAGAACCATCCACAAAAAAAACCTTCATCTCCTGGATGCCTTGATCCTGATACTCAGGATGGTTGCTGAGCCTTACTTTCAGCCTCTATCAGTCTACATACTTTTGTACCCACCTAAGAAAGTATTGTCCTTGCCTTAAGTAATTTTTTGTGAGAAAGAAGGTTAGGTACTTATGAAGGTTTCCAAATTCCACTTAAAGAAAGAGATAATTTTTTCACCCAAGAACATAATCTCATCCCTGAGGTATATTTTTTGGGACAGCACTCTGACAATATAAGAAGCCCCTTAATTTTTAAGAGTAGCCCTGAAGAGCCTCAAACTCGTGGTTTTGTTATTTAATACCCATAACATACATTTCTTCATGCAAAGATCTAGAACTCCATACTGAGCTGTGTTAGCACTTTCAGTGAAATGATAGGACTTTCCCATCTCAGGCTATTGGGAATGAAACAAGTTCTTATGGTACTTTAAGTATCCTCTCATATGTTTGAAACTCCCTTGAAATTCCAACCACAGTTACAGGGAGTGAAACTACCCAAAAGTTTGTCTACATTGCCAAAGGCTTTCAGAGATAACACACATTTTGATGAACTTGTGCTTTGTGCTTTCAATTTGATTTTTTTTGTTGTTTTCATATGAGGATCTTTAAGATATACATTCAGCAAATCATGAATGCTGTGGGGTTACTTCTTGTAATGTGTATATTGCTTGAACAAAGAGAGATTTCTTGAGTCTCTATAGGTCTTTATTTATCAATACAGAAAAAATTCTACTCTTTTTTTTTTTTTGTTTTTCAGAGAATCCTTAAAGCATGTGACAGCACGGCAGTTCTATGGCTGAATCAGATCTGAGAGGGCATGTGTGTTTGCCCTACATAGCTCTATGAAATGCAAGAAAAGATTAAAAACTGGAAAAAATTCTCTAGTCTTGTGTGTCTGGATATATACTCACCATGAGAATGTGGCCTGGGCTATGTATTAAACACAACACACTTTTTATTTGTATATGTATTATTATCTTATTAATTATATTATTATCATTTACTTAGAGACAATTTGGTATGTGGTCTGTGTACTCCAGTCCAAAACATTCAAATATATCCTAGACATTATTCTTGGGCTAAGAGAATTCCAACTTCCTGGTAGAGCTCTGAAGGTGGAGTATACATCAGTCACTTTGGATTTTTGTCTGAAAATACAGCACAAAATTAAAACTCTTCAGAAGATAAAAAAAAAAAAAATCTGTCTTAATGGCAATTAACAATTGCTCATTTTTCTCTGTCATTTATTTTGAAGGTATGATGCCTAGTAGTATTCTCACGTCATTCCAGATAAGAGGCATTTCAAAAAAATATTTTGATTATACTTGTCATCTATGAAGTCCTTTCTGGCAATGACCATATTACAGAAACTTTTGTGATGGCTACCCCACAGTAAATTTCTCTAAATCTTATTGCTATTCTGTTTTTTTTATATCATAATTTCTTTTATAAATGTTTGTAGACCAGCAACATCTATAAATATCAGTGAGGAAATCAGAGATCACTGGAATGGGAAGATTTTGAAAATTGATAAACCAGATGAATTTTAAACCCCATATCAAAGTTAATTCACTAATGACACGCTGCTTATAAGTGGTCAATCCTTTATAGAAACTCAACCAGTTATTATCAGTTCAAGGCATCATAAGTACTACTTCTACAGT
The DNA here is from genome assembly GCA_035583185.1 of Anabacerthia variegaticeps. Classification (NCBI taxonomy): domain Eukaryota; kingdom Metazoa; phylum Chordata; class Aves; order Passeriformes; family Furnariidae; genus Anabacerthia; species Anabacerthia variegaticeps. The sequence goes on along the minus strand of JAWWEW010000041.1, from coordinate 42,322,044 downwards.
ACTGCTAGACTTTACCATTTCTATTCTATTTTAGCCGTGAGTATACAATATCACAGACCAGAAGTTGTACAGTTAAGAGTGATGTCTACTGTCATGTTTCATTTTTGTTTTAGCAATTTAACAAGAGATGTTGCGGAATAAGTGGACTTTTTTTTTTTTTCTCTGATTTTTTTTCATTTATCCATGATGTTGTTATAGTGCCTCCCTCCCCTATCCCTTCCTCCCCCCACAAAGAGCTGGAGAAGTCTCTTCTTCTCTCAGTACTGCTTCTTTTGTATTTTTTGGTCTTGCTGGTTATCCTTGTGCGTTTGGGGAAGTGTCCTACATATTTGCAAGACTCTTGTACTTCTATTGTTCTCTTGAAATTCTTTGTTTCTTGGATCCTACTTACAGCTATGTTCATTTCTGTATAACTCTTCAGTGTATACATTGTTCACATGCTTAAATGAAATTTTGTTTGGCTATGCTATATTATGGTTTTGAAAAAAAATAAGATATATAACATTCTTAACTGGAATATTTTAGTAGACTTATATCAGCTTCCAGGCAAGCTAGTATTAATTACATGCTTAGTATGTTTATAATTTTTAAGTGTGACAAGCTTCTGTCTTGGGTACAATAGTAAGACTATGGCTTTTATAAACAAATTCATAGTTAGTACAATATATTCAGCATACCCTAAACAGTCTTCTGGAGGCAAAAAGGATTTTATTATGGAGGCATAAAATGGGTTTTATATGACTATATCCAAGTAATTCAGTGATTTGGATATTTCCACCCTAATCTTGAGGTAATGGATATTCAGTTCAATTCCAATTAGAACCAAGCATCCTATGCAGTGACCTAATTGTGGTGTTTAGTAGTGTATAATGCTGTACAAAAGCGCATCCTACTTAGCAGTGTAACTTTTGCTCAAACCTCACTGCATTTCAGATAAATGGTGAGCAGACACCCAACACCTTAGAGAGTGCCAGTGTTTTTTTTCACAGAAGTAGCATCTAGATAATGTAGTATTTGGGACAGGGAGATCTTTCCAAGGGTTTGTTTTTTTATTTAGTGCTTGATCCAACATAAAAACTGAAACAGAACCTGGGGTATGGACAAGAAAAGCAAACTTCTTTTTTCCCATGTGTTCTGTTTTACCTTAAACCATGAAGAGTTGGCTAAATATTTCACTTATAGGTATTTCACTTGGGGATTTTGCCTGAGCAGCAATCCTACTTCATAAGAATTGTGGACAGTGCTTTTAGCTGTTTTATGTTATAATCTAGAAGCTAAGATACTTGGAAAGAGGGTAAAGTAAGTTGAATTCCTCTAAAATTCAGGAAGGAAACGATCCATTAATACTCACTTGCTACATGTATACTCTGTATTTAGTGGTTATTACGCAAAAAGTGAACACTGTGAACACCAACATTTCAAAACCAGTGATAGCTGCCCGGGTATATATCTACCCACAACAGACAATCCAGTGCTCTGAATTCAGAGTATACACGCTTGATAGCAACCTTTTTTTCTGCTATCTAAATTCATGAGGGAAAACTTCCTCCTCCATCAATGTGTCTGACAGGCAAACTCAAGGAGGCTCAGTGCTTAAAATTCAGGGATACTCTTTGGAGATGTATAGCTTTCACTAGAGACAATAATGGTTATACTCCTAAGGGAGGTGTCTGAACTAGTCATCTAAATCTAAGGAGGGTGAGCAAAATAGATGCTCTGATTCTGAACATATGCCTCTGAGACACATAGAGAACATTTGGCAGTGGATTCTCTTTATTTTGCACTGCAAAGCAAAATTCCTCCCACTGCAGCCAAGTACCTTAAAGGGCAGGGATCCAAACTTGAGTCTATCCTGCATCTCAGTATCCCTCATCTTTGCTAGTATTAAGTCTTAATCCCAGGTTCATTTGATTAGAGAATAAAAACATTTAGGTTTGGTAGCCACTGAATGGAATTGTTCACAGACCCCCCTTTTTCCCACTTTCCACACCCAGCCAAAGCATTTACTCAAGAATAACTTATATTTTTTTCCTAAGCACCTCATTTAAATACCTATCGCAGTGATACTCAGCATTTACATAACTATTACATGCATTATACAGCACTTCAGTAAGAATGACCTGTGAGGTCAGCGTTTCTTGACAATTAATGACTATCCAGAAGAGTTTGCCCCCAAAGTGATGTAGTCATTAACTGTGAGAAAATATTAATCCCAGGGGCAATTATTTATAAACCATGTAAAGTTAAGAATATATTGCCATTTCCCTACATCTGCTGCAGTGCCCGCTTTCTATGTGATGCTGTTTAGGTAATTTTCTAGCAGCTAATGACTGATTCTATAACAATAGGAAATCATGGCTTCTTTTTTTTTACCATCCCATTACCCTCATAATAAAATCTGAAGTTCATCTTCCTTCCCTCTTTCTTCCTTTCACAAAATCTTTGTCAGTTACTGATTGAAAAGCCCAAATAATTTACATATTAGATGCTATCTTAACATTGTGTCTTGAGTTTCTTTGTTAAAGGTAAGTGAATAAGCAAGCCTTGTTTTTTTCTTTCCTTTTTTAAAAGCCTGTTAAAAAAATAAATTCAAAAAATACCTAATTTCCATGTAGCATATTTCAGTTTACAGAATCACAGAACATTCTAAGTTGGAAGTGACCCACAAAGATCTTTAAGTCCAACTCTTAAATGAATGGCTCATGTGGAAATCAAACCTACAACCTTGATTGTTTATCACCATGCTCCCACCAACTGATCTAACTTCAGGGAGGTTCTGTTGCACCTCATACAATTCTAGCTCCAGTTCAGTTTATGAAAAATGTCTCTCTTAGATATCTTTGGTATCACCTGTGTACTAATTTGACTTTTTTTTTTCTTTTTCTGAAGTTTTTATAACTTGATATTTAAGTAGTGTACTGTTCTTATAGTGATTCCTTCAGCATGAATTTCACCTTACATTTCGGAGAGTACTAAAACAAAATGTAGTTTAGCCGTGTGGCTACTTGTATTCTTTAATGTCTTTGGTTTTCCATTAAAAGTATTTTAAATATTTCAGATTTTCTTGAATTATATGCTATAAATTTCCCATACTAACCAGAAATATTCTAAATTTTGTCCTTGACAAAGTGAACTACTCCTGGACAAAGTTGTTGTACAGACTGCTTTAATATATTGTATCATTGAATGAACATTTTTGCTATTCCAAATTTTGACATTTCTTGACAATATTCTTATAACTATATCTAACTGTGAAGTTCTTGTTACATAGAAACTTCAGGGATTTACATTCATAGGCTGCATTGTATTTCTTCAGTAATTGATGGAATGTCTCCATTTGGATATTTTAGTAGCTGAAGATTCCCTTATTTATTATTCTGAAGAGTGTTTTGAAGATGGAAAGCTGTCAATATGGATCTCTAATTTTTCTCCGTGCATTATTCAGTTACTTTTGTAAATTGCTTAGTCTTGTGTTTAGTATTCCAGTACAACAGTGTAGTAAAACTAATTCAAACTAAATTCATTTCAGTGCACTAGAGCGGCGAACACATTTCACTATACCCTTTTTAATAGTTCTGTTCCATTTCACTCCTCCTTATTCAGTGATTTATTTGACATGTATATTTGCAGGCTATTACTGACTAGGAAAAAACCATAGGTAGTTAAAAATAATCCTTCGCATAGTGACAGGAAGATGGATTTTACTCTTTCTGAGAATTCTTGAAGTCGTGTTCTATTCTTCAAGAAAATGTACTTCTCTTTTGATAATCTGAATTGAAATATGCTAACATTCCTCAGAGAAAAATTGGTATTACTCACACTGAAGCAGACGTTATTAAGAAATATCTTTTTCTTATTTGAAGTATGTAGTATTGGAAATAGTCACTTTTCTGAAATAATTTAAGGTCAGTAGAGATTGGTTTAAATTTTAAACTTGTAGAAAAATTAGCACAAGCTTAATATTAAAGGCATTAATTGTGTGCAGGATAAATGGAAATGGGGAGATGGCCTAAGCATAACATAAAATGTAAGACTTGAGTGATTCATGAAAAACAAATATAAAATTAAGTCACCTAGGAAAAAAAAAGATAATAACATGAAATTTGATTCAGAGATGAATTGTAGCCAGGTGACTTCACAATTTCAGGATTTCAAAAATATGGGAAAGGAGCCTAATGATGAGGATAGTTCTCACACCATCCATGTACTATGCTGTTGGAAAAAGGCCAGGAAAATCAGAAACCTGTTATCCTCAGTATCTGGAGTATATGCTGAAGGAATATCATGGTCTTTGGTATTTAACATTACTTCTCCATAAGGTTGAAGAACTGAACATTAAAAACACCTAATAGAGGCAGCAAGGTATAAGAGGTAAAAACTCGCTGCGTATACTTAAAGAAGCTATCTTGAGGATTAATAAGTGAAGGTGTCAGCGAACCTCTTTGAGTGAGGTTTTTAGACTACAACAAGAAGATAGAGAGCACCTATGTCACGCTCTTAATTTATGATAAACTGAAAGAATTAACCTTAAAGCATTCTTGTGAACAGAGAGAAAGTCTGGAAACTGTAATACATCCATAAAAATACCGTGGGTATCTCTTAATGACTTCAAAGCAAGAATAAATTATGTTTTGAGAACTTGTTTATACAAACACAATAAAAAGTGAAATTTAATGGCCTACTGGTACAGAGGTTATGAACAAGCAATCTAATAGCACTTTTTGGTTAATAGTGACTGAAGGTCCCAAATCTTGAAATCAAAACCATATTACATACATTAGCACATGTAATAGCTAGACTATTATATTTCGTATTCTTTCAATTGTTGTTAAAACTTCAGAAAATTCCTATTTTTTATTGCCTGTCTCTAGAGGCAGTATATTAGGATGTGGAATGCTTCATGTAAAAATCAACTTGTGTTCAGATAGGAGGTTTTGAGAACACCCCTAAAGAACCAATCACTTTTGTAAATATATTTCTTGATTTTCCTGAAGATGAGTCTTTTCCCAACTTGGTATTTTCCCTGTTTAGGGGAAAAAAAAAAAAAGATAGAAAAAAAGTGGCTCATAGTTTGACTTACTGCAGACAGTTGTAATAGAATGAATGATTTAGAAGCAGTAATCTTCAAACTTTTAACTGAGTATAGGTGACTCGTAAGTAATGAATTTTATCATGATTTTAATGAGGTTTTGTCACAGTCTTTATTTAAAATCATTTTGAGAGTGATGTATTCTGCAGGTTAGCTAGAGGCTGTGAGCTTTGGATTGCAGTCCATTGAATGAAACTACAAATATTGAAAGGTGGTGTTCTGTGCAGGAAAGGAACCAGAGGAACCTTTAGGGAAAAAAAAAAAAGAATTAAAAAATCATTCTAGCAAGTAAATCCAAGTCCCAGAAAATGTTACAAATGTTACTATCTGAATTCTGCTTATCAAATAGTTTTGGAGAATTTCTCACCAATGAATTCAAAACAAATGCAAAGCAAATTAGTCCTGGATTGAAAGTTCAAAGTAAACTAATGTTTGCTTCATTAAGCACTCACCATATTGATACTTGGATAGTAAACTGATAACATGGCTAAGAAACATTACTACATCCAAGGAAATGCCAGATGCAAAAGAATGCATTTTATTTTACTGGTGTCTCATTTTCCATGGTAGAGGAAGTTTGCTGGAAGCAGCAGAATCCATTTAACAGTCATGTCAAATTACAGTGCTGTTCTCTCTCTCAGAAACTGGTTAATTCAATCAGAACACATAGATTTTTCATCAGCCTTTAATTTGCTTAATTTCAGTTAGCTGTTTTCTCAGAAATTTTCCCATCTTTCAGCTCTGTGACTATAGCATTGATGCCTTGTGCTAGTCTTTCTGTCATTTCCATTTCAATATAGATTTTATAGTTCATTACCTGTCAATCAGTTTTAAATGGTGCAGTGTTCATTTTATCATGTTCTGTAAAGGTTGCATGCTCTTTTCAGTGTGTTACATTTATTTCAGTTTGAGCTCTATTTATTTCTCTAAGCACTGCAGCTATCTATAGTTATATTCATTTTAATGTGTATTTATTTTAGCAAATGCAGTATTTTGTTTTACATTGCATTTATTTGGCATATTGAATCAAGCAAGTGAATTCTGACTCACCAGCACTCTGAAACCTCCCTATCTATACCAAACATTTTTTTTCCCCTGATATTTTTGTCATAGCATTCTCAGCCTTTGTCATAGTTTCCCTAAAATAAAAACAACATATGAACACAGAAATAAATACTTCTTTATAACAAGTTCCTGCCTTTTGTTCTTCTGACCCTCACAAAAGGGCCTCTGCAATTTCCTGGCCAGATAAAATGACTTTAGTTATTTAGTAAAAGATTCCCTAGATGAGATTTTCTGCTCGCATTAGGATACTCAGAGTATGTCATTATGTTGTGGAGAGACAGAAAAGTTTCTTATGTCTATTGATGAATGAAAATTTGAAGTTGAATGGTTTCATATTTGTTTGTCATTTGGATTGCTAATAAATTTCTAAATTCTCTGAGAAATTTAGAGGAGGAGATTGTGGACAATGCAAATAATCCTTAACTAGAAGAATAATGAAAATATTTTTAATTAATTAATGTCAGTAGCTACTGTGAATAGTTGGGAATATTTATTTAGCTCAATGCCAGCAGTGTGACCAAAAACTGTTGTATATCTTGCGGTGATTGCAGGTGATTGTTTTATTTCTGTACTAAGTCCAGCATGCCATGTCTGTTGTCCAGTGGGAGAGTTAATGTTCTGTAAAACGTATAACCTTCCCCTAATGATTGTGAATGCTTGGAGAAGGGGGTGGCACGAATGGTTTATGGGGAGGATAGAGGTATATATCAGCTATTGGGGATGTATCAGTTATTCTCCAGGCGATTACACAGATCGAGTGAAAATGAAAGCTTGAACATACACTGTTAGTGAACAGTCACTCAGTAGCAACTCTCATCACCTTCATAATGCACTGCAGCATAGTAACTATTAAAACAATAGTTCTAATGTCATTATTTGCAGTAGTGAGTCAATGCAACTGTATTTCCTTGCTTTCATCTGTATATTTACACTAACAGTAAACAAATGTCTTCAGCTTTAAGAAAACACATAAATGATTTTTTAACATGTCCATTATTTTCATCCTGGTTTTGTTTGTTTTTGTTTGTTTGTTTGTTTGTTTTCATTTGATAGGAGTATTTTCTAGTCAACCTGTATTCAGCTAGTATTTTTCTGGTTTATGGTCAGTGTTGCTACAGTGCATCTCTCATTGTCCCGTCCTGAAGACTGCCACACCTATTCCAATTCTCAAAATGTAGACAAAATGTGGTTTTAAGATAGAAAAGACATAGAATGAAGTGTTCTAGTTATAAAATGGGTGCTTACAGTTTGTCTGGATCATGCCTATAATTCATGATATCTTTTTAAGAAATTAAATAATTAAATAGCTTGTAATTCAACCTGATTGTATGAAAGTTTAGAATTTGTACTAACTTTTACTCTGCCTCAAGGAAGTCATATAGGCAGCTAATGTTGTCAAATTTGCTCATTATACGAAGAGGGGGAAACATGACTTATTATTTTGCCTAATGAGCAAAAAAGACAAATAACAGCTTTGGGGTTGACAGGAAGCCAATGCAATGGGAAGGGCTGCAGAGGGAAGTAGCTGGTATGGAAAATGGGATATTCTACACTATGTGCATTTCAAAGAGTTATCATTCAGTGCTGTGGTTTGAAGAGCTGTAGTGGTTGCAGTTTGTTGATGCTTATTTCAGTGTTGCATCCCTCAGTGTATTTTCATTTAGAGGAAATTGAGCTTGTACATTCCAAGACCGTTTCCTGTGAGAAGTGCATTATATTAGCGGAAAAAATTCAGAAATTTTTACAGAAAGCATGCTGCTGACCTGAAACGTAGACTCACACAAAGTGCAGTCATCGAAAACATCCTACTCTGCAGAAAGAAAGAAAAATGAATTTACCATTGTGTTTCCTGTTCCACTGTGCAGTGAAGGATGGCATGATATGTCTTCTAAATTATAGTTATTAATAGAGAGGAGCACCTCATACAAAAGGGAAATAAGCTAACTGTAAGGCCTCAAGCTTGTTTTGATTCACAAATGAAAATTCAGAAACTATGGTCATGTGTTGCAATGTGGAAGGCTGATAGTTGAAAATGTGACTGGACTTAATGTATTAATTTATTCCAATTCAGAATACCTAGTAAATATGGATAATACACAAAAATAAACTGAAACATTTTTGAGAAAGCAGTTCATTCAACCATTTTAAGCAGTGACAGTGGCTCCTCTGTGGAACATTGCACACTTGACATTTGCAGAGAGCCCACCTGGAACTCGATTCATACTAATACTAAGCATTATGCACTTGCTGAAGCAACCAGCCATCATGCTGCCTTTGTGCGTTATCCTTCAGTCTTTGTTTAATTGAGAACTCTAAGGGTCGTCCTTCAGGTAATTGTTAGTTGCTCCTCTGCATAATCACCCACCGTGTGAAGGAACATACTGACAATTACTTCAAAGATATTTACTGTATTCCTTCCTATCTCTCTCTCAAAGTCTTAACCTATTTGCTCTATGTTTCAAGAGGAGCTGAAAGAAAGGGACAAGCTATGCTCTGTCTCTATCTCCTCATATTCGAGGAGGGGAGCACTAGCGAGGGCAATGCTAATGTAGATGTTTTTCAATAGTACTAACTGGTGTATACTTAAATTGTGACTGTCACATAGATAACATATCTCAACAAAGAGAAGATATAGATGTGTACATCCAAGCATTCTAGTCACAAGGAAATTGGTATCTTAACTTCATGGGGGTATCTTCTGAGTTCAATGAGATTTTAAATTCCAGTACAAATATTCAGGTGAATTCCTGCTCACACTGTTTCCCTAAACATATCTTCAGGCAAATTTTTACTTTCATGAATGCTGGTGCAAAGATCAGAAATATTATTATAAATTTACAGATAACCAGACTAGTATAGAAAGTACATTTGCTTCACTTTCACATACCTAATGCAAACTTTTCATTGTTATTCATATAGTACCTGCTTTTAAGATGACAAACACAAATACATTCTTGTTAAGTTAATCAATAAACCTTGAAAAATATGGAATCAGTTAAATGCTGTTTAAAGGATGGCAAAGAAGTGATACGAAAAAATGGAAATACTGTAGATATTTTTTAAGTGTGATGCATTTGAAATCAACACAAATATACAGAAATATTTTTGCAAATATATTTTTCTTAAGGAATACAGGACAAAGAGTAGAAAGAAGGCATATGGAACAGAACTTAGTGCCTACAATCAATTCTGTCATAAAATTGTAAGTCTGTTTCATGGGGTAACTGATTCATTTCCTCGGTTGGTGAGTGCAGGTTTGCTCTACAGTCTCTTCCCTTTTAGACATATAAATCTCCTTCTCACTTCTGATTGTTATTTACGTTAACTTAAATCCATTTGTTGTTATGACAAGTTTGTCCTTCAACTTGAACAGCAATTCTCCCTCCCTGATATTCAAATTCTTAGGTATTTGATGAGAACAAGCATATGTTCAGGCAGACTTAATTTTGGCGCACTAAAAAAATCTAAATATATTAAACCTTTGTTATAGGCTCCACTTTTAGCTTCTTTATTGTTTAAAAAAAAGAAGGCTAACAACCTCTCACTTTAAGTTCACTATTCTCTTTGATCAATTTCCATGTATTCATTCTCATTAACTTTCACACAGTTCTGTTTATATTCCACTATGCTCAGTATAAAATCTGAAATGGAGAATTCAATTCATATTTGGTTCTATCTGGATTATTTTAAATGTAGTCTTACCCTCAGTGCAAAACTATTCTATTCTCATTTTTTCTCTTTTATTTGTGTAGTTGATGCCTAAAATCCTGCAAAATAGACACTCAGGACAAAGTTAATGGAGAAAGATAGACAATACCTTTATTGGGAGTTCGAAAAGGTCCCAGCCTCCTCTGGTCCTCCGAGCACGAAGGGCCAGGGGCTCCGTAAAGTTGCAGTTTTTGTACCCTTTCAAACAATTAGCATATCTAATGCATTAATACCTATAACCAATCACCATTTCTAATTCCCCCGGTGGTCCAGCCCTCGTGGTCCTAGGCTATGCCCCCTGGACTATCTCTAACAGTTTCTGGGTTCTTCTATTGTTTCGGCTTCAAGTTATCATGTAGGTGTCTCTGAAACCCCGTGGCCTTCAGAAAGCCTTGGAATATGTGAGAAACTCATTTTAGTAACTCTAAACACCACTTAATATGTGAGCAAGAAATCCCTTACTTCTAAAGCCCTAAAGTTCCATAAAATATACACCAAAAATACATAAAAATATACACCAAATCCTTAGGCATCATAGTTATAAATTTCTTTCCCATTGATTTCCTCTCTTTTTTTCTTTTTGAAATCTATATCAGCACCTTTTTGTAAACTGTTCAGAATTGCAAGGGCAAAGTGGATCCCAAAGTGAGGTCAATTCTCAATTTTTTTCTATAGTTACAATTTCCTGAAGCCATTGTGTCACTGCTTATTAACCAATATCTATTTGGAAACACCACAGTCTTGCATATATACGAAGTAGATTAGATCAACCTCTCCAAATTCCTGCTATTCCATCTTTCTCACCTAAAGGGCTCAAAGCAGCAAGTAGATTTCGTATGCAAAACAAGCAGCAACTTCTGATTTCCATCCATCAAACCTTGGCTGAAGATGAAGCCTGTTACCCTCCACTTGTGAAGCAGAATGACATTTAGAGGAATCATACATGAGACTTGGTTTCCAGACTCCACTTTAAGGATTGTCTTTAAAATTTATCTGATGAATATCTCAAGCAACTTCATCCATTTCACAGTATATAGCTAAAATTATAGGCACTGTCTCTGCTTTGAAGGCACATACTTTTTTCTGGAGTAAGTTTTCTGTGTACACCATACACAGAACTTGACTTGTGAGCTCTGATACTCAGTTATCTTGTGTGTATGTTATTTTAGAAACGGCTTTGTCTGTTTTTTGGTGGTTGTTTTTTTTTTGTTTGGTTGGTTTTTTTTTATGTTTGGGGCTTTTGTTTGGTTTTGGGACTTTTTTGGTGGCTTTTTATTTAAAGTCCAAGGTGTCAAATAATGAGAGAACTGTGACATGGATGGTCAGAATGGTCATTTCATAGTGTAAGGGCATCTGTTACATATCATGAGATCTTTGATAAGGTATGTTGGTGTACTTGGATATCACTGTAGGTCTGTACAAATTAGAAAGAGCTAAATCTGGTGCCATCTTGTTGACATCACCTATACAGAGGATTTCTAGTGTGAACTGAAGAGGATACTGGGATGCTTTTTTTGTCTGAGCAGGAACTATTTGTATTTACTTTGCAAGAAAGCCTGGGAATTAATAACAATTTTGTAATATAAACGGTCATTAGGACAGGTAGCCATGAAACAGGAAGAAAAGGATTTGCCAATGTAGGTATAACCACAATCATTATCCTTCCCTCTTCCTGTAAAGAATATCTGGAAATTTTATATGCAAACTGGGATAACTAAACACAAAAAAATACTCATCCCGTCTCTTTACCAATATTAATAGCTAACTTTATCTGTATCGCAACATGGTCGCCAGCATCAGATCCTTATATTAAACCAATAAAATCTCTTTACAGTCTTTTCTATGAGTAATTCTGGTCAAGGCTAACTATGCTACATCAGGTTTTCCATCTTTACATAATCTTATCTTTTTCCTTAGCAGAATAATATTAGCTTGTTTTAAAAATTACTAAATGGCTTATGCCCTAATAAAATATTCCAGTTATGAAGTTCCTTCTATTATTACATTTATTCTCTTGTATTTCAATAAATTAATTAGATTCTCCATTTTGTTATTCCATCAGCCTGTATTAATAATTTAGTTCAGATCTCAGCTACATTCTTGATGACTACGCTGTGCTATGTGTTGTCTGACAGTTAATTATAGTAATATCAAACTCTGGACTTATTTGCGTAACCATACCTGAAAATACTCCTGTACCTTATACTGTATCCTCATCTACCTGATTTTCTACATCCCTTATTACAGCCAGACACAAAATTTGTAGTTGCCTTTATCACTATTCTCTCTTGTTTTCCATTTTAAAGCTCTTATAAATCTTGCCGTGCTTGATCCCAAAAGACCACACTCCAAAAATAATTAAAATCTATCTAAGAAGAAAATATTTCCTTCCACAGATGCTGAGAGAAGTCAAATATATTTATAATTTCATCACAACTCCTATTCTCAGGCTGCCTCCTGGACTTTACTGATTTGCTGCACTGTTTGATGTATTCATGTAGGACAGAAAAACATCACTTGTGCCTAAAATTCTCAAAAGTCTTTTTCAGACAGATGACTCAAGGAGAGAAATATGAAGTATATCAGATCCATCTTATTCATTTCCACTGAAGAGACAGAACTAGTTTCTGCTTCTTGCCTTATACACAAGAAAATTTTTGTAATAAAGAAACACAGATGATGTGCAGAGGCAGCAAACCTTTTTTCTTAGACAATCCAAAAGTCTTTTAAATGCCCAACCAGAGAAAAATATCAAGGAGATGCTAGTATTTCACTTACAGTTATAACAGTGTTTAAGGATCAGTTATCCAATTGATACTCATTATAAATAAATAAACATACAGGTAAAACTGTTAAATGGAGACCTTCCACCCCTTTCTCTAGCCTTGTGCTGGCCTTCATTCCAATGTGTGGTTACAGTGAGTTGTCAGTATTATGGATTGTTGGAAAAAGTATGGCATCCGTAGAAGAGGTTCTTTCATGTCATTTGTGGATTTAACTGGATTTAATATTGTAAATTTGCCGATATGGTTTGATTTATTCTTTTTTTTTTTTCCCTCTCATTTACTTACAATTTTTTGGGGTTTTTTTGCATGTGGTGTTTTACATGTATGAGATAATTGCTTAGTTTTCTTTGTTATCCCTAAACCAAGTTTTACCCAGCTCACGAGGCTGCTTTTCTGCAGTGACTGCTACCTCCTGTTTAGAGCCCTTAGGATCTCTGACATGATACAGCATTTGGACACTCAAACGCTGTTATCATCCTATACTTTCATATATCCCTTTCTTTATCTAGGATCGTAGATATCACAGACTGCACAGAACAATTATCTGTAGTTACTGCATAGTAGTTAAAACAAATGCATATATATTATTCTAGCAATAAATGTTCAACCACATAATTGCACAAAACTAAGAAAAAGCTAGTACAAGTTAGGCAGCTGTCATTTGATTATTAAAAATCTGTGATTCTCTGGAAATCCTGAAAGAGTAACAAGTCCTGCGGCATTGCACTGTTGAGCTAATACAAAGTTTCTGACCCCATTTTTAGACACACCAATGTCTTATACACTGGAGTATGTGCTCTATGAATCAAGCAATATCAAATTCTTCATTCCTACCTTTTTTCTGTCACCCTTGCTGTGATTCTCTAGTTTTCTGCCACCTTTTTTCACTATCATTTTTTGCCCAACACTCATATAGAATCTTTTTTCTTTCTTAGATTCTGATAAGCTCCTTTTTTTATTATTGCCTTTTCTTTCCTCCATTTTTTTTGTTTTATCCTCCATATTTTATCATAATATATGTAATTACTAATGAATTCTCAGTACTAATTGAAAACATTTATTGCTTAAAAAAATATTTCAAGAAATTATTCTGTAAGCCTGCAGTGTTTTTGTTGGTTTGTTGTTGTTGGTTTTAATCTATTCCTGTCAGGAAAGCATGAATCTAAATTAGTAATAGTTTAGTACTATATTACACTTATTATAAATAAGAGTTATTAAAATATACTGAACCATGACATGAATTTTTATTTATAAAACTGTAACCATTACCAGGTTTGGGGTTTATTTAAGGGCTGTAAATATCTGACACTTTTTGACTTTTTTTAATCTCAATTTGCAGAAGATGATGAAGCCTGAAGCCTGGGACAAAAATGACTAATAAAAATCTTTTTATGTTCCTTGGTCATGGAGAAAAATAAAAAATATTATCTAAGGGTGTTTACAGGATTGGAATCACTGATGTACTAACACCACACTATCATTCTTGGAAATACTAATCAAAATGCTTCAGCTTTGAAGATTAATGTGTAGCTTGGAGCACCACAACAGTTCAGATAACAGTTTTTATGAAGCCCTCTTTATTGTGTCAATACGGCAGAAAAGATTAAAACAATAAAAAAAGAGTGATGATTCTGAATTCCTCCATTCTTCTTATGCTCCGTTAATACAGCTTAGTTACCTTTGAAGTTTTTAATATTCCAAAAAATCATTCTTACTTACGCTTTATTATAAACAGGAAGAAAAAGTTGTGAGGGGGACCCTACAAAATATAACCATTATCCTGAGGCAGTTGCAGACATCAGACAATAATAAGTAAGTTTGGTAGAACTCAAACTAAGAAGTATTATCAGTGCTTATGTGACTAGCTTTCATATAATGGCATTGCTGCTCCGAGTACTTGTAACCTATTACTATAAAAAATGAAAGGACATAAAAGAAATATCAGCCAAGTAGCTTGACCAAGGTATTATGTCTTTGGGCTATTTTAACTATTTGAGTTTACTTTGAGGAATGAGAAAGAACAGGAAAAACGAAAAAAAAAAATAGTATGACTGGGAAAAAAAAAGGGAATTAGGATTGTGTGTCTGCTAAAAACTTATAAAGAAGTTTTTTTGTTCAGGCTATGAATTAGTCCCTGATCATAGAACTGAGGTCATATAACATTGCTATATATGAGAGTGCATTTTGATGTTTGATATTTGTTGGTCTATGGAAATTTTTATGGTATTATCTTACTATGTATCTGAGCATTTAAGAATAATCAACTTGAAAAAGTTCTGTTTGTGCTTCTATTTTATATAAGAAAAAATGAGCAATGAAAAATAATAAAGGTCTTCTTTTTCATTTCTAAATTTGCCTGCACTGAAAAAATTTGCCATTTGCCCAATTTTCAACCATGGTCTTAATACACTGCCCCTCTAAGACATCAGATGAAGGTCATGGTTATCATTCACACTCATCTTACCAGGTTCGTGGTCTAACTCTGGACGTGGGTTGGGCATATTAGCATGATGTGGCCAACTGATTTTCTAAAATTGCATTGTGGATGTGCAGGCCAGGAACCCTGAGAGAATAACAGGGACTTTCAGAACAAATAAAGTTTCTCAGTTTTTAGAGAAGATGTGAAGGAGACAATCTAGAATACTTTAGAATTAATCTTGCCATATGTTCTACCTCCTTTTTTCATTGTACTTTTGTTTCTAATTTCCAAATTTAATTCAATTTTTCCCCATTATGTCTTCATTGCACTTTTTTTTTCATCAGTCTTGCTAAAATATGTCAGAAATGACAGGGTTTTGAGAATATTTTCTGTTAAGTGAGCATGTGCAGAACACCATGAGAACATGAAACTTACAAAGCTAGGCTTTCTGAGAATACTAAACCAAGCAGATATTTTTTTAAATATGAAACCTTAGACCTGCTGGCTAAGGCAGAGTGACATTTGTAAGATTTGTACAGAATCTTTACTTCTTCTCCTTTGTCTTTTCAGAATGAATATTTGCTCCATTCTTTCTGTTCTTTACAACAATACAAGACAACAGCAGAGTGTCGTCAGATTTCACCTGATGCACTCTGAATCTCTGTCTCCCTATTCCCTTAAGCACTTGACTGGTCACTTCTTCCCTGCTCTTGTCAATAGTTTCCCAACCAACCTCTGCTTGCTCATGGTATCTTTTGGATGTCCCACTCTCATTTCCTGTATGCACTTTAGAAGGCCCACTTTAGAAAGTTTAGACATTTGCAGGGAAAGCAAAATTTCATCTTTGAAGAAGCTGATGTTTGACTCAATTTACAGCAACGAGGAAAGACAAATAAGCAGCTTTTTGAGTGTGCCCTTTTTAAAGAAATACACCAAAACATGGTAAGCAAACAAACCAAGACAAAAAAAACCCAAAAACAAAAACAAACATGGTCATCTTTCATCTGACCTATATGAAACATTCTTATTCTATTATATTCAGTGACTTAAAATTTGGGAAAAAAGAGAAGGTAAACTGGGGCAACAGACCACTTCAGTGGTCACTCTTATCTATCTTTACACAGCTTTTCAGTACCACAAATCCTCAAGTATAAACATCTAAGAAAAAGAGTCTGCTCTTTCAGATCCACACACCAGAAAGAATCAAGGTTTTACTCAGTATACACTATCTTTTTCTCCTGAAAGAGCAATCTTATCGGCATGTTCTCAGCTTCTCTTTAAGCAGGGTGCAAAGAATACTGGAAATGGCTAGATTTTTAATTTTTATATTATTGGGGAACAGAGAGACGCTATGATACATTGCTGGGTTTGCTTTGACCAGCACCTTTTTTCTGTATGGTTTAATAGGAACTACTGCAGTTTTCAAATTATAAACACAGTGCCTGGATGATTTAGTTATTTTCTCAGTTGGAGACAATTTGGAGGGCTGGAGACCTCAGACAGAAATCTCCTTCCTCCAATTCAATACCCCTGGTTTTCTCTAATACAGAGAGAGATCAACTAAATATGCCCACTTGTAAGTGGGAAAAAAATAACTCTTTACCAAGAAGAATGCTAAACAATACTGATATAACTGGGTTAAGCTAACCAGAAAATTCCCAAGGTCCCACCCACAGTACCAAAACAAGATGTTGATTGTCCTGCCCCCACCCATTAACACCTGGCAGTAATGGTTTGGAAGAGCAGTGTTAGAGCGAGGCTGCAGTGCCATCACAGGCAGTTGGAGCAGGGCTGCGGATCCCCAGGTGACCGGAAGGTCCCACAAGGCACCTGCTGGATCCAGCAGTGAGCCCTGACCGCTGCAACTCCTATGGTGGTTGTAGCCCTTACTTCTAGTAGAAGCCCTAGGCGATAGAAGTCCTATAGAGTGAGGAAGGGAGACCCTCAATTTGCCAATTGAGGCCCCAGGGCATTCTTTTAGTGCATTTAGGGTAGGTGGGCACACCTCTGGTACCTTCTCTGGGGCAGAGAGTTCTTCACTGGATGTTTAATGCTGGGTCACAGGTAATTTCAAGAGTCTTTGACACTTTTGAAGATGTTAAGGCTGCCTGTTATGTCAGCACAAGTGGATCCATTATGGCCATCAGCAGAGTTAAATATCATCATGTGTGTGAATTGTCCTGATGCCTCCCCAGGGGAATTATCACAGATGAATCATTTGTGTAAGGGCAAAGAAACAACACCCAGCTGGTAGCCTGAGGTAGTAGGTGTGCATGCCCTAAACACCTCGATTGTCTGAGTCATCAACATTCCAGTCTTTTCACACTTGTGGATACATTCTTCTCCTAGGACAATAGAATACCACCCTATCTGCAGTCTAAATTAGTAGGCATATTTGGGCAAAAGAGAAAGGTGTATACCAGAGTCTTTGTGTAACTCAGGACAGCTATCAATAACCATAGTTGCACAGTGAAGTTTGATTTAACAGTTTTGCACTGAACCCAAATAAAAAACTGTTTTGAATGGTTTGTATTTTTTTCTGGAACCAAATATAAATCATTAATTTGAGGTGTAATTTCATCTGGGGTTGGACTAGGTAACTTCAGCTACAGATGAACCTGAAGTGGAAGAGAAATTTGGAGGTCACATCACAATTTCAAAGACTTATTCCTTAAAGTCTTTTTATGCAGTCATCAAGTGGAGTATGATGTTAGTGGAGGAGGGTTTTCTCCTCACTTGTGGATCTACTTGGGTTTGTTCTTTTCTATTCTTTACAAGCCTTTTTTCAAATACAATTATCTTATTATTCATTAATTTATATTTTCGTGTTATATTAAAGTTTTAATATACACATGGTGTTTTACATGTTCTGGATATCTGATCTTCTTGTCTGTGTGATCCCTAAAACTAGTTGTACCAAGCTCAAAAGATTGCAATCTTTTAGTGGCAAGTAATTAGTCATTTGTGATCATGATTTGTGATCATGTAAAATGGGAAGAAAGAGAGAGAGAGATCAAGCAGAAGATACCACTGTTGGACCTATCTGCATACTTTTAGTCCTTCTTCAGCCTGGGCGTATTGGTGGTGGGGGTCTTGAGGTCGATCAAAACTTTTCTTTATTTATACATTTTAGCAAACAAAGGAATTAATGCTCACTGGATGCACAGTTCTCTTATTCTATTGGTTAAATTATTCCCTCACTTCATATGCTGAATAGTCCCATTACCAGTCTTTCGCCCCTCCCCTCTCCTTGCCTCTTGAGTCAGTGGGTTTCTTGGGTCTCTGGACTGGGAGTCAATGGTCACAATCTCCCCCTACCAGAATTACCTTTTACCCAGTCTGAGCTGATTTTAGAACAGTTCCTGAGTTGACTTTCATTGTGGCCCAAAAATTCTGCAGTTTTTATGTTCATAATCCATAATAGATTCTTCTCCCTAAGATTTTTAACCTTCCCCTAGGTCTGAGATAACACCCAGGTAATCGTACCACTTTTATCTTATCTCAAATTTCACCCACAGTGGTTTAACTTGCAGTCTAAATTCTAAGAATCCACAAAGGCATGTTGAGGAGGGCGGGGGGCTTTGGTGGTCACAGGTGACATCTGTCCCATAACTTGAGGTGATCTTTGTTTGAGCACTGATATGTGTATGAGCAGTTGCTCCTTTAGATGTTTTGCCACAGTTGGATTTTTTTGTCTGGATGCATTATCCAGGATGTACCAACCAGATCTCACTTCTACTGGGCTTGGAGTTAGCATCATTTGGTTGCTTCCTTCTGTGCTTATCTCCTGGCAAAGTTCTGTGGTAGCAGTGTTTGACACAGGCAACTATGCTCCTTAAGTCCTTACACCTTGTGACAATTTCATATTTTCCTTTAATATCCTGCAAGTTTTTATGTTAGTTTGCTTTTGCTGATAAGACAACAAATATTTTATTAGCACAGGTCAGTTTTGTGTATGCTCTTGCTCTGCAGTCTTTGAGTAACACACTCAACAGAAATAATTTACTATTAGACACTGTATAGACATTACATAGAACCCTGGTATTACAGCACTGTAACATCTACTAAGAAGAAATTAACTCTACCCTAGCTGAAACCAGGACAACTTGCTACAAGGATCTATGAGTTATGAGAACATCACTGGTATGGTATCAAATGCTCTGCTACAAGATTTTGTTTGTGGCACTAGTCTACAGCCCTTTGGTGTAAAGCTGTGATGGAAAGCTTTGGTTGGATTGTTTTTGGTGGGTGGGGGTGGTGGGAGGAACGGCTCACATGCTCAGTGACAAAAACAAAGAATATATGCTTTGGACAATAACACTACTTGACTTGTAGAGAGAAAGTGTATTCTGTATGATACTATGTTTATTATTTCATCATCTAGAGCCCTAACAGACCTAGCTCCAAAATCAAAGTTTCCCTTCCCCAAAAAGGAAAAAAAAAAAAAAAAAAGGAATAAAAGAAACAAAACCAAAAAAGGAGTATTATTTCTTCTCCGCAAAATATCTATCTTGTCTGTGAGCTCACCTCTTCTTCTAAGGGAACCAAAAGAAATGCCAAAAACCTTTCAATGTCTAATGCTGTATTTTATTATACTATGCACCACAATGAAGTGACATTACCTACAGAGAAAACTGAGATATTTTGTAAAAGACAAAAAAGAAATAAAGAAATCTGAAAACCTCTATGTGTTCTGCCGTTTTATTATTGTAGAATGGATCTGTCTCTCCAGCACTTTTCAATGTCATTTCAGCTTTCACCAACTGTGCATTTTATTTTATAAGAAAAAAATTGCTTTTCATTCATCTCCAAAGATTTTTTCTACCATATCATTTTAGTTTGGATCAAGACTACATTTTTAGTGCAGTTCTCCCCATTGCTACTATTTACTGTGCTCTGGTTTAGTCACAGAGTGGTCTTAGCAAGCATACAAATTAGTTTTAGGCACTATTAAATTGGAAGATGCACTTCAGAAGCACATACACCTGTTTTTAATGTACTTTCAGTTCATGAATCAGACTAAATTTAAGCTGAAATAAATCCTGATTAAGTATATATACTGTTGTCACCAGGTCCTTAGCAACAGTTTGCTCCTCAGATCTGCTATAATTGGGCCATGGTAGCTGCTACTGAAGGGACAGCCTGAAGTATTTACTCTGAAAAACAGGAGTTTCTGACAAGTGAGTCTTTCAGGAGTCCTGAAAAACTGAGTTTGTTGTTCCTCTTGCACTGCAGGCTTCTTACTGGTTTGCCTTGTTGCAAGCCTCAGTCCAGCAGCTTATCCTACCCAGCCATGCTTAATTATGGTTGGGAAGCAGGCCATCACCCCCTCACACCAGCTCCACAGTCAGCAGTCAGAGGGAGTCAATTTATCCAGTCACAGCCTTTTGATGTAAAACTTAACAAGTTGCAAATAACAGATAGTGAGTAATTGATACAGAAAGATAAGAGGTATTGTCTGTCACAGGTGAAGTACTTAAGGGAAATAAAAAAATGAACTTTACAATTTGCTTGATTGAAATATTGTAAATGTTACTGTAAATGACATAAAAGTCCTGTCCTCACTTAAGGGTTTTGGCTGAGTTGGATATTTAGAGTCAACTGTGAACAGTTGTCATGCTGCATATATTATGTATATTTGAATACACAGATATCCAAATTTCAAATTATATATATAATTTGCTATACAAAATGAAAGTACACATAATGTGTTTGTATGCATTTTCAATTTAATGCACAACTCATAAGCTATCAAATAATTTGTATCAAGCCTCTTGTGAATCTTTTTGTGTCTAGCATGTATTTCCACTAGTTTTCCTACGCAAGGCAAAATAAACATGGAATGCAAATAAACATATTTAATGTATTTGATATCTAACAGTCTTTATCTATACACTCCTTATAATATAAAATCATTTAGAGAAGGAATGTTACCATTACTTAAAAATTAAATTTGTTTGCAATATTATGCTATTACCTCCCTAAATGCTCCATAAAAGCACATTTGGACTTCTCTCACAATGTTCTAATTTTTTTGGTGATTCAGATTTGGACAATGCCCTTTTATGTAACAGATGGCTGAATGGTGATTTAGGATGATAATTAGTCCTTTACATTTTCTGTCTCACCTTAGGTAGACATATTCCTCTGAAATTACACTATTTGTTTTTAAAGACTAGCAGATACACTCTAAAAGACTGTAATGAACTCTTTATAAACAATAAAATCATTATTAACTCTGGTATAGTAAACACATGACACCAGCAAGACAGTAATTAACAGCACTGTGGCATTTTCAAGGAGTGATTCACATGTCTCAACATTCTCTTGCTGTGAGGGCTCTTCAAATAGAAGTAGGAAATGCTTGAAAAAGTTCAGGGAAAGCTGCTAATTTGATGGACCTATGGAATTTGCTTTCAGAGCTAGTCATTTATCAGGAGGTGAAATAGAAGGGAGACATGATAAAAAGAGAATTCATGCATATCATCGCACTTTTTTTTCCTCCTATTTGGTGAGAAATTCTAGCTTTATTTCATAAGACTCTTTGTCAGAGTCAACTTTCATAACTGATATGTTTTTACAGTGAAATTTAGTCTTGATGAATTATCAATTTGTGACTACAACTAGTCCTTCTTAAAAGAAGTTTTTGAATGTTGAAATATTAGAATAGTTTTAAAACCAGTTTTAAGAATGTCTTTCCAATCCTAGCTATTTAATTAATCAAAGATTTTTTTTTTTTGTTTAGCAGAAACAAATATGTAATAGTAATAAGTATGTAATTGTTACTCAAGGGCAGGAAAGAAAGTTGTGTATCTTAAGACTCATACTTTGACTCCAGATATTAATGATTTTCAGTATTAATAAACTCAAATAGTGATTAGAGAATCACTCTATGAAACTATAATAGTAATATTTGTGTTTTGAGTAGACTTGATCCTACCATTTCCTAAAATGCTAGAAAACATTGCTTAAAGAGAATAATACATGTTGGGAACCTGGTCTAAAATGCTTATTTGAGGTGAACTCATATTTGGGTTAAGTATACAGGTAAAATTTTTATTATAGAAAATGAGCATGGGGAGAACTGGTTCTGAGAGGTTAAAGAGGTTGAGCTAGAGGGAATGTATAAATTGGAGATTGATGCAGTGCAAAGTGTGATTTGAATCTTTGCTTTATTCTTTCTGCACTGCAGGGAGAGTCAGATAATTGACAATTTCATGGATGGTTTCCAGTGTTTGTAATTTTAGAAATTTAATGTAATGTTTATTATTTGCTTATTAAATATAAATATGGTGGCTTGTGGCTAGAGTGAGTAAAATACTTATTTCCTGGCATGCTTGTACATGTTTTGAGGTTATTTCATCATAAGTCTCATTATACGCATTGCTCACAGGAGGTCATTTTAAAAGGATATGGGTCAGAGGTAGTAGCTAATAAGAAAGCATCTGTTTGAAAGAAAGGTTATTTCTCTGCAAGAAATATTTTCACTATTGTTCTCAGCCCAGCTCTCTCTATTTCACAGTCTTTATTATATTTCAAAAGATATCTGGGAAATATTTTAAGCCAATATATGAGTGTCTTTTCATTCGATACACTGGAGAGGTTCTTAAACCTGGATATTTTAAATTGTAAGTATAATTAATTATTTAGGCCTCTTTCTTGCCATAGTTTCATTTTCAAAGGTGCTGAAATGAGCTGGAATTTGTATTTGTGTTTTGAAACTGCTCATCTGAGTGACCTCTCAGAGGAGGTTATTTTCTCTTTCTGTACATATAAGGAAGACATTTGAAAAGTGAAACAATGTTGCTAATATCCAACCTAAACCTCCACTGACACAACTTCAGGACATTCCCTTGGGATATAAATACCTACCTTGCACTGAGGAAATTCACAGTGTAGAAATAACTGTTTCTTTTTACTGGCTATGGAAGATGTCAATTGACTTCTTTAGGTGACAATCCCTTATTGGAGTGATCATATTTCTCATTTTTTAATATATGTTTCCTTTTCTAGACTTTTTCCCAGGATTCCTGTGTATTTGGCTACCATATGACCAGAAATCACACACTGTGTCAGTAAAGCATGTTTAGAAGCTTCAGTGTAACACAAGTCCAATTGCACTTATGTCCACACTCCTAATATTCTGTAAGCCTGAAGACTTCCAGAGTGCTTGACACAGAGCCAGTATCACTGGTAGAAAACTCAGGTAGCTGTTACCATGATCAATTTTTTTTCTAAACCTCAGACTACAATGCACTGGACTGGAAGGGATTTTATGGATCATTTACTCTAATCCCTTCTTTGAAAGGCTTCCATATAGCAATAACACATATTTCCTGGAAAAAATCTGGCAATTAAAAGCAAAATGAGACACAGAGACAGAATAAAAGATTTACAGTTTGAAACCTCATCAATTATACAGTAACAGCAATGTAGAATAAGCAATTGAAATGTACAAGAATTAAAGAACAGATAAAAAATGCAGAATACTAACAGAGCATGTCTATCTATCTCAGATGAAGAAAAGTGTCTATGAGTCATTACTGGTCATTTTAGCTCCTAATACCTCTGTAAAATTGTCTGCAGTTGCTTCAACATTAAGCATAAAGTATTACTATCATAATTTGTATTATAATGTAGAAGGAGAAAGGAGGTACTCCAAAATAACATAAAAAAAATACTATATTTACAGTACAGAAATAATCAGTTGTTTATTTAACTATATTACTTTGGCTTTCTAAAATGTTAATATTGCAGTTTTTTAAGACAAATATCTGGGGTCTTCTGTGACAAGGTTTTAGGTACTCAGAGGGGCTCCAAGTGTGGCTTCTGTGAGAAGGTGCCGGGAGCTCCTCTCATGTCTGATGGAGCCAGTAGTTCCAGCTGACTACAAGATGGATTCACTGCTGACCAAGGCTGGGCACATCAGTAATGGTGGTAGCGCCTTCAGGATAACATATTTAAGGAGAAAAAACTGCTGGGCAACAGCAGCTGGAGAAAGGACTGAGAATATGTAAGAGAAAGAACTCTGCAGACAGCAAAGCCAGTGATGAAAGAGGGGAATGATGTGCTTCAGGCACTGGAGCAGAGATTCCTCTGCAGCTGGTGGTAAAGATCATGGTGATGCAGGCTGTGCCTCTACAGCCCATGGAGTTTCACAGTGGAGCAGATATCCACCTACAGTTGTGGACAGCTCCATGTTGGAGTAGGTGCATGAACTCTGAAGTAAGCTATGACTTCATAGAGAGTCCACAGAGGAAAAGGCTCCTGCAAGGACCTGAAGAGAAAGGAGCCCACGCTGGAGCAGCTCTCCTGGAAGGACTTGTGACCTCATGGGAGTCTCATGCTGGAGCAGCTTTTTCCTGAAGGACTTCACCCCACGGAAAGAATCCACACTGGAGCAGTTTGTGAAGAGTTGCAACCCATGGGAAAGACCGAGATTGGAGCAAAGGACTGTTTCCTGTGGAAGAGACCCCACACTGGAACAGGGGAAGAGCATGAAGAGGAAAAGCATCAGAGAAAAAGCAGTATGAACGGACAGCAATCCCAATTCCCTGTCCCACTCCAGGACAAGATAAGAAGTTGGGAATGAAGTTGAGCTTGAGAAGAAGGGAAGAGTGGGAGGAAGGTGTTTTCTAGTTTGTTTGTTTTTTGTTGTTGTTGGTGGTGGTTTTGGTTTGTTTTTTTTTCCCCTCTTATTTCTCATTACCTTACTTTCTTTAGTTGTCAATGATTTAAATTAATTTCCCTAAGTCTAATATCTTATTTTATAAGACTGGTTCCATAAACATTCTCGAACGTTCATGAAACAAATAAGGTTTCCTTTTTATTTCAGGAATCTCTGGAAATAAAAAGGCTTATCATAAATTTATTAACTTTAAAATGGCTTTGGATCAGGTAAAGGCATAGGAAGTATACACCAAAAAATATTTGGGTATGGTTTTTTTTGTTTGTTTGTTTGATTTTTTTTTTAAAATTCCAGGCAAAGATATATACAGTTGTTACCCTGAATGTGTATTACTAAATAAATGAAAAGAACTTCAGCTGTTCTAGTTACCTATGTGTTTTTATACTCATAACTGTATCCATCAGACTAGCACTGAAAAATTTATTCAAGATCAGTACCTTCTGATATTTGTAGTGTAAAAAATTCTTTTGCTGAAGAACTAGCAATCCAAACAGGCAAATGGAATGGGAACTATAGTGTTGTTATCCTAATCATATTGATAGAAAATCAGAACATAAGAATAAGAGGGTTATAGTTTGGCTTCCTTGACTTTAACAGGAAATTCCCTTTGATTTCACTGGAACAAAATTTTTAGTTGGTCTGTTTTCTCTGAAGTCAGTAAGAACAACCAAACAGAAATTCTTCAATTTCCATACATGTTTTTATTTTTGAGCAGAAAGATCCATCAATTTCAGATCTTGGCATTTTGTACAGCATACCAAAAAAGCATTCTAGATTTCCTTGTCACAGTAGCTTTACCTTGATTACAGCTCGAAGAGCAGTGGTGGCAACAATGCATTGCAAAGTGCTGAAATGAAATCAATGGTGAGTGCCCAGTGGTAGTGCTTGACATTACCGAAATTACACAAATGATCTTCCTTTCTCATTATAATTTTCAAAGCCCTGCTGCTTTTCTTAAATTGCTGTCAAGTATGTTCTAGATGAAGTCAGAATGAAAATTTGTCTTCTTAGTGCATGCTGCAGTCCTGACTGTCTGCAGAAGAACATAACCAGAACTGCTCAGACATAACACTCTGAACAAAAAGTCACAATGGATTAGAACTGCCTGAATTTATTAAATTCATTTCACTTTTGATAATGTAATTCAAAATAAAAGGCTGCTATATTTGTCAAAGATTGTCCACAAATATAACTGAATGTGTACCTTTAAGAAGGTGGGACTTTTATTTGAGAAATCTAGCTACATACATATCAAATTAATAAAATAATAAATGAAATTT
Organism: Anabacerthia variegaticeps; assembly: GCA_035583185.1. Classification (NCBI taxonomy): domain Eukaryota; kingdom Metazoa; phylum Chordata; class Aves; order Passeriformes; family Furnariidae; genus Anabacerthia; species Anabacerthia variegaticeps. The sequence goes on along the minus strand of JAWWEW010000041.1, from coordinate 42,296,009 downwards.
ATTACTAGGTAGTTTTATTCATTGCTTCATTTTTCAAGAGACTGTCATCATCTTTTTACTGATTTCATGCAGCAAAGGCTGAGCCAATCCTAGCTAGCTGTGTCTTATTGCTGACAATATTGTAGATGAAGCAATGATTGCACCTAGTAACGAGCACAGAGTTATATCCAGAATTTTATTTAAAATTTAAGGACAAATTAGTGAAGTGCTGAGAAAACAGAGGTTGAACAGGATAGTAGTAAACACACAGAAGATGTCCTTAAGTAGGCAAAATGTACAAGACTGGGTGCTGTGAAGTTTTCTGACTTATCTTTGAGAAACATTCTCAAATCTAAGGAGACAAGAATATTTTTCTGCTAGCACTATATGTTATTATTAAATAATTTTTTGGACACATTGAGTCTTCCTCTTCAGAGATAATTTTCTTAATTATTTGTATTTTTTTTCTAATGTTTCTACAGTATCCATCTGTAGGTATATCTTGCTAAGACTGATGTAATTTTCATTGCTAATTGAAATAGATAAGTGGATTTCTGCTTATAGATATATTTGAAATTTATTTCCTATTTGTTTCCTCTCATATACCTGGGTTCACTGACAGATAGGACTGTACAAGAAAATTGACTGAAAAGTATTTGGACCAAAATCTTTGGAAGAAAATTTTGGACTCGCATGCTTTCTCCTTGGCAATACTCTATGGACAATTCTTTTTCTTCAAATCCAAATGTAACTGGAATGCCAAGCCAAGAATACTGCTGCTCATACGTATTTTTGCCTTCTATGCTATTTTTGCCCCAGATGCTAAGATCCCAGCCATTTGACACCCAACACATTAGGAAAAAAAAGCTTATATTCATAGTGCTCCTTGTAGATCTCAGACCAGCAATAGTTAGTTTGACATTGAAGGGATGCTTAAGTTGTTAACATTTTGAATCTGTATAACTTTCCAAAATGAGCAAAACCGTAGCCCTGCAGATACCTTGCAGTAACCTATTTTGCAGGTACAGATGTATGGACCACAAAAGTGTTTAAATCTGAAAAAATATTATGAGCCAAGTGCACAGAATTCTATCTACTATTAGATCTGCTACCAAACCAGTAAAAATGGAGAGCATTTCCTGTGCTTGAGAGCATAAGATGAAGTTTCATGGAGACACTATAAAGCTTAAAGAAGACAATCAGACTTACTAGACTGCATTGATACACTCTGTTGCTTGCCATAAAGAATTCTGCTGGAATTTAGAAGTAATATTGAAATGACTGACAATCTGAATGTTAGTCCTAACAGGTACATAGCTAAAATTGTATACTTTGTTTTTGAAGTGATTTTTTGTTGTTTTTGTTTTTGTGTTTTTTTTTTTTTTTACTTTTACATGCAGGGGAAAAAAAATAAAGGGGAAAAAAAAAAAGAAGGAAATAACAGAGGAAGTGACTATTTTTTTCTGAATATTTCCTCTGGTCTGCTGTGTGTGGGCATTACATCAAGAGACAGTGTTACCAAATAAAATTTGGGATAGGCCAGGCAACCTTTGCTGCTTTGTCTAAAAACCATTATCCAGAAGACAACTTTGGATAATTTTCCATCAGTAAAATCATTTGATGATCTTCTCTAAAACTGCACATATCCTGGCTCAAGGATATCTCATGAATATCTACTGCCCTTCAAGTCATGTCTAAATGTTTTACTCTAGCAAAAGCACTGATCTCTTTTGTGTCTTGACAACAGGTATTTCCATGTTGCATATCACAGCATACATTCAGTCAGCCTTTTTTTTTTTTTTTTTTTTGGCAATAGTTGAGTCATTGCTAAGAGGAGTCATATGGAGACTCCTTTCTAGCAGCATCTGAATATTATGCACAGGAAGAGCTAATGGGAAATATTAGCAACTTGAAAAATACTCAGGCTTTCAAGTGGCACCATTTCAAGGACAGTTTAGAGTTTATTTCTTCTTTATGTGACATTTTGAATATACACCATCCTAGGGACTGGCACTTTTCGGTAACTGTTCTTGAGTTGGTGTGAGTTCTGTTACTGACTTCCCAAAGGTTTCATGATTTATAAATAAATACAATGATGGATTTAAATTAGCATGTTTTGGAAGAACTCAGGGACAAAACCTTTGCATTCTTTATAAAGTGAGAGACAGTGATGAAAAAAGTGGTTTAAACAATAAAGGAACAAGCTAATTTATTTAAAAAGGTCACATACAGACATTTGGATTTTCTGCACTGAGCCATTACTTTGACTACCCAGCATTGTGATTTTTGACCCTTCTGGTGTTTCTGCCTCATATTGCAACATCACAACTGTAGTATTTGATTATTTTGGCCTCTTTACATAACATTTATGTAGCTTTAACTTCATGCATAGCTGTTCAGAACTGTTCCTTGTTGCCTATGACAATGCAGGGTATAATAACCCCCCAGAACTGAACCCTTTCTCAGAAACTGCAAGTAAACTACCAACTAGCTTGATTCAAGTAATCGAAAAAAATGAACTGTGCATTTCTAGAGCTGTGTCATAAAACGTATTGTTTTATGTCTTACTTACCACTATTTTTTCATTCTGGTACAAAAATTAGGGTGGGTGAATTTGGCTGAAATAAATTTTCTGTGAAGCCACATGAATTCTTTAGTTATAAAATGTTCTTGATGCAGTGCTGATGAAAGATAGTGTTAGATTTTATGAAGTGAAAATGTTCTCTGATATGCCTAATTTTGATGCTTGTAATTTAAACAGTTCTAGATGAAAAGTATTATTCCGTCTGAAGGGATAGATGAAGAAGAAGAATTTCAGAAGAATTTATAATGGGAAGCTAGAACTTTTTTTCACTTAGGAAGCCATCCCTGACTGAAAAGTACTTCTCTCAAGACGTTTAAATAGCTCTTTTTCCTTTCCCTTCTGCATTCCAGAGAACGTTGCAGAGAGGGTTGTAAGCGAGCCCTCTCACTTATCTGCAGGACAGATGGCATTCGCAGTCATGTTCATGGCCTCCTTGGCCAGACAGGGCAGTAGAAGATAAAGAGAAGATAAAAAGTCCTGGTAGACCATGGGAACTGCCTATCCCTGGTGCCCAGTGCTGTCTCACAGCACTGTGAGGTTTTACAAGTTTTCAGCGTTCTTACCTCTAAAATAAACTTTTTGAAACCCTTTCCACTGCTTCCTTGGCATTCCTTTTTTTTTTTTTTTTTTTTTTTTAGTTAGTTGTTCAGATATTGATAATTGATTAGATAAAAGGTGTTTCGAAGGGACTAGCAACTAGATTTTAAAAGCAACTAGATTTTAAAAGCAATAATACTCTGAAAGTGTCAGGTACCATGAGTCACTAAACATAGAAGTAAAACCTTTTAAGCCTACAGGTACTGGGGCTACCACAAGTATGATGACTTCCCCTGCCAAGCTATGGTTTTGTAGGGTTTTTTACATACCATTCCTTTTTAGACAGGTGGGAAGAGGAAAGGCAAATCAGGTTGTAGATGGTGCTTTAGCCATCATTTAATAGAGCTTTTGAAATATAGTTAACTGCTGATTCCATAGGTGATATCATAGTTTCTTGGACAGAAAGTACATAATTACAAAGATATGTCATTTTGCTTGTCTTTTTTAAAGTAACATGATAGCAGTTCAGGTCAACTGTCTACAAAACACATCTACAGACAATACTGACACTCGAAAGTTGTTTCCAACATGAAATGAAGGAGCCATTTTTGGTTTGGTTTTTTGTTGTTATTTTGTTGGGGTATTCTTTTTGTTTGGTTTTGAGTTTTTTATTGGTTTTGGTTTTAAATTACTTAGTTTTTGTTGTTGAACTTTTTTTTTTTTTTCTGGTGATGGGGATGAATTTTGTTTGGTTTTATGTTAAGGTTAAGTTAGGGTTAAAGAACTGTTCTGTATTTCTAATGTTAAAGAGTCAGAGTTTTAAGCTGCTCTGTGTAAGGTGTTTTTAAGATGGAGTGGTGAGAAGAAGTAAAGAAGAATTGCCAAACATTATGGGAGTCCTGATGCTGTGTAATGTGCTTCTGTTATCTTATACACCAACTTTGTTTCAACCAGAATAAGAATATTTTGAGGAGAGCAAATAGTGAAAATCAGTTAAAATTCAGTACATGTTCTTGAATAAAATTGTAAAGTTTTTTACTTGGTTTGGATACTAAAATAATGAGCCTTATTTTTCTGTTCATTGTTATTTCTCTCCTGATATTCTCTTTGGAAAGTCACATAGGACATCAATCTTGCATTTAGCAGTGTGTCACAGCTTCATGCTGCACAATTCAGTAGGAATGTTATCTCTCTCATACCAGATACCAAGAATAAAGTGACTGCACCTCTGCAATCACATATTTACAAGGATAGTAAGAGCAAAGTAACCAACCATTTATCAGAGTATATTCTTATCATCTGTTCTAACAGCTTCTACATCTGTTGACTGATTCTGAAAATTTTCATTGATGTGTTGTGAACTCTGCAGTACATCTAAATTTGTCTCTTGATGATGCTAAAAAAGTGAGACTGATTTTTATGGGTTTAATTAGGATAGACATAAATAAGGATAAAAGGCCTTGGCCTTTCTTCAATATACATGTATAGGTCAACATGCTTAATACTAGAGGAAAGTAAAAAAGGGGGAGTCCCAGTCACTTTAGACCATACAAAATTTAGTAAAGGAAAAGCCCCTAAATCCCAAATTGCTTGTACATTTTTTCTCTCATGAATGATATTGGTTTAACTAAGAAGGACAATTGCCACTCATTTGCCCTCATATTTTCAAAATATATGATGAATGAATTTCATTCCCGCCCTTTGCTTGTGGCAAAAGGGCGGGAATGAAATTCATGGATTAATGTTTGTTTCAGCTGTAGTGAGTAAATAGCCTTTAAGTTTCTCCAAAACAGTGTAACATCAGGAGCAAGCTTATGGTATAGTGGGGCAGGGCTTCACTGAAAATTTAATGGTGTAATAGGCAATGATTAGCCTGATATTGCTTAGAAACCTGCCTCTTTTTTGGATGAGCAAAGTACTAACATCCATAATAGCAATTCTAGATATTACAAGGACAAAACCGTTTTACCAAAGGAAGCATTTACTGTAAATGTGTGCCTGAAATATGAGCATTGCATACTATGATTTACCAACTAATCCTGAATAGCATGTGACATAAATTAATGTCTTTTACAATACTTTTCCATGCCTTGTTGTTATTTTTCTTGATGCAGAGCACAGGTCTTTTGGGATAAAAGTATCGAATGGAAGAAATTATTTATCTTTTTTATTCTTTTCTTTTTCTTTTTTGTTTTTCCTCAGAAGCCAATTTTGAAATTTGCAGTATATAAGAGACACACGCTGTGCATCAATTTTACATAAATGTAAAGTGTCATGGTTTAACCTGAGCCAGCAGCCAAGCCCTACGCAGCCACTTGCTTACACCCCCACCAGTGAGATCAGGAAGGTAATTTCTTTTGACTTTACCATCTAAGTCTCAGTCTTGTACAAAGCTTCCACACAAACTACCATGCATTTCCTCTGGCCAAAATCATAACAACATATAAGACAACATTCTTTCTTGATGTAAAGGATCTGGAAAATTAATTTAATTCTTTTGTCTCTGTCCATAGTACAATTATTGCGGGACAATGATAAGATCTAGTTTAATACCCCTTCTAAACTAGGCAGATACCTTAAATATGTGGAGCCAATGGGAAAAAGTTATAATAAAAAGGGAAAGATAAAAAAGGGTCATAATTAAGTGAATTAATCACTCTGTATGGAGCAGTGGGACTCTTTTTTCACCTCTGTCACAAATTCACTAAGAAGGGCTGTCAAAGTACTGCAGATTACATGTCATGCTTCACTTTATATTGCAAATAGTAGCAATAGTCCCTCTTCTTATCTCATTTTTTCTTTCTTGTCAGTTTAGATACAGTATTTGGGTATTCAACATATTACCTTAATAAGCTCAGAACAAATGCATTTACTCAAAACTCAAGACAAAAGATACAGTTGTTTTCATTTCCTTGGTAGTCAGCACTAATGAGGCTTTTTTTATTATAGATGAGTTTATTTTATTATGACATATTTCATAAACAATTTTGCCACCAAATACTCTGAATGTTAAGCCTGAATGAATGTACTTTGTAAACAGCAGCAATAACACAACAGCAGGTGGTGAATTTGCACTTCCCTTTGTCTCCATATCATCAAAACTAGAATTCTTTTATGGGTTGTGGAGTCCCTGCAGCATAGGTTGTAACCACAGGTCTTATTTCTGCTCCTTGGAGCAATTCCAGTTTGGGTACAGTCAAGTACACGTACCTTGTTGGGTGCTGTAGTGCTTGCTGGAGTTTCATTAGGTAGGCTTTCATTCCCAAAGACTCTCATTTCAGTACACTGTTTTATTTTCAGTACATTTTTCCTGATCGTGCCTTTGCATAGTTATTTTTTTCTATTTTGGCTGTGCTCTACAGGATTATTTTATTTTTATAAAGATGGATCTAACTCATGTAGATAAAGTTAATTAAAAATCTAGATTTTCATATCTTTTCCCACATTTGTCTGTTTTTGAAATGTCTTTTTTTTTTCCTCTGAAACATTTTAAAATAGATGCAAACCATTTATAAAGCAGAAAGTATCAGATCTTCATGTAAATGAGGGATTTGAAGAAAAACATACTTCACGTCTGTTGAAAGGGGAGAAATTTGTACTGATCCGTGTATTGATCTTGAGCAGGAAAATTCCTACAAACGGAACTTTCAATTCCTACTGTTTAACTGAATTATGTGTCAGACTGATGTCCCTATGAGGTAAATGCATTATACTTTCCACAACTGCTAAGAGACGAAAATTCTGTCTTGTGCTTCTACAAACTTTTTACATATTAAGATAAACTCATTATTTTTTCTTGATGTGAATTCTTGGGATATTCAGAAAAATAACTCTTTACTGCCACTCTAATGGTACATTAGAGAACAAAAAAATTTCCTTTATTCGCTGTCTCCTTTCAAGGGTCTGTATCTGCAAAAGCATGTACAAAAATGTCCTGAACAACACCTCTCATCACAGTTCTATCTATTAAACAATATGTTCAACATAACCAGCAGAGTGGAAAATAGAACTAATTTTTCATTCTAAGGATAGTATTTCCACAAGGCAGAAAAGACAGTTTAAAACATCACTGCAATTAAAGAGGATCCGACTGTCTCCCTCTTCAGTGAAAAAGCTTTACTGGTACTTCCCCTTTAATATACTTACTACCCAATTGCAACATCAACATCAGTACATAAATTCCTCTTTACACCGAAGGAATCTGTAAATATTTTAAACAGTTCTTCCTTCAGGGTGTATCCAAGTTGCTGTCATCCTTTAATCGATGTGAGCAATGACACTTTACGGTTCAAAAGGTAGGGAGGAGAAAAGCGCTCTTCAGAACTTTTCCTTCACATTTAATATCACAAATAAAACATATAAAAGATACAGTAATTTCCACTCTCTCAGAAGGAGCAAACTGCAGAGGAAAACTATAGAAGGTGAATGATTCTCCATTCAGTGTGTTTATTTTATATGGATACAAAGCTTTTTGTTTATTGTTCCCTGTGCATTCTTGCTGATAGTTTGAGCATGATGAGAGTTTGATTTATATAGAAGGCCTTGTTTTCTTTAAGAATAGCATGAGCTTGAAAATTGAATTGTTTTTAAATGGTTTGATTCTCACCAGTAATAGACTCAGAAAACAAACTTTTATGCAATGGCTTTGCAATAAAATAACGCTATATTAGAAATTTTTATTTTCCAAATGATGAAGGATAATGTATTAATAAACTCCCAGATTTCTTCTGCTGTCTTGCCACAGACTTGTTTCAGAATCATTAGATAACTTTCATTTCAGTGAATTGCAATTAGAGATGCATAAAGACATTTAGCAGAGAAACAAGATTCTAGTAAATAAATATATCCCAGTTGTCTAAAACAATGTCTCCAGGCTATCTATTTGTCCTCTTCTCAGACCTGTAGAGGCTAGATTGGAATATTAAATGCTTTTCCTGAAATTACTTCTTTTTTTTAAAGGATTTCTCAAAGTTAGTTTTGATAACTCTGTCAAAATAGGAAGCTGTTATTTTCAATTTATGCGGTAGCAAGGGACCTAGAAAAAGAATGATAAGAAAGCGCAAAATATATGCGTTGTATTAGATAGCTACAAGTTTCATAAGACATGTCTGCACTGCGAGTTTTCTAGAATGCTGGGAGTGTAAGGAAAAGCCTGTAATTCCTAATTGTAGGTAAAAGTTGCAATTATCTATATAAGATAATTATCTCATGTAAAGCTAATTTATACTGGGGAAAAAAAAGAAGTCAGCTGTCATGTGGGGAGTGATTTAGTTTTTAAAATTTTATTTCAATTTTTGACACATTAAAGTGTGTCTCTGCTGGGCGACTTTGTGCATTTACTGAAAGTGCCTTTACAGGTCTATATCTTAACTGCAAGAAATTGGTCTCTTGTAAGACTGGAAAAACTACAGGAAAAAAATGTTCTTTTGGAAGGTCATCTTAGAAATTACAAACCTGAACTAGTTCTCATGAATTTGAATCAGTGATGGGGAGATAATCCCCCAGCAATATCATGTTAGTAAAATTGGTATTTGTATGGTGATAGAATATGTAGTGTTAATTAAATAAAAAAGCATCCTAAATGAGAGAAGTTTCAAGCTTCCCAACAATAAATGCAGCTGCACAGATCTCTGCGAGAAAGTGCCAACTCCTTTAATACTAGAGTTCTTGAGGACATTGTGTCTGACTCCGTTGCTGGCTCCCCTCAGTTCTGAAGCATGAAGCCCATTGCACGTTCTATAGTTTCAGCTCTATCTTTTGTACTTTATATTCTTTGAAACCAAAGTCATGTACAGATACTAGATAAGTGTTTTAATTACTTTTTAATTTAAAATCAAAAACATAAATCCCTATAGCAATCAGGTTTTAGAAATAATTTAAAGTCAATTAAATAAGTCAATTAAAGAAGTTTTGAACTCTTGTATAATACCATTTTTACTGCTTGTAATTAGACTTACTTTTGTTCTTTTGTTATCAACATTAATTTGTAAGTCCTTAAGGGTATTGATATATCCCATTGCAGAGGAAAAAGAAAAATTACATTTGACTGCCAAATGAATTATTTGAAAACACTAGTATTGTTTTAGCAAAATGGGTTAAAGTACAGATATTTAAGAAAAGTTTATTTTCAGTATTCTTTTTCTAAGCATGTTCAATAGTAATGGACACAAAATAAACAACATTATAGGATTGTTTTCAGTGGATCATCATAGATCAAAATCTTCCAGACTTAAAGTTTCTGTCTGTGCAGATTACATTTTCGTCTTAAGATTTAGGTACACCAGTCTATAGCTCATGTTGATTAGCAGAGGATTTTAGATAACATTTATATTGTCCATGACAGAGTTTAACACAGAAGAGTCCTTCAGTTTCATAAATTGAAGGCGGCAGCTTGGGCCACACTTCAGCTGCCAATTTGGCATAAGAGGTATTGGCAGGGTAGCATCTGTGATCTCCAAAACTATTTGGATGACTAGGACAATTTTCACAGCAACTCTAGCATTCAGTTCAGTTAGAATGATAAATAGCTTACCTTGAGATCAGCAAAAGGATTCTGTTTTTTTTTTTTTTTCTTTTCTAATTGCCTTGGGATTATTTCTTTCACATGGTACATATGAGAAATGACATTTTGACTAATGTATGAAGTAATTAGTTATTACAGGAATTGCATGTATTCAAGTGGTTGTTTTAGTAAATAGCAAATTTCTCTATCCATCTAAATTGAAAGCACTAGAAATAAATGCTCACATACAAGTGTCACTGGGACTTTTTCCAGGAAGAAATACAGAAGCTCTAGTTGATACTCAAAAAAGTGCAAGAAAAGAAACCCGTCAATGATAGTAATTATAAAAGTTGTTATAAACTTTCAAGTGCTATAGATTACAGATTCAGCTCTTTCAACTCTTTTCAATATTGCATCCATATTTTCTAGCCCCAAATGTTTATCACTGTTTTCTCTTCAATCTCAAACTAAATCAGCACATTGAGAAGTATTATCTGCTCTTATGTCTTTTGCTATCAACTGCAGATGTTCTTCTGAAGTTATTTAAAAAGGGAAAGAACTAAGTGATGAAAAGTGAATGACATCTGAATGAAGATTAGAATCTTAAGCAAAATAAATCTAAGTTATGGAAAATAATTTAGTCAAAATGTGCTTTTTTGATAAAAAATCTTCAACAGTATAACAAAATAAAATTTATATTTGTATGTGTGATTCTGCATGATTCAACAGCTGCTTGTTGCTGAAATTTAGATCATGAGGCACTGAACAGCATAAAATATACAAAGAGAGCAATCTTATTCTAGAAAGTATTTACACATTACTGGTGATTTACAGACAATTTTTTTGTTTGTCTGTATTTGTTTGTTTAGTCATTAAATATTTTTTCAGAGATTGAGGCTTGTTTTGTTTTGGTTTTTTTTTTTTTTAACCTTGTAAATCCAGTTTACTGTAGAAGATTACTTATTTTTATACATTAAGTATCCATTCCTATATCCATTCCTAGACAGCCTTTTGTTCAGATCAAATCATGAATTTGGGATCTGTATGCTCCTTGCAACCTACATTGTTTGAAATATTTATGCTTGGAATAAAAGGCGAGTCTTAACATCTCCCTGAACAGAGATTATCAAGTGTAACCCAAGTGAAACAGAAAACATCAAGTGTGACAGCCAAAACACTAATTCATGACCCATGGCTGTGAAAAGTCACGTATTTTTTTCATTTGCACTGTCTTGACCCCTTGTCTATGTAAGGTCTTCCACCAAGAGTTAAAACAAAGCCCTGGCAGAAAGAAGGAAGCAGCATCACCCACTGGACTGGGTGGCAGTGTATCACATAGTACAGAACTTTGAAAGGTCTTATAAGTACATCTTGAAATATCTTGAAAGCATGTTGACTTTCAGGAATAATAATGAGAAAAAATCAAAGCTGATGTTGAGACTGATACCGATACTGAATTTTTAAGCTATGTCTATGAAAATCCTAATTAAAGTGAAAACCATGGATGCATGTCAAATTAGCTGTACAAAAGTGAGAACACCTACTTTATATAAATACTGGACTCTGTTTGTGGAAGCAAACTTTTTCAAGTACGTGTCATTGGACATCTTAAATCACATTCCCAAAAATATCCTGCTCTCTTCACTTGTCCTACCTCTAATATGAGAGCTAGGGTTGACAATTTTTTATATACATATACCAGAGGGGTAATGTACAAGTGGTAACCATCTGCATGAAAACATCTGTAATGTGCTCTAGGAAGACCCTGCTTAAGCAAAGAGGTCGGACCAGACAAGCTCACTAGTTCTCCCATCCAATCTTAACCATGCTGTGATTCTGTGTTTCTACTTGTCAGCTAAGGCAGCCACTCAAAAGATTCAGCTGTGCACAGCCTGTGGGATAATAGAGGTAAAAATCGGTTTCTGTGTGGGGAATGTACAGTGTGAGTCACTGTTCAACACTAAAAGTTCTAAAGAACTTTGAATGTCTTCTTATCTTCAGCAGACTCACACTTCAGTTTGTGTAAACCAACAAGGAACATGAAGCTCAAGATGTCTGAATCCTCTGTACACCGAACTCTTCCTGTGGGTTCTGAAACCTATACTTTAGGAAGAGTTGGGGAGCCTCCTTTTTAGTATGTAGAGACAAATTCTGAAAGATTTCTAAACACACTGCTGAAAGCAGTTTTTGTAGAATTGATAAAAATTTATCTGAGCAATCAAGTCTTTTCTTTAACTTTCATATGTGCTTATATATGAATAGAGAACTAAACCTTTTAGCTTACAGTATAGAGAACTCTAAACTATGCATTTAAACTTCCACAAGCCAGCATGAGTGATTAAGGATTCCAAGAAACTCTTTAAACATTTGAATCCCTTTATTAATATGATCACCAAATAATTCTACTAATCATCATGCCTATGAAGCATTTCAAGTGTTCTCAATTCAAAGACTGTTTTTCTGTAGACTTCTGTGTACCATGCAAAGATACAGCTCAATTATACCTCGTTTTGAGCAGAGAAATTAAGAAGAGCCCCAAAGACATGTGTGATCAGTCTTATGCCTTTACCTTTTGTAATGTTCTTTGTGCAACAAGACTTGAAATAACACTTCAAAAATATAATTAGTACACTTTTCAAGAGTCTCCTGTTGTTGCATAAAATAAGAGTGCACAGGTTTTTTTCAATGCTTTCTGTTTAAAATCATAAGCTTCCTTGACAGTGCCAGTCAACATGTATCTTCAGTTTAGGATTCTTATGACACAGTTGTCCTTTATGCCTTTTAAAGAGAAAGTGTGCCTCTTCTGGTGCCCTAACATTGTCACAGAAGCTTTTACATTTTCCCTATATAATATTCCCAATTTCCTTATATAACATAAATTATCAAAATAAATTGATTAAAAAAAAGTTAATGAAGACTCATTATGATAGTTTTGAAATTCTAGTACTTCTTGGTAATGGTTATTACCTGTACCTTAATATTGAGCTACATAGAGAGATGGGACAGAAATAGAAATAAAATGTACTTATCTCTATATTTTTATTTTTTTTTTTTAGGTCTCACTACTCAAAAATCATGTACCACCTGAGAGAGGTCCTATAAACAATTAAGAGCAATTATAAATTTCATAATACAGAATGAGCTACACTCAATCACTATCAAAGTTTAGTCAACAAGAAATGCTGTACAGAGGACCTGGCCTTTTCTCAAACTAAAGCATTCATTTTCACACAGAATTCATAAATTGAACATCCATCACCACCCAAAAGATAGTCTTTGTCTTCAACTATCAAATGACAAAGAGAAGTATGGACTTTCTTTTTATATCACAGTACTGCAATCACACAACATGCAATTGTCCCACTGAGTTCTTTTTTTTTAAAAAAAACAAAATAAAACAAAAAACTGATACGAACCTATATCCATCTTTTATCCTTAAGGATGCAAGGTCCTGCTAGGACTTTTACCACCACTAGGTCAACACAGAAATCACATGCTCCAGCTAAAGCTATTTTAGTTGTGTACTTAATTACAGATTTGCTTTTAAAAGAGGGGGAAAAAGCACAAAAGAAAAGGCATATAGCATGAGATAAACTAATTTGTGCTATAATTCTCTTTCAATTTTTATTTTGTTTTCCTGAACAACTACTAGTTAATATCAAAACTGAAACACTATTTGGCTCAAGTACTAGAAGAGGCTGGGTAAGCATCCTGATCAGTCGGATGGAGAGCCATGATAATTTACACAATCTTTTTTGTTCTGTTTGTCTCTATTTCTGCAGTGTAAGAAGAGTGAAATTTTTACTGTCAGTCCCTGCTCTTAGCAATATGCTCCTGTAGAGCACATAATTCTGGAGTCTTAAGGGAGTTACCAGGGAAGAGTGGGAAGCCTGCATCATTTCAGGAAAAGAAAATAAATGAGCCTTCATTCACTACATTTAAAAATCCTTGTGGTTTGTTTTAAAAGGAAACCTGATCTTCTACATCTGTTCAGAACACACCAGATTGCCTCAAGCAACTCTAGTTGATGAATAACTATTCTATTAATTTTAACTGGATTTACAGAAGAGACAGGTGCAAAACTGTGAACACTGAGGGACATCTGTGCATGTTCAGAATGGCAATGTTTTAGGAGCCTGGGAATCTCTGGACATTACATGTATCTGTAAACAGATAAAAGAGCATGCAGAATGAGAATGGATTCATTTTATGCTGTGCAAACTCCTCTGAATGTTTGCAGTCAACTACTCAGCGTTTGTGCAGTAGGAAACACCCAGGGCATACTGTCCTTTAGCAAATGAGTGGCTGAGCCCCTTTCATTCCTGATTTTCTAAAATACAACCATAGGGGCTAGGCATGAAGTTGTGGATAAGGAGCTGAAGCAGAACTGTAGCAGCCCTAGAAGTTTCAGTACAAAGCCTTAGATTCTGCACTTCTGATGTACTTCCTGGATAAGGGCACTTAGAAATCTCAAGAACATTTGGCACACAAAATTAGCTAGGCAGGACCTCTTTGTCTCTTATTCTGGGAGACTGAATTACCTTTTAATGAAACAGTCACTGTAAGCCAGTCCAAAATTAGTGTAATAACTGGTTATATGCAGTGAATGACTGTGCACTGATTAAACTTTAATGTCAATGATTCAAATTCATACATCTGCATTAAAGCTTTTCTGGAATTATTTTACGTTGAAGATTTTCCAGACTCCTTGTTAGACTGGACATAGATCATATAATATCACAGAGGTAATTATGAAAATATGAATAGATGTGAAATAGAATCAGGTGTTTGTAGTTTTTTCTTTGGTTGGTTGGGAGTTTTCTTTTTGTTTTTTTATGGGGTTTCAGCACAAATACTTTTAAAAGATTATCAAAGAATCTTTTACCATTCTTTGCAGCTGGTACAGAACTCTTTAAATGATAACAATGTTTTTTAGAAGTATTTTGTGTCTGTGATTCTCTAAAGATGTGGTGGTGATTTTTTTTTTTTTTAGCCCCCCTTAGGTATCTGGAAACCCCCATCTCTCCCATGTTCATAAAGGGCTCCTGGAATGTGATGCTTAGCTTAATAAAATATGGAAGAAAAAGATACAATCACTTCCCAGTTAGTTTTAACTAATGAGATAATTTCAGTAATAGAACACAGAAACTGTTGAGGGGTTTCTATATCCAACTTAATGACTTTGTTATTCCAAGTAGGGTTTTGGTTTTTTGGTGTGTTTTTTTTTGGTCTTTTTTTGTTGTTGTTGTTGTTGTTGTTTTTTTTTGTTTCTTTTGTTCTTTTTTTTTTCCACCCCACTATGATACTGCAAAGCATATATAATTAAATGTTTCTTTCTTGCTAGGTAAGATGGTTGGAGCTTTTCAATGCAAATTATGTTAATTACTACATTTTGATACATATCCAAGTTGGTAGATAAACTCAATTAATTTATATGGTTTTCCATTGTTCTGCACTGGGAAAAAAAATGGTTCCTACATTTTTCACTCCCAAAGAAAAGACTTGCCACTAATTCTCACTGTTATTTTCAGTTTAAGTATCTTGAATCACAGAATCACAGAATATGCTGAATTGGAAGAGACCACAAGGATCATTGTGTCCAGCTCCTGGCCCTGCACAGGACCATCCCCAAGAGTCATATCACATGCCTGAGAGTATCATCCAAATGCTTCTTGTTCTCTGTCAGGCTTGATGCTGTGACCACTGCCCTGGCGAGCCTGTTCCAGTGCCCAGCCATCCTCTGGGTGAAGGACCCCTTTCTAATATCCAACCTAAACCTCCCCTGACACAGCTCCAGGCAGTTCCCTTGGGGTCCATTTCTCTAAAGGATTTGATGATTTTTTTTTTTCTTTTCCAAATATGGAAAAAAATCCTTGCACTCAGGAAATTCTCATTGTAAAAATGACTGTTTCTTTTTACTGGCTATGAATAATGACACCTATATGAGATATGAGTGAGCATGCAGGGGCCATTATATATTTTTTAAGATGAAAGCATGGATCTATCTGTAGTCTGTAAAGTAATGAGGATTTTATTGTGCGATTGTCATTCTTCTCCAGACTTAGACTAAACTGTTCTTTTGATGTTGACTGATGAAAATAGACACTTCTATGTCATTGACATCAAAGTCAGTTGGTTGAGTTCATGGGAAAATTATCCTTGAAGAAATAAAAATAATAGGAAGAAAGAGCCATGCAGATATACTTTTGTGTTTATAACACTTTAAATGAGATGAGCTACACTAAGTCATACATGTAGTTTCACCCTACATAGCACAATGGAGCCAGAATCTAGACCTGGATATTAATAGAAAATATCTTACTGTAACAGGAGAGGTTATAAAAACTCTTTCCATGAAAATGTGAATGTATTCCCAACATGTGTATATGCCCAGTAATTGCAATTGTGTCAACAGGTCAAAAGTTTCTCCTTTCATTGTAGTCTTTTGCTTTTCCTTCAGCCAACAACTTTTTATCTCTTCAAGTAAAAAATTCATTTTTAAAGTGTCAAAAATGTGTATCAAAACTGTCTAATTAATAATAACAATAAAATCAGGAAAAAAACCCCACATAACTACCTCTCATTTAAATAAAAACCACAAAAATGTGTGTTTTTCTAGTCTTCTAAGCATTCTAATTAAACCAATATGTAGCTAGCAAACACATTTAATTAACTTCAACTGAATTTTTGGTTCCTTTAAATTTCTTCCACTAGTGAATGTGCATCAGGTTGGAGCAAAGCTAAGTGTCAAATCTAGTGACTGGAGAAACTACACAAGGAGGGATGTTCATAATTCCAGGATGGAGCAATTATATGAAATACTACTGCAGTTTCTGGAACGGAAAATGGAGATCAGGACTCTGTCTCCCATATGAATGTTGCAGCTTTTTCTTGAACTTTGGCTCAAAGAATGTGCAATTGTTTTCTACTTAAGGAAATGCCTTCAAAAAGCCAGAGAGTGCCTAGCACTGTGCTTAAAAATGGTTTAATTTTTCTCAGGTCAAATGGGAGAACTGAACTTGATAATCACATATCCAAGCCGTTGGTTAAATGTGGCATTAGAATAATGCTGAATAATCAAGGACTTGAACAGGATGCTTGGGTCCTCTCCAATTGAGATCTACATTCTTAGAAGGATTTTTGAAGACAGAACTGTAAACTGCAGGGAAATTTTAATGTCAAGAATGTGGTCAAACATAACAGGTGATATTTAGGATCAACATTAAGAAAGTATTTCTTTAGGGCATGTTCAGATAGGACAAAAACACCGACATCTTTTGATGACCTCAATAGCTGGTAATACCTGAAAAAAACATGTCCTTTTTTTTTTTAATGTTTTTTTATATATTTTATGCTACTTCTCCTTTTCCTTTGATTTTTCATTTACTATTTTGTTAAACGAATATGATTTTCTTAGTGTAAATTGCCACAAGTAGGAGGATTTTAAGAACTTATTAAAAAAACCCAACAATATAAGTTTATAGCAAGCATGACTGACTGTTACTTAACCATAATTTATGTGTTAAAATGGACACTGCTCTGTTAAGGATTCAAAATACATGTTTAATCACATTACAGAAGGAGACTTGCATTTCAATGTCTCACCATTGTAACTTGGCTTGCTAAAGTTCCTATGCTGAGCAAAGAGCTGTTTTTTTTGAAAATAACTTATGATAGAAAAGTAAGGATAGGAAGTGAAAGTTTCAAGGTGACTGTGGCATTTAAGAATTTATAGCCATAGAGCTGCCATTCTGGTTTAGTTGCCTTATCTAAATCCAATCATCTCTCTATGTTTGGGGCATATTCATCTTTCAAGCAAAGTCTGATGCAGTACATGAACCTGATTCTTTCATACTCGTCCAGTTGACTCTGCTGAGTTATCCTATTTTTTAAATATTCTTTTCATGTAAACTGACTTCATTTTGACAGATGTTATTAAACAATGATACATTGTTCCTATAAAAAAGTAGTTGTAATATAAATACGAAAGAAAACATGTTGAAAAGTCTACTGCTGAAACACAGAAAGTCCTGCCTCACAGATTTGCATTTCACCTCAGTTACATAATTTTTGTTTATTCTTTAAAGTTTGTTTTGCTCTGTAAACCTCACGTAAATAGTATCTTTTCAGCGCTGTATTTTTATATATCAATCTGCATGTCTCAAAAATATGACAAAAATATTATGAGGAATATTAGAATAATATTAGGAGTATGCACTTGACTGAAATATGCAATTGTATCAAACTATAAGGACATAAGATCCTGTAACACGAGAATGTGGAATGCCAAAGAAAAAGAAATTGTCAAATTGACTTTCAGTAGTGTATAGTTATTTAAAGGGTTGTTAGAAGTTGTAGTCAGAAAGCACCAAAATCAGCCAGAAGCCAATATTAAATACTTCAATCTAATATTTCAATAAGTCATTCTCAAAATAAGATTTTTCATTTTTATGGTTTCTTGCACCTGCTTCTCTCACTTCATTGTTAGTGATATTAGGAGTTGTTACTAAGGAAACAGAGACTCTTGGATTTAATTAAGACTTGCCAGGTAAAGCTCTTTAGATTGTTTGACTGGGATTTTTTTTAAGGAAAAAAGCCTTTCAAAATAATGTAGCTGGAAATCAATCTGCATGTATCTGACTACTCATAAAATCTCCCAAACTGATTTAAAACAGCCTGTGGCACTTCTGTTCATTCATTTACATAGCAATGAAAATGACCACTTCTAATTTACTCCTTATTATGTACTATCATTTTAAAATGAAAATAAACTACATATAAAATAACATTTTGTTAAAGTCCTTGTGTGTTGTGGCTTCTATGACAGTTGGAAATGATATCTTCTTATAGCTCACTTTGATATTAATACTTCACATTTCACTGATGACTCAAGTTCCATGATTTCATGTTGAATGAGTTTGTCATATTGAATAAACTTTCCAAGGGGACAATTATAGGTCAGCAGAATTCTTATCTGTCAGAGGTATCTATTTTGCTCTCTCTGTGGTAGGTAAAGGTTTGTATGATGAAATAAATGTGGCCCCAATGAGTTCTCAGTAACAGTGGGTCTACTGTAAACTGCCTAGATTCTGTAAAGTTGACTGAAAAATCACAGACAAGGAATTTTAGGGAGATACCACTCCTACTAATCATTAATAACATACTGAAAAACGTGAGAGGAACAGTGTTCTTAAAGGGAAGATTTTTAAATGATTTTTTTTGTCATTTGGTCATAATATGCATGTTTTAGATGTGCATCATCAGACAAAATCAAAAAAGAGCCAATTTTCCTATTATTAAAACTTGTAGTTTTTCTTTTCAACACCATTATTGCTAAAATTAACTTTCCAGACAATATTCAAAAATGTAATCAGAAAAAAAGAAGAAGGTGTTTGGTTTTTTTGCTGGTTTTTGTTAGTATTGTTTGTTTGTGTGTGTGTGTTCTTTGTTGCTTTCCCTAGCCATTTCTTCTTGGTATTCCTTTGTCATACTCTCTTCAGTTACTACTGATCCCACACTTGTACAGTTCTCTGCATTTTTTTTAGGCTAATCTTATGCTTTCTTCACCAGATCCTGACTTTTCAATGCCTTGACACCTTTTTCTGCCTTCTTTTGCATTTGCTCTTCTTGCAAAGCTACATTTAACCACAACAACCTCTTCACTCTGATGTCTTAATTTTGTAGCAGGCAATAATGAGGCATTAATATCTTAGAAATGCTGATAACGACCATTAATAAATTCAGGAGTTCAGAAACATGATGACTAGTTCTATCCAAGGAACAGATGTGGAATCTAAAATACTGATATGCTAAACATCAGCATAGTGGTGTTTGGTGTTTTTATTTTGGTTTGTTCGTGGTTTTTTTGTTTTGTTTTGTTTTTCCTATTTTTTCTTTATTTTTTTATACTATTTTTCTTTGAGTTGTGCCAAATAAAGAAGCCACAAATGCAAATGTTTTCCGGAATAAGATAGGTCATCATTTTGTTCAAATTAAGATGGGTTTGGATTATTTGCATCATCCATAGATCCATGTATTCTACCTCTTCTATATAATTTAATGCAATTTACATCCCTAATTAGTTTGATGCACTCTTAGTGTGTGATATAAACTTACATAGATATCATTTCCAACGACATTCATTCCCATTTCTCAAAGTATTTTGAAACAGTTGCTTTAAGATTTGATGCCATCACTACAAAACAGTATACTGTTCAAGATTACCAGGAATACCACATCAGTTCATAATACATTGGATCTTAATTAAGACACGATATTGGAGACTAACACAATATAGGTATACAAACTTCAGCATGATTTTTGTCTTTAATTTTACCTGAGGATTTAATTTTATATGAGGTTTCTAAGGTACATACAAATGATTAAGTTTAGCTACACATCAATTTATAGCACTCCTTCCACACAGAATCATAGAATCATTTAGGTTGGAAAAAATCTCTAAGATCATCGAGTCTAGCCTAACATTGCCAAGTCCACCGCTAAATTGTGTCTCATCTAGTTGCGTGTATTACGAGTTGATAACATCAGTAAAAATCATGGGTCTTCTAGCATGCTGATTCAGTACTGATATTGAAGAATAAGTTGTCCACAATAATCACCATTAATGTTCTGTTGTGCAACAAATGAATAATTTTTGACTCTATCCTGTCCAAGTTCCATCAAAAGTATTCTAAATGAATATTTGAACAGTACCTCAATTTTATAACAGGTGCAATTGGAGTGTGTTATCAGATAGGCTTACTGACATCTGGTACATCTGGTGGACTTATTGACTGGTGGTACAACAGTCCTGAAAATATATATTAATTTTGAAAGGCAAAGACAATTTTAGAACTTAATTTAACTAAATGGTCTTTTTTTTTTTTTTTTTCTGAAGGCCAACTTGGTTGTATGATACCAATACTTTTAAAACTGTACTTCTGCTAGAAATTGTAATACAGCTTTGCCTACATAATTTCTTATTTAAAAAGTTATTTAAGAAGATATTTAAAGCAACTGATATGTCAAAATGTCCCTAAATCTGGCATTTTCATTAAATTATTAGCACGTTTGTTATTATTTGTTATGATTTTGTTATGATGGGATATAATTCGGTTTGTATGTGTGGTTTTTGAGCTTATGAATGGATGCTTCAATGATAGTAAATACATAAACCTTAAAAAAAAATTAATTTAGTTTAAACTACTTTTATTTGCAACACTGTGCTATTCCTTTTCATATACAACTCTCAAAAATGCTTCCCAAACAGCCAGAAATTTCATTCACTTTTACAAGTTTTCTTGAAGGTAACTATGATTACATGTAATTTAAATACTTCTTCATGCCCTTTGAACAGTATAGGTCTAAACACACACACACACAAAACCTCCCCAAAAAAACAACCCCGCAAAAAACAATAAAGCAACTTCCTCCCCACCAAAAAACCTCACCCTATTTAACATTTAAAATAAATTGCACTATCTTTGATTATAAGTTGAAGGACAAAATAATCTGCCTCATGTATCTATAGGATTGGCATAATGAAGTGTAATGCTTCTTGTACTGTATGGTTTTACAAAGACTTGTATAATTTTTAAATGCTTCCTAAAGATTGTTAGTATTTAATTTGTATTCTGTTTAATGATTTCACTGCAATGCACGTGGAAAGAAATATCATCTGCACATTATCTGTAATGGCTTCCCCAGGGGTCAGGGGTCAGGATGCATGTACCTATTTCAATCTCAGCTGCTCTTTATCAAAGATGGACTGCTCCATGTATCTTACAAAAGGGAAGTTTATGAGATTCTTAATAATTTTGTGAGTGGTGTAAGACCTTTTCATGTAAATAATCCTGTAGCACTATGTTCCAGATGGGCAGCATAATTCAGTTTGCTGAGTAACAGAAGTGTGTACATGATACAAGGAGGAGTAATCTAATTCTTGCTCTCTTACTTGTTAGCCCAGTAATTACCTGGGTTTTAACTTTGACCCTTGCTATTTGTTGGTCTTTGAAAATGACTGTGACTGAGCAGCATTCCTCTTGCAATAAATGTAACCTATGGTTTAATAATGTTTCCTGTTGTCAAGCAAGAAATACACCAGCAATTTTTAATGTTCTACAAGTCAAAGTAATAGAACAGATCTAAAATATTACGAGGGTTGGTGGTAAATACCTCCTTTTCAAAATGGCATCCTGTCGCACGTGAGGTTTCCAAGGGGTTGATATTGGGGTCAATGTTGTTCAATTATCTTCATGACTGATCTGGACAACAAGATCAGGTGTATCCTGATAAAGTTTGCTGCTGATGCCAGAAGTGGAGAGAAGTGGGCACTTTGGAAGGGAGAGCTACTGTGCACAAATACCTGGATAGGCTGGAAGAGTGGGCTAACAAGTACCTTATGAAATTTAACAAGGACAACTGTAAAATCTCACACCTGGGAAACATAATCCAGGAGTGCAGCACAGATGGGAATCTCCCCAGCTGGGGACCAGCTCTGTGGAAAGAGACCTGGGAGTGCTGGTGACAAGCTCAATGTGAGCAAGCAGTGTGCTGCTGCGGCAAATAA
>JAWWEW010000041.1:42182606-42237198 GCA_035583185.1 Anabacerthia variegaticeps | reverse complement strand
AGACATGGCAGAGTGGCTCAGGGGTTGGCTGGGTATGGGTCCAGCCGGGAATGAAATGAAATGAAAGGGACACCTTTCGGATTAATTTACTCTGCATGTTTGAAGCGATGGTGCTTGGAAAGGGTTCACGTGGTATTCCTGAGGCCGTGAGTTCAACCTAGCACAGGTCTTTTCTGTCTGTTACTTGTCAACACGTGTTGTATTCTTTTATACTTTTATATTCTTTTATACTCCTTTATATTCTGTACCCCAAAATTCCATAAGTAAAAGAACTCTTCTCTACATTACCCACACAAAGTTGTCTTGGAAGTTTTTTCCCCCTTCCTTACGGCAACAACAGTAATCAAGGGTTCGTTAGTTCTGCTACTTGTGAACTTGATATCTAGAGCTGGGCAGAACTTCTTCAAGTCTATAATATAAACTATTCATGGACATACATTCATGTGCTAGTCAGACAAGAAATTTTTAAAGGAGTAAGGTTTGAGAGATGGTTATTTAACAGTGGATTGCCTTTGTTTTGGTTACTGTCTATATAGAGTAGGATTCAATTGCTGCACTATAATTCATAAGGAAAAAAAAAAGTACCAGTCTTCAGATGTTTTACTTATATAAATGAACAGTATGTTATAATTTTTGTTACTTTTTTAAAACTTTCTGGAAGAAAAAAAAAAAGGATCTACTCTTTATATTTTAAACATTCTGAGACATTAATTTGAAATCACATTTTCTGCATAGCCACAGAAGTGGAAGATCAATATTTGAAAAACATTCTTTGAAGGCTTGGGAGTAAGGTAGCACTTCATAGGCAGTTCCAGTATGCTTTTATGCACACATTTTCATCACTGGCCAAAAAAATTCCCAGATGAATTATGTCAGACAAATCCTGCTGTTGAAATTCCTTTTCATTAATCCTAACTTACAAATAAATATGCAAGAGGGATGAGATTTGGAGACTGACTAAAGGATTACCTTTGACACTTGCCCTCATCTTTTAAGGTGTTTGCATATGCTGAAAAGGGCTCTTCACTCTACTCCTAAACAGGCAGCTTTCCTAAGAATTAATTTCTCAATCTCCTAGATTCTGTCACAAGCAAAATATAATGTGGGAAAATAAGTACATGCAACTTCTAGAATATGATTAAAGCAAATAGCAGAAAATGAGGCAGAAGGGGATACAGGGATATTATATCAGTTTTGCAATGAAAAAAAGACCAGTGTAAGAATAAAAAATGTAGATCTTTCTAATTAAAAATGTTTCTTTTTATTAGGTTGAGAATAACAGTATGAAATTCAAATTTCCAAAAGACATCTACCTACACAGTCTTCAGTATCTCACCTGCTCAAATTTGGGATTAAGAGTGAACTATAATGACTCACACCTTTCTTCTACGCATCAGCACGGCAAAAATGTTTCTTTTATGAAGAGTTGTTCAGAACAAATTAAAATGTCCCCTGATAGGCTCCCTAATCAAATGAACTGCCTATTTCCTGAGTAATGATAAAGAATTGTAGTCCTTTTCTTAGAACATGCCTTCATCTAGGCACCAGTTGCAAGCTGATTTTCACAAATGTCTTCTTTGAGTCTGATGTCTGTTTTTTTTTCCCACACTCTTAAGAAATCTAAAGAAGGTAGAAAGGAAATACATAGGCTATGAAACAATTTTGAAAATTTTGCACTTGCAGAAATTTTTGAGTTATTTCTTTAAATACTGCATAAATAAGTTACTTCCCCTTCCACCCCAACTTTTCTGTGCTTTCTTATAGTGAATTTGCATTGGGAACCTCAACAATAATCATGAGCTCACTTAGTCAGAAAACTTAGATATTTTTACTGATGTTTCAGGTAGCTTTGTTACATTTTTTGTTTCACATGTGATATTTTCACCTTTTCATGGAAGACTACAGTTATAATTAAGGGATGAAGCCTAAGTTTAAAGAGATTTTATGCCATTTCAAATACCTATATGAAATCTGATTTTAGATTTCTGTCAGTTTCAGTGGAGCTGATCATATGAGCTCATAGCTCCTGACCAATACCATAAATGTTACTATACATAGAGTAAAAAAAAAAAAATTAATGTAAAAAACATATTGTGTAATCACAGCTTAAATACTTATGCCCCAAAGATCCATAGGTATTAAGTTGCACAAATTAATTTCCTAGCTTGAATGCTTTTAGTTAGCACTCTTAAAGTATTTAAGTTTTAATACTGAATGATGAAAATCACTGAAATGCCATCAACATTTTGGAGGCACTGTTTCTCTCAGAGAGTTTTAAAAGTCTGATCATTTACACTGACGAATGAAATGCCTGCATTGTCTTTTGAAATTAGTTCAGCAGATGTACCCTAGTATAGGACCAGTACATTGACTTGCTACATGGCTCAAAAATCACCTTGACATGTACATACCTGAAATTTAGTAGAATGATGGAAAGTTATTATAGCAGGTGATAGTATGTGTCAAAAGCAAGCAAAAAATGGGCCAAAATTATTCTGTCCATAAAGTGTGTGAGATTTGATTCTGCTGCAAAGTGAATGAAAATTAGCATTTTCAACAGGAAAAAACTCTTCTTTTGCTATGACAGTATTCAAAACCTAAAAAGTCTGACATTTTCATTACTAGAATTATGGTATATTCACTATCTTCTCTATTAATATAGGATAACAGAAGAGTGTAAAGTATATTGTAAAAGTTATATGTGTATATATATTTTAAAGTTATTCTGGCTCAACATTTCATAACATTGAACAGAAATTAGAAAAAGTTTGATTTTCTGGTAAAAAAACCCAAACAACAAACAAACAAACAATTTCTGAACTAAAAAGCTGTCTGATTTATTTTGGTTTTTTTTTTTTTTTTTTACTTAAGATGAGCTCATGACAATATAAAATAATGTTTTATGAGTTTGAAAATATCAACATGAACAGCTCACAACCCTCTCATTTATTTGTATAAAACTGTATTGTTATATTGTTTAATATTTATTTAGCAAGCATTCCATTATTTTAGTTACAGATATAAACATTATTTGATATTGTAATATATTGGTTATTTTTGATGGATTCTTGTTCCTGTGTGTTTGTGTGTATCTGTGTGTGTTATACACAGAGGGCTTTCAGAAGCTGTGAGAAATGTTACCTAACACTAGTGAAGCCATAAAATGGTCTGTATGGCCCTGGGACACTGATATCCCTGCTCTGAAAGAGGCCAAATTTTGAAGGCATGCTTCTTCTTCAGATTTATTTTCTCCTGTTTTTCTCTTTGACAGGCTGATATTTCTAACATTCTTTAGTCTTCCAGGAAAGCTCTAGAAAACAAGAATTGTCACAAAACAAAACCTATTTTACTATTAGTGTTCCTATTCCATTTTTTTTGTCATTACCAGTACCATAGAATGTCTTTTTCTTATTCACCTCGAATGTGCACTCTGGCCCATGGTTGTGTGGGATATTATTCTAACATGTTACAATCCAGGCAGAGGATAATGACTTTTGGTGGCAGATCAGGACAGGAGGGTAGATTTTCAGAAAGAAGATAAAGGTTTGACTGAATTTCAACCATAAGTTATGGCCACCTTCTTTGAAAGACAGAAAATCACCTGTTAGAGTCAGTTTACCATTCTGGAAGTGGAGATCTGGCATTATCGATGTAGTAGCCACCAGAGAATTAGCTAAGCTGCCAAATGCTAATTAAATGCAAATATAATCATTCAAATTATTCCACCTGTTTTTTATCCAGTGTCTATGACTATGTTGGAAAGCAATTTTATTGACCCTGGACTCTACTTTGCAGAAAGTAAACAAATTTTTCTTTGTGACTATGGCTGGAGGACGTGGAAAGCTTAGACATGAAAAAGATCTGAACTCATGGCTCATTCTTGCCCACTCAGTCCTTAGTGAAACAAATTTTAAACTACTTTTATATAATTCTGAAGCAGTTCCATTCCATCCCAGGAAAAGGGGGTTGGGGAATCTTCTATAATTACATGATAAGATCAATATTGAAAGAAGCTTATAAAATAATAATCCTTTTAAATAGCTTTAAAGGTGTCTGGGAGATTAAAACCAGCATATTTTGCCATGCTTACTCAGGAATTTTTCTACATTGGGCAGCCTTAAATAGATAACAGACCCCGAGGATGATGTTTCTCTTTTGCTTTGCAATGTCTCTACAGGGAGGAAAACTTTCAATAAAAGTAAAATTTTCTGAGTGATATACAGCACTTCCAACAAAAATTACAAGTGCATATATATATTTATATATGTATCTTCATATACATACATATATATATATCATGCTTATCTTTATATACATATGTATATATATATATATACACACACATATATATAAGCTGAAAGGTAAAGATAGTAGTAATCCGGGGGTTTTATAAGCAAAAACCTACACAAAACCACTTTCGGCTATTTACAGAATGCTAAGTGAACATTTTCTCAAGTGTCATATTTTAGCAGCAGCTTCCATACATACTTGAGCAAGATACAAAATTTACATTTACAGAAGAAAAAAAAACTATGAGGTAGCAATGAATATATTTATAGATTTTAGAAGTTCAATGGGGTTAGTACAGAATGTAGAATTTCAGTATTTCTCAGAAATCATCCCCAAATTCTTGTAGGTTTTCCTTTTACTTAACAAGAGTAGAAGAAAAACAATAGCTTTATGTAAGTACCCTTAAAATGAAACCCACATATACAAAGTTTGACACTGGAGTTGGAGTTTATCCCTGTTGACTGTGAAAGGTTATACAATCTCTAATACCTCCTACATGCCTAATTCAACTACAGTAATTTAAAAATCTTTACAAGCATTCACCTTATTTATAGTTCAACCCAGATTCTAATCATATTATTGAACATGTTACCAATACAGGGCATGGAAATATCTTTATAAAAAAAACGCAAATAATTATGACACAAACACCAAAAAGACAATATAAAAATGGAGTACAAAAATTCACAAGAAATATTTCATTTTAATAAAATTGGTATTATATCTCTGGAAAACCTGAAACGTTTGATAATCTTGGGGTTTATTGGTATTCTTGTGGGAAAAGCTTAATGTTAGAAACTTCCTTAGAGACCACTGGAGCTGTGCAGTTTTATGTTTGACATAATTTATTTAATATTTAAAAGACAGGTAGCATGTGTAAGTCAAATGCAGAAATATGAGTAAGACATTGAGTTCAAGAGTAGATGAATTTTGTTTAGCAAGAATATTCTCTCGTCTCTGATAGCAAGACTGCATTCATTTACTAAAACATGAAAGCAATCCCTTTCTCTCCTTGACTCTGTGCTTTTTAATTATCCTGTGTTGTTATATTGCCTTCTATTTGTACTTGGGAGAATGCAGCAAATTTATGCATCTTTTTTACTCTGGACAAAAGTGGCATGGTCAAAGTATATGAATACAGGTCACAGAACTCATTAAATTCAATAACTTCAGTTCTTTTTGAGTAATTAATTTTTTACTTCTCAATTTTTCAATGAGGTTTACATGGAGGTAGAAGTGAACAGTGAAATTTATTTCAGGATATTCCCTTTCACACAGACAAGCCATTTCAAAACTGTGTATTTATTTTTTATTTTATTTTATTTTTAAAATCCCTTCCTGATCATGAATTAAAGCTTCTTACATATTTTCCAAGAAATCCTAGCTGAAAACTATGTGCAAATGAATTTAAGAATCATAGATAATCAAAAGAGTAACGCTTAATACAGCTGAATAGAAGTGAATTTTGTCTGTGTTCCATTAGTTTTCTTCCATGAAGAACCACTGTCCTACAGAGCAGCAGGACTTTTTTCTTTAACAAATAACTCAAAGACAATGAAGAATGATAATATCGAATACTATATTTAATCAAAGAATATGTTCTTAGGATGCTTCTATTAGTATCCCTGAAAAGAATTTAGTTCAAGTATATCTGGGTTTTGTGCATATCTAGTTTTGTGCAACTAGTCTTCTTATACTGCATGTACTAAATTTACTGGAATGTAAATTCTTAAGGAATGTAGGAGTTTATTGGTAGAATAATTTTACTGTGGCATCTTTCCCAGATTTAGAAATAAAGCAGAACTTTTACAATAATTTGGTTTGACCTGTTGCGTAATGGGACGAGGAATTCCAGTTGAAGAAAAAAATTGTTTAAGGTTGTGTTGTATTCAAAAAATGACCATGCTTTCAAAAGATGTTTGATTTCTCCAAAGACTTGCAGTAACAGAGAATTCATTGCATTCCTTGAAGAATTATTCTAGTTCTATAGTTAGCTTCACTCTTTAAAAGATGGCACAATATTACTAACCTGAATAAATTTTTTTCCAGTGTAAATTTTAAAATTTAATTTTGTGATTCTTTTTTTCACAGATTTAAAAGCTGCAGAGTCTCATAATCATAGATCCTAAATCACCTTTACATTTTAATTTCTCTACTGAGGTGTAAGATTTTGACAATTTCTTTCCATTTTCACCCTGATCAGAGAAGATTAGGAGACAGTACATTCCAGACAATGCATGGAAAGAAGAAACTGGTATTTGTCTTTTATGTCTGAGATTTTTAAAAGTGTCTGAATTTTCTCAAATGAATTCCTTAGGAAAAAATCAAAACTGAATTGAAAAAAAAAAAAAAAAGAATAAGTAATACCATTTATGCGCATCAATTCCACTCAGGAATAGAGTTTAATTACTCATAATCTGCTTCAGAGTTACACTGGCACAGTTCTATGATTGATTTCATTGGCATTTACACAACAATAAACAGAGGGCTTTGGAAAACTTTGCTCTACTGTATTCTAAACACAGTTTAAAACTCATAGGTGTGTTCAGTGGAATTAGTGGAAAATTTAAAAAAAAAGGGGTTCCCTATCTAAAATCGTGTGCATGGTAGCAAAGGTCAGAATCAGACATTTTAGAAAAAGGAGAAAAACAGATAGAGACTTTATCTATTTGTGTATTATATATACTTGCATGGAAGAATGAAGTTAAGAATGAAAAGGAGATGAGAAGTTGAATATTTAAGACATCACTTTATGAACCTGGGAAGAAATCAAATGAAGATCATTTCACAAGCAGAAAGTAGAAATATTTATGCTCAAAGTGTACCTTGTGGTGTGTACTGTGGTGAAGTGTACAAGAGTGAAACCTTGGCCCACTAACATTCATGTCAAAATTCCTATTAACATCATTATAGTGCAGACTTCCCTCCATGTGTGAAATGGGTTGTATTCTTTCACAGGATCCAAAGATGGGAGTCAACTAATACAACTCACCTTTCCCAAGGTAACCTTACTCTGCATTAATAGCTGCAGAGTAGCCTGAAAACAGGTGATAGAATGCAGTATCTCGTGGTTAATAGATGTTTTTATAGAACATATGTCCGGTCACAGGTTCACAGCTCTTCATAGTTGCCATGAGTCATGAATTCCTTAAGAAGAGAGCAGTACTAGTCTAATTGCACCTGTTGCCTAAAATCGAGGAAAAACTTTCAAGGCAATATTATCTGAGTGAGGTAGAGAATAGTTTTTTACTGAAAAGCTTTTCAGGTTCATAAAGTATGTAGATGCACACGCTGCATAGGGGCACTTACTAATTTTATAATACTGCTTAATTACCATAAGTAAGGGTCACATCCAACCCAAGAACCGTCCACCCTGGTGCCACCCTCAGAACCTCCCTCAGGTCTGCCCCTTGACACGCTTCCCTAGAATTGATTTGAGGGTCTCAAGACCCTTTACTTCTTCACCATCATCCTCTTCACACCACATTCCCTCCCTGGAGCTTCTCCAAGGTCCCTGAGATTTCTATCTTGTTTTGTCTACAATATGTATCATTATTCTAGTCCTGGTACATGAGTCCCAAGCAAGATGTTCTAGTTGCTATCTTACCCTTAACACAGAAATTCAGTAATATAGCACAGAGGTGGAAACTGCTAGTTCCTACATTAAATATAAGAAGCTATACAGCTATATAAAAATCTACAAATGTACAAATATATAAAAATATATACATATATATGCAAATACATAAAGTCCTAAGGCATCAGTCTCAAAGATTTTGTGATGCCTTCAAAATATTTTACTAGCACCAGCACTTCTCATCTCTATATGCCAAAACAGCATTTCGTTTTCAAAATATGACAGATGGACCTCCTTTCCTTAGTTACACATAGATATGAAAATTGTACATACAAATCAATGTTAAGCATGGCAAAGGAAAACAAGAGAAAGAAAGTGTAGAAAATGGGACAAGAAGAAGAGTGAATATATATTAATATCCATTTCTTCTCTGCTGGTACCATTTTGTTTAAGCGGCATCCTGCAATTCATAGTCTGATCAGCCTATTTCTCCAATAGCCATGTCTTAGATATCACATTTCTTTTCTTTTCGGATGCCTATAATGAATGGAATTGCTGAATTTGATATTCAATACACAAACCAAAGCTTAAGCTGAATTGAGTCTGAAAGTTGCAGAATATATGCTGAAGAGCTCTGTTGAGTTTGGGCTAATCTCACTGATTCTGGGGAGCAGATGAAATGTTATGCCTTCATTAAGAACAAACCAAAACAAATTTGTAGGATAATCTCTTCGGTCTCAAGAACAGCTGTTCACTCAAAATTTTGAAATGCTGACAGTTTTCATTATTGTTTAGTTTCTTTTACATCATTCTTTCCACTGTTTTGTAGAGGCTTTTGATTGTGTGATGCTGATTGTTATCCACAGTGGCAAACGTCCCCTATTGAGTGAGCTTCACTCCTAGTCTCCCTGTTGTCTCTCTCTACAGTCCAGAACTTTTTTTCAGAATATATTGTATTTGAATCATGCTGTGTAGCTGAATGGGCTTCAAAGTTATGATAAAATAAAGAAATATTCTCAGCAATAAAATTCTGGATTTTTTTTTAAATGATTTAAAAAAGAGTCACATATATCTTTAAGGTATTAACAGAGGCAGCTTTGTGTACAGATGAAAATTTCAAGCCTGAAATTATACCCTTCTTCAAAGGAAGGATTTAGTGGATTTCAGCCTACAACATGATGCCAAAATCAAAGCCTGAGAGTCCTTCATTAGAATTACTTTGGCTTTGAATTTTTGGAATGAACTTAGGTTATTACTATTGTTTTTAGGTAAGAGATAGATTTTAATTAAGGTCAAAGTAAAGAATGTTTTGGAAAAAAAATTCTCCATTCTCTATAGCTGACCATATATGAAAGAATCTATACTTATTTTCCCCTTCATGGTAATGGCTCTATCATCACAGCTAAGTTTGTTCCTTTTGAACAATTAGTTTAAACAATAATAAAGAATTTTTTATAGATTGCATTTTTGGTATCATGGTAATGATTCCTATACTGTGAGTTGCCTCTTTCCAGAGTAAATCTAAATCCAGTGTAACCGACCTCCAGATTTTTTAATGTGTGTAATCACTTTAATATGACTTTTTCAAATGTGCTGTCATGAAAAATGTCCCCCTTTCTCACTAATACCTGAATCATGCCTCTATTTTGCAGGCACTCCCAATGGCTAAAAAGACGCAAAAAGTATATCTGCACATCCATGCCTTCATTTTGTACAAATTTGCCGGTTTTAAATATTGAATGGAAAACCTTTCCAAAGGCCAGAAATTAAGATAAAAAGGAACATTTTGATGCCTATTACATCTCACAGATCACAGATGCATACTTAACAGCTTGTGAGATGGGGTTTCTTGGACAAACCTTGGTAACAGGTCCTCAAATGCAGTCAGTGTCAACAGGCAGCCTGACACAAACTGGGTTCTGGCCTTATAAGACAGCTCCTTTCTGTGCTGTGGCTCCCCACATCCCACGGGCATGGATGGATATGGGTGTGCA
Organism: Anabacerthia variegaticeps; assembly: GCA_035583185.1. NCBI lineage: Eukaryota > Metazoa > Chordata > Aves > Passeriformes > Furnariidae > Anabacerthia > Anabacerthia variegaticeps. Next base: position 42,227,337 of record JAWWEW010000041.1, on the reverse strand, counting down.
GAACTGAATTAGCTCCCTATCTAGACTTGCAGTAGAAGGTGTAGTAAAATGGGGACAGCTAGGAATGTAAACCATCCCTTACCCAATTTCATACATGATACCCAAAGACTTTTTCTTGTAATCATAGCTCACTGGGCTACATAAAAAGTAGCCATATATACAGTTTAGAGTTTTACCATTTGATCCGTTATAATTGTAAAAACAATTTACATTTCTGACCGGTATGAGGATAATAGTACATAAAACTAGATAAAAGAAAATAAAAATAAAAATAAAATGTGACCTCTCTTTTGCAGAAAAAAATTATTTATCATTCAAAATTAAACTATGCCAACAAATGGATAACAGTAAACCTGTTAAGTTTGCAGACGTTTATCCACTAGGAGACTACATTTTTCCAGAATTATCTTTATTGAATTGGAGATATTGAGACTGTGATTGGCAAATAAAATTAGAAGCATGAAAATATAAACTCCACATTTAAAAACTAGTTAAAACTAATTTAAAAAATCTAAACTCACTTTCTTTCTCTTTGTAATACATCTCCCTAAAGAAAAAGACTTTAAGCAGATGTATGTAAATATTTTACTGCAAAATTTGTTTAAAATGGTTGACACAGATCTTTGAGGATGTTTTCTGCTGGTTTTTGTTCCCCCTCTGAGAAGCATGCATTTCTCTCAGTTTGGATAAAATGTTCAAAAAAGCCAACTATCTTTATAAAGTGCTAGCTAGCAGACTTTGAGTCCCAGAGTGATCATCTGTATCATGTGTAATGAAAAGAGTGAGGTTTATTGGATTGGAAATTATATACTTTACATTCATCTTCTTCCCTCCTTAGCTTTTGTTTTTTTTTCCTTCCTTTTAAAAATTCACGGCATATTAAGAAATGCTTACTCTTTTTTTTTTTGCTTTTTACATTTTTTTTTTTTTTTTTATTTATAGCCAAATATATTGCATGAGTGCATCACGGATATATTTTTCCAAGTAAGGGTGTAAATCTGATGATGTTAAAGGGAAAACACAGCTCTTTGCATTACTGGTATATTCTATCTTTTCTTTTGGGGACATATTCTTGAAATACTCCATAGAATTATCAGGCAGTTTGATTTTTTTGCTAGTTTGTCTCTACTGAAAAGGACCCCACTTCTCCATTCTTGCTTTTATCTTGAATTATCACTGCTTCTAAGGCAATGGAATTATAATCTACAAAAGCAGTAGCCAAAAGCAGTCTGGTAGACCAAATTAATATAATGGAGCATATATTTTAAATCAAGAAAAGCCAAAAAAAAAAAATGGTATGTAACTCTTCTTTGTTTTCTGTGACTTAATAAAACGATGGAATGATGTGAAATAGTTTTTGTATTGTTAAAAAAAGTGATAAATTTAGATATGAAGTGTCAATTAAAAAAAAAAATATTCAATTCCCATGAACCTTTCTAAACTAGCAAAAAATATTCACTGACTTCTAAGTACAGAAGTGTCTGTGTGCTGTTGAAAGCATATGAAATAAATGGTCTCTCTGTAGTAAAATGCTACTTTAGAAAGCCTAATTTGTTGCAAATCAGACTAAATTAGAGCTTAAAATGAGAACATTGCTACCTAGCACTTCACATAACAATGCTGCATCCTAACAATGTGTAAGCCATCACAAGATTTAGAGCTCAGCTCAATCAGGGACAACAAAATTAGAAATAAATTGAGAAGGATCAATACAAAGTGTTGTCTGGCATAATGAAACAGCCTTTAGGTAGAAAATCTATTTTACTTCTCTCTCAGCAGCCAAGCTCTTTGACAGTCTCTGACCCATTTCAGTAAACACTCAGGTTATTTATTTTATTGAGAGAAAACATGGAGTTACATCTCTTATATTCCACAAATACTATTATGTTGATCAATAAAGTGGTTAAACAATTTAGTTTTTATTGCTATACTTGTGTTAACACTGCATTTATTTAATACAAGATTAAGAATTAGCTTGTATTTTCTATTGTCATAGCAATCAATGTTTAGCAGGTGATGCTATTCGCCTTGCTTTTATGCAACATCAAACTTTGTGCCAGATGTTGTTTAACCTTTCTAATGACAGAAATAAAAACATTCCTTATATGACTGAGCACTCAGTATCTAGTGTACAATGTTCAGTGCTTATTCCTTTCTTTATTTATGTCAAGGTCTATGGAAAGACTTCTCTGTCTACACTGGGATTTTTAATATAGACAACTACACGCCTCATGCCTCTTTGTGCCTTTTTTTTCAGAGCCACCCTGGGTGCTGAAAATTCTCCTTCTGCCCATACTCGCTGTCATTCAGTTAATAGGGATACAGACTATGATTTCAAATCTATTTTTATGGGATGTTATTAACAATTTCAGATGTTCTGAAGTGGATTACCTTGGCGGTCTTTCCAGAATGCTATTGACTGGCCCTGTTACTGCACTATTAGAAGTCTTTCAAACTTGTGGGATGTTTCTGTCCACTTTATATAATAATGTGAGAAGCTTTCTTTAATTTCCCCTCCTGCCTGAATGCAATTAAAGCTTAACTCACCCAAGAGTACCATAACCACCAAGCTGTGCGAAATCTGAGCACCCTACACCATAGAAACACAGAAAGGCTGAGGTAGGAAGACACATCTAAAAGTCATCTGGTCCAATCCAGCTGCTCAAACAGGGCCAGCTAGAGCCAGTTGCCCAGGACTGTGTCTAGATTTGTGTGGGGTTTTTTGTTCTGTTTTGTTTTGGTTGGTTGGTTGATTGGTTGTTTTGTTTTCAATATCCACAATCTTTCTGTGCAACCTGTGCCAGTGCTTATTCATCCTCACAGTAAAAAAGTGTCTCCTGATGGTCAAAGGGAAACCTCCTCATGTTTGTGCCCATTGCCTCTTGACCTGTTACTCAACACCAATGACAAGAAAAACCTGCTTTTTTCCTCTGTGTATCCTCCCTATTCATTTATATCCGTTGATAAAATCCCTTCTGAGACTTTCCTTCGCCAGGATAAATTGTACCAGCTCTCTCAACCTTCCTTCATTAAAAGAGATGGTCCAGTCAGTTTATCATCCCTGAGGCTTTGTTGAACTGTCTCCAATACATCTGTGTCTCTCTTGGGTTGAGGATCCCAGAAACTGACACAGCACTCTGTGTATGGCTCAGGAGTGTTGACTGGAAGGGAAGAATCTCTTCCCTCAACCTCTTGGCAAAAGAGGTTTGCCTAAAGAATCCAGCACAGAATATCATTAACCTTCTTTGACACAAGGGCACATAACGGGCTCATTATCTACTTTGTGTCCACCAGGACCCTGAGACCTTCTTTTGCCAATCTGCTTTCCAACTGGGTGAAGTATTTTGATTTTTATTTATTTTTTTAATATGGAATAGTTCTGTTTTAAATTTTAAATCCCATAGTGTGGTGGAAATTGTATTCAGGCTTCTTATACCATCTGTGAGAACTGAAATCTCTACAGTGTTTTAGTTAAAGAATGAACAGTAAAATGAAAAGGAATTGAATTAAAAAAAACAAACAAACCAAAAACCAAAACCAAACAAAACCAACACCAACAAACCAACAAACCCACAAACCAACAAACCAATAACAACGACAACAACAACAAACCAACAAAAATCACCAAAACCAGAAACAAAAGCAAAACAAAACAGAATGGTGTGAGCTATGTAATTGTCCAAGTATACCAAAGTAATCTATGTTTATACTTAAGGCATAATATAACTGAGTTCAGAGTTTAAAATGTGTCCCATCTCCTTTTGACTAGCTCTAGAAACTTCATAGTATATCCTTTATCTTGTTCCAAATGTGGATTAATCCAGATTCTTTTCAGAGCTGTCTTAACTCCAGAGATTTCATACTGGGGAAATAGTAATGTTTTGAATAAAGTTCCAAGGGCAAGGTAAAAAAGGAAAAGTAAAAAAAAAGGTATTGCGTCACTACCACACTGATACGTTTGGTGTTTTTTTCTAAGAATTGTTACTTATACCTTAAACAAATCATTAAATTATTGACATTTATGGTTCAGAGCTCCCATAATATCCATATTATAAAATCTGCTTGCAGGGGGAAAAGGAGACCTTCTTTATCTTTAATTGTTTTTCTACTCAAGTTATGAAGGTCTTGAGCCATCCACAAAACACATTAGTCAGTTAAATTCCCCTTAACACCTGGAAACAAGGAACAATATTTTTTGTAATATTTTGTAAGGTTTTGATAGTAAACAACATTTTTTCCTGATGGAGCTGTTTGAATTTCTTGTTGCTTCAAATGTGTCTGCTTTTATATTTGGGTTGCTATAATTCAGAAGTCTAGAATATGGCAAAGTTACATGTGTGTGTTAGCTTGGCAGCATTAAAGAGTCTATCTAACAAGCCAGAAAATGCAAAGTTTCTTAAAGAGTACTGAGGACAATTAAGTATGATTCCTATAGGTATTGAATACTTAGAATACAACAGCGTTATCCAGAGCTTTTAAAGTATGACCTTTTAGGTCTCAAACTACCAAAAGAGGATGATAAGTTTACATCCAGGACTGAAAAGACAGTTCTCATATGCTTGTTGTAACCCTTTAAACTCTAACTAAAAGTGCTTGGTTTACATAGTTCAATCAAAATTGCACAATTTGATTTTAGAAAACACATTTGCCATAAAAAAAAATAAATCACAATCATATTAATTTAAAGATTTGATTTGATCTAATAATTGACAGTGATTTGTTTTGGTTTTCAATTTTGTATAAATTCTATATCTTTCACTACGCAATCTAGCGTTGTAGGGAACAGGAGGTTGGAGAGCAGCACTGAGGAAAGCAGCTTGGTGGCCCTGGTGGATGACAAGTTGAATGTGAGTCAGCAGTGCCCTGGCAGACAGGAAGGCCAATCGTGTCCTGGGGGGCATCAGGCAAAGCATCACCAGCCAGTCGAGGGAGGGGATTGTCCCGCTCTGCTCTGCACTGGGGCGGCCTCACCTTGGATATTGTGTGCAGTTTTGGAACAATAAATATAAGAAAGATCATAAACTACTAAAGAGCATCCAAAAGAGGGCCAGGAGGATATTGAGGGGCTTGGACGGGAAGCCATATGAGGAGTGGCTGAGGTCACTTTGTTTGATCATCCTGGAGGAGACTGAGGGAAGACCTCATTGCAGTCCCAAACATCCTCATGAGGAGAAGTAGAGGGATGGGCACTGATTTCTTCACACTTGTGACCAGTGATAGGTCTCAAGGAAATAACATGAATCCGAGTCAGGAAAAGTTTAAGTTAGACATCAGGAGAAGGTTTTCCATTCAGATGGTTGCTGGGCACCCTCTGAAGAGGCTCCCCAGGGAAGTGGTCACATCACCAAGCCTTCCAGAGTTCAAGAAGAATTTCAGAAACACTTTCAGGCGCATGGTGTGTTTCTTGGGGTGTCCAGCGCAGGGCCAGGGTTTGGACTCGATGATCCTGATAGGTCCCTTCCAACTCAGCATATTCTATGATTCTAACAAATCTGGGTAAATTCAGATACTTGCTGTAAATATGAAGATTAAAAAGCAACAATATCTGATACTTCTAGAATCAAATACTAAGAGCAAAAATAACATGGCTAGCAGCATTGAACTTATTTTATTCTACTCTTCACAGAATCATTAAAAAAGAATAGAAACAGTGAAAAACTACTGTTTCAGCTATAAATTGGTGATGACATAATACTGCTGTAACACCTCAGCTATGGGTGAGAATGGAAACCATCTGCCTAATTTTAATTCTCTTAGCAGCAGCCCTCTGAGATATCACCTCTTCCTCAGCTTTTTAGAAACAGGTCATTACTTTATCTGACATCTTAGCCACCATCTGCTAAGAAATTTTATCTCTTCGTCTGTCTGCTACATGTTTTTCTTTCATAGAAATGGAAAGATGGGAAAAAACAGTACACAATATTTGTTAGAGGTATCTCAAAAATCTTTTATTAGAAATTAGAAATTTAATGGGTAAGAAATTGCCTTTATTGTTTATTTTATAGCTTCCAAATGTTTATCTGGATTTAAAAATAATTTGACATGATTGAAACTTATTATTAGAGCAGTATATTTCTACCATATTCTTTTCTATCACCTTACATATTGTTCATCTCTCCCATCTCAAGAATTTGAGTTTTCCATTCTCTGACAATAGCAATAGTTTTGAGTAAGCTTAGAGTTCTCTTGTCTTTAATTTGCAGTTTTGACATACAGTTTTATTGTTTTTTGTCATTGAACTTTTCCTCATTTTGATTTCTACATAATTTTATTTTTTTAAAAAAAATGGAAGTATTTGACAGGAGCGGAGTACAGTATTTAGCAATTGAATCAGAATTTATTCAGTTGAAGAATGTGACTTAGTATGCTTTGACCATGGAATTTTCAATTTTTTCTCCCCAGCATGGTTTCACATGAAAAGTTTTTTGGAAATGGAATAAGTGAAGAAGTTCAACGAAGTGTCCTCTGAATACACAAATTAATTTGGTAGAAAAAACCCTTTAAAATCCCAAACCAAAATCCAATAAAAGGACTGAAAATGTTGGGAATTATTTTGAAAGGTACACAATAAAGGTACAGCTCTGTCATCAAGAGGTAGAATGGAAATTTTTATATCATCTTAAGTAGAAAAAAGGAAGAGGAGATCAACTAATTTGAAACACAGCTGGCAAAAAACCCCAATACATAATTAGTTGATTAATCACCAAAACTTGCATACGGAAGAAAAAACCCCAAACAAACAACAAAACATTTTTCATTAGTATGTACTTCATAATCTTTGAAAGTTGACTTCACAAAATGATCAGTAATGTATGCACACATAGAAATAATCCAGAGCATTTAAAAACATGTAGTGTCCAACATAGCAAATACTGAAAAAAAAAAGTACCTAGTATTTGTATTAATACTGTTAGTTCTAAATATTAGTGACCTTTAAATGAATGGAAACCTTCTTTAGGTGGGATGTTTTATAAGCATTTTCCAGGGTATTTTTCACATGCTCTGCTAATAAATCTGACACAGGCTCTTGATGGAGAAAAATAACTGGACTAGACAGATGGGCAATGTAGCCCTGTATGACTAATTACACATTCCTCACCAGGACAATTTTCTGTATTAACATGCATTTTTCAAAGCAGGTGTTTTTCCTTCTGAAATTTTTATTTGCCCATTCAGACAATAAAAAATGACAATGCTACACATAGACAGGTTCTCTAACTATGTTGTGGTATGTTTCCTTTTTTTTAACCTTTAATGATAGAAATAGCTAGATCATTTTTAGAGGTTATTTGGTACTTTTCTCTCATTCTCCTTAATTCTTAATAGAAGAAAAATATCTAGTCTATAAAAAAGATAGTACTGCTAGGTACAGATTAATTTCTCAGATTGATCTTTCCCTCTTTGTCTCTCAATCAATCTCTATGTATTGTGCACCTTGTGCATACATATTTTCATCTTAATCTGTGGAAGTCTGTATTTTTATAGAGTGCAGAATGATGCCTAGCACATACTTTGTAGTGACCTAGTCTAAATGCTTTCAGGCATGTTTTTCCTTATCCTGCAAAATTAAAGCTATATTGGTACTTCTTTCTTTTTGGGATTTTTACTACCTGGTTGCATTTAATTTGTATGTTTTTGTTAAGAAAAACAGGACATTTCTGGGATAGTTGTTCACAAGAGCATTTTTCTTCTTTCTCCTTTGATGACATTTGTCTTATGTCATCTTTTAAATTACACACTTTACTTTGTCCTGCCTCTCTCTATGTACTTTTAAAAATTGTACTGTTTTTTTTTTTCAATACAATGATCTAACTTTTGACTGTGATATTTTTCTCTTATTTTAAAAAATATCATAGTTGTTATTTAGAGGTTTCTAGAACTCTATTAACCCTGCAGCTCACTTTCTGTCTTTTGCACAGACTTCATCTGCATTTCATAACATATAGACAAGTATTTTATAACTTTTTTTTACAATTTTGATTATTTTGAGATTCCAATACATTTTATCTTAAAATTTTTTAGCCTCCCTTGTCAGAAATACTGTTCTAAAACAACAGAAAAGTAGACATTCTATTACTTTCTTATTTTATTTTCAAGGTGAACACATATCTATCTTAGCAAAGCATTTGAATTAAGTATTTAGAATGCACTCTTAGTAACATCATCAAGATCAGCCTTTTTTTTTTTCTTTTTTTTTTTTAATCTGGTTCACTAGAGTGAAAAAAGCCCAAAGTAGAATCCTTTTCATGGTAGTGTGAATTTTATTTCTTCCTCATTCTATGCTAATTTATGATTAAAAGCTTATGCCAGAAAATTCTTAAGTCAGGTGTAATTATTTGTAAAAAGATAGTGTGCTATCACCTCCTATCTCTCCATCAAGGATAGATTATTTTCTGCAGCTTAAAAACAAAGCTGTAGATTTGTGCATAAATTGTTCTGTAAGTTTTTTAACTTTTGATACCAATCAGAATTGGCAGAAAAAAAGAATCCTTTTAAATAAATTCTGGTCTTATGATGCATTTAATTTGATAATGAAAGTAGGATTCTGAACAAGACAGCTAAAGCACAGGACTTTACGTACCCAAGAGATGCCACTCTCTGTGAATGTAATCCAATAGTGTAATGGTAAGGTTGGGCTTGGTGTTTGGAAGATGAAAGTAGCTTTGAAGTGTGTATGTTCTTTGATGTACAATGTTTTCTTGCAATACACAATGTGTAATTGTGCATCTGTGTTCTGATGGATTAAACAGGAAATTATAGGTTTCTTTGCAATTTGAATGTCATATGGAGATGGGCAGTAGTAGCTGTAAATTGGACATTGTCCACCCACCTTTCAACAGTGTCACAGTAGATTGCTTTTGCAAGTTTTAGAACTATCATAATGTTGTATCTCTCTGACCACAACTTAGTGCCTTTATCCATACTTTTGCATGTTTGACAGTTATAAAAAAATACATGTCTTTCACATTTTAAATGCACTTCATGATAAACTACTTTATTTTTTTCCTTTCTGAATGAATACATTACATTTTCGCTCATTGCTCACATTTATAGGTGTTCCAACAAAGGACAGAACAATGGAAGCTATCAAATTAATGAGGTGTTGTCACCAGGTAACATAGGAAAGGTGTAACTCTTTTAATAGCAGAGACTAGATTAATGTTGTTTCAGGCACTAGGAACTCAGAATCCATTTCAATGCTAATCAGTGGTATAAAGAATAGATTAGTAATGCAGTAAGTGCCATTAACCTTTCAAGCACTGCCTCTACATGAAGCTCCCTGCAGAGGCATAAAGCAGTGTGCAGCTGTGACACAAACAGAGCAAATACAATAAAAAAGTGTTGAAGTTTTTCTTGATCTATTTTTTAACAAAACTATGTTCCAAACAAGTCTTACTTAAAAATTAGAAAAACTTTACATTTTAACAAAAAGCTAAAAACCCCTCAACCAACCTTTTTTAATAAATGCTTATTTTTGAACTGGAGTTTCCTGAAATATGAAACACCACCTAAGTTAAAGGTCTTGTGCAGACTATATAATGTTCACTGGCCTGACGCTTGTTTCCCAACTCTTGATGAGTTTTTTACAGATTCATATTGAAACAGTGTGCAAGAAAATGTGTATGTGACTTTTAAAACTGCTGTGCACACGTGATCTTAGAGAGAGATCCTAACATTATTTGCAAAGTTTCTTGTCTGTTTTAATGGAGATGGTGAAGTCAGTACTTACAAGTACCATGATCACAGAGTTCGCCTTAATGATCTCAGCAAAAGGGAAAATCATTATTAAACTTTATGGTGGTCAAGAAAAAATAATATCCTCACAAATTCAACTCATACTGGAACAATTTGGTGTCTGTAATGAACTCCTAGACTGATATGAATGATATCTGAATTTGTCAGTACAGTACGTAAAAGATGATAATTCATGCAGTATTTTTCTGTTATGCTCATTAAGCATTGTTCTCCAAGTGCTTAAAATGTTATACTGGTATCAACATTTTAAATCAACTATCATCTCATTTTTAATTTCCCCAAGGGTTTAAATTATAAAGGTATTTTGCAACAACACACATTTTATGTGTAAGAATATTCTGTGACCTTGTAGAGTAAAAGAGAAACTCTTAACTGCCCTTGTATAAGAGTATAGACCTTGGGAATCTAAACTTTGATTTCTGTTATTCTTTTATCCACTTTTTAATGTTCAATCAGAATGGTGAGTTGAAGATACATGTCCCTCTAGCCTTCTGGTACTGGTATTCCATCATTTTGAAAGCGTTGTTGATACAATCAATGATGATGAATGATTCATCTCACTTAATTAGGTTGAGAAAAGTGAGACACTTCAAACAAAACTATTTTAAAAGGATTTAGCACTTAGACTTTCCTGGCTTCTTTCATTTTTACATGTGCTAACATTTCTTTCTATCCCCATTAAGGCAGAATTATCAATGTCTTATATATACCAGACTAAAAAAAAAAAAAAAAAATAAAAAAAAATTCCTCAAGTGTAGATGGTTTCCAATCACAGTCTGTCTTTTGTTTCCTTGTTGGTTTATGCTTTGTTCTGTTTTGTTTTCCTTTTGATGTAACTGAAAAAATATTATTTGATTGATTCAATCAAATTTGATTAATTCAATCAAATTTTCATCATAAATACCAACATAAACAGTCTATATATGTATTTGGGGAAGACTAGAAATCAGCATCATTAAACAAAATAAATGGCTAATGATGCACTGACAAATAGGCTTAGGTTTATAAAATGTAGGCAACACCTTTAGTGGACAAAGGTGTAATTATATGAATTAGTAGTGTTTAAAAGATCTGAATAAAAATCAGTCATAAAAAACACATGACTTCTCTCAGAAAACAACTTTTGGGATGTGACAGAAGAGTTGAGAAATTGGAAGAGAAAACTGTACTCTAAGCCAGTCTTAAAACCATTCCTATCACTATTTTCAGCGCTAAACCAGGCTATGTTTAATCAAGAAAGGATGGAAAATAGTGAATTGTGAAAGAATAGTAATTAAAACCCAAAGAAAAAAGTGATGCACAGTATCATTGCTCACCAGCCACTGACAGGTACGGTATGGAATATCCCTTTGGCTAGTTTGGGTCAGCTGTCCTGACTATGCTCACTTCCAGTTTCTTGAGGACATCCTCACAGATATCACTTTAGGTATTGCTCTTTGGTATTACATGAGGTTGTCACAATGAAAAGTAGATATTGCAACAAGCAATTACTACTCAGAGAGAGGTGTCCGTCCCCTACTCCAATGTGGATTCTCTCCCACAGGAGACAGTCCTTCACAAACTTTTCCAGTGTAAATCCATCCCATGGACAACAGTTCTTCACAAACTGCTGCAATATGGGTCATTTTTCCATGAGGTGCAGTCCTTGAGGCACAAGCTGCTCCAGCATGGGTCCCCCACAGGGCCACCAGTCCTAGCAGGAAAACCTGCTCCAGCATCGGCTTCCTAGAGGATCACAGCCTCCTTCGAGCACCCACCTGCGTGGGCTCCTCCACTGGCTTCAGGTGGATCTCTGCATTCCCACTGTGCTCCATGGGCTGCAGAGGCACAGCTGCTCCACCACAGTCTTCAGCACAGGCTGCAAGGGAAACTCAGCTTAGCACCTGGAGCATCTCCTCCCCCTCCTTCTGCACTGACCTTGGTGTCTGCAGAGTTATTCATATATTCTCACTTTGCTCTTCTCTGGCTGAAGTTTCATCTGTGCAATAGGTTTTTTTTCCTTCTTAAATATGTTATCACTGAGGCATTACTCTCATTCCTGGTTTGTTTGGTCTTAGCTAGTGGCAGGAGACCAGCATTGGCTCTATAAGACATGGGGGTAGCTTCTAGTAGCTTCTCGCAGAAGCCAGCACCGTAGCTCCCTCATCCACTACAAAATCTGGCTACAGAAACCCAATACAATAAATTCTAACCTTAATATTAACTTTTCATAAGAACCTCATAATAGTTCTACTAAACTAAGTTGACTAGTCATAAGATTATTTGTATTCCAGTGTTCTCCTAAGTAGTGTTTGTAGTCTGTTCATAAGTCTGATCATTTTTTCATTCTTAATGCACTCCTAATGCAACCAGGAACATTTAAATTATTCTTGTAATTTCTGTTGATGAAAACCAGTTTCTCAGAAAACATTCCACCATGGAAAATTGTGGACAACTGATTTTAAGCATAATCTTTTCAAATTTTATGGTTTAACTTGACAGCTGCAGGAAGAAAAACTTTATTAAACATTCTGGCAATTATTCTATTGATATATGTAGTCAGTGTTGAACACAACTTATATTCTTCAAGTATAGGTTTATCACTATTGTATCCTGGACTTTTCTGAATATGAAATTGGAAAAACTGTTTCATATAAAAAAAAATTACAGTTCATAGTTCCCAGTTATATCTGTTACCCATTTTTTCCCCTTTACATTTGTAAAAATGTGATAACTTGTCTGGACAGAGAAGACAAACAAACAAAGCTGCCATAAATGTAGAAAATTCCTCAGATGGGGAAAGATTTATAAAACATTCAGTTTCAGCTTCACCTTACCTGCATATGCTTTTCTCACTCTTTGGTATGTTGCTTGAAAAAAGACAATAAAAAAACCCAAACCAAACAAAAAAAACCTTTTATAGTACTCTGAGTTGCCAGGAAAAAAAATAAATAAAACAAAAAGGAAACATTTTTATATGAAGTGAAATATGGGTAAACGATCTTTTTATTTGTGAAGGACGTATACTTATTTAAGAAAAAGAGACTTTTTCATAGGAAGGGCCACTTATTACTTTTCACTTTGTCACACTGATGTTGGTGTAGGTTCATCTATTTAGAACTAACAGAATCACACAAAGAGATCTTTTCAAACAGTGACCAAAGTTTCCAATCAGTTGCCACCTCCAACAAAATCATCAGCTTTATGCTTGTGTAAGTAGCTCTGACATATCTCAAAAGTTTTGTACATTTCCCTTATCCTTTATGGAAACTATTCATTATTTCTAGAAGACTGGAAAAACATTAGAAATGACAGAAGAGCCATAAAAAAGAACATTATGTTCATTTCCAAAGTATCCTTTACCTCTAGTAACCTTTTCTGCTTCTGAACAGAGATTCTTTTCATGAAAGCTTATTTCAACAAGTATTTTAGATCCTATTAGCATTCATAGTATTAGAAAAAAAATATCTTGTAGAGTTTCAGAAGAAAGGATTTGACTCCTGGGACTTTGATCCTGCAGAAAATATGTCATGGGCATTCAGTGACAGATCTTAGGAAATCAAACTCTTTAATTTTATTACTGCAAGGTTTGTCAAATAGTTCTATTTTTTTCTTTCTTAGATTTTCATAAGGAAAGGCACAGAATAAGGAAAATATGAAGATAATTCTTCAGGTGCACTGAAAAAAAAACATATGCAAAACTGCATTTACAATACAGAGAGTTCACACAGCTCACAGCTTCCATTCATGAGTGTCTGACCAAATTAGTGTAATGCCTCAACAATAGTACTTAACAAGTGTATAATGTCTCAACTATTGTACTCAATAGGTGCACCCACTGTCTCCCACTCAAGGAATAGGGTTGATGACTCTCTGTCATGGCTGAGGTGAGACAGGGATAGAAGGGGACTAATGCACAATGAGTAGTTACAAATAACAATTACTCATTCTTCACTTTCAAATTTTAGGAAAATCTAACCCAAACCATGTGTTTGTTTTACAGTAAGGTCAAAGGTTCTATAAAAGAAAATTCTGGAATTATGGGAAGTCTTCAAAAAGCTCTTTCTTTTCTGACTTGATCATTCTGACTGTTCTTCACCAGAGACTCAACCAGTTAAACATACAGGAAGAAAACTTACTGCAGCAACTTCAGTTTATCAAGTTTGTCAATGCTGCAATTTACTGGTCCTTATGAGAGAAACCTTTGATTTGCTGCCTAATGAGAATAACCTTTCTGTTCTTACCTTTCCTTTACAGTGAAAACTTTGTTTAGAATTTCTGCCTTTAATCCAGTTAATAAATTGCACGCAATTTGACGAGTTGCAATGAAGTGTTCACACTTGAATATTCCAGATATTCAAGTCTGGGCACAGTCCCTTCTGGTAGTTCTCTAAGGAATGTGTTCTTAGGTTATGCACTTACTGAATTAAATACAAAATGTTGAGCTGGAAATCACCTATTCAGGTATCTCTCCCTGATCATTATTTTGGCTAGGAAGTATTACAAGATTATTTTTACTAGATTAAAATGATTTTTCTCTATTTCTGAATGTTACTTGAGAGTCATGAGAGTTAGTTATACATCAACAAATATTTGAAAAGCAAATTCCAAACTTATAATAGGATCCTTTTTTTTTTTCCAAATTTTATGTTCTTTTATTGTTTGAATACTTTCACTGATAAAAATGTTTATATTATTTTCTTAATCTTTACAAATACAATGAGATTTGTTGGCCATGTTTTTGTCTGATTTCTTCATTTAATAGGGATTGAGAATATAAAGGTGAAGGTACAGCAAAATGGAAGAAATTATACAGTAAAACAAATTGTTCTCTTTCCAGCACTACTAGCATATAGTATTCATATGGATAATGCATGTTGTAGACTTTCAGTTACAGTTTAGTTAGTATCTCTTTTCCACAGCCCAATTTCTGAATACAGCAGTCAGCAGTAAAACTTGCAGTGTCATGCATTTTAGAAGTAATGAAAAATCTTCCGTGGTGCACTTTGCATTCATTTCTGACATACATCTACTACAGATTTACAATGATTTAACTTGGGCGCTGAAAAGACTCATATTTTTCACACCTCACCACACCAGTATTGTGAGGTTTAATTACAGTGCTGCCTTTTCTCCCTTTAAAAGTGTCAGAATTTATACTGTAACTTTCATGCTTAAACCAGTTAGCACCAGATAGTCATGTCATCCAAAACAGTGTTCCATCGAAGCTGAAAAAATTAATTTTTGTTGCAGTTAATTCCAATCTCCTGACGGTTTCCCTTTCCCCTGGGAATGATGTGTTACTATAACTTAACAACCAAATTACTGCTAAAACATGTAGTTCTGAAGTATTGAGATAAATGTATTTTACTATTTTGTGCCAATTAAACTTAGCAAACAGCAACTTCAATTTGTTGAAAACACATTCTGAACAGTGCAAGCTGATAGGTATTTAGGAATTTTGCAGTAAAAAATAAAATTATTTGTTTCTAATATGAACATTATTTTTATGTTTTTATCAAATTTTGAGTTCATATCACTTTTGCTTCACAGTAATTTTAATGTGATGTATTCAAATCAAATTAGTTTCTACTCAGAATCAAAAAGTTGTTCTATACTTAGGAAATATTTATCAACCATATTAATTTCTCTACTTTTTATTTCTTCAGAGAATACCAAGCTCATGAATTCCAGCACCCACACAGTTCCCTGATGATGCTATGGTTTAGAATTTATTCCTTCATTTTAATTAATTATAGAAAAATTCTCCAGGGAAACAGATCAAAACAACATTCTTGTCAGCTCTAAAATAGCCGTCCTTAGTGGAATAAACCTAGAAATACTTAATTGAGAAACATATAGCATTAGGCAACATTTTTGTGGCACTTGTGATTTTGTGTTAATTTTTTACATGATGGTATATGCAAAAATTTCATTGCAAAAAGTTGCTTTTTTCTGCTTCTTCTTAGAAAATAAGAAAAACATTCCTGTGCATAAGTATTATATAAAAAACACTAAAGATTACATCAGCTGAGCTACTGATACATATCACAGCCCAAGATATTTTCCCCCACCACTCCTGTGACTGTCCTGTGCTGAACACTAAAGCTATTATCTCCAAGGGATCAGCAAAGGAAATAACAGATATTGAGTTCTAAGACCCTTGGTTTGTTTAACTACTGTAGTCTAGCCCCTCAGCATCAAACATGGTAAACTTTTTCATGTGTATTTGGCAGCACACAATTTCATTCTAAGTAAATCTGGATTCTTCTTAGCCAGTTCTGTTATATAGAATAGACTTTTATGAAGTAAGGAGAACATGCCAGGGAAAACATTGGCAGACTTAGCATTTGCGTAATTTAGTCTTAAAAACCAGACTCTAATGACATCAAAGAAGATTTAGTTTTTCAAATTCCATTTCCAGCTTGATCAACAACCTCAGATTTACAACTTCTCAATATCTGGGGAAAAGGATTTCACTGTGAAAGTAAGAAATGTTACACCTCTTACAGGGCAAACCTCCTGGTACCTGTGTCTGGATACTTCAAGGGCCAAAAGTGAGGGTGGTATGAAGAGTAGCTGTGTTTTCAGTGGTCTACCACACACAGACATCTGACACAGACCCACTGTGCAGCCAACCACACAGTTGAAATAGCTGTACTGTCCAAACCCATTCAAAATGTATAAGTACTACACCCATGATCTTTTTTTTTCCTTCTGTTCTAGCAGAATATAATCTGACAGAGTCTCTCACCTATGACAATGTTCTTAAGTTAGGCCAGTTTCGACTACTTTCCACCCCACTACAGGTGATTTTAGAGATGATGTCTCTATTTTGAGAGGTTTGGAAAAAGGAGCTTTAGATAAATAAAAAGTCTGAAATATTTCCTTACAATATGAAGTGCATGTTTAAAATAGTATTAGAGACAAGCTCTTCTATCTGCAGTGCTCTGACATTACAACTGTTATAGAATCTCATCAGTCTTCTCAATTGCATCTGCCACGATCAACTGACTTGGCACTGAGAACTGTATTTTAAGTCTCAGAAAATCTTTGATTACAGCTGAAGGTTGTTAACAACAACATGGAAAATGGACCAGTAAGCATTTAACATTTCAACAATCCTGAAGGTTTTAATATTTCTGTCAAATATGCTTTGCAAGTAGAAAACAATTATGTGGCATGTTCTAAATGGTTATATTTATGTATATATATATATATATATATATAAAGAAGTTTCTATCATAACTCTGGGATAAGTAATTTATACAGCAACATATCATCTAATCTTGCTGTTTTTCTTCTGATCTGTCTGTCCATTCTGTTCTTGGTTCAATTCACTGATGTAGAGATCTGGGTTTAGTGTAAAATTGAAACAAAGTAATTTTTTTGAGGGCTGGTATATCAGAAGGAGTAAATCCGTCCTGGCACTTCCAGACCCCCTGCTGTTCACCTTTCCCAATATGCAGTTGTTTTCTTCCAAATAGATTTGAAGTTCACAGAACAGCTGATCTTGGCAATCACAAAAACAAATGCAGTGCAAAAGACAGAAGGTTTATTTTATTGTCTCTTGTTCTAACAACAGGAACACAACAACTACATAGACCATAATGTGGTATTAATCACAATATTATGATTTCAAGAGAACCCATTCACTGATGGATGTGAAAACAGTAGAAGGCACCAACTCAGAAAAAGGAAAAAAAAAAGCAAATGTTTCACATAGAAGCACGCTTATACTAAAGATATTTTCCATACTGAATATTAGAGTTGTAATCTTAAATGTGTTAATCCGTTTTCCTGCATATCCACAAAATTTAGTAGGCTAAGTAATAAGTAGTTTAAAAAAATTGACATCTTTTGTTAAAGAAAAAGCTGTGCTTATTAAAAATTCTGAATAAGTTCTTCCTTGATTTTCTTAATTTTCTTTTTAAAATACAAGTGACTAACTCAACTATAACGTGTGTTTGACAGAAATAATTTGAGAGTAATTATACAGAGCCAAGCACTTAAACTCCTGGGTAATTTGAATGCAGCTTCTTTCACCCTTTGTAATTATATACTTCTGGTGTTGTGCTATTGAGTTAACATTATCATTTAAAAAATGCAAAGAAAGATATAACTGTTCAAAATTCACTGTGCAGTATGAGACTTCCAGATATGGTACAGTAGAAGTATGTAGAACAAAGAAAAGGCTTCTGTGAAGTCCAGTTGTATTTCCAGCAGAGACTTATGGATTTCAAAACAGGTATGTGAGACTTTATTTCCTGTTATAAAAACAAATTTCTTACTATAAGAAAGAGCTGTACAGAATGTGTGTCTACAGAGACCTTCCATCTATAACCCTAAGACAAATAATCTTATTTTGTCTGATTTTAATTTTGTCTGTGGTTGTTCATCAGTGTATTGAGTGAGATGACTACCACTTTAATGGGTTTTAAACCTAGATATATTATTTAAAATGAAGAAGTGTTTTACAATCAGTGGAATTTTTTTGATTTATCTGTTAAATGAGAAAACAATTTTGTAGTAATGTCTCTTCTCCAGTGAGTTTGACTTCTAGTGGATGACGGCCATATTTCTCCCTGATCTTGTTAAGCATGACAGTATAACATCCCTTGGTACTATTCGGTTTTGAGTGGTTGTCCATTAGAGTAATGGAAAAATTATAAACACCGACCTCTCAAGAAGAACACGACTTTATTGACCTTTAACTCCACAACATATTAGAGGCTATTATGACACAGTGAGATTTCCTCATTACCTGTCTATAGTGTTGCCACAGGAGGCTACATATAATTTTTTGTATAGTTCTAAAGAGGTCTTTTTTCAGGTGTTGACAAGAAATTAAATATGGCCAAAGGCAAATGTTTAATAGGAATTAAGTGGTCAATAAAGAAAAGAAATACAAGTGTGGCCAACAAACAGAGAGTGCTCCACAACTGATGAAAGCACATTTCAGCAGAAGCAGCCAAGCAAAAACATCATATAAGAGTTAGGAA
Organism: Anabacerthia variegaticeps; assembly: GCA_035583185.1. NCBI lineage: Eukaryota > Metazoa > Chordata > Aves > Passeriformes > Furnariidae > Anabacerthia > Anabacerthia variegaticeps. The sequence goes on along the minus strand of JAWWEW010000041.1, from coordinate 42,208,600 downwards.
AATTTGGAAAACTGTTTTCCTCAGTTAGAAGACACATGTGCTGATTCATATTATTGAAATTGCTCATTCCTTGCTGATATTTGAGTTTTTCAGCCCATCTTTAAAGATAAGCTCACAATTCTGAATGAAGATTGTTCCCAATGAGTTTAAGATCAGACTTGGTGCTTAGAGAAAAGTATAATTTAATTTATTCAGGTAAATTACAGATTAAACACAAACTTTAGATGAAAATTAAATTAGAGATTATAGAAAACGATAGGTCTGATAATATGTTCCTCAGCTGTTCTCTGTCTTTGCTGTGAATGAGTCTAACCTTACCTTGGCAAGATGCTTTTGTTGGAAGTCCAACTTGTTGCTGTGATCAGTGCCAACTATTCATTTGTTGTCCATCCAGTCCAAATGAAGTTGAAATTAAATCTTTAACCTCTGTGACTTTTTTTTTTTTTTTTTTTTTACCAATTTGAAAACAGTACTATATCTTCATTTCATCTTGGTGACCTTCTGTATTTTCCCTTCAGAAGGTCTTTTAAAAACTGGTGAATTAGTAAAGTTCAAGAGTCCAGACTTTCAGAATGCAAACAATGACTCTCTTATCTTGGAGAAATTATCCTATACTTACCATTTTACACTGTTTTTCTAAATGGCAGTCCTTTCTTAGTCCATACCTGTCTGAATTATGTTGTGCTTTCTGCAGTACCTGAGAGGGCCTCAAAATAGTGTGATCATAATGTGTTTTGTAGCAAATAATTTCTGAGAAAACTGTGATTCAAATTAGACACTGCAGGACATTTAGGGAAACTGCTAGAATCCTTAGGGTTAGTAATATCCTCTAATAATGAAGTAGAAATTGGACCAATGGAAGTTCATAGGAAAAAAACCAAAACCAACCTTCTCTATCCAGGGACTCCTGGAATGAAGACAATTCATTGGAAGATTGGCATCATGTACTAAAAAAAAAAACAAAACAAAAAACATGGACAATGTATTCTATTAATAAAGTTTCATGTTAATTGCAAGGTGGTTGTTTTATTTCTCCACTTTAGTAAAAAAATGATACAATCTAGTAATTAGATATAATTTTGAAGCTAGAAATGGCTATCTTTTTCATCTCCTGCATTTCATATGACACAGGTGATTCTTCTGCCCATTCAAGCCTGTGTTACAATGTCACACCATACTACCTATGCTATTGAATAAGTGTGTTGTCATAGTTGCCGTCATGGGGAGGAGAAGACATTTTTGGCCACAGTTGCCCACTTTCTGCAGTAAAAAAAGAATGGCTTAGGTATATAAATGTTTGGAAAGAAACCCAAAAAACAGATCAGAGGCATGTAATGTATCTCTATTTTTTGGGGTTTTTTTAATTTGTTTTTTGTTTTTTTTTTGTTTGTTTGTTTGTTCTGGATTGTCATGTCAATACACGTGTCGATCTCCTGTAGTATAAATGAGTATCCTTATCATTACTGTTTCTGAAGCTGGGAGATGTTCATGGTAAGGTGAAAGTTTAAATTACACTTGGTTTGCTTTTACTGTTGTTTAATCAATGATTTGAAAGCATTCCACCAATTTAAAATCTAGAATAAATTACCCATAAGGCACATGAAGCATTGAAACAGTTTTAATATTGGTGCCTATCACAGAGTAGCAACCTGAAATCAAGTGATTTGCTGATGAGTCCTGTGTCAGTGAAGATGCAGAACAGATTGTCAGACTCCTACTATCATTTTTTCAAAGGAGGAATACTGTTCCTTCCTAGGAGTTTGTTATTTTAAGTGACTAATTAGAAGCTGATGGTTTCTTCTTTATTTTTTGATTCTTCCTTTTGAACTGTATTCAGGAGCTGAAGTGGAGCAAGTGATACATTGAAGGCCTAGAAGTTGAACATAGAGTGCTGATAAATTCTTCATATTTATTTACTCCAACTAAAAAAAGTAATAGGAAAAATCCTAGTTCAATTCACTTTGTAGGCTCCCAAGTTCATCACACATCTATTTACTTCAGAGTAATTTTGTCTTTGATCCCATTTAACAGAGTACTAGGATTTTACTCAGGGATCTCTTCTGAGAAAGAATAAAAGGCAAGCATAAAGTACCTAATCCTACTGTTCATCCATGTTTTAATTTTCTTTTTGAGCTTTTAAAAATATTATGCTATTAAAACTATGTTCTAGAAAGTTCTAAGTAAGTACTTGTTTACCATACAGTTCTCAAAACTTTGGGAAATGAATGGCCCAAAATTCTTTTATTGTTCTGTGGTGGGTTGACCTTGCCAAACAGAAAAAGTCCCATCCATGGGCTCACTCACTCCCCGTCCTTAGGTGTGGAGTGGGAAAAAAACAGGTTGAGAAACATCCTGGGTTGAAACACAGATGGTGAGATTGCTTATCAACTATGATAGCAGATCAAACACACTTGACTTGGGGAAAATAAATTTAATTTTTTTCCAGTTTATATAGATTTGGATAGTGAGAAGGTATACATTAAAACATGTTTTCTCCCTCCTCTCCCAGGCTTTACCTTACTGCTTTATTCCCACACCCTCTACCTGTTCCATCCAGCTGTTCTATCTGTGTGCAGCAGGGATGGAAGGGCTTATGGTCAGTCATAATAATTTATGCCTGTTGCTCCCTCCCTCTCACACATTTACCCTGGTCTGGCATGCACCAACACTTGTGCACCTGCAACCATGCTTTCATAAACATTAATTCAAGAGTGTGCACAGTACAGTGAGGCCTTTTGTGTTGCAGGTGTCACCTAAAAAAAAATTACATAGCTGTAATATTAACTTCATTTTGCATTTCCACAGTAATTTTACTTTACTCATGCATATGAGAAAGAAATATTTGCCTTTTTTCCCCTTCCCCTTGATTTTTTTTGGTGTTTAAATAGTGAAAAATTATAATTAGAGATTGTCCAGTTAACAACAGTCAAATAACTCTACTGGTGAAAACATTAACTACCAAAACATGGTCATCATAATTTAAGACAGAATCAGAGATTTATGTAGAATCATTTAGATTGGTAAAGACTTTTCAGATCATGGAGTCCAATGTTATACCTAACTAGTATATATGGATCACATAGCAGCTGGTGTCTCTGCCTTTCTGAAACTTGTGACTTGTGATCATGCGTAGTAATCAACTTACAGTTACTTTCTGGCTTCCTTTGTACAAGAGTGCTAATGATATTTTCAAGAAGTTTTCTAAGAACAACTCTCAACTGCTGTTGGTTGTTGTTTCCTCCTTGTGTGGCATGATCCCTCATCCCTTCAGCAAGAGCTTACAGAGACACCTTTAAGCTGTATGACCAGCTTTAATGCACAACGAGTTCATCTTTGTCTCAGATACTGTGCTGTGCTTTTGTGCTTTCCCTTCACTTAGCAGACAAAATAAACTGAACAGAATACAATGTTCCTTTTTTGTCTCCAGCATTTTACCACATTTGGGGACTTATGGATTTTTTCCACTAGGAGGAAAAAGCAAATATGGTGGCTTTTTTTGATGCTATCTTGTTTACGAAGATGGCACAAAGTGCTATTTCTATAAACACAACAGGGAGGAGAGGACAAACAGCAGGAATATCTTAGTGCCAAAGATTTTTCAGAGTGCTTAGCCCACGTGTTCTTTCAGATGTTGCAATGGTACTTGTGGTTTGTTTCACTGATTCTCTTCTTTAAGAGCATGAGTCTTTTTTTCTTCCCTTCTTCATGAAACAGGAAACATGTACAAATCAGCCCCACAATGAAATTCCTTCTACCCACCTTTGTCTGCTACATACGTTTTGGTTGGCAAAGGAGAATAGGCAATTGGCTCAGTTTAAGGACATTATTTATTTCAGCTATTTGATCCCACAGTAATTGAAAATAGTTGATGCCCTCTTTTAAAAAAAAATAGTGCAATTTAAAGGTGTGGAATTTAAAATGAAAGGCAAATTTAATCAGAATCCTTCAGATTTTTTTTTTCTGTAATGAATTCTTCCTTAGTAATGCAGTCTTTTTTCTTCTAAAAGATGAATTTTATGCATATGACATCTTGAAACTTTATGTAAGAAATTAAACCTTTATAAAAAATGAATTGTAATTACATTTATTTTCAAATTACAATCGAATTAAAGTTACATAATCGTGCATTATTGACAGTTTTATTTATGTCTTTTCAACAGAACAATATAATTTCACAGCTTCAGACTGCTAATTGCACATTAAGGTTTAGACTTCAGCTACAAAAGCCTTTATTCAATTGCTATGTAAATTAATTAGGAAAATTAATGTGTGACTTTATGCCACTAGACATACAATATGACCTTATACTTTGCCATTAATGACCTTAGAGTTTGCAAGTAAAAGGATGCTAATGTAATGATGGTGTTGGCAAAATAAAGTGAAAATGAAAGCACATCTCAGATTTCATATTTTTAAAAAAAGTTTTCAGGGGAAGCACTTTTCCATAAAAGAATAGTGGGTGTTTTATACTAAGATTTTATCAGAGCCTTGAAGAAAGGTTAACATTTTTTTAGTATTTTCCCCAATGAAGAGAAATGAGGGGTGTTTGCTGTGGTTCAGAATTCAGACTGCAGGCAGAGGAGAAAGGAATAGGATAAATAATGAAAGAAGTAATGCAAAAGATACCTGTTATACTTTTCCAATCTAGATAACATACATGTTCTACCTTTACTTCTAAGTTGCACTTTGTTTCTCTCAGAAAGAAACTTCAAACAAAGATATATTTAGGCTTTTGGCAGAGGTTGGGTCTGTCAGCATGGCAAGTTCATCAATTGATGAATCAGAGACACATTGCCTAGCAAAAAAAAAGATTTTGTTTCATTTTTTTTACTAGATTTTCTGGTATGTAAGCAACATTCAGGATGAAAACCTTAATATTTCAAAGAATTTTGTTTTGGCAATGTTAGTCATTGTTTTCACCCTATGCCCATGAAATTTAATTTTGTACTTACGTAAAACAGTACAAAACCATCACAAAGCTTTCTTATAAGCCGTCCTCAAGTTCTTGAAGGCTGCTAAAAGTTCTCCTCAGAGCCACTGTTTGTGCAGTCCTCATAGGAGAACTGCTCCAGTCCTTTGATCATCTTTGTGGCCCTCCTCTGGACTTGCCCCAACAGGGCCATGTCCAATTATTCCAGCCCACATTTTCTCATCTGACAAATGATGATACTGTGGGACACTGTCAAAAGACCAGGAAAGGTCAAGGTATAGAACTTTTGGTCCTCTGCTTTAATCATATGACCAGTCTTTGTGTAAAAACAATCAATTCATCCAGCATAATTTGCCACTGGTAAATCTATGTTGACTATTCCTGATTACTCACTTGCCCTGCACATGCCTGGAAATATATTCCAAAGAGACATTCTCTCTTCCTTGAAGAGATTAGCCAACTCATAGTTATCTAGGTTCTCTTTCTGGTATATCTTAATGATGGAAATAACATGCAGTTTTTTCCGAGTCACGAATCCCTCTTCTGTTTGTCACTCTTTTTCACTGAAGAAACAGGCAGCTTACAATTGCAATCCACCAACTCTTTCAACACTTTCAAGCTGAAACAGCTCATGAAATGTTCATGCTGATCAAGCTGATGAATTTAAATATATCCAGTTTCTCTAGGTACTTCTAAGGTGTTGATCCCAGCTGTTAGCTGTCTCACTCCTTCTCAAACTATGATGTTACACATAGAGGTCTGAAAGCAGGCAATGTCTGTGAAGATCAAGACATAAAGGCACTCAGTTATTTAGCCTTCTCCATGCCATCTCTCACTTGTTAGTTCCCCAACCTCATCAGCAAATCCACCTTTTCCCTGGAGTTCTTTTTTTGCAATTAATTTAACTGCAGTAACCTTTCTTTCTTATCTGTAATGTCCCTTGCTAGGTTTAGCTCCAGCTGGGCTCTGTGCTTGAATTTCTCCCTAAGTAGCTGAGAAAGTCTATGCTCCTCTTTTGTTGTCTGTCATTTCCATCTCTCATATGCTGCTTTTTGCATTTTAGTTCAAAAGGTATTAACATATGTGCAAAAAGTAGGTCATACTCAAGATGAATACGTATTAGACCAGGATAAAAACTTACTAAGTTTAAAGTTTCAATGATGTGAATATTTTGGTGGTGAGATAGAAATTCTGGAGTACAGAGGAGATAGTTTGAAAAGGAAACATATTATTAAGAAATATATTACTGATACATTGGTGTGTTTTGCAGCCCTGTATTTTTGGGCAACTTTTAATTAATAGAAACAACAACAACAACAACAACAACAACAAAAAAAACAGATGACAGTCTACAGAAAGATGTGGTCAAAATGAAAACTCTATATGCAGAAGATTTAAAAGAAAATAAAAAATCAGATCACTGCTAATTTCAAGCGTAGTGCTTTTCCATCTATTCTGTGTGGAAGCGAGGAGGCTGCTGCTTTGCTTCCCTGCTTTGTTACAAAAAGTGCTCTCCTGGCTTGTCAGACTCACTGTGCTGCCTCAGTCTGGCACCAAAACACATCTTTTGCTACCACGCAGCCTGCCCTATGTGATAAAGTGTAGTTTCATGCTTGGCTGATTATCAGCTCTGTTATAGATGGTGATACCTTGTACTGCAGTATTCCATTTTGAAGTGCTGTTCTTTCCTGCTTGTCTCCTTCTGAAATGCTCATCACAATGACGTTTTAGTTTACCACTTTCAGTAAGAGTTTCTGTGTGGTATGCAGTCTGTAAAGGTATTATTGCTTCTCATTTTGAGTTTGAGTAATAGGATATTGAAGTTCTAGAACTGCAAGATGGTACTTTACTTCTATTTAAAGAATTAAAAATACCTGTATTCCAAAAAGTTGTATCTGATGACAAGGAAAGAATAGAAGAGAAGTCTGGAGCAAGGAAGACTTATCATTATTGGAAGACCAGGTTCAGAGCACTTAAAATGAGCATATATTAGATCATGGGGATGGGTGGCACCCGCTAGTGCTGAGGGAAATAGCTGAGACTTCACACTGTCTACAATCCTTATAGACAAGCTGAAAAATAACAGGTTAGATATGTGGACAGTGAGGTGAATTTAAAACTAGCTGAACAGCTGAGCCCAGACATTTGTCCAGTGTTCAAATGGATGCTAGTCACAGCGTATCCCAGATGTCAGTACTGGGCCAGTACTGTTCAACATTTTTATAACTGATGGGGCAGAGAGCATCCCATAGCAAGTTGACAAACAATATAAAATTGACATGAGTGGCTGATACACCAGATGGCAGCACTGGCATTTGGAGGAACCTGAACATGTTGGAAAGCTGGGCTGTGAAGAATCTCATGAAGTTCAAGTACTCTACCTGGTGTGGAATAATCCCATGCATAAACACAGCCTGGGAGCTGAATGGGTGAAAAGCAGCTCTACAGAGAAGGACTTTGTGGTTCTGGTGGACAACAAAGGGTCCCGGGAAAGAAGGTCAACTACATCCTGGGATACAATAGGAGAAGTGTTTTCAGCAGCTTGATAAAGATAATCCTTCCTCTCTACTCGGCAATGGTGTGGCTCTTTCTGAAGTACTGTGTCCAGTTCTGCATATTACAGTCTGAGAGAGATATGGGGCAAGTCCAGGAACAACCCATAAAGATGACTTATATGGGGAGAGGCTGAGAGAGCTGGAACTGTTGAGTGTGAAAATGAAAAGTATTAAGGGGATCTTTCCAATGTGTATGAATACCTGACAGTGGGAATGAAAGAGAGGAGCGAGAATATACTCAGTGATGGTTACTGTTCACTGACAGAACAAGAAGAAATAGGCACAACCTAACAAACAAGAAATTTGACCTAAATACAAGAAAACACCTTTTTTTCTTTTTTTTCCTTTTTTTTTTTTTTTTCTTTTTTTTCCCCCTCCCCTATGAGAGTAGTTAAACACTGGATGAGGTTGCCCAGAAAGGTCATGGAGGTCATGGAGTTTCCAGCTCTGGAGATATTTGGTATCTGACTGCTTATGGTCCTTTGTCAAACTACTGTATCTGATTCTACAATGAGCAAGAGTGCTGAAATTATGTCCAGAGATGCCTGTCAACCTCAGAGATTTTTCGATGTCACAATAGCCAGAAAGTAAGTTATCACTCCTTCAGAGGAGTTTAAAAATGGTTCAGAGAAGGCATGTCTTGAGCCCTCTTCTCCCGGTTTTCAGGAGAGAAATATTCTGCCCGAGAGCTCTGTGGATTTCATAGTCTGAAATTTCCAAAGTTTGAAAACATTCTTTCAAATATAAGTTATAGTCTTTCTTTGTTCTTCCCCATTGACTTTTAATGAACCCATAACAAAATCAAAATATCATCTGTGTTTCAGAAATAAACACAAAACCCTGTTCAGTTAATGTTGAAAAACACCCCACAATGCAAAATGACAAGCAAATCTAACTACAACAAGACCAGTCCAGCTTTCTGGGAGAATTTACTTCCTCAGTGAATGCACTAACCATTAAGCTAGTACATCTTCATTAACATGGTACTTGAACATAATATTAGGTTTTTGATACCATTATTTTAACTTGATTTCTTGTAGTTGAAAAAAATGTCAGGTTCTTAGACTAAGGTAGGAAGCAGTAGGAATCAAACAAGTTGTTCTATGCATATTTATTCTTAGGTAAGGTCAACAAAAAAGTGGCAAAGTGTGTTTTGAAATGTTATGGAGCATCATAACTCCTTCAATATATGTATTTATTTCATATCTGTATTCCAGTGTACAGAAGGGCCACTATTTTTCCTTTATGCCTATGATTTCTCCTACATTATTGTGTTACTCTGTATAGGTTGTATTATATCTGTGGGCAAAACAGTAAAAAAAGGCTTACCACACCAGTCAGCTGAAAAAGCTGGCAGAGCACATACTGCTGGAGATGACAGAAGCAGTAGCAGCAGGTCCTGGAGAAAGAAATTTCAGCTTGAGCTAGGTGGTAGTTTATAGTTTACCCAATTTGGTTGGTAGTTTACAGTTTACCCAGTTTGGTTCATTTCAAATTGTTTGAACAACACATGTATTCTTCAAGTAAAAAATTCATAAAATATTCACATTAGCAGGCCATCCATTGATGCAATATTTGCCAGGTTGGCTGTCTTTATAGAGAAAAGGAACTGAACTAAGGATAGGATCCGCAGATGGCTTTGAAAAGAACTTGCTATCAGGTAAAATCCAGGCCATGGAATCAAAGCAGAATGAATCATCTCATGTGACTGAGGTCTGTTTCAATAATTCTTTTATTCGCCTTATTTATTTTTTTTAAAAAATTTTTTAAGAGCTATAACTTTAAATTAAAAACAAAAAATAAATGTTGGCTAGAAAAGTTAAACTATTAATCATTAAATGGTGGTTTATATTTTCCTTACTTGCTTTATTTTCTCCCAAACCACCTAATTTATAAAATTAAATTTTAAAAGAGATTATACTACTGGAAAAAAAAAACCCACACAAAAATAAAACAAAATTAGAACAAACAAAAAAACCCCAACCAAAACCCCTTATGGTTCTCATTTAAAGGATGTAAATAATTTTGACTAACTCATTTTGTGTCACGAAACAGTTAAAATCCCCCTCCTTTAACAACTCTATTGTTTGTGCTCTGCCCAGTGATCTTGCACTAGCACTATTCTACTTTTGTAGGGTTTTAACTTTCCTAAATTGAAGGGGTGAAGTAGACATGAGTTATGCAAACAACTGCATGAGTAATTCTATAGGTAAACAATTTTAATGAACTACTTACCTGTTACAAAGCAAACACTACACAGAATGACAATGTACATGACTAGTTCACCCTGACACTTCAGTCTTTGTTACATATGGAAACTTTTGCCTGTGCTATGGAGGATATATTTCCTTCCTTTGGGTAAACTGTCAGTTTTCCATTCTCACTTCTCTATGAGATTTGGGGTGTGGTCTGGACAGATTGACTGATTAGTGAAAATTAGTGCCTAATGTTGAGGACCTCTATATGTATGGTATGTGCCTGTTTTACTTTTCTCTTTGAAAGTCCACAGTCCAGATTCACCAAATGTATTTCTTTCTACTTTTTGTCAGTCTGATACTGATTATGATTATCTGATTAATAAAATGGCAGTTAATTAAACTTCTGTGACTTAATGTAATTTATGTAATTTCAAGGCTGCATGGCGTTCCTATCACAGTATTGTTTTGTGAAAAAACCCATAGCAGAATATTAAAATTTTTAATTGTGATCTGAGAATATCTCTATTGCTAGAAGGAGGCATCATCTTTTTTAATTAGGGCAAAGCTTGTTTAATCTGTCGTTTGATTAATCTGTCCAATGCCTAAGTGGCAATGCTATTTAATAACTGTTCTCATTTGGCTAAGATCTACGTTGTAGAAGTTTCTGGTGGGAGAAATAGAATGAAAAACTGTTTAATTTCTGACTCACTAATTTAAATAAGTTCTAGTCTTCTCAATCAGTTATATCTCTTATGGCCTTGCCCTTGCAGGTGGTAAAGTATGCAATACTTAGAAATATTAAACTGAAATTAACACAAAATACTACCTTTTAGAGTTCCACATTATGTCTTCGTGCTACTAGACAGAGGTTTAACTCTCAGTTGAGGGTGTCAGGAATGCAAGATTTTACAAAGAAATATCTAAAAATCTCTATGTTTATTCCAGTGCTATTCTTCAAATGACTCTCACAGTGAAGTTCATTTAAAGGTAGAATAGGTGGAATAACATGTGTGGGATCACATTCTATATGTAACTGTCATGTACATCCAGCTGGAGATGTTGGAAGAAATTTTTTCTCATACTAGCTTTTCCTATTTGGGAGTAGTGTTAATAGCTTTTTGCTTATGAAAGTATACAAATTATATTTTAAATGGAAAGAGAAAATACTAACAGCTCAGCTCACTTTTACATCACCCCAGGTACAAATTGTTGCTAGTAAAAGCAGTTGTCAGCTGCAGTTCTTCAACATTATCTGAACTGCAAGAACTCCAAAATCAAAATATATTAAATAGTAACATCTGGCCTTTATTGCTGAGCCAGATTTCCCCAGAGTTTTAGTAGTATAAACAAATTATTTTTCATGGTATATTATAGCCTAATTAATTTAGCACGCTCCAAGTGGGCTTTTGTGGATTCCTCTCTCATTTTTTTTTCTCTATAAGACATCATACTTTGTAATATTATTCCCCCAAGACTGATGTTCTTTCTCCTTTGTTGAAATCCCCAGAGTTCTGGTCAGTTTGCCTTGCAGTAAACCAGACAGGTTTAAAAGCTTCCTGTCTGCATGAGCAAATGTATTGATGTTTCTTTTGCTAAATAGGCCTGTGACTTGCAGAAAATATGAGAAGTAGTGAAAAACTGAAGAGAGAGAAAAAAATCTACCTAATAATGGAAAAATAAAGTATTGTTATGTGAGATGTCAGCCACTGTAATTTACAACTATTCCCTACTTCCTTTCCCTCCACCCTGTCCCCCAATTTTTTAATTGTTGGTGGAGGAAGGAATGAATACTGGGCAGGAACATTCTTTGTCACTTCTCTCTCCTCAGTTTTCTTTGTTTTATCTCTGTTCCATAGGAATATGCAATCCCTTAGAAACAATAGGTATTTACTATCTAATACTTTTTGCAAGGGAAAAAAAAAAGTAGAATCAACTTTACACCCAGTCATAAATATTTTCAACTTATATTCTCTTGATGATCCTAGAGCTCCTTGTATATGTAAATTTAATCATTAGCCTGAATATTTCCATGTTCAAGTCTTGAATTTCCATGAAACTTGAACATTTTATTTGTAAATGCACTCCAAAAAACCCTGCATTTCTGAGCTGCCATTAGTATCTTAGTATAATAGAGATGTGGATACATGTACTGGCATGATTTCAGAGCTTTGATGGATAGAAAGTTTTTCATATAGACACAGGTATATGCCTACCTTGGTTTAGTGCTGTGATGAACTACAGAAAATGAAGAATGGGTAGTTACTTGATGTTATTTTCTGTCAATAGTAGTAATTTTTTTCTTCTTAAACATATGGTGCAAGGACAGAGCAGAGTAATAAATGATAAATTATCAGAGCTAGGGAGCAGTGAGCTTAACCGATGTGCTTTACAGCAGCTGTTGAATAAATCAACAAAACTTGTGCTAAACCTTCATTTGCTTTTTCTCCCAACAGAAAGTATGCAACTATGGGTGAAATTTCAAAACTAAATTACTTTACTAGCTGTAATTTCATGTTAACAGCAGTAGTGAGCCTGCTTGTATAAACAGGATTTTATAATGCTGAAGTCTTTCCAAAGACAGACTACCTGAATCACATTATCTTCCTCAGCTCAGAATAAGTATAAAATAATTAACGGTTTCTAGTCTGTGAATAATTGAATCCAGCTTTTAGGTAACATCAGACTTCGTGTTATTGAAGATGTAATGGAGTTGCGGTAGCTTTAAGAAATAATGAGAACAGGATATTTTTATCAAAAAAAAGATGTCAGAATAAAGGACCATGTGTGGTGACAGGAAAAAGGGGAAAAGGAGGACAAATTGTTCATCCTAGTGTGTGTTGCCACATGATATTTGAGTCCAAGAATAATTTCTTTTTGTTTTTATTCACCTTGCTGTATATATTGTTTACATCTTTGAGCAGAAGTTTGAGTGAGACTCCAAGTAAAATAAATGCAAGTACTCTTGTAACTACAGTGTCACTGCTGTTACCTTCGGAGGCACAAAAGCTAGCTTCTGTTAGAGCTATGCAGATGTGAACTTATAAACTAAATATAGATATATTAATTAGTGCTCATAGGTCCTTTTGACCCTGTGTACTTCTACTACTGCTCTTCTCCTCCAGTCTTGCTTTTCATACAGCAAACTTCATTGTCTTTTGGGGTTGCAACAAATTCCATGCAGGTACCTTTGAGTATCCAATAAAAGTCCTTTCAGCTTCCTGTGAAGTCTAGCTGTGTATTTATTCACTGGTCTTCTCCGGATCCCCTGATCTCTTCTTGCTGTGCATCTCTCTGCTCAGGCTTTTTTTTTTTATTTTTTTTTTTTTTTTTACCGCGTATTATCTGGAAACATCCTCAAACTAAGTAATTTCCCCTGATTATGTGAGCATTAAGAGTGTGGTAAAATGTTAATATATGTTGCACTTTTTTGTATGAATTCCCTTTTTTTTCTCCTCCTTTTTAAACCTGCTTCATATTTAATGGTTTACGTTTAATCAAAACATCATATTGAAATACATTTTTGCTACTGTTTTGAACACTATTCTTATATTCAGAAGTGAGTTTGAGGGCAAAACTGTGTATATGTGGGATCATTGATTTATATTTTTTCTCAAATATTACAGAAAATTTGTAAAAGAGATTACTTATGGCAAAAGATTTTGTAGGTCTTAACAATCTCAGTAAGTGAGGGAAGTAGCAAAGCTATAGGAATTCTTACAGTCATGGTATGCTCAGTTGTCACCTGCAACTTAAATACGTGGATAGAACCCTTCTTTTCTTCTTCCTTTTTGGGCTTGGACTTTCTGAGAGCCCAGAAAAATTATCAGGGTTAAGTGATTTCTTTTCACTCTATGCAAACATTCTTTTCTTAATAATTAGTTAGAAACATTTAACTATTTAATAATTTAGCCACTGGCAATATCTCTGTCCTCAAGAGTCAGATAGTAGTGAAATAGTTTTTGAAACTGGAATTTTTAGAAGGCATTTATTTGAATTAGATTTTTTGCACTAGTTGTTAGTGCTGTCATACATGTCCACAGTGCAGCTGATATCAGAGGAAGAAAGGATTTAAAATAACTGTGCTTTTGCATAGATGATTAAGGTCAGGCTTGATTCTTCACAACACAAAATAATCTTAAAGTAACTCTAAATGTGTAAATTAACAATATTTTCAAAGGGACTTATACATTAGGTGAGAATACATCTTAAATAAGCTGTATTAACAACCTTCTTCTGAGTTATAGTAAAATGTAGCATATGGAGTGACAAAAAAAAAAAAAAAGAAAAAAAAATGGAAAATCAGTGTCAGCTGAAAACTTGTTTGACTATTTTCTCTTCATAAAATCTATTTCTAAGCATAATGACTTACATGTATATGTTGATAATGGAATGTCAAATATTTTGTGGAATAAGTTAGAGCCAAAAGGTATGCTCCAAGGTGGTTTTTACCGCTAAAAATTTTTGCTGAGTGACTGAGTAGGAATAAAATTTAAGTAAAAAGAAAAGGAAGAATAAAAAGCAATTCCTCAGTCAATAGTAGAATTCAGTGTAAATTCTGTTGTCCATTATGTTTCATGTTGAAATGAATCACCTGACAGCTGTTGATTAACTAGAGTACTCTATTTTTACTTTTAATCTCAAGATATTTTGTCTAATTTATCTAATTTAGAAGTTAATGCTAAGGTACCACTTCACCGTAAATTTCCTTCTGCTGAAAAGTATGTGAGACACAGAACATGTTTTCAAATGAATATTACAAAAATTTGTATATGCAGTTACAAAAATCTGAATATGTAGTTAGTTTTAAGGAAGAATGAAGGATGGAGAAAGCATCTGTAGATTTTTTTTTTCTTTGTGATCACATATAATCCAATGGGATTTATTTGAACCTAAGTAACCAAATGCATAGGTTATTTAATGTCAGATACTTATTGTAGTCCTTTACTGTCCAAAGCAGACACTTACAAAGCATTTAAGTGCATGAATGCACTTTTATATCTACCTATGAAAAAATGTTTGGTTTAAAATATTTTACATTTATATTTATTTTGGGGACATAGTCTCATGATATTACCTGGAATGTGTTATTAAATGAATAGATTTAGTTAAGAAATCTCATGTGGGCTGGAAAATGATTAGCAGCTTTCATGGCATTGACATATTAGGTGCATTAGCACTCAGGTGAAAGAAGTAGAAGAGAAGATCTCCCACACAAAACGTGCTACATTAGCTATGTTACTAAAAGTGTGTGGGGGGAGAGTTGCTTTAAAATAATATAAGCTATTAAATGCATCAAGAATAAAAAGACTCCACTTTCTGTGTGTTATTGTATGAAAATGCATTGCATGAATAATGAAAGTTAATGAAATGAATATAATCACATATGTAACTTCAGTGAAATTTAAGGTAAATACAGTGTATTTGTTCTTAAATATTTAAAATAGACTATAATGATAAATGCAACATTAAAAACATGGGTCTTTTTTAGGTTTTGGGGTGGGTTTGGTTTCTACTTGGTTTCTACTTTTTTTTTGTATGGTACCCCATACAAAGTACCCCAGAGTTGAAGAAGGGTAATTTCTTTTTTCTTTAAAAGGAGATGGTCAAACTTCTTTAGATAGGGTTGCTTAATATTTGTTGCTTTCATCCATGCATGTATTCTGTGCAGGCCTTCAGAATTATATTAGAGATAGTCCATGTGGAGGCTTGAGGAATAAGACAGGGGAGAAGAAGTTGCCTGAGAGAAAGAAAGGAAGAGAAAATACACGTGAAATGAATAGAAAGCTGTATTGCTGTTGCCACTTGTCCACTGGCAAATAAAGCATCTGCCTGCAGGACACAGATGTGTGCTGAAGGGGAAAAGCACAATTTACACAGAACCTTTATTCAGTTTTGCTTCCCACACTTCTGATGGGTGTGAGTGTTGCATATGATTCAGAAAGGTGAAACCTGTTTGGTGTGAAGTTGTTTTGTTTGTTTGGTTTGGCCTCAGAGGACATACACTTTGGAAAATATGAAAAGCTCTCTGAGTGGGAGCACACTATTGAGCCTACCACCTGGCTGGACCCTGGCATGCTGGAGGCTGAGAATGCCACATGATAGAGTTTGGAAGAGACCATAGAATCTGTCACTGCTTCAGGATCCACACCCTTGCAAAAGACACTTGAAAGGGAACATGTAAAGAACAGGAAGACCTTTGCCCAGTTCTCATGAGCAATCTGGCCCACAGACAACCACAAGCATAGTTTAGGATTCCTTGCCTTTAGTTTAAAAGCAAAGCTATTAGATGAGAGCATTTCGGTTACAGAAATGTTTCTCTTCTTTTGTCCCCAGTTCCC
This sequence comes from Anabacerthia variegaticeps, assembly GCA_035583185.1. NCBI lineage: Eukaryota > Metazoa > Chordata > Aves > Passeriformes > Furnariidae > Anabacerthia > Anabacerthia variegaticeps. The sequence continues at coordinate 42,192,579 of JAWWEW010000041.1, read as the reverse complement.
AAGCAACATGAAGTCACGAAGCATATTGGGCACTGAAGGTATGTAGCAGTGCCATCTTTGATGATGACGCTTTCCCAGTCTCTGCATAACTCTGAGTATCATGGAGTAGAGGAGAAAGTGTGAGGAGGCACTTTTTTTTCTAGTTCCAGCAAGTAGCTTACAGGTGACATCAGCAGTGAGTAGTATTCCTCAAGAAGTGTCAGCAGTATGCTATCATAATTACAAAATCACAGAATCTTCTGAGTTGGAAGAGACCCACAAGGGTACAAACACATCAAGTCCATTGCTTAAGTGACTGGCCCATATAGGAATCAAATCCACAACCTTGGTGTTAGCACAATGCTCCAACCAACTGAGCTAAAGTCAGTGTTCGCATGTCCAGCTGACAGGGATGTCCATGAGGTATCATTTCATGGATCACTACAATTACCAATTAGTAAACCTGTGATATTTTGGGTAGGGGAGGTCAGAGAAGTGAGGGCGAAAACCTGCATGATAGTGATAGTGGGGAAGTACTTATAAAAATCTGTGGAATTACAAACAAAATCTGTGTGTGAGGAATTAGTTCCTTTTTAAATATACAGGCAATTTATTTGTGAAAGAACCAATATTGTTTTCACCACTGAGAATGAAACTGCCATATTAATTTATTCCATAGTAGCAACAGCACTGGGAGAGTAAAATAAGCTTTTCTCTACACTGCATTTAAATGGATATATGTGCTTGTTTCATTGAAGTACGTATGCGTTTTTTTGTTATTTGTTATTCTCATTCTCTCACCTACATTCTTTCAAGAGAATTTCAATAAAGTTAAATTTGGTACATAGTTGTTGGGGAGAAAAAGGTTATATAGTCAAACTGACTTTGGGAAGTGGGTATTAAGTACAATGAAGGTTTAAAATCAATGATTAGGCAGAAATTTTTCATTTTACCTCCCAAAGAGGGAGGGGGTTTCTCATCAATTAACTCTTTTTATAATGAAGCAGACCATATGCACTGTAAATTATTTTAAATGCAGTCACTGGATTCTTTGGAGAGTGTACAAGTGTCTACAAAAGAGGAAACAGTATGTCAAAGATGCAATTCAGTTTACAGAAGGCCTTTTAAGTTGAGTTTTCTAAGTGATGCCTTTTTCAGATGGTGACATAACAGAATAATTGAAACATGACTAAATTAGATATTTTGGAGCTTTTCTGATGGTGAATTGTCGGGTTTTGATGCAAATCAATATATCAAAATTAAAAGGCTATAGGTGCAACAACAGTTGTGTCATTAACTGCCAGGATGAGTAAAGGAAGTCTTAGCAACTGTTTAGAGATGTGCCAGTGTCAGAGGCAGGCTGATTCCTAAGTAATTCATTTGTTACTTTTTAAAATCCACAAAGTACAGCTGCAACAATCAAGATAATTTCCTGTATAAATATAGACAGCAAGGCTGCCTAAATAATTACTGTTTGAAATCCTAAATACTTAGTCAAACATCAAAGGACTTGACCACATCATTCCTTTAAAAGACAATCTATCACCACAAGAGAGGATTTTTCTATGAATTGACAATAACAGATATTTCACTAAGATTAACTTAGAAGTCTGTCCAGTTTTTCTGAGACCCATTTAGGCTGTGTGCTAAAATTCTTGGAAGAAAAAAAAAAAGCAAACAGATTACATTTAATATTTCTATTAATGAAAAATTTTATGTTTTCTACTGCATGTGGATCCTGTTGAATCACATTCACCGTGATTCCCTTTTTCCAGTAATATCTTGGAACACACAGACTCATTTTAAGGAATAATATTTTTTGTTTGGTTTGGTTTCCCCTTATTAATAAATGTATTCAGTAGAATGAAAAATGACACAGACTAGGAGTGAAAGGCTGAGTTTCACGTGGTTGTTATTTTAACACAGAGATTATTTTAGGAATCCCATTGAATATATTTCAGACTGAAATCCCCATTTTATGTGAGAGGAAGTCTGAACACTTTTGAAGCCTAAATTGATCTCCTTATAGCCATTAATCTTGTTTCGTGCAGATTTCGAAAACTGACTGATGGGACCCGTATAGTCAATTGCAATGGTTTTGTTTTCTTGAGGGTTTGTTGGGGGATTTTTTGTCTATTCCTTTGAACTGAAATTCTTGTGCAGCATACCAAAGGAATATTCTCAGCTATAGAATCATATGTTTGTTTGCTTGTTTTTTCATTTAATTACAAATAAATTGTTTGTATTTAAAAGTTATTTCATTTCCCAAATATGCTTGCTTTCATCATGCTAAGAGCATATCAATGTACCTTTGTGCAGCACAGCTGATTGTGCTCAGAGAACTCCCTGAGAAAGCATGAGTGCATTAAAAAAGGTTCACTAATACACCTTCACAATCATTACTGGAACAAATGAAAATTTCTTTTTGGCATAAGTACATTGAAAAGCTGTATTTTGCGACTCTGTGAAGTTGTTTTTTTTTTCTAAGGAAGATAAAGACAAGGAAACTGAAAAAAAAACTTGTTTTGTTTTGTTTTGTTCTGATTTGTCTTAAATTATAGGTCTGCTGAGAATTCGTATATGTTCTGTATGAATTCAGGCTGGCACTTTGTCTTTGAAATGCATGTCTCTGAAACATGTTTCAAAATCAAGTCTAGATACACAGAAGATTGAGAACTTAGTTCAGTATTAGACATGATAAACATGACTTTATTTGCCAAGATTTTTTTTTTTTAAATACAGCCACCCTCATCCCACTCCCTTTTTATAAGGTAGCCTATTGAAAAATGTATATACTAGGAGATAAATTTACATAAGAATTTAGGTTTCATACCCCTGAATTATGTGAGCAAATTGTTAGTTCTGAGCAATGGGTCTATCCAGGCACCCAAGGATATCTGGTTACCTGACCACTACTTTCATTAGAGAGATAGTTTCTTATGTCACAGGATTGTTATTTTCTAGATAAATTTACTACAAATTCAAAATAAGAGCCATTTGCACTTTCCTTTTTCTTAGTTTTTAAGACTCATATCTGTCATGTTCTACACATAAAATGAAACATGAAGAATAATGCCTTGAAGTTTTGAATAAAAGTCTGAAAAACTGTATTTTTATGTGTAATATATCATCCCTTTTATCATTCTTCTGTTTTGATGAGAGAACTGGAAACAAGATGTGAATGCTTCTGTTGTTTTCCCTACATTCTCATTAAATAAATTCCTTGTAAAATATTAAGTAACAAAACAAGATAAAATGAGGGCTTTTTTAGCCCCAATATCTTATTTGTAAGGTAATCTTAAGGTTAAAGATGATTATTCAAGTTCAATAGAACAAATAACAGTCTATGATCCTTTTCATCTGTATTATAATTTTTTATTTATTGGAAATCAAAGAATCACAGAATATGCTGAGTTGGAAGGGACCCACAAACATCATCGAGTCCAACTCCTGCCCCTGCTCAGGACCATTCCCAAGAGTCATACCATGCCAGAGTACCATCCAAATACTTCTTGAACTCTGTCAGGCTTGGTGCTGTGACTGCTTCCCTGGGGAGCCTGTGCCACCCTCTGGGTGAAGAACCTCTAATATCCAAACTAAATCTACCCTGACACAACTTAGGCCATTCCCTTGGGACCTGTCACTTATCGCTACACAAAAGAGATCAGTGTCTGCCCCTCCTCTTCTCCTCACAAGGAAGTTGTAACTGCAATGAGGTCTCTCCTCAGTCTCCCCTTCTCCAGGCTGAATACACCAAGTGACTTCAGCTGCTCCTCATATGGCTTCCCCTCAAGGCCCTTCACCGTCTTCATTGCCCTCCTTTGGATGCTCTCTAAGAGCTTCATATCTTTCTTATATTGCACTGCCCAAAACCGGACACAATATTCAAGGTGAGGCAGCCCCAGTGCAGAGCAGAGCGGGACAATCACCTTTCTTGCCCAGCCAGTGATGCTTTGTCTGATGCACCCCAGGACACAAGGATGTTCAGGGCAGGTTTATCAGGTTTTATCACTGCAAAACCACTCATCAATACCCCAGGGCTAAGCAAAAGCTTTCTAAAGAAACTAAAAGGTTTGGACATGCTTGAACGTGCTCTGAATTCTGCAGTGTGCTCCCACAGGGTGCATGGTGTTTATATTACATTTCTCTCCTTCCTTATATTACATTTTTCTCCTTCCTTATTTTTTTAGACATTATTTCTCTAGCTAACTATTTATTTGTATTATAGTAGTGTCTAAATGTCCTGCTCCATTTGTCTGGAATTATATAATGGGGGTTTGTTTTGCTTCATTTTCCTGTTGTACCTTATTCTGCTGCTCTCAGTTCACATACGGAGATTTTGGGCTGTGTTAACACAAGTTCAATGGGCTTCAAGAGAGACACATAAAACTTACCTTGACTTTTAGAGATGAAAGTTACTGTATGAATTCAAAGACCCTATTCACTATAATGCAAATGAGAGCTGAAGGAAACAAATATATGTTGCTAAAAGATTGAAAGCAGGAAATTTGAAGAATCTTTCACTGATTGCTGAAATTTTAGGAGCACATATATCTCCTTACAGTTCAGCCAGTGGAGTAAAGACAACAGTGGAAAACAGAACAAGAAATGCTTTGTGTATCATACGGAAACTGTTGGAAGATTTCCTGTTGAAGAATATAACATATCTACAACTAAACTGAAACAAGATCTCTTAATCAGAAAGATTCTATTGATTTTGTAATACAGGTATCTAATTGCTTTCATGAAAAAAAATCAAGCTGTAGTTTTGCTATGGTACTTTTTAACACCGACTACTAAAATGTATTAATGATGCAGTGGTTTGGGATTTATTTTTTTTTTTTTAAATGGGTGATCTTTGAGTGTTAAAATGGAATTAACTGAAAAAATGGAATGGAAAAAAAAAAAGAAGGAGAGAGAAAAAAAAAAAAAGGCAAAACAAAACCCCCCAAAAACAAACAGAAATTGAAGTAGAGAATTATAAAACATTTTGTGTTGGAGGACACTTTCAAAGATCATGCAGTCTCTCCTTCTCTGACATGGGCAGAAACCTCTTTCATTATATCTTTTCATATAACAATAATGTTTTTAAATTAAATGACTGACTGCAAAACTCTAAGTAGCAAGAAACCGTAAAAAAAAAACCAAAAAACAAGAGTAGCTAAAGAGTTGAGTGAAGGAGGGGAGCACCTGTTTGTTGGGGTTTTTTTTGTGTGTTTAACATAGGTTCTAAACTATTTTGATTCTAATGGATCACCAGTTTTCCAGTTCTCATCTTTGTCTTTGTCAGCTTTAGTACAGGGGCATATACAGTAGTATTTTGGTGCATGCATCCTATGTTCCCAGTTTCTATGTTCATGGAGCAGTGTCAGAGACCATGATTTGGTTTCTCCTTGGTTCAAACAAAATAAAACACAAAAAAAGACTCACCCTAGGAGTTCACATGATGCACTTGAGCTGCAGATTCAATAAATGGAGCAAATCTGGATAAAAAATGAAATAAAAATCTGTAAAAAATACATAGTGTGTGATGTCAGGATCCTCAGTGATGAGTTATATTTTACAGATCTAGCCTTTAATGGGCATCACGTGACAAACTTTGAGCCTAATTTGGAAGGAAAGAAATTGTGCCACCTGTTGTCAGACAATGATTGATAACTCTGTATGAGACATAATTAAGTCAAACACATCCTCAGGCAGAACTTCAAAGTAAGAATTCTTGGATTATATTGATATTTTTCTCACATCTTTTACTTATCCGTGACCAACCAAATATTTAGGTGATGTTTGGAATATGATTGTTCTGTTGTTTTCTGCTAGTGCACAAATGTATTAAGGAAAGAGAACTGGGAAACCTATCTACCTACTTATTTTGGGCAGAGCAAAAAAGCCCAACACTTACTGTTTAATATTATGTGTTTCTGCATATTATTATTAATTTTATTTTTATTGTCTTTCTAAAAGGAGTAGTTAAGTAGGCTACAAAGTAGGAATTTTACAGTAATCAAAATGGAGAATGAATATCAACATATTCAGGCCACATATTCCCATCCTTCTTCTCCTCCCTAAGTCTTAATTGTTTTCTTCTGGGAATGACATAACATGACAGACTAAAGTTTGAACAGAGGCTTGAGTAAATTCTCTCACTGAAGTTGTCAGGTCAAACCTAAATAGCAGACCTAGGTCTCAATATCCTCTTCAAATTTATACACTTCTATATTGGGTGTCATTTTCCATGTTACAAGTAATTAGTCTATGAAAGCTACTGGCAGAAGTGAGTTAAGGGGCAGTCATAATGAAAACCAATAGTTTCTACTATTAACTATTAAGATAAGCAAAATATTTTTATTTAAATGCTTTATTTTCATCCAGACTTAATCCGTTATGAATCTAAGAAAGAAAAACTAACAACAAGCTATGGCCTAAAAACACATGAGCACTTACAGCAGAGTGTAACAAGTATTTCAAGTACAAACAGTGAAGAAACATATGAAACAGTTAAATTATGCAAGAGTTTATTTCACAATAATGAAAAAGATACTTCAAAAAGTTTACTACATGTTTATATGCATACATATTTTGTTTTTTTCAAAGTTATGTATATATGCAAAATACAATATACAGTAGCAAAAAAATCTCCCTCTCTGTCACTGAAGATTTTATCTTTGAATTGCATATCTCTAATCCCACTGGAGGTCCCCATTAGAAGTTTTTCTCTGCTACTAAAATCTAATGCAAGACAGGCAGGGTAAAGATAGGAGAAAATATTCTGAATTTATTAACGAGTATTATGTCTCCAGTGAAGAATGACAGGAATAGGAAAGACAAACATTTATCTAAATTGAATTCTTTTACTTAATGAGAGTTACTAGTTGGAGGAGAGTAGTAGTTCTAAGAATTTAGCCAAAAATATTTTTTTAATGTATCCTATTATATACAGGGATTTTTATTATTCTTTAGAAATCTGCCTTGTAGCAGAATTACACTTCTATTTAAGTTTAAAAATTAAATAGTCCCACTGTATAACTTTGGCTTCTGGAAACTGGCTTTCCTAAAGTTCTAAGGTACTCAGGTCAAAATACTCTTAAAGCAATTATACCTGCTGTTACCCAGGTAGGTAACATGTCACAGACTGACAATGCGTACCATTCCATGATCACCTTTTTCGCCCTCTGCCCATAACACTGCTGCTGTCTTTTGATTTATTGAAATGTTTTCATATCTCGATTACAAGCGCACCAAAACCATCGAGCATGCTATGCCAGCAGTGTCACCTGTGCTTCCATGTAGGGCTGTCTGAATAATTCCAAAAAGATATTAAACTCTATGAGTAGATAACTTGGAAAGGAAAAAAAAACAACAGACTAAATGAACAAATGGAAAACCTCCACCAAAACCAAACCAAACATAAACAAATCAAAACAAAAACCTTATTAATTTTTTTTCTCCTGGAAATGTCTGAGAATTTCTTGTGAATCTATGTCTTGTTCTAAAACTCTGTAAATCTAGTGACTATGCTTTGCTGGATGTCTTGGACCTGATCCCTTCCTTTCTCCATCCAATACTCAAGGAGAGAAAGCTGAGCTGAATATGAGGTCAAAGGCAAGAATTTTACTAAGACATTTTGGATTACTTTGCTTTGTTGGCTAAATTGCTTCTCTATTTCCTTCCATGTCATGCTCCAAAATTCAACCAGAAACCTCCTAGAAACATAAGTCCGTGTTATTATTCAAACCAGTAAACATGAATGAATCCTCCCTTGTAAAGGAATGAGACTACTAGAAAAAATAAATTACGATTATTTTCTTTTATTATTATTTCTTCAAGATGGTAGATTTCTACATAGAGAAGCTGAGACACTGAGGTAGCTGTTTGAGCAAAGTTTCTGAGGCTCCAAGGACACCAGCAGTTTGTTGCTGGTAGCTCTCACTGAAGCAGTAGCTGCTGAGCAGAGGGAGAGGTGAGTGATTCTTATATCAAAATTTATAAAAACCACACAAACCAACACTGTCTTTAAGGCTAGCAGGTGGCTTTCAGTTCTAAGGAGACTTCCATCAAGGCTTACCTTTTTATGAAGGGGGACAACTTCAGGAACTTTTGTGACGGGCTGCTGAACAATGAGGTCTCGGCAGTTTTTTTAGTTTCAGCAGCAGATAATTGTGTCTGCAGAAGAAAAGAGGAACTTAATAATCTAAAATCATTTATGAAAGATGTTTCAAAAAATGAAGGCTATCAAAAATAGGAACTATTTAAACAGAAAATCACTTGCACTATGAACTGAGGATTTTGACTGTTCCTAAACAAAATTGAAAAATCACGGAATAGTTGAGGCTGAAAATGACTTCTGGAAGTCATCTAGTTGAAGCTCCCTGCCTAAACAGGGTCACCCAGACCTGGGGGGGTTTGGACTAGATGATCTTGAAGGTACCTTCCAACTCAAACCATTCTATGATTCTATGGTTCTACCATGCTATGAATTGCTATATCATGATCTGTTTACATAGAAAATGTACAAATATTAATGTTAAGGACTGCAGCCCAGCCAGTGTCACCTAGAATTTTAAGAAATGTGAGGGTAACAAAACCAGAAAAATTCCTAGAGTAAGGCAGTGTGTGAATAATACCTTTGGAAATATGTGTTATTTTGGGCTATGTTTATGAGTATTGCTTTTACTGACAATTGGATCTGGTCAAGCGCTTGCTTATGCTTCAAGAGGTGCTTGTTGGGACAAAGGCCACAGGAGCTTCTTTTTAAAAGGCTTAGTCTGGATGTAATGCCTTCAACATAAAACACGGAGGCTCTGTAAGCTGGTGGCTTTTGTAACTTAACCCCCAAGTAAATCTGTTAATCTGGTAGAGTTCTGTTAATGTAAGTGCATCTTTTACTTCAGGGCACAGGGGTCAAAAGGTAACCCTGCAGTCATGTTCTAAACATTTTCAGAGTGGCATCATGCCTGCTTGATGAAGCAGGGTCTACATTTCTTTTTTGGGGATATATTTATTTATTATTCTCAAAATGCTCTAGAACTAAGTCTATATTCATATGTATTCAGCTGCATCTCTGTTTGCTTACGGTTTAGGGTGGGGGCCTGAATTTCCATGATATTGAGAATTCAGGTCTGAGAAAGTAATTGGTAGTAGATACCTAGGACTTCAGAAAACTAGATGAGTTGAAACTAAAAAAGAGATTTACAAAAATGCCTGCTAAATAGGGAGCATGACTAATGGTGGCTCTTTGAAATGATATCCTTTTTTTAAAAAATAATACCCAGTCTTTGAAAGGATAAAAAAATTAAATTAAAATTCATTTAATATGTTTAATGATAAACTCTTGCCCTAGAGTTTTCATTATAACACCTTTTTACATAACTGCTTGAAATTAATGACTTTGTCAAACAGCTTTGGCAATAAAGAAAGCTATGTATAGAAAACTTCCATTCTGTCTTTTCTGTAAACTAGTGCAATGACAAATGGTTCATAATTAAAGAAGAACTTGCTACACAATATTTTTAGTGGCATTGCAAAACACCAATCACATTTTTTTGGATTATTACCTACTAAGGTTAAATATGCTAATTATTCAGAATTTTAGCCATCACGTCATTTTTTTAAATATTTATTTATTTATTTATTTAGTCAACAAATGGAAAATACTTCCAATTTCTTTCCTGGAATACTGAAAATGAAGATAATTGCAAAGAGATGATGACTATTAAAAAAAAAAAAAAAAAAAAAAAAAACAAACCCAGAAAGAACAGGTGGTGGAAAAATGAACTGAGTATAAGCAGATGAAGTTTGGGAAACAGTGCTAATTTCCAATGCTTAGATTGTTGGGCATAGTTATATTGTGAAATGTGCTGCCATTTATCAACTTGAAAAAGTTTGAGTGTTTCTGTCAGATAGAAAAATCTAGGATGCTGCTTTGGTTGTTTTCTTTATCTTTTTTCTTTTTTTTTTTTTCTTTTTCTTGGGGGGGGGGGGGGGGGGGGGGGGG